>QANY01002976.1:0-1250547 GCA_003255025.1 Datisca glomerata
CAATCCTCCACGCCTAGTTCGACTTTGAAAGTGAATTACCTAAGATCAGGTGGTAACATGGCGGTTTTGCTTGAAGAGAGACCTCAATCACCAGAAACTGTTAGGGTTGAAACTTACTCACCCGTGCACCAATTTGGAATGGATGGGTTTTTCTCTATGCAATCTTCGCCGATGAATTCTTCTTCTTTCTACTCATATTCCCCTAACAATAGACCGAGTATTCCCTCGGCCTCGCCTCAAACTTCTCAATGGGATTTCTTCTGGAACCCGTTTTCATCATTAGATTACTATGGCTACCCCACCTCAAGCAGCCTCGATCAGGCAGTGATGGATGATGAGATCAGAGGACTAAGGCAAGTTAGAGAAGAAGAAGGGATCCCTGAGTTGGAAGATGAAACCGAGCTTGAAGAATCCTATAATCACAGGGTTAATGAAACAGATGAAAGAAGAAAAGTTGATCAGAATTTCAGTAAAGAAGAAGTTGTTATTGAAGATGTGGATGAGGACGAAGAGGAGGAGGATGAAATGGACAGTGCAACCGAAAGTGATCATGAAGTAGAATGCAAGGAGTGCTGTGCGAACGGGAGGGTAGAAGTATCGCGAGTTCAAAATGCTGGAATAGTAGGAACTACTAGTAGCCAAGAAACAGCTTTAAAAGAACAAGAAAGAAAGGAAGAAACACCGGGATTTACTGTTTATGTCAACCGAAAGCCAACAAGCATGGAGGAAGTTATCAAAGATCTTGAAACTCAGTTCATGATTGTTTGTAATTCGGCAAACGAAGTCTCGACATTATTGGAGGCTACAAAAGCTCCCCACTTATCAAGCTCGAACGAACTTACAGGTTCGGTTTACAGAGAAGTTGTCTTCTTCACTCTTCAAGCGTTTTATGATATTTACTTATTTACTATTTCTCTGTTGTGTTTTTTAGGCATAGTTAGTCAAATAGCTTCAAGACTAGTTTGTTGTGCGGCTTTCGCTGAGTATTTGGTGATTAATCAATTTACTCCGTAGAATTAGAAAAAGGTGCATAATACTATGATAATCTGCATAATACTATGCTTAATGATTGATCCAGTGGTGGATATCAAACATGAAGAAGTTTTCTTTCTTGCAGCAATGAAAATGTTGAACCCTGTAGCTTTATTCCGCTCAGCTTCATCTCGTTCATCATCATCAAGGTTTATAGTAAATACTTCAAGCTCAAGAGAAGAAGAGGAGGGCTACGAAAGCAGTAGTGAGGTCCCCGAAGAACCCTGCATGTTTGCAGGTAATCACCAAATGACGTTGGACAGATTATACGCTTGGGAGAAGAAACTCTACGACGAAGTTAGGGTAAATAACTAACAAAAATTCTTCCTAATAGACCGAAATGATTTTTAGTTATGCTATGATTGTTTACCATAACAACATTTACTTCCCTTTGAAGTAGAATAAGCTCATGAAAAGACTTATTTTGCCTGGTTAAACAGTCTGGAGAAAAAGTCAGGATTGCCTGTGAGAAGAAATGTAACCAGCTAAGAGATCAAGACGTAAAAGGCGAGGATCCTTCTTCTGTAGAAAAGACAAGGGCAACCATAAGAGATCTACATACTCAAATTAAGGTTTCGATACACTCCATTGAAGCTATTTCGAAGAGGATCGAAACTTTAAGGGATGAGGAATTGCAGCCTCAGCTTCTAGAACTCGTTCAAGGGTACGTTTATCCTCATCTTTCTCTAATATAAGCTTATGGTTCATATATTACATAGAATTTATGATAATATTTTACACAGATTGGCAAGGATGTGGAAAGTGATGGCAGAATGTCATCGGTCACAGAAGCGGACTCTAGACGAAGCAAAGCTTTTACTTGCCGGCATACCTTCTAAATTGGATGCTAAAAGATACTCTACTATGTCCGTTATGGAGCCGAACAGGCTGTCCCGTTCGGCTGCCAATCTCGAGACAGAACTCAGGAATTGGAGAGGCTGTTTCGATACATGGATCACTTCTCAGCGATCCTACGTTCATGCAATCACCGGCTGGCTGCTCCGCTGCGTTAGATCACACCCTGACGCATCAAAATTACCGTTCTCTCCTCGGAGATCAATGGGGACCCTACCGATATTTGGACTTTGCATCCAATGGTCGAGTTTTCTCGATGCAATCCGCGAGATGCCGGTGTTAGATGGACTTGATTTTTTTGCAGCAGGAATGGGATCTCTGTATGCACAAAATCAACAAAGGGAAGACTCTCGAAGAACGCCAGTTGGGTCGAAGAGATTCGGGTCATCAGAGGAATCCGGGGGCAATATGGAATTGGTAGAGGTTGGAGAGGTTGAAGAGGTGATGACTGTAGAGAAAATGGCTGAAGTAGGGATAAGGGTGCTTTGTGCTGGTATGTCAGTTGCTATGAGTTCACTCACAGAGTTTGCTTTTAGTTCTGCTGAGGGATATGATGAACTTGTTAAGCTGTGGGAAAGTGCCAACGTTCATAATAGTTCGTAGTTTGTTCTTTAATTGTAATTTGTGGGTATTTTTATTGGGGTAGTTTAGGATAATTAAATTATATTATAATTTTATTTAGATTAGATTAATATAAAGTTGATTAGAGTTTTCTTAATACCTCCAACTCATGACTCACTTGAGAATGACCTTTTACAACTTTTGGCTTGTGCTTTAGAATGACCTCCAACTCATGTTTGGTCGTGCTTTTGAAATTAGTAAAAGCACTTTCAAATGACAGACAAAAGGATTTTCGAGATTTGAACCATTTTTTTGACATTTTGCTAGAAAATACATCCTTTTACACTCGTCCACGTAGTTTTTTTCTGTGAAACTAAGAGAGACCATAAAACATACAATTTTACCCCAAAAAAAGTTCAATTGTCAAAGCTGACCATAAAGCATGTAGCCATCTACACACTTTTTTACCTGAAAAGTTGGATGGTCAAGCATATAGCACATATATATGCGCCACATGACAACTTACATACACGAGAAACAAAATGGTGAAAAAATGAGAAATTTTAAGAAAAAACTGTTTTGTTTAAATTCATCCTTTTTTATAAGACCCATTTTTTTATTTTTAACGAAATTCATCCTTTTTTATAAGAAAAAAAAATTAAAATAACTCTTTTGTTTAAATTTTTAAGTTAAAATCCGGGATTACTAAATCAGAGTCTAACAAAAAATTTAACTGGACTAAAATGAAATTAGTCATTTTTTATAAAAAAAGATTAAGATAGTCCTTTAGTTAAAAATTTTTCGGTTAAAATTCATCACTTCACTGCTAAATCAGAGTCTAACAAGTCTACACCCCAATATAGCAAAGGTAAATTTTAACAACATAATATTATATTGCGTTCTAGCAGTAATTTTTTACTAGACCAAAATTTAACACGGACAATTTTGTCTTCTCCTATACTAAAATTGCCTGATTTCGTTGAAAACACATCTTAATTTCATTTTTTTCACCCTCAAGAGTCTCTATGAAGTAATTTCTCTGAAAAATTGCCAAAACTACGCTATAAAAGCTGGAAAATGAGGATGAAGAGTTTAGTAACTGAAGTATAAATGCACACCCTTCGCATAAACCATACTTAGAACTCTAAACAAAAAATTCTTTGCCTTAACATTCCATCCAAATATGATGACAATGCCTTTCTCACTGTTTCTCAACAACAAATACCCAACTCAACCAAACATGTAAAAATATTTAAATAAATTATGCTCACGCAGATCAAAATTGAGGGAAAACAGGACTAGCAAGAACATGAACTGCAGACAATAACTAGATGAGGTGCAAGGTCTAAAACAAAATCCAATAAAGACAGCGAAGATCCACCGTTCGTTAAGATTTCAAAAGCGAGATTTCCGTTTACGAGCTGTGTATTTTGTATCTGGAGGCATGACATTTCCTCTTCTTCTCATTTGCTCCTTCTTCTTCAGCACCCATTCCCTACCCTTTCCTTTCTTTGTTGTTTTCTGTCTCTTCCTGGGTCTGTGCCTGTCTCCAACGGAAACCTACATAAAAAGCGTATGGGAAAAAGATCATGAAACTGTCCAAACAAGAATTCCTTTTTCTTAAGAAAGGCTGAAAACTGACCATCTGATCTTCATCATCTGCGCTACTGTCATCTTCAGAGCAACTCTCATCTTCTTCACCTTTTCCCTTGGGAACGGCTGTCCTTACGGATGGAGGGCCACACGTGAGAACAAGGAACTCTTTTCTTTTCTTAGAACTGTTTTAATAAAAATATGCACCGGTTAGTAGTTAATCCAAGGTAACTATGACTATAATGAATTTTGAACAGCTTGATCAAACCCTCAGCAACTTTTGTCCATTGTCTCACAAATTAACACAGTATACAAAAGGAAAGTTGTCTACATTCAACCACATTATACAAAAGGAAAGTTGTCTACATTCAACCACATTATACAAAAGGAAGTTATCGAATTACTTTCCCCTCTATTTCTCTAACAGAATGTCGTTTATCAATTTCATTAAGATATTATAGTGACAAAGCAACGTAAGAACACCAAGACGGAAATATGGAAGTCGTGTGTCAGAAAAGTTAGGATAACATGGATATTGAGCTCGAACCCTACTAATCCCACAAGTTTTGAAGTTAACGACCAGGTAAACCGCAAGTGGCCTCGAACTAGTAACCTTTGAGGAGCAAACTCAGGGTCTAACAAGTTGCAAATATTCTCAAATATTCTTTGAAAAATAAATTATTAAAAAAATGGTGCCTAGAAAAATTATTTCAATTAAAATCTGGGTATGGGCATACCTGTGTGGGTAATCAACAACCACACCACCAGCAAATCCAGCACGCATTGCAGAACCCAAAATCAATTCACGCTGATGTATATTTT
The DNA here is from genome assembly GCA_003255025.1 of Datisca glomerata. Lineage (NCBI taxonomy): Eukaryota > Viridiplantae > Streptophyta > Magnoliopsida > Cucurbitales > Datiscaceae > Datisca > Datisca glomerata. The sequence continues at coordinate 4,864 of QANY01002976.1, forward strand.
CAGGGTACACTTGCAACACTGCCCTTGCTCCCCTCCCTAAGCTTCTGTACAGTGATCCAAAGAATGCCCTGGAACGGGGACAGCACAATGGCTTATAATTATAAAACAAAACATATGCTCCAGCACTTTGCATTTGCCTTTTTTTTCTTTTAATGTACTTCGCATTTTACTCGAGCATCATATTTTCCAAGTGAAAATCAAAAGGAAAAGAAAAAACATATTCGGGCCTACTTCAATCTCAATCGTGGATCATGAGAGGACTTGTCAGCATTGCACAACCACTGCATGTCAAAATACGGTAAATAAACAAACGAGCCTTGCCAACAAAGCAACATCAACTGTCCAAGTTCCATGCATTGACAAAAACCGAAACTTAGCTATATTCAGATATGAATTCAAAGAGAGGATATTAGCATAATGTATCTGTAACTTTGTAAGTAAATACATGATACATTCGTAATGGCAATCTTAGAAGCACAGGGCATAAACGCTACATTCTACAAAAATTGACATGACACACTAGGATTCCTAAATTTTCATATGATCTCAAAAAAAATTTTTATTTGAACAAAATAAACAAATTGCAAATAAACTGTCAATTGCCATGCAATGGAAGAGTACAACTCTGAAAAAAAAATATAAAACTGATTGAGAGTGCTTTTGCTAAACACTTGGTAGTGCTTTTGCTAAACGCTGGGTGATTTTTTTTACTTTTACTTTTGCTAAACGCTCGATGATTCTTTTACTTGTTTCTTTTTACTTTTACATTAATTATTTTTTGCTTAACAACTTGTAAAACTGGCCTGGGATTCTGGAGTATCCTGAAATCCATCAGAAGTAAAGGTAAAAAAAGAATGAAAATATGCAGAGCGTGTCAATAGCATGCCAGTGCCTAGGAAGGCACTCTAGAAAATTAGATGTCAGCTGATGTATATGAAAATAGTACATAGAAGTATACCTGCATAATAACATTACCTAGAGCATGAATAAATTTGAAATATCAAAATGTATATCTGACCAATGAAATACGGACGTTCATTATCACATATTTCCCATATGTGACCAAAGGCAGAGTCCGTTTCCAACAATGAAATTATTCTTCAACTAGGTTTACATTAAATCAACAAAACCCCGCAAAATGTAGTTTTTCCGGGCGGAGTCTAGAAGATTTCACATGTAAGACTTAGGTTCCCAAAATCCAGTATTCGATCAAAAGTTTTGAACACTTGTGGGTTAGAGGTAAAACTCCAGAGATAGATCATTCGAATCCCCATTCACGATTCCAAAGGACATGAGCCCAATCAAGCTATAAAGCATTGATTCAGACAGACATTTTCAGCATCTTTTTAAAGATTAAACTTATTATCGAGAACCAAGCAAGCACGAGAAAATGCTAGTTAAGAAGTTCATCTCAAGAAGAAGAAGACCCAACAAAAGAATTAAAAAAAAAAACCTGAACTGCAGAAATACTGATGGCGCCATCTATTACTCCTGGTCGAAATCCTAAGCCCTGCAATGAAATCCTAGCACATTGTGATGACCTGATATTTTAATTTGAACTGATGAAGTAATAACAAGAATTGCATGCATTATTCTTCCATTTATAACTAAGTTATGCATTATATCACAGCATAATGAGATAAAGTACGATGAAAATTCCCAGAACAAGTAAGAAAACCACAGAGATGAAAGCATCATAGTATCGATTATTCAATTTCAAACATCAAAATGAAGCATTTAATCAAAAGACCACTCACATACACACTTCTTCAGAATTCATCCCAACAGTAAAAATTATCTAAATATGGATTCAAGTTCATTAATAATTCCGTTCGTCATTCTCAACTAAATGCATGTATCCCAAAAAAATGACAATATTTCTTTTATCAGAACGAGAAGATAATGGTATATCTATTATATATTCCTTACGCACATATTCTAACTTGTCAATTTGACAGGTGTTAATACCTGACCCATGTCACTAAGTAAAAGGTCACCGTCAACCTCCCTCTCCAATGCGACATCTGTTTTGTTATGGGAAAGCATTGTTATAGCATGTGAAGAAACATAGATCAAATAAAGAGTCCAGAAGGGTGGACGAAGATTCAGCAATGAATCTTCACATACTAAGCATTGACTGTGAAATATCAAAGCCAATCCAGTGATGTCCATGCTCAGACAACGTCTCCCCACTAAGCCCAGATCCACAACCTACACAGAACAGCAGAAGCAGAAAGTTCATCGAGTCATGTTTTGAGTCTTTAGACAAACTGCAGGCCATCAAATACACAAAATCGAAAGTATATCATACATCTCACTCTACATATGATATCCATGAACTTGGCATCAGAAACTATACATTTTTTTGTTAGTAAAGTTAAAAAAGTATAATATCCATGAACTTGGTTCACCTAAACATGACAAAAAGGGACCTATTTGCAGAAGAACAATTTTGTAATTTTAAGAAAACCATCTCGTTAGAAATAAAAAAAAGGTAAAATGCAAATATACCCTGCATTGTGACTGTTTTGCAATCACACTCCCCATACAATGTTTTTGGCCAACTATGTTCTTGCTTAACTTTAGTAATTAAATCCCTTGTTACACAAAATCCACTAGTTAAGAAGCCGCTGAACCTAAAAAAATATTTATTTCCTTAAAAATCCTTTTAATTCAAAACATTCCCAAAGAAATATGAAATAGTGATCCGTACTGAAAATTAAGAGGCTATCAGTTACATAATAATCAGCTTATTGCCACGTCAATTTCAATACATGGAGAGCTCATTAGAAACCAAGAAACAGGTTTGGTAAGGAACCATGTATAAATGTTGTGCATAGACACGCTAGAACAAGCAGAATTTATGTAATAGGGGCCTAATTGCAAAAACTTTGAAATGCAGGCACCAATTAGCAAAAAATATTGTATAGGTGGTACAGCTGCAAAATAGTCAAAGTGCATGGGTGGTTTTACAATTTGAAGGAACAATTATCGAACAATGGAACATTAGTATGGATATTTGTAATTTACTAACTATATGTACGGTCAAAGATAAATGACACATAAACTTAAAAGAGAGAATCACCAATGTCAAGAAGTAATCTGGGTACTCCGTCATTAGGGAGAGCAAGAAGCTCTAGAGCTCTCTCTGAGAGCTTTGCCTGGGAACAGGAACCAGCAAGAATATGAACATCAACATAAGTAAAGTTCTCAATATGATCAGATAGACCAACAAGCCTTCATTTGGTAACTCACAAAAGGAAAAGTTACAATATTTTCTACTATTATTAGCAGTGTTTACAAAGGCATTTGAGGCTTACGCCTCGAGGGGCGCCCAGGCGTTCCTCGTTGCCTAAGCCTCATGGCCACAAATAGAGGCTTATGCCTCAAGGCTTTTGAGGCGTAAGCTACCTGCTTCTTCCTTATTTCCTTGATACTCTATCAATGAACGACTGGAAACAACTAAGATCTTTGTTCTGGGTTTGAATTAAGCTGAGTATTCTTCAAATAAGAAAAGGGTAATAAGAAAGAAAAAGAAAAAGAAAGAAACTTTTGACAGAGCTGCTACCAAGACAAATTTTTCTCTTTTGTCCATTTTCTCCATCGTACCCTAGTTCGTTCGAAATGTCTTCTACCATCCAGTTCTAAGGAAGACCCACCTTGGCTCCTAACTATGAGATAAGCACAACCCTACATGTGACCTTCTCTAGTCTCTACCACCATTTTTTTCTCGACACACCTACAGAGATTTAATCTTCTGCCGACTTAGAAGCCAAACTGGGGAAATGTACAACAATACCTGAATTTCGATGATGCGAGACGAGGAAGTGTATTTGCGAGCCTCCACATCATCGTAGAAAATCTCAGGAGGGGCTTGTAGCTCTGGTCTTGATGCCATTCCACAAAATCTCTGCAGTAAGAAAACCCAAAGGTGGGGAACGACTGAATGAAATAAATCAAAATCAAAATTTTTAATCAGAATTAGTAGGAATTAGTCTTATGTTTAGGTTAATATAAACCTCAAAAATTAATCAATTAGTTCAAACTTGTCCAACCATCCCTTCCCATTACAAGCTCATCTCCTTGAACAGACTTTTAATTGACATGTCAAAACTGATAGGTTGTTCCTTACACGTCCCTTTGAGAAAAGTTTCTTGCAATAACTCAAGCAACATATCTCCTACTTAACCCTCAATGGTTAATAGCCACCAAATGCATTAATGTGAAAAAAAATTCAAAGTCAACAACTTGCATTTGGGATAAAAATGTCTATTCAGCCTCTTCTAATAGCTAACCAAAGTTTTTACTTTGTGCATGTTAGTTGTGTAATTTAAATTCTTCATAATTACCAGATCTCTTGATGTTTCCTCGGCAGATCATATAATATTTCATACATTTCATCAACATCAGAGAGAGACTGAGTTAGAGAGAGAGAGAGACTGAGTTAGAGACAGAGGGAGAGGGAGACAGTAAAACAGAGTAACAAACTTACAGAGAGAAAGAGAGAGACTCTGAAACAGAGTTACCGTCGCTGAACGAGAGATTTGAGAGACTCAGAGAGAAGAGAAACACTGAAACAGAGAGAGAGGAAGAGAGAGAGACAGAGAGAGGAAGCGAGAGAGAGAGACAGAGAGAGGAAGCAAGAGAGAGATAGAGAGAGAGAGAGAGACGCCTTACAAATGCCGGTGGGGACGTCGCGTCGCCGGTGGGGATGTGGGCGTCGCTGTTCAGGTCCAGGTGGAAGCTTCGTTTCTGTTTTAGGGGTTGGGATTGGGATTGGGATTGGGATTGTATCCAACCGGGGAAGAGGGGAACCAAAGTAGGGGTTTTAGTTTAAGGTTAAAATGAAAAATGGTAAGACTAAAACTGAGAAAATAAATTAGGCTACGACTTAAGGGCCATCACATTTGAAAGTTATGTGGGTCAACAATCTAATACAGGTCAAAATTCAAAACTTTGTACAGTAAAAGTTGATATAACAACAAGTGATACCAAATTTAGTAAAATCTATGAAAACAGAATGCTAGAGAGGGAGTAGAGAAAAACCAAGGAGTGCTAGACAGGGAGGAGGCTTTGGAGAGTGCTAGGTTTTTAAAAATATTTAATCAAAACCTAAAGTAATTTTTTTAAAGAACTGTGAATTTATTTTATATTTTAAAATTAGTTAAAAATATATAAAACAGTGAACCGAACTGAAATGCCACATTTTCAATATAAATAAACCCAACAGATGATATAATGAAAATTGACCGAACTAACTCGGATCAGCTCGGTTTCATTGGTTTGTTAGTTTTGAACACCCACCCATAAACATCATAGGACTTAGGTGTAATTATTAAAACTGGAGAAAATATTCATGTAACTAAGAGAAATTACAGCAGATATTGATATAGTCTATCCCAGTACCGTTTAAGATATATTCGATTTCTTAAGTTTTTATTTCGTCAATTAGTCTTTGAAGGTACAAACGATTAGTAATTAACATCTTTCATCAAAAACATAATTGTTTCCTTTCATTTTTTTCGTCGATTACACCCATCTCCTCAACATGGACATAAAAAATGAGCGAAACGTCGCTCGTGAAGAAAAACAACATAGATTTATCATGTTTTAGACTACAACGTCGCTCGTGAAATCTAACCTCGATGCAATACCGTCTCGTCCCCATGCAAAAAGAATTGTTAATGATAAACTTTAGGAATTAGGAATCAAATTGCAGCATGCACAAACATCATATAACAATATTCACCTTTTACTTCAAGTATACAAATTTAATCAGAATTTACCATCATGCATCATCTTTACCTTTAGAAATCATATTATAGAGAAAGACAGAAGGCTCTAAACCAGCCTCCTCTTTCATCTCTCTAACCAATCCTTCAGCCACATCCCACTTTCCATCTTTACAAAGAACACCAATCGTTGAGCCATAGCTCCCCACATTTGGAGCCATTCCTTTCTTCCCCATTTCCTCAATCAACCTCAATGCTCTGTATGAGTTCCCTTCCTTACAATACCCATTAATGATTGTATTATATATCACATCGTTTGGCTCCAAATTTTTATCAACCATTGAGTTAAACAGCTTTGATGCTTCCATCATTTTTCCTTTCAAGCATAAACCTTGAATTAATACACCGTAAGTATATACATCAGGGATCAAACCCACCTTCTCCATTAAAGAGAATGTTTCAAAGGCTTTCTCTATCTTGTCTGATCGAATAAAGGAATCCATTAGAATTGTGTATGTTACTTTAGAAGGAGATATGCCTCTCTCTTCCATTTCTCTCACTAATTCAGAAACTACCGTTGAATTTCCGTATCTGGAAAATCCTTGAATTAGAGCATTGTAAGTTATCAGAGTTGGAGATTGGCCATTTAGCTTCAAACCATTGAAATAACTCAAAGCCCTGTCTAAATCTCCAGCATTACATAACCCATCAATTAGCATGTTGAATGTAACTATATTTGGACTTAAACCTTCAGTTTTCAACCGATGAAGCAATTTTTCTGCCTCCCTGAATCGTCTTTTTCGGATTAACCCACCAATTAGTGTATTGTATGTTACAATATTAAATGCTAACCCTCTCTCACGCATTTCGTCGAACAGTTTGTGGGCTTTGCTTAACTTCCCATCTTTGCAGTACTCATTGATGAGACAATTATAAGTATATACGTTGGGGCAAATCGAATTGAGCTTCATCTTCTCATATAATTCAAACCCATCTTTTTTCAAACCTTTCTTGAAAAACCCATTGAGTAACACCGTGTAGGTGAATTGGTTAGCAACCAGGCCAATCTCATCCATCCTACAAAACAACGCCTTGGCCCGCTCAATTTCACCATTTTTGCAGCACCCATCAATCAAACTAGTGTAAATAACCACATTAGAAGACCAACCCACCTTTTCCAATCGACCAAGAAGCTCAAATCCTTTGATCAGATCGCCAGCTTCACAACAGCCTTTAATCATAATCCCAAAACTATAGACATCCAATTCAGCCTTCTCCATGAACTCAGAGAAAAAACACAAAGCTTTTACAAAATTATCCGATTTAATAAGAAAACACAAAAGATTGTTGAATGTATTCGAGCTGGGTAAGAAACCATTATCGAGCATTAACTTGAAGTAGAAAAGGGCTTGCTCTGGTAATTGAGATTTAACATGGGCATTGACGATTGCTTCAAAAAGACGAACAGAAAGTGTGACGGAGTTCAAACGAGACTGAGTAAGAGAGGTTAATAGAGAAGGTGCGGCGAAGAAGGGGGAGGAGATTCGAGCAGAGAGAATTTGTACAAGAAGGGATTCGGCGTGTGATTGGAGATTGGACGAGAGGAGATTGTACAGAATGAATGATATAGACTGGTGAGTGTGTTGGAAATCTTGGAAAGCAGATGACTTGAGAAGTGGAAGGGATCTCGTAGGTGGGCTCTTTACCATTTTCTGTAGCAGAACAAGAGCTTGATGACTCTGTGTCATTTTTCCCCCTCTGGAATTTGCTTGTTTAATTTTGCAAGTGTTCATTTTTATACCTGAACCTGCCTGGTTCCACAGCAACGTCTTAAAATAAATTCCAACGTATTAATCTAACTAATAAATTAAATGTAATTTACAACTCTATGAATTAAAATCACTATATATTATGCTATAAAAAGATAGTATAATTAAAGTATATTGCTTTGCTCCTTCAGAAAAATGCATATTATGATACAGATGTATTGTAAATGTGAAATTTTAAATTGATTTATTAAATTCAATATATTAATATAGTGAAAGAAGTCAGTTGGCCAAGTGTTTAATTTTGATATGAATAAGTTACAAAATGTCACGATAATTTTTTCACCAATATTACAGTAGTAAAATTGAAATTAGATTAAAATTAGTTGATCAAATAAAATGATAAATGTTTCTATCTCCAACGCCTCATTTATATCTAGTGTTGATGAACTGTTCCTAGCTTAGTCAGTCAAACTCTTCGTTTGAATGTTAGCAAAATGAAAAATGTTTGATTCATATCTGCACATTCTCTTACAATTTCTATTTACAACTCTGTATAGCAATCAAAAAGAATAATTCAAATGCTTAAACCCTTCACCAAGTTCGTATCAATCCAGGCGTCCAATTTCTCCAATCTAACTTCCCGAAAGACTTGTTCCTAAAGTTGGCTAATTCTCTCATATCAAAAACCTTTTTGAGATAGTTGTTGTTCCCTTGTTTGTTAGACTCACCTCCCTCAATCTCCTTCAAAGTTTGTTCCTTTGTTTCTTCAGTTTCGTTTACAACTTCATTTTGCGATACTGGCGACTCGCTGATGATGTGGCTGAGAATCTCGACGACCTCGCTCATTTTGGGCCGTGACTTTGGCTGTTTCATCAGACACTTGTTTGCCAGAGAAGCAAGTTTCTGAGCTGATTTCATGCAAGTTTCATCACTTTCAAGCCTTGGATCTATGATAAGGTGAAATTTCTTGGAGTCAGACATATAAGGTCTCACCCATTCCAGTAGCTTCTGCTCATTCCGAGGTAGATTTCTCTCTACAGCTCTTCGTCCTGTAATAAGCTCATACAGTACCACTCCGTAGCTATAGACATCGCTTTTGGCAGTTAGCCTCCCTGTCTGCACGTACTCTGGTGCTGCATAGCCTACCGTTCCTACAACCTTTGAGAGAGAAATTTATGAACATAAGTGGCTAGATTCATTCTGTATAAGATGAGAAGAAAAGGCTTCAAGAATTTCATGGAACTTACTGAGGTTGAAACGTGACTGGTACCGACCGGAGGACCTTGTCTGGCTAGACCAAAGTCAGAAAGCTTCGCATTAAAATCTTCATCTAGTAAAACGTTTGACGTTTTGAAATCCCGAAAAATAAGCTGCATAAATTGAAAAGCCAGATCCAACTTAGATCAGATGGAGAACAAATCAAGGGAAATAATCAAGTTGCTAAAGAATAAATGGGTATGTCATGGAAAACTGCGCCAGATTTCTAACAATAAGGTGACTTCGGGTGTATTAGTATTGTATGTATACCTGAAAATCCATCTCTTCATGCAAATACGCTAGACCTCGGGCGGCATCTTGAGCAATTTTGAGCCTAGCCAACCATGGAAGAGGGGAAGAAACCCGAACCAACAAATGGTCCTCAAGGCTTTTGTTACACATAAGTTCATAAACCAGAAGCCTTTGAATCCCTCTTTCGTCATCTTCAGCACAATACCCCACTAATTTGACAAGATTTTGGTGCTTTATCACACCCAAAAGGTTCACCTCGTTAATCCATTCTTTATGCCCCTAAATCACAGTATGCATAAATGAGGTAACATTCTTCAGAGTTTTTCTCACTCAGAAATGATAGTCAGATTAACGTAGAACACAGGAGCTAGAAGAATATGGTCATATTCAATTGTAAAACACAGATTCTTCTTCTTCTTAAAGCTAGCTAATAATCTCAGAGCGCCATTCCATACTCGGAGAAGTAAATGAGTAAAAACGAAAAAAGAAAGAGGTAATACCTAGAATTATAAAGCTTAAACTGTTCAATTAGACTGAATTGGATGAAGTATAATGTAATCGATGAACCCACATCCACTAGCAGTCACGATTACGAGATTCATAGCAAAAACCAGAGAATCACAAGAAGATTGTTGAGGGAATTAAAACAAAAAACCAGGGAGTAAAGAGAGCTATGCCTGGAAGCCATTGCGATTCAACTGCTTGATAGCAACCTCCATCTTTGAATCAGAGCGACCGTCTACATTCCCTGGAACTTTAATGACCCCTCTGTAGACGCATCCAAACCCTCCCTCACCAATCAACAACGCTCTATTGAACCCCCGAGTAGCAGATTTCAACTCGGAGAAAGTGAAAACGCGAAGATCGTTGGCCCTCCTCTGAGTTAAGAACTCGTAGAACCCAATTGACTCTGACAAGTCCCTCGAGCATTCGGAATCGAACTCGGACCGACGGGTATCTACAGTGCTGGAAGCCATGCTCAATGACCGAGCCCACGACACCTTCGACACCCTCGAAACGACTCCATCATCATCCTCCCTCCTCTCCCCATTACTGAAATGAAAACACTTCATCCCCACAAACTCAAATCAATTTTCTCCAATTCCTCAACAGACAAATTTCAAGAATAGCTTAGGTCTAGTCTTCTAGAGAGAGATAGAGATACAGAATGGGTCAAAGAAGAGGGGAGGGAGCAAGTGGACTGGTGAGGAAATCAACGAAGTCGGATTGGTGAAAGTAAGCATTCACCTCTAAATTTGAAAAATAAGCAGCAAATGGAAAAAAAGACAAAGAAACCGAACGTTCATGTTTGAAAAAAATAAAAGAAAAATCGTTGTGGGAGTAGAGAAAGCCATGTTGAAGGCATTGTCGTGTAGTAGAAAGAAAAATATGGAGAGGGAGGAAAGGAAAGTGAGAGTCAGAAGAATCACGAGCGAATGCAGAGTCTGTTGCCGAAAGAGATCTGGTTGATAATAGTAGTTTCCCTTCCCATTGAGGGCCCCAGAATGGCCCAGGTTAGTTAAGGGGTATCATTGCAATGTTATTTATTTCTAAGGTCTTATTTGTAATTTGAAATGACTATAAAATAGATTAATTATTAGTTAACCAACTGAATAGGTAGTTTTACTTTTCTATCCTCCTTTTTGCGCTGAAAATTCATCTTTTTTTTGGAATTTGGTCAAACTAATTCTTAAATATTTTCAATAATAAAATTAGGCTAAGATACAAAAGAATTACAGTCCTTGCCTTTGACTATTCTATTGTTATGTATGGGGTGTTCACGGTTGTCAAATTTTTAGTGAAAACCGAATCTAATCGAAATTTCAGTTTCAGCGATAAAATTAAAGTGAACTGAACCATTCATATTAAAAGAATCGGACCGAATCGTGAGTTTTGATTCGGTTCTTCGATTCGATCTTATTAATTAAAAATATTCTTTTAAATATTTTTAAATGATATTATTGAAAAAAAAATATTAAATTACAGTCTTATTTTAGTTCGGTTCAGTTTTATAAGAAAATTATATAAATTTAACGTTTCGGTTTGGTTCGAAAACCATCAAAATTCTGAACCGAACGGAAAATTTTGTTATCTCATTTTCTCGAACGGAACACATATAAAGAACCGATCAAACTGATCATTTTCGATTCGGCTCGGGATAATTTTGAACACCCCTAATCACACACTCTACACAATTTTTTTAGGTAAACTAGTCTATGCACTTTAAAATGTTTGCAATTTAATCCCTCTGTTGTAATAATATTTTGAAGTATTTAGAAAAAAACTGTTTATTTCCCTTCTAAATTCTATTCAATTTTGTTACGAAATGATGTGCTATTGAGTACTTACTAAGTGAAACTAACACATAACATCTATTTGTGTGTTTGTCTATATATATATATATATATATATAAAGAGAGAGTTTTTATCTAGTATGAAAATCCGTACAAAATTTCTTGCGTATCACATTTAGATTTTGTCACTTACATTCAACCATTTCATATCTATCTTTTTTTCTTTTACAAGCAGAACACAAAAAATTTATTACTTTATTTTTTCATATGTAAAAATCTGGTAAACGCTGTTTTGTTTATTATTCAAGCATGCATCAAATGCACGAACGATATTAAATAGTCTAGTATATAAATTCCAGTAGAATTCAATCTGAATGAATTAAAATGTATTCTAAACTGCTAGACATACCCTAAATAAATATGTTAATGAATAACACGTCACATTATACGTGAGTGACGTATATTTGATGCATGCTTGAATAATAAATCAGCTTAGCTTAGATTGTTCAATTCAAATTTATCAAAGTAGAAGTAAGTGATAATCATTGGAGAGGTAAAAAACCATTTTCACAAGCAAGCTTCAACCATAATATAATGCATGAAGAACAAAAAGCTAAAAGGGAAAAATAGAAGTAAATAGAAAGAAAACATCATAACAAGAACATATGATGTACTCTTCACTCCCTTACCTTACAAGCATCTCTAACCTAATTAAAGTACCAACGTTATCACGAAGTTTTGCAAATAATATCCTAACATGGATGAGATCTCTCTTTATGCATTGAATGGATTGAGATGTTAAATGAAAATTGTGCCTTTCTATCTTGTTATGGACGATCAAGATTTAGCCAACTTCATCCCACACAAGGACGGAGCCATTATAGGACCACAAGCCTCCGTGCCCCTGCCCATATTTCCCCCTTTTGGTTATGTGCCTTTGCCTAATTTTCTTCTATCATGTGATATTTTGTATAATAAATTATAAATTCGCTGCTTTACTAAAATTATTTAAAATAAATAGCAATTATTTACCATTTTGACTCCAATTTACGATAAATTAAAGTCAATCATTTTTGTAGTAATTAAAGTTTTGTTAATTAATTTATGTCATTTTAAGGAGTCTTTAGGGAATTGGTTAATTATGGAGTTTGGCTAAAATATTAAGTAAATGGACTCGATATTAGCAGGAAAACCCACTAGCTTAAAAGGCTTTGGAAAAACAAATGAAGGGCTTTTTACCGGAACAGCTACATTATCGATAATTAATACAAAATGCTTTTAGCAAGAATCACCCTACCATAGAAATAAGAGCCAAAATAACATTTGAAAAGTATTATTTACAAATATATTCTTTAACTAATATTTTATACTGAGTGAAATATTAAATTTTATAAATACTCTTATCATATCTAAAAGAAACTAAGTATGCAAAACTTTTAAAAGGGTCATCATTGTACATTTAAAAGTGAAAAAAAAATAACAGAAAAAGTCAACTTTCCACTCAAACTGAAAAAATGGTAGAATTTTTATATTTTTTCCATGAGAAATAAACAACGCAGACCAAAATTAGACGATGTAGATAAATTATTTACCCGAGTGCGGCCATTGTTCCAATAAAAAAAATTTCTGGACGTTTTTTAAGTTTGAAGTGGAAAGCTGGTCAATTTCGGAATTCTTCCTATTAAAAATGTAAGAGTCATTCTTACTTGTAAAATTTTGAAACTAGTTGTTACACTATAATTTATGGAATACAAAAAATAGACTACAAATTACATAAACATCAATTTTAGCCGTATTTTATGGCTCACCTATCATAACAAAAAGATAATAATTCTATTCCTATCATTCCCTTTTACATAACAGTTAATAATTAGTTTTTTTTACATTTTTGGAAACCATGTTAACCCATCTTTCTCACTAGATCTCTCTCTCCCCCATCTTTGGATCTCACTTCTCTCTCTTGAAGCTATATGTACATAATATACATGTTATATTTATAAACAATATAATTAAATAATATACAGATATATGTATGTTATTTATGCTATATATGGTTGGTACATATAAAATATCTTGCATATATAAAAAATATAAATATATATGATATGTATAACAATATAATAATATAAGGCATTTCTCTCCATATCTTTTTTTATTCAATAATGAATGGAATGAATTTTGAAATATATATATATATATATATATATAGTCTCTAATAATATATTCTATTACCTATTAATTTAGAGAGTGATAGAGAGAAAGTTGGAGAAATATAGAGAGAGATAAAGACATATCCAGAGAGATAGAGATTGGTTTATTGATGAATATAAATAGAGAGGATGAAATATTCAAATGTAATAATAAAAAGGGTTAAACTAATAACTAAATAAATATGAAAAGCTATTTAATTTAGGAAAAACTGCAAAAATGGCGCTCAAGTTACAAAAATGTCCAGAATTTTTTTTGAAAAAATGCCAAAATATGGTAAATAATCTATCTCAAAAGAAGATACAAATTTTTAATAGATAGATTAGATATTTGATGAAATATACTACTATATAATTCTGATAAATAAATTATTTATCACGGTCATATTTCGATCATTTTTATAAATAAAAAACTTTCCAGCCATTTTTGCGACTACACTCTCGAACCTGTCTTTTCCTGTTATTTCTCCTTTAATTTAATCTAATTTACTAGATTAATTATTACTTTAAAAATGCTATTTATAATGTCTTTCAAAAGTTATTGATAAAAATGTAGTCAAAATAGAAATATATATAAATAATATCATTTTTATAAAATGAAGGGCAAGCCGCATCGCATTGAGACCTAAATGGGTTCAGTAGAAAAAATGAAGGAGAGTTAAGCATGGATGTCCCGCCATTAATCCTTTCTGACCATTCAAACGTGATAATAGAAAGAAAAATAGAGTATCTTTAAAGTGGATAAGAGCACTAAATCGAAACACTAATGTAACTGTTGGAAAAGATGGTGGAAATTTGGTGGAAAAGTCAGAGAAATGTGAATAAAAGTGTGTGTTATGTAGGTAGTGTGAGATTGAGTCCCACGTAAGAAACCTAAAGAAAAAATGTTAGGTTTATTTGCCTTGGGATTAGCTCTAACGGGCACCCCACATTTTGTGGGGAATGGAGGACTCATATAGCACATGATCCTTCCCGCACGCGCGCAGTTGTCACCCACCGGCCAGCCTGGCCTGGCTCGGTTCGGTCTGGATGAAAGATTATGTTTTACAGAAAATATCTCTTAACTAATTTCTTGGAGAGGAGCTTAGTGCTTTGAACCTATCCAAACAAAACAAAATATCTCCAATTGTTGTTGTGTTTTATCTACAAAAGATAAACCAAATATCTCCAACTATCCCAAAATCGTGCATCATCCTTATCTACACGTTTTGGCACAACCGCTTTGTATCTTCTCCAAGCTGTTTTCATTTTAAATACAATGTGGTACAGAGAAAAAAACAACATTTTTGCTACTGCTTTTCCCTACTGCATATACAATTTTTGTGCATAATTGAGAGAGAAAAATATAAAGAGTTCTGTGAGAGGTTGAGATACTTGGTTGTTGTTTCTCAGTCTAAGATCGTTGAATCCTGCAGATACATTTATCAAAGTCTCCAAGCACCAAGTGGAGGACGATTATTGTTTTTAGGACATTGCATTCATGCAATCCTCAATTTGATTTTATTTTTCATTATTTCTGTTGTAATCGTTCACCGTTAATTTCTCTGTAATCGTTTGTCATTTATTTTCGTTGTAATCATTCTTCATTTGAATTTAAGTTGTACTCGTTTATTTTCATTTGTAATCGTTCTTAGTTGTTGTTTCTTAGTCTAAGATCGTTGAATCATGCGGATACATTCATCATAGTCTCCAAGCACTGGGTGGAGGGTGATTACTGTTTTAGGACATTACATTCGTGCAATCCTCGATCTAGTTTTATTTTTTATTTTTCTGTTGTAATCGTTCACCGTTCATTTCTCTGTAATCGTTTGTCATTTATTTTCATTGTAATCGTTCATCATTTGAATTTAAGTTATAATCATTTATTTTCATTTGTAAATCATTCTCCGTGCTATTTGGTTTATTAATAATACTTACTCCATCTTAACCAATAATCTAAAGACAATAACAATGGAGCAATCAACGGCCAAAACCTTGGACGCTGAGAGACTAGAAAATTCAAAGGAGACGATTTCAAATAATGGCAACAGAAGATGGTTTTCTATCAGACTATCCTAAACCTGGCACACTTTCTGGCAGGTGACATTCCTACGACACCAAAGGAGGGACAGACAAAGGAGCAAGCATCTACGAGAGAAGCATAGATCCATTCGGATTTTCTTTGCCGAAACTACATCTTGAATGGCCTGGTAGACACACTCTACACCGTCTTCAAGCCTCAGAGAAAAAGTATAAAACCGAGGATGCCAAAATGAAGACGTTTATCATTGGGAAATTCTTGAAGTATGACATGGATGACAAGAACACAATCATAAATCAAATGGAGGAGTTACAAATTATCTTCAATAATATGAAAGCCGAAGGGATGATCGTGAATGAGCCGTTTCAAGTCGCCTCAATTATCAAAAAGCTACCGCCATCGTGGAAGGACTTCAAACACTACCTGAAGCATAAGCGTAAAGAGCTTAGCATGGAGGATCTGATTATTCGGCTAAGGATGGAGGAAGACAACCAGAGAAATGAAAAGAAAGCAATGTGGGCGACCTATGGATGAAAGCCAACGTGGTAGAACGTGACAAATCCAACCAGTCGAGCAAGAAAAAGAAGACACCACCGAACAGTACTCAAAAAGGTAATCTGAAGAATACATTAAAAGTAGTTGCTGGGTGTGCAGTAAAGCTGAACACAGAGCAAAGGATTTTCGTCACAAAAAGGACCAGAACAATGGTAACCATCCCAAGAATAACAACAAAAGGGGAATCATGCAAATATGATGGAGATTAACGATCTCTGTGCAATGATTTCTGAGATATATATGGTCACTGACACCAAAGATTGGTGGGTTGGCACTGGTGCTACGAAGCACGTGTGTAGTGACAGGACTGTATTTTCAGCCCACAAAGAGGTTGAAAATGGTGAAGTTCTCTATGTGGGGAACACCTTAGAGGCTATTTTTAAGGGAAAAGGAAAGGTTGTACTGAAGTTCACATCTGGAAAACAACTCACTCTCCTTGATGTTTTGCACATCCTTGAAATTCGTAAGAATCTGATTGCAGGATCTCTTTTACGCAATAGTGGATTTAAACTCGTTTTTTATGCTGGCAAGTTTATTCTTACTAAGTGATGGATGTTTGTTGGGAAGGGTTATGGTTCTGATGGTCTCTTTAAACTTAATGTGTCTTCTGTAACTCTTGCTATTATTAATGAGAATTCTGCATCTTCCATTTATATCATTGAATTGTCTAATATTTGGCATGCTAGATTAAGACATGTTAATTTTTAATCCATGAAACGTACGATTAATTTAGAACTTCTGCCTAGATTTAACTTAGAAATTGGTAATAAATGTGAAATCTACGTAGAATCTAAATTTGTAAGTAAATCATTTAAATCTGTAGAAAAAAACAAAGTAGATTACTTGATTTGATACATATTAATTTAGATGATCCGAAACTAACACCTAGTAGGGGAGGTAGAAAATATGTTGTTACATTTATTGATGATTTTAGTAAATATTATTATGTATATTTACTTCATTCAAAAGATGAGACTTTAGATATGTTTAAGACATACAAGTCTGAAGTTAAAAACCAACTTGGAAAGAATATCAGAGTGCTTAGATCTGACCGAGGTGGAGAACATGACTCCACTATGTTGTCTGCATTCTGTGTTCAGTATGGAATTGTGTATCATAGTACTGAACCTTATACGCCTCAACACAATGGGTGGCTGAAAGGAAAAATAGAACTCTAAAAGATATGGTGAATTATATATTAAACAGTTCTAGACTACCCTATAATTTTTTGGGAGAGGCATTGCTTACAGCTAACACCATACTGAACAAGATTCCACATAAGAATACTAACAAGTCTCCTTATGAAGTATAGAAATGGAATTTATCCTCCTATAAAATCCTAAAAGTGTGGGGGTGTCTCGGAAATGTACAAGTACTGTTGCAAAAAAGATTCAAGCTTGGACCTAAGACGATAGACTGTGTTTTCATTGGATATTGCATTGAACAGTGCTATATATAGATTTTTGGTTCGTAGGTCAAAGATTTTTTACATAACTACCAACACTATTATTGAGCTTGTTAATGCTGAATTCTTTGATAAGGTGTTTCCTTTTAAGGAAGGACGATGCAGTCAAACTGTCAAATGAGGTTTAAAAGAAAGTTCTTCTAGAGCTTGGATTGATGAAGAATCTGAACCTGGGCTTTGAAAAAGTAGAAGATCTAAAATGAGTACCTCATTTGGTCTAGAGTTTCTAACATACCTGACGGAGGCCGAACCTCAAACCTATAATAAGCCAATGTCCAACCATGAGGCTCTTTTTTGGAAGGAAGCAGTCGATAATGAGATTGATTCCATTATTCAAAATAACACATGGATGTTGATTGATCTCCCTCTTGAGAATAAACCAATAAGTTGTAAATAGATGTTCAAAAGAAAACTGAGAGCTGATGATACTATTAAAAAGTACAAAGCTCGGTTGGTAGCTAAGAATTACTGATAGAACAAAGCTATAAACTTTTTCGATACATATTCTCTAGTGACGAGAAACACATCTATCAGGATGCTGATTGCACTAGCAACTTTGCATAATTTGAAAATTCATCAAATGGATGTTAATATTGCATCCTTATATGGAAAACTAGATGAGAAAATTTATATGGAATAACCTGAAGGGTTCATAGTCGAGGGCCAAGAACGTAAGGCGTGTAAGATTTTCAAATCCCTTTACGGATTAAACTAAGCCCCGAAGCATTGGCATGCAAATTTTGACCATAATATGCCCTCGAATGGATTCTCGATAAACGAGTGTGATAAATGTGTCTACATAAAAGGTATTAATGATCAGTTCATCATAGTATGCTTATATGTAGATAGAGGTGGCAACCGGGCTCGGCTCGGCCACTTCACGGGCCGGTTCAGGGCTTTTCAGGCCGTTCGTGGGCTAGTTTCAGGCCGGCCCGCTGAAATTTTGGGGAGACCCTGAATGAACCACTGAACCAGCCCGTGAACTCAGGGCTGGGCCTGAGACGGTTCGGCCTGGTCTGAATAACGGGCCGATCACGGTTAAATAACCGGACCTGTCCGTTTCCTTTCCTTTAAATGTGTTGTAATTCTTAAAAATGGAAATATGGAGAGTTGAACCTTGGTGATGAGTGAATGAGATATAGTGATTACCCCTAAGTTATATGAAAGTCATGTTACTTTATTATAATTATTTTATTTTATTACTTTAAAATCTCAATAGAAAAACTTGTAATAATAAGTAAAATAATTATTTTATGTATTTAGTAAATTCATAAACTTGTGATATTCATATTCACGTAAAATATAAAATATAATAACTAATTAATAACTAATTTATAATTCATTTTCATTATTTAAATAAAAAATATTATGAATATTAAACCATTATTATTTTAAGTTTTCTTGAATCCTATTTTTTATTGAATAAAATATTTATTTAAGTGAAATTTTTTTTCTTTAATTCAATACATTTATCTCAAAAGTAAATTATATGAAGTTTCGATAAAATGTGTTGAAAGATAATAAGAATATATTTTAAACAATATATTAACAAAGCTTGTTTTCATCTATTGGTAATGAATGTGATTTATAAGGGAAAGATCAACGGTTCATATTTCAATAGACATATAATTATTGTATTTTTTAGATAAAAATAGGGGATTCACGGGCCGGTCCGGTCCGGGCCTAGCATCTGGGCCGGTCCTGACCAAAGGTCTAGAATGCAATGCCCGTGATGACCCGAGCCGGGTTGGGCCCGGATTATAACGGGCTGGTTCACCCGGTTTTACGAGCCGAACCAGCTAACTAGCCACCTATATATGTAGATGACATGCTTATAGTGAGATCGAATAAGGATATAATATATTCACTAAGAGGGTGTTGAATTCTAAATTTGACATGAAAAACTTAGATCTAGTAGATGTCATTCTTGGAATTCAAGTAAAGTGAACTGAAAATAAACATATGCTTACTCAATCCCATTATGTATAAAATATTCTAAAGAGGTTTGGGCAATATGAAAGCAAATCTGCAGTAACTCCTTTCGACCCAAACTGTAAGTTGAGGAAAAATGATAGAGTTGGAGTATCTCAATTGGAGTACTCACAAATAATTTGCAGTAGCCTTATATAGCCTATTCAGTAGGAATGCTTGCAAGATATATAAGTAATCCTGGGCGTGATGGCTAGAGTCCATTAGTTAGAGCACTAAGGTACTTAAAGTTCACTATGAACTATGGATTGCATTACTCAAACTATCCACCTGTGATAGAAGGATTTAGTAATGTTAACTGGATTTCTGACAGTTTAGAGACTAAATCTACTAATGGATATACTTTTACCCTAGGTGGTGGAGCTATCTCGTGGAGGTCTACTAAGCGCACCTGTATAGCTCAATCAACTATGAAATCAGAATTCATAGCTTTGGACAAGTCTTACGAAGAAGCTGAGTGGCTCAAAAATTTCCTGGAAGATATTTTAGTGTGGCCAAAACCTATGTCAACAATATGTTTCCATTGTCATAATATGGCTATGACCTTTAGAGCAAAAAGTAATGTGTATAATGGTAAGTCTAGACATATTAGACGAAGACATAATACCATTAAACAGTTGCTCTCCAATGCGGTGATTTCCTTAAACTTTATAAGGTCAAAGGAGAATCTTGTTGATCCTCTAACAAAAGGTTTGTCAAGGGAATTAATAAAGAAAACAATGAGGGGAATGGGGTTAAAGCCTATTCAATGAATCATTCAAGTGGTAACCTAACCTAGTTGACTGGAGATCCTAAGATCTAGGTTCAATAGGCAAACTGACAGGAATGATTCACATCTACACGCTGAGAAACCCATGGTTTCTTCCTGTTCCTATGATGTAAAGATAGTGTGTTGTCTGTCAACGTAAAAAGAGTATACGTAATTTTAATGACATCGAGATCTTGCATGCAAGAGGAGTAGTGTCAGAATGCTTTTAATCATAATCACTTATATGAGAGTAGAAGTGGGGTCGCTTCTATGAGAGATCTGAATGGCTTAACCTCTCTAAAGCTCTTAAGAATACATGATATGTTCAGGACCAAAGTGAACAAAAATGGGTGAACTCGGATGCATAAAGAGGGGATATGTGTGATTTTTTTGTCTCATTTATCTCAGAGGAAGTTCAGTTCAATAACGTAGTTCACCGTTCTTCAGAATAAATCTGATAAATTCTCACTATGAAAGGTTTAAGTCCAAAAGACACCTCTCCTGATGCATATCTCAACTGATTTCTCTCTCTCATGTTGATGTCTAGTTAGGATACATTTCATTCATGTGGGAGATTATTGGAAAAGATGGTAGAAATTTGGTGGAAAAGTAAAAAAGAAATGTGAATGAAAGTGTGAGTTGTATGAGTAGTGTAGGATTGATTCGCACATCAGAAACTCAAAAGAAAAATGTTGGGTTTATAAACCCAACATATTTGTCTTGGGGTTAGCCCTAAGGGGTACCCCACATTTTGTGGGGAATGGAGGACTTAGATAGCACATGGTCCTCCCCACACACGCTTGCACGCCGCCGCCTCAGTCCGACGGGCTAGCCTATTTAGCCTGGCTCAGTTCGGTTCGGTCTGGTTTAGATGAAATATTATTTTTTACAGAAAAATTCTCTTAACTAATTTCTTGGAGAGGAAGGCTTATTGCTTTGAATCTGTCAAAGCAAAGCAAAATATCTCCAACTGTCACTATGCTTTATGTGCACAAGATAAACCAAATATCTTTATATCTCCAACTATCCCAAAATCGTGCATCAGCCTTATCTACACGTTTTGGCACAACTTATTTGCTTGGTCTCCAAGCCATTTTCATTTTAAACATAATGTCTTACATAGAGAAAAAACCAACGTTTTTGCTACTGCTTTCACCCACTGCATATACAATTTTTGTGCATAATTGAGAGAGAAAAATACAAAGAGTTATGTGAGAGGCTGAGATACTTGATTATTGTTTCTCAGTCTATGATCGTTGAATCATGTAGAGACATTCACCATAGTCTCCGAGCACCGGATGGAGGGTGATTATTGTCTTTAGGACATTGCATTTATGCAATCCTCGATCTGGTTTTATTTTTTATTATTTCCGTTGTAATCATTCGCCATTCATTTCTCTGTAATCGTTTGTCATATATTTTCATTATAATCATTTATTTACATTTGTAATTATTCTCAGCGCTATTTGATTTATGAATAATACTTGCTCCATCTCAACCAACAATAATTTCATTGTTTAAGCATCTACATAACAAAGAAAAAGTCTAGGATGTTGATTACATGAGAGAAAATGGGGAAAAGGTAAAGAAACTTATAGCATAGGTAAGATTTGAGGCCCCATTTGCTTAGAAGCTTTCAGTGATGCTTCGTTTTGATTGCCTCTTCGTTATAGGTGTTCATCAAAAGTTTTGACCCCAAGATATCCCGCGTGATCGATCTTCGCCGACCCATTTTTAGACCAATGCGTTGATAATTCACTCGTGTAAGTATAAGGATCAGATAATGGTTTTCCTTTGTGACTTTCTACTTTTAGGTGGGGAATCTCCTCTTCACGGATAACCCGCTTCTCTTGTAAAGAATCACTTCCTCTCAACCAATGGATTTTTTAACATTGTCTTCTCTAGACACTACTAGAAATTTGACCTTTAATGACGGTGTGCAAAAAAACATAGACGACGGTGTTCATTAGTAACGTCGTAATTGCACCGTTGGTGACCATTTGTTGAGTTTATTCAAACTAACTCTGTACACAAACATAGCCTGGAAACACCCAAATGGTTGTACTAGAGAGCGAAATTAAAAAACGTAAAATAAATAATGTAGTAGTTTAAATTAGTTAAGAGTAGGAAGTAGGGTCTTGAGCTTGAAACTAGAAGTGATTCTCGACTGAACGACAATTTCGTACATGTGAAACTAGAAGTGACCCTCCAAGGGCCAGCGATCCAGATCACTTAGTATAGTCGTATTTTAGTGAGATCATGTCGGGATCACGATTTGGATCGTAGGATCGCATAGGATCGTACGATCCTATGATCCTACTCATCCTATTTTTTACTTTATTTACAAAATAATTATAAAGGAGCTATGGTGAGATTTGAACTCTTAAACTAAAGGTCAAGTATGACTATTTAACCACTAAATCAACTATTCTTATGTAACAAAAATGAACATATTTTATATTTAATTAAACATTTGACTATTCTTATGACATTTCATTTATCTATTTTATGACTTACACTCCTTAAAGTTATCAAAATTAGAATGAATTCCGCCACCACTATTTTATAATATTTAGACATTAATTTTAATATTGTTACAAACTTATTAAATTTTAACTTATAAATCAAATAATCTCAAACTTAATGTATTATAATAACGGTCTTAACATATTTAATCAATAATTATTTTTACACATTTATTTATATTTCATTGTTTGAAACAATAATTAGGTGAAGTTTATTAAGTTTACTTAAAAATATGAGAACTCTACTTAATATTATGTTGTTTCAGATGACTTACTGTTATTTGTATTTAATAGGTAAATGACTTGGTGTTATATAATCATTTGCTTCAATATATTGAAGTATCATTAGCATAAATCTAAGTTTTACTATTAAACATTTAAGAATTGATAGAATTTTACGATCCTTGATCATTTGCTAATTAATCTTAGGTAGAATTGTGATCTTAATACCAATATACTGTACCGTTGTTTCGTTTACTAATAGACAATGTTGAGCACCAAAGCCAACAAGCCGTCTTAGCTCAGCTGGTAGAGCGCGTGGCTTTTAACCACGTGGTCGTGGGTTCGATTCCCACAGACGGCGTTGTACTTTCCGTTGTTCAAATTTGCTGTGTCTACCTCTTCTTTGCCTTCAGTTAGTAACACATGTAAGGTCTATTTTGATTGCTTGTATGTTTTTTGCTTTCAAATAAGAAAATAACGTGATTTGGGCGATGATATAAAATACAATAAACAATTGTCCAAATTTTACCTAAGTGACAGTGACAATGATTAATTTGTGAAGAGTTATAATGCTACAAGTTCATTTCTCTTGAGTGAACAAGCTTAAACTCAGGATAAGCTCATATTTGTGATTGTATTAATTGTTCTCACTCAGAACTCAAGAGTCAATGAGTTATGTTATTACGGAGATCTTTCAGATGTATATCTATCAACTATATAATTCTCATTTATAAGAAATAGAGAAATAGACGTATGATAATAGAGCAATATTGTATAACACCTCATTACTCAATATTGTTATGATGTTTCAAACACGTATGGCTTGTACCACCCTCATATCTTGTAATACATAATTTATTTTTTCCTTACATAGTCTAAAGTGGGTTATATACAGTGACAACTTATAGTATTGTTGAACACCGCAGTGCTACATAATATTTTTCATAATAATATAGATCCATAGTGTTATTAGATAGATTAAATAGAAAATTAATAGGATTAGTCAATGATGCAGAATAACGACTAGAATGAGTATTTTTATCTATGTTCGTGTGGAATGCAGATCCCTACTTCTATCAACAAACAAATGATTATTCTTCTATGAAAAGAAAGTATTAACCAAATATGATAATGAACATTCATATTCGTATTACACCTTCTATTTCCATCATCGGAATAGCGCCTTGGGTTTAGTTTGGTCTCTAAATTTTGATTTGTCTCAATTTGATTCTTATACTTGATCATCTCAATTTATCCTTAGGTGCATATTAAATATTGAAAATATGCAAAAAATAAAAGATAACTAATAAAAACATATCATAATATCATTCAGTAAAAGATCATACTAACTAAAATTAGGGGAAAAAATTAAAACAAGTATTAAAATTGAATAAAATTTAGGAGGCAACACAGCGTCTTTACCAATTTAGCATTTTATTAAGTTATATCGTTTTAAATTTAGTAGTGTTCATAAATAAGATAATAAGCTATGGTTGAAAAAATTATAAAAAAAGACACAAATATAAAAAAAATATAAAATAGACATAAAAAATACAACTTATGCGTTAGAAAAAATAAATCATGCGCGAGAAAACTTGGAAGCCCGCAAAAGTTGCTTCCAAAATGTCGTCTATATAATATATAATATATATATTAAATATACATGTGTGTTTTGTACAATATATTTCATGTATAGATTATTATCATATAAACTTTTTGGACATAGTTAAAAAATTTCCTGGCCGGCGGGAGAGGTTTTTGGCTCTGAAACGATTTCTTTTTGAATTAAGGGTGGTTAGTTTTGACTTTTATTTTATCTTTGTCTATTTTTTTTTCTCAAAAGTGGTTCATCCTTGATGTTTTCGTGCTTCAAATTTATCAAAAGAAAGCGGGCAATTGCTCCATTGTCATGGTGGGCTCGTCCTTGTTTGTAGGAAGGGAGGCAAATCGTCCCCTTCTTAAACCCTAAACTTAATGAATAGTCAACATACATAAAAAATAGCAATTCTATGGATCACTGTGCATAACAAAATATGTCAATCATGTTTTGGCTTCAATCCAATGGCTATGTCATTATTTCACCTATTCAATTGCCATAGTCATTTTAAGTTATAATTTCAAATCAAACAGCAAAAACTTGCCAAAACGCCCATCACCTAATACTCTTTCAACATAGCTTCCATCTAGATCCAGATTGTCCTTAACTAAAGTAGATTGAGATCTCACTCATCTAGTAAGATATGGAAGGTATAGATCGGGTAAAAATAAATTTAATTTTTTTTTCAATCCACTTTTAGCAGTGAGTCAGGCCTGATACTTCCATTCTGATATAGACCAATAAAATTTAGGCCCCATCAATTTCGCGCTATCATGTTATGTACTCCTATTGTAATTGAATTGTATTGTTTGTTTGGAGTAATCTTTAAATAAAATTACAATTCTTATTTGCATGCAATCCTAATTTGCAATTCTTTGCGTCAATTGAATTGCAGAATAAAATGGTTAGCAATCTTAGATTATAATGCCGTTGCAATCTTAATATCAAATAAAATTACTCTCCTACCCTCAAATATTCTTTTTCACTCTCTCTCACTTTATTAATTTAATTAAAAACAATTTCATTAATGTTTAGTCTAGCATTATTATATATTTTAATATTATCAAAATAAAACTAAAAATAATAAAATTAATTATTTAAATATTAATGAAATTCAATATATTAATTTTTTTAATTAAAATAATATTTTATTTTATTAATTAAAACATTATTTAAATTTATTAAATTTATTTTAATAATTAAAAGATTATTTTATATTATTATTTTATATTATTTTATATTATTAATTAAAATATTATTTTATATTATTATTAAAATATTATTTTATATTATTAATTAAAATGTTAATAAAATGTTAAAAATTGTTGTCGTGGAATTTTTTTATTATCACTTTTTTTATTAATTTGATTTAAAAAAATTAAATTTAGTCTAACATTATTAATTTATTTAAATATTAATTAACATTCATTGAAAAATTAATGTTAAATTTGCACATCAAAGTATTTTTTAGATAATATATAATCAAAAGGGCATTTAATTATTTTTTATTATTTACACAAAATTACAATAAAAGTTAACACATACCAAACATAACAATCATTAATTATCATAGATTATATCATAGATTATCATTCATCACATCATAAATTATCATAGATAATTAAACATGACAATCTATTTTATAAGTAATTGAATTGCATGTAATTAAATTACAAACAATTGAATTGTGATAGTTATCCTAGATTATAAAATCTAATCGGCCTGAAAGAAAGCTTAGATTCAGCTTAGAAAAGTAGGTTGGAGATCAAAGAAATATTATATTATAATTAAGATTTAGGCAGCTTTGGTCTTTGAGGATATTAGCATAGATTTGAAATCCGCACAACATTAAGATTCAATCTTTAGGAGTATGATTCCTCGTGTTTTTTCCCTTTTAAAGTGCACTTACTAAATTGTAATATGGTAATGAATTTAAAAAAATGTTGAAATAATGTGAAAGTGAAAAAAGAACAATAAAATTTGATAGAAATATTTGAAAAGAATTTCAGCGACATAATGTAGAATCAAAATTGTGTTCATTAACCAAAATAAAATTTACTTTTGTTTTTCATAATCCCCTTCTTTTCATATACTCTTCCGTTGACTTTTCAATCCATTCTGTTCATATAAAAGTCATATGTTTGCCACGTAATAGTTAATCAAGTAAACCATGCATTAATAAACATGGCTTTTGAACTTGAGTGAAATTTAAAGAACACTAAGTTTTAACGCTTTGCATAACACTCAATGGTTAGGAATATATGGGAGGTAGAGCGATAAGATGTGTTATGAAGTAACCATAGAGTAATGAGGTGCGTAATAAAATAATATCACTAAATAGGAAATTGAAATATCTCATTACTGTTCCCAAAAGAAAATTTAATTCATCTTTCCACACAAAACTTCATAGCCCTTCAACTTAATACTAACGTTTAAAAAGCTGATTAAATTAACAGATTTTGTAAACTGAGAATTGAGAGAGAGAGAGATTCACTCATCAAAAAGTGAAAAACCCATTTCTTCATCCTCACTCTCCTCCTTCTCTTCCTTCTTTTCAGCTGGGGCTTCCTCTGCAGCAGCTGGTGCTGCACCTGCTGCTGGAGCTGCTGCAGCTCCTCCACCACCAATGAAACCACCACCACCTCCACCACCGACTATTACCTGTGCCACACAAAATTAATCAGATCATGTAGATACTGATAGGAAATCAACAAACAGCAATTTAAGGGAGTTACTTACATGCAAATTCAGCTGTTCTTTTCTTACAGAAAATAACAAGTAGCCCTACTGGCCCTTTCCAATATACAAAAAACCTAATAGAGCAACCATTTTAACATGATAATCACAGCATCAACGCAGTAATATTGTAAAATTTGAACTGACTGTCATGTTTTCATTTGAAATCTACTTCAGATCAGACTTAATTGGCAAATGTTTTTGTTTGAAAAACATTAAAACATGTTAAAGTATTTCCTAAGATGATTCAACATACAAATTAACACTGATTCAAGTGCTTCTTACACATACGGATATGAGGCAATTTTCAGCTAAAATAGTGTTATTTTGATATGCAAAAGAATTTTTGGTCACAAGCACTCCAAACACATTATTTAACAGATTCCTGATCTAAACAATAGCGAAGTGGATTTCCTTCTGTTAACGATTACTTTCAAGACTACTAATGACGAGCCACAAGATAAGATATCCTGAAGGAATCAGCTGCCTGGACAAAAATGGCCATATTAGCCTTTGAATCTCTAAACCAAATCCTAAAAAAAAAGCTGATCAGATTTTCTTAGTATGCTCGTCAAATCAATCAATGAGAAAAACACCAGACATTTGAGGAATGAGGGTTTGAGTACTTAGGAAATAATTTATCAAGATTTGGATGGTATGGATATAATTAACAATCAGCGATAAATCAAACTGACATATTCTGGGAAAAATAGCACAACAGAGATAAACATAAATTCTAACAATAATTCCACACTAATTGCATTCGGGGAAAATCAAATAACAACATCCATATCATGAAACCACAGAATAAAATTCACATTTACAGAATAATATGTAAGAAATTCGCCTGAGGAAATAACTAACAGATCATTTAAGTTCAATAAGATTTTCTCAGAAATCAAACAGGCGACATGAGTGAATTGGGCACCTGGAAAACCCCGGAATTAGGAGTAACGAAAGAAAACGAAGACTGAACACCGCCAGAGGAGTCGACGGCAACGGCAGACTGAACGAGCTTCCTCTGAAGCTCATAGGTTGAGCCAGCGGAGGCCTCGAGGTCACCAGAGCACTGCTTTGCGGTCCATTTGCCGCCTGAGCTCCGACAAACGAAGGTAAACACTCCCATGATCTAGATGTTAAAGCTCAAAAACCCTAACGCTAAATACAGATTGATGGAAGAGACGGCTGTGTGGGTGTTTGATCTGTAATTTATGTAGACGTGAGGTGTGGAAACCCTAGCGGAATTACGATTGTTTGGCTAATTGCCTAATGACAAAATTGACACTGGAAGTTCAACGTAACTATAATTTTGCCCCATTTCTCTCAAAAGTACAAATTAGTCCCCTTGGATGTGGATCCATGTGTTATATTCAGCAGATTTGGATAGTTAGTTTTGAATCTCTGATTTTAATGATTATTATATATTGAATGAGTAATTTTTTACCGATTAAGTTTTAAGTGAGTAAATAATAATTATTGATAGATTAATTTATTAAATTATTTTAATGAATCATCAAACATTAACCTATAAATAATTATTACATCACTTAAGACTTGATTAATTATTTGGTCACTCTAAAACTATTCTTATTGCATACATAAACTGAAAATATTTTTGGATGTTCTCTTTTCTTTTAAAGCTCGGTTGTTTGATCTTAGCTAACTACTCAAATAATATAAAAGCTTGTCATGTTAGTTAGAACTAGAAGAGACATGATTATTGTATTTCCGTCCAAGTTATTCCGTAACAAAAGAAACATAACATTTAAAGCTTCAATAAATATAACTAAAACTTAAATTCATCGATAGAGTTTGAAAAAGATGATCCATTGATATACATATCAACGAGTAACCTATGTGTCAGATGGTGTACTAAATGAGCTAAAAAGGGTATTTAAAATAAATTTTGAAAATAATTTAGTTTTGAAACTAATTCCAAAACTACGGTAGAAATGACCACGTCGGAAGACGTTTTTTGTAAAGACGACTTCAAGTTGACAAAATGCGTCTTTTGCGAAGATGCCTTCAGTGCAGATGCTCCCCACATTATAAAAATCATCAACACAACCCTGCATACAAAAATCATCCATCTTACAGAACATTTTATAACATTCTCAATGAAACAGCATACATTTTTAACATTCTCAATAAAGCAGTATACATTTTTAACAAATTTTATTACTTTACATTTATATTATTCTATAAAAATCTAAATACAAAAAATATAAATCAATCACATTCCACATGGTGGTCGTCTTCTCATTCTTCTTGTGCGTCTTTCATATGTTTGTAGTTGAGTTACTTGTGATGATGAACCTTCCTCCATAATAGTTGCTGCTACACTTTCTTCTTCTACAATAAACAGTGGATCTTCCTCCACGATATGTGGGTCTTCTTCATCCACAATATGAGCATATTCCACAATAGGCGAGTTTTGGGCACGTCTTCTACCTCCTCCTTCATGAGCACTAGCTCGTCCTCCTCTACGCCGTTGAGATTGATGAAATGGTTTGGAAGTAGAACCAAGTTGAGTCACCGACTCACCTCCAAATGTATAAAAGACTGACGGCGTGTATGGCTCTTGCTGAGACATAAATGGTTCGTCTCGAGGCATGTGTGATTCTTGTTAACTTATTTGAGATTAGTTGTGTACTCCATGCCTGGAGCTTGATAAGCCGCATTCGCTTGTCTTATTGCTTGTGCGGCTATTTCACACACATTACAAATTCGAAGCATTATCCAAGACGGTTCAGTATCATCAAGTGTCAAATTGTTAATATTGTCCAAACTCTCCATCTGCATAGATAAAAAGACATTATATAAGTTACTTATTAAATGACCATATAAGCCTCATTAATTACATAAATTAATAAAAAAAATACCATTAAATCATATAACACTCTCCGTTAAGTTATGTATCGTCGTGTGATTCACTGATACCATAACTGTATGAGCTGTCATATCCATGTTCATCCACGTGCCCCTCAGCAATGTGTGTCCTACGCTCATCACATCTCTCAATGTATGCCTGATGTTGGATGTCTCAATTTAGTTCATTTCTCCCCCTTAAGTCAATGTCATGCAACCGCCTTTCGGTATCACATGACTTAGGCACACGTTGAATCATACTGAATTGTCTTAGAACACGACCCGGTTGATGCCATTCCACTATATGAAAGCAAATGAGGGGAGAGAAAGACTACCATATATCTCCGTGCATGATGAAGTATTCATGAAGTGTATGGATAATATCATTATAAGGTTGCCATATAACCTATAAAAACCATATTATAAATAGTATGACAAAACTGGAGTATTACCTATGTTATAAGTAAAAAGCATAGTATTACATGATCTGGAGTTTGTCTATCTAATACAAATCGATACACTTCAAAAACATGTGTGGAGCTCTCTGTGAGACTAAAAACACTCTCCATCTGTGAGATAAATTGCACAGTTAAATACATGTAAATGATAACATACATATCTAATAATCAAATGAGTTGACTTAACGTATACCCAAAAAAGGAGGTGGCATTGGAATTCCATCTTCCCCGACATTATCATGTCTCGCCCGTTGCAACCTCACTGGTGCCGAATGTAGAAATTGATCTCATGCCCATAATTGCAGTAATACTAGTGGGCCAGCAATATCAGAAGCATTTGTATGGCTGGTTTTGCACAATCTTCTAGTAAAGGCAAGAACATCAAATGCACCTTAATGTTTGACTTATCATAGAAAAAGGTACATCCGATAAGTTGTAGAATATATGCACGTGCATAACGTTGCACATAAAGCTCGTCATCATCATCATCAGATAATGGGGGAAAATGTGCAGTCAAACACATCATAAGTAAACGTGATCCCTGTAAATCACGTGGGCCTGGTCGAAATCCTAATAAATCTTCACATATCCTTAGCCAATCTCAATGTATACTACCCATTACCGCCATCCCATCAACTGAAAGCCCTAACTGTATTTGCACATCTTGTAGAGTGATAGTACACTCACCATGTGCCATATGAAATGTGTGTGTTTCAGGACGCCATCTCTCCACAAAAGATGTGATCAAGTGCTAGTCGAGGACGATAAACCCAACCCTCGCAACTCCATAAAATCCAGCACGTATCAAATATGGAATAATACGTCTATGGAGTGGCATGTTCCGATGAACAACTACAGTATGTCGGCGATAATGTAAAGCACAAGAATCCTCCTAGTCCCAAACATGTTGGGATCTATGTTGATCATGTAAATACAATACCGAGCTATCTTGTGGTCCAGGTTTCCATGATATCCTGAAAATGAGTGTCGTTCGAAATACAATAATTATATTGAATTACATAAAAATGTACTAAGTCAAATATTACATTGAATTACATAAAAATGTACTAAGTCAAATATTACATTGAATCACATAAAAATGTACTAAGTCAAATATTACATTGAATTACATTAAAAATGTACTAAGTCAAATACTATGAGTCATTTGAAGATTGTCCTGCATTACGAGAAAGACAATTTCAACGATTATGTTCCTCTTGTCGACAAAGTCCACATTTACTATGAGTACTTGGCTCTCTCCAATCCATCTCATTTTGTATACGGGTCGACTTGGGTCTACCTTTCTCCTGCGTCTTAGTTGTATCAAGGTGCACTATTAGAAAGTTAGGAACTTCTCAATAATGTTCATGTGGAAGGGGGTTGAACTGTGGCTTATAACACTCAGCAAGCGCTGACCAGCGGTAATAATGTTCAATGAATTGAGAACTATCAATACGAGCATGTGCGCACACTGCTAACAAATGGGAACATGGGAGGCCAAATGATTGCAACTTGCTGCAAGTACATGTTCGTTCCTTTAAATTCATATACTGTCTATTTCATCATTTGTACATGTGATTCCGATGTTGACTAGTGAGAACCTCGAACCTCTCATTAGCACGGTCATAAATTGTGATCTCATGTGAACTAGCCCTAACTTCCCAAGTTTTCATCTTCTCAACAACATAAGAAGTAAACACTTCACCTCGTAGTAAGGCATCTCTAGCTTCACTTGTCCGCTTTTCAAACCAATTCACACTGCCATAAAACGTAAGCTCAACCAAAGCCGTAACTAGTAACATGCGAGCTCCATTTAGTACACTGTTAAAGGATTCTGCAACGTTTGTTGTCATCCAACCATATCGGTATCCACCATCGAATGCTAGAGTTCATTTTTCCTTTTCAATATTATCAAAGAAGTGCACACACCGACTGTTTATTTTTTTTCATTTCATCCATGTAGAGTTCAAACTTTCTTTGCTGATGTTGCATTCCCGCTCTAAATACTAAATTTTTTAGAGCCTTGTTCTTGTATTTGTCATTAAATTTACTCGCAACATGCCTCAAACAATATCGGTGATGGCCTAATGGTTCTGACCACCCAAGTTATTGATTATGTGTTGCAGCTTTTATACCAGCATGTCGGTTAGATATTAACACAAGTTCCTCCCTCTGCGTAACGTAACGCCTCAAGCAATACACAAACCGTGACCAACTATCTATGGTTTCCTCATCAACTATAGCATAAGTAATTGAAAAAATACGTCTGTTTGAATCAACCAACATGGCGATTAACAGCTTATGCTTATACTTGCCATATAAAAATGTGCCATCAATTTGAATGACTGGTCTACAATATTTGAATCATTCTATAGTAGCAGCAAAAGACCAGAACACATATCCGAATATCACATTACCTGGTTCACCGATGTTATGTGTTTTCCATTCAAACACAGTCCCAGGATTCGACTTCACAAGCATATTCAACAATATTGGTAGTTGTTGGTAAGATTGATCCCAATCACCAAACACTTTAACAATTGCTTTTCGTTTAGCTTCCCATACCTTTCTATAATGCACATCTTATCCAAATTTATTTTTCACCATCTGACGAAGTGCTGCAATAGATGTAGTTGGATCCCATTTCACGAACCCTACAACTCTCGTGCAATCAATGTTGAGTCCAACTGTGAATGATCTTCTCATAATCTTGGATAGACAGATGTGTGAGGTCCGGTGTATTGAGTTATTTCAAACATATTATGTGATTATTGGCGACACGTACACACTTTCCATTGACGACCTTCATTAAACGTCTTGCATTTTATAACCCAAAGGTTTGACAATGACTCTACCACACTAAAATGTTGATGTCTAAGTATCGAGTATATTTTTAAAGCATACTTAAGGTCTGCCTTACTTTCAAAACGTAAACCTTTGTATAATTCATTTGTTTCATTCCATATCCCAGTACGTTGGATGGATATCTGATCTAACTTTACATTTACGACATCCCAATCCAACTGAGCAAGGAATGGTGAAGAGGGTTCATGCTAGAGTATTTCAGCTGAAGGGTTCACAACATCATCCTCTTCAACTTGGTCATCATCTTCATCAATAACATTACAAGCATTTATCTCCTCAAACTCTACCAAGAAGAAGCTACGTGGAGGGTTAGATGGATTCACATGAACGTCATGAGCATCTGCATCTTCATGTGGCAAACAACTACTACTAGGTATATTTTCTTGCAATGTAGGATACATGTCATTGTCATGGAATGGAGAAAAAATTGTTGCACTATCGTGTACCTCAACTCCACCATACATATTATCACTATACAAGTTTATGCTAGGACCTCCTACATCTCTAGCATTTTTGGTTAAATATAACTCAAGTGTATTTGATGGAGGAATTTGAAGCACAATAATAAACATCACATGAGCATCGTTATCATTCCGTATCAGAAATTTCACATAGTTGAATGACCCAGCACCAAGAGTAAGTGGGTAACGATAAACTATATCCAAGTTTTAATGTAGACGGTCAATTGACAATGCTTCACATAAAGTATTATATAGCTCGTTAAAAGCAATCTTCTTATGAATTACAATTCTCCTTATTGAAGGTTGATAATAAAAACTCCATTTGCACCGATTACGACATTATCATTCATGTGACATAAAACTACCATAGGCATTTCTCCCATTTGTCAACCTACTAAACAATACACAATAATTTCATAACTAGATCTAGAAATTCTACAAATTAATCTACAAATTCAAAGTTAATAACTACAATTTCATATATATCAACCCATTCATAAATAAAATCTTACAAATTAAGAGTTTAAACATCACATATATCCATGCAACATTCATAAAAAATAAATAATTTCAAGATTTGAAGAACAAATTTAAAATATCAAATGAGTTAGAAATATATCAGAGTTTGAGAAGTTTTTGCTAGTGATTTGAGAGATTGAGAATCTTTTTTTTTGTGAATGAGAAGGAGATAAGAGTAAGAGGATGTAATACCGGCGAAATTGCAATAAAACGTCAGCCATAATCGACGGCGAACGGCGGCGTATTAAAAGGAGGCGTTCGAGGGCTGAGGCGTTCTTCTTCGTGGGTTGTGATACGTTTCTATTTTCGGTCGCGGGTATTAAAAGGAAATGTGGAAGGCGTTTTTGCAAAAGACGCCTTCGACTATTAGTGAAGGCATTATTTGTAAAGACGCATTCATCCTAGGTGTTCTAAACTACCTTATTTTTGGAATTAATTTTAAAAATATCGTATTTTAATTATTATTTTCTAAAATTACCGTAAAATACTCAAAAATCCCTAAAAAGGTGTCTCATATAACTCTATTTATCTTCGTTGAAAAGAAAAATAGAACAGTTTTTCTGGACGGCTTAGTACATTTTTTTCCTTTTTATTTTAGCATTTTCGTAACTTTTAAAAAAATTCTCACCAACCTTTTACAGTTTGCATATATGATATATATAAATCTAAATAATAGATAAGTAAATTTTGTTACAAAATTATTTGTCTAAATGTGAAAATACAATATTATCCTATAATTTATCAGATCTAATTATTTTTCTAACCCAAAATATAACTATTTTTCTAACCTAAAATATAAACCAACAAAACTTATTGAAGTTGGCATGAATTCTAATATGAATTTTCATGATTTTATGAGTTTCTTTTCCGTGAAATCTATGAAATGTCGGTCATCTTTCTTTTTTTAATTACAAGTTTTTAATATTTAAATTATTTCCTTATTTGTTAATAAACTAGTAAATAAATTTAGAGGGAACTCCTTAGGACCATCACTGAGGTATTTGTTTCACAGTATGTTTCATCTCGATCGTTCCATTAGATCTAATTGTTTTGTTTTAATTTGACCAGATTTGAACAATTAAATTCGATTTGACTGTCCATCACGGCCAAATAGGAAATGTATCCTCTGGAGTCTAACATGAAGAGATTTGTTAGTCAGATCTAATGCTCAAAGACAGTCCAGAGCTAGTCATTAGGCTTTACGGTAAAATAGATCGCTTTTTTTTTTTCTTTTTGATTTTGTCAGCGAAAAGACATCCAGACTACTCGTTTTTTTGAAACGGACAGCTTAAATTGAAGAGACTTTGCTTCCGGCCGAACAGACCCTACTTCAATCAACTATTAACCATTTTGAGAGGATGTATAGAACAAAAAGAACACATATTTTACTAAATTAATACAAAAACATTAAAACAAAAACAAAAACAAAACATATTTCATTTATTCCAAAACTTGCATACTTGCATAAAATAGGCAAATAAGGCCAGCCCCCTAAACTTTTCTTCTCAAAGTTGAAAAGTATAAGATATGCAGCTGGTTTGGTTCGGTAGGCTTCTAAAATTTCCAACCTGAATGAATGGCAACCACTCCTCCCACCAAATTTTCATATTCTACCTTTTGGAAACCTGCTTCAGCAATCATCGAAGCAAACTTTTCCTGCATTCATTAACACCACCATATGTTCAACAGTAATCCAATACGTACTAGCTGTCTCTAATTAAATATAATGCAGCTAGCCACAACCTATGTCGATTTCTAATTCAGGACATCTTCCCTATTTCTTATTTCCTAGAATGCCCAACTTCCTTTTTTTGGTTCGTAGAATCTCTCAAGTGCATATTTAGAAAATTAAGAGAAAAATATTTAACATAATATTTTTGGTATAATCCTAACTTTTTAAGAATCATATTCTAATGATCTTATTCCTGAAATTATTTATAGTCAATCTCATACCAAAGGATCTCTAAGCACCTGATGCTTTCTACAATCAAGGGGAGGTAGAGGAGCAAAAAGTTCATAGTATAAAACAACATTTGCTAATTTAGTTGCTCAAATGAACTCGGCCTAATTTCCAAAGAGCTAAATGCTTCTTCAACTAAATCATAGTATGTTGACATGAACGATTATAAGTTTAGCAGTAAGGAGTAAATTTAACCTGCGAAGGGAAACGCC
This sequence comes from Datisca glomerata, assembly GCA_003255025.1. Taxonomy (NCBI): domain Eukaryota; kingdom Viridiplantae; phylum Streptophyta; class Magnoliopsida; order Cucurbitales; family Datiscaceae; genus Datisca; species Datisca glomerata. The sequence goes on from QANY01002976.1 coordinate 41,575, forward strand.
GGATGCTCTCAACCAAGTATTGATATGATTCCCGATCACCGGCAACTAGCTCTCCTAGAGCTGGAATAACCGAGAATGAATAAAAGTCATACCTGCACCCAGAAAATAAGAGAGAACGTTTATTTTTTACGAAAAGTAGAATACGATACAATGGTAAACGCATTAACAAACTTTACAAGCCAATCGTTTAATCAACTATATTAGCACTCTTTATGGTAATCAATAGTGAAAAATAAAATATCAATAGAATAAGAACGCAAACTTGAAATAACATTCTTATTCCAATTTTTTTCCTCATAAAAGAATAGAAAGAATGTTATATCAGGTCGGGGGAAAATCATTGATCACACTCCATGATATACCTGCAATTTTTGCACATATGATGACAATAAGATGTCAAAGAGCGAACTAAAGTTTGCTACAAATTTAAGCATGTAGTCCATCTATATATAGTAGTTTTGTTCAATCGGTATGTGTCGGATAGGAAAGAATACATGTCAAAATTACTTACAAGTCCTTGAAGATCGGAACTTCAACATGACTTAGTTCGAGACAAAGGAATCTTCCTCCCCGTTTTAGAACCCTATGAACAAGTCACATTAGCAAAGACGACAGATATTTATGTTTTGAATTTTTTTAATAGGAAAACGGAGTTGGAACAAAAAAAGTTAAAATACATGACTTTTATTGATCTCATAATATTCATAGGCAGAACCAAAACAATTTGAAGTATCTTTCTTAGGGGGTGGGGTGGGGGAGGTTTTATATCGCATCTAGGAATCACTAACATGTTACTCTAAGATCAAGTCTCAGAGACACCTTTTTTTTCCTTTGAGGCATAAGAGCATCAAAATGACAGGTTCACTAAGTTCATAATCATTTCTTCCTTTGTCTTTCCCTTTTCGATATTAGCTCTAGTTTTAATTCATCCATTTTCTAGTGATTAGAGGAATTCAATATTTAAAATTGCATTGCAAACAATACCAAACAAAACATAAGGTGGGCTCACAAATGTGTGTGAGAGAGGAGGATCGAGAGATTGGAGAATTTCTTTTCCTCACGATCCGAGAAAAACAGTAAATAATAATTAAAAAACTTAACGACAGAATACTTGCACTAGACCTTGGCAATCTCAAACTCGCAAAAATGTCAAAGCTGAGTGTGGTGCTTCAATTTCATATTTTCAAGAGTAATAATAAGAGAAGAAGAAAAAGATAAGGTGTGGATGTAAAAGGTAAAAGGGAAGAAGAATAAATAGTATTACTTTAATATATTCGTGTTTCTAGAGGATGGAATCACTCCCAATTAGGATAATGTACAACCAGTAGAGGCTGTCGTAAATCAAGCCACAAAATTGTGTATATTACCTATAAGCTTCCGCAAGAACTTTCTCTATGTGGGTAACGTTCCGAATTCCGAAAGCGATTGTGTAACCATCCATCGAATCATCTTGGAAATTCAAGGTTTCTGCATCCCCTACTACCCATATAAGCGATTGTTCTTCTCCAAGACCTATAAATGTTACACACCGCTATTATTTCTAAACAAAACGACAACTACTCACCTAATCTATGGATAAAGAAATACTACTCACCTAATTAAAAGAAAATTCCTTCTAAGCAAACTCCATGCTCAAAAATGTAGTTTTACCTCTCTCCAAGGCTCGCTTTTTACCAACATTTAACATGTGAGGGTTGATGTCACATACATATATCTGAGTTTCTTCCCGTGAGTCCTCTTCTCGAACCTCTTCCGATGCTCTACGTTTGACACTGTTTATACTTTCCAGAATCCTGAAAGCAACGTCACCTGCAGCACACAATAATTTTAGTACATTAAAAGAGCATATCTCTTCCTGCTATGTACAGAGTAACGACAAAGAGAACAAGTTTCATCGTCGCAAAAGATCTCAAAGTGTGACATTCCTCCCTCTAAATGAAACAAAATCTAAACTATTTGTATAAAGTAAAGTATCTCATCACGCTCATTTAAAAGTCACAATAAAACTTTATAACTTCTCAGATTTGTTATTGATACTCCCATCCATATGGTGTTACGTAACATTTTTCCTCAATTGATATTATATTACGTATACCTGTTCCACCAGCCACATCAAGATGCCTCATTCCAGGAAAAGGACTTAGTTCGGAGACCAGCCTGTAACACTCAGCGTACACCATGAAAACAATGTTAAAATAAAGAGGTACAGGTTGCAAAGTTTCACAATAAAAACACGTCTCCTTTTGGTCAACCTGTCCTTCCATAATCTATGTAACCCAGCACTCATCACATCATTCATTAAGTCATAGCTAGAAGCAACATTGCTGAAAACATTGCCAACAAGTTGACTTTTTTCCTCTTCCCGTACTTCTTTGAACCCTGCAGATATGCACTAGTAAATAATTGTTCAAGATAAACAGATTTAAATAGTGTAAGAATTTTAGTGGACAGAGGACGAAAGAAACATAAGCACATAGAATCCAAGGATTGTCTGGAATCGACTATAAAATAAGCACGTTATAAGAACAAGATACATGTTCAGATACCATTTCAATTGGGACGTTATTTCTTCCTCGCTTCAATCTCTAAAAGTCTAAAGTGGAAATAAAAATGTTGGCATTACAGAGAATTAATCAGGTAGAAGTGTTAAGCTCTAACAAATATAAAGAAATATTAAAGAGGTTATAAATCCATGTAATACATGAGTCAAAAGAAAAACACGTTGATGTTTAACTCCCTAAGGTATGGATGTGAAAAAACCATGGAGATGGGGGAAATATTCCACTTTGCTACTATGAAAATGCATCGCTATCTTCAATTTTAAAAAATTTCAGTTAAACCGAACGGGCAAACACATAAAAGTTTGTTAATCTACATGATCTTGCAGAAATTTGAACTTTAAACAGCTGAAAATGTTTAGGAGATCTAAGCTGGACACTGAACTGCAGCGTCAGTAATCTGGCTTTTAAGCAGTAGTTAAACCAGTACCAACAAACTATTCTAGATTCAGTACAGAAAGTGAACCCAAGTAAACACAAACAGACAGAGAGAATTAGAGAGAGAGAGAGGTACACTGACACACATAACAATAAGAACAAACAGAATATATCTAGAAATCAAAGTTTTAAAGCAACAAACACACGCAAACATGCCCATGGGCACACCCAAGTCCCCCCCTCTCCGAAACAGAGGGAGGGAGGGAGGGAGTGAGGGGGAGAGAGAGCCAACCAAAACTTGTGGAGTGTGAATGTAGTAGAGATGCCGAAGAGCACATCACGGAGCATTTCCTTCTGATGTTTCTAGCCACACTTCTCAATGCAAAGGCCATCGCTGCAAGAAAAGTAAATGTAACGGTTATGCATGCATCAGTGAATTATAGATAAGGATGAATCTTTGGTGCATTGACATTAAACCTTTCTCGTCTATGGGACAACACAATTTGCAGAGATTTCAAAACTTCATCTGTGGTAACAGCATGAGATTACAGAGTAAAAAGTACTAAGAATGTCTTAAACTAACATGAGAGGTGACTCTCCTTTCTCTAAAGCAACATGGCCATTTAAAAGTTTTTGCAGATACTACAAATGCATTAATTTTTCTTTGGCAAAAAGGAAAACTGTAACGGAAAGAAACCCTGAGGAGGGGTAGTTTCATCCTAACCAAAGTCGCAAAACTGGCAAGGTTGTAAACGCCAAGTTCTAATAGAGATAGATTCAGGAAAAGATTCCTCTGCCACACCTAGAATCTAAAAAGCAAAGAAAGGTAAACATAGAAATGGTTTTCGATACCCTCAAAAGCCCTAAAGTTCTTCTCTCCAGGTAACTCAAAAAATAGTGCGGAAGGACTTTCTAGAAATCTTCATGAACACAGACCTGCCTCCAACCAACTCGGCAGAAAGGATCGTGATAACAAGTATCATAAAAGCATTTCTCGGGAAAGAGGATTATATAAAAAATTGATGATCCACACAGTAGAGCAATGCAGTTCATTAAGTTTCAATATAATGGAAATTCTATGTCAAACAACGATCTAACAGCTTTCTTCCCAATGCCTTAGTTACCAAGACAACAATAGAACCGTAGAATCATGAAGTGTTTGAACAGAGGCAGAAAATGCAAGCATGAAAGGGCTACTACGAGTCCAATAGCAGAAAGACCAAAATACATAAAAGGCTAAAACGTTAAAACACCCTCTGCACTTTGAGCTTTTTGCAATGAAAAAGCTGATTTATTTCATGCACTTCAAGAATTCACAGTTAGTCCTTATGTTAGCCAGCTTCTCTAAGCTGCTAATAGAGTGCACATGTCTAGGGCTTGTGGTGAATCAAAGCACCGTGGACGGCCCATTCTCTTGTACTCAACCCACAAAAACCTGAAGCACTTAGTTGGGTAAAATCCACAAGTCCCTATATCCCTAATTCCCCATTAAAAGAACTTAATACAAACAAGGAATACCCCCACTCTCATGAAAAGCATCTTTCAACCGTTGAAGTCACAAATCAAATAACTTGCGGCTCAAATAGTTAAACACTTTAATCGAATCTATTTTATGAGATAAGTTAGCATGAAAACTTTAGACTATCAGGAATGGGGTATAATTCTCGTTGAGCTTCACCAACTTGTTCCCAAATCTCTTGATTCAGTTTTGATTAATTAGTGTCTTATCTTCAACTCGTTGCTCATTGCCCTGTATTTTAAGATAATTTCGACAACGACAACGAGTCTTCCACTCTCGATTATAATAACTACACACAAATTGGGTAAAAGATGCAATGCCACTAATTTAGTCCTAATTTAATCCTTCTATAATCTATTCAGATACTCATCGAAGTTTTACCCAGATCTTTAACTCTGTATATTTATGCGAACACCCCACAAGATATTTTGTTAGGTATGATCTTAATCAACTCCCGTCCACTCTAAACTATTTTAAACAAAACAGCACAAAGTCCGCCTAATTGACGATTTAAACCCAGACTTAATAAACACATCTTATATAAACCCATAAAGAAAGATACCTCGAAACTCAATTTGAAGCATAAACTAAAACAAACTGAACAAGTACTTATCGGAAAAACTATAATAAAAGGACCCAATAAAGGCCAAATACACCAGGCATTTATCAAACTCAACAACTAATGTCAAATCTATAAACATTTCACAAGATTTTGTGCAACACAACAGTTTCATTTACAAAGAAAAAATATAAAAAAAAAAGTTCAGAAACTCACCTAAGTGTGAGAATCGCAGAGAGACAGACAGGAATGCTTTTATATGAAACAAATTATAGGTAGAAGGAAATAATGGGCCGGGGTTGGGGGATTTAGATGATGAAATGTGTGTGTGTGTGTGTGAGAGAGAGAGAGAGAGTTCCCACCGGTGAGAGAGGGGGTTCGAGACAGGAGCCAGGACTCAGTTCAGTGAGGTCACCGGTTCTGCTCCTATTTCTGTTTAGGGTGTGTTTTATATTATTCTAATATATTGTGCATACACACACATGCGTAAGAAAGAGAGTAATACCAAGATATAAAATCGCATTCGACAAATTACAATTGTCCAAAAACATACAACAATTGAGACGTTGAAGTAAAATGAAGAAAAGTGATTTTCAATAAATCTAAATTAATTGCTGAGAAAATGAAGAAAAAACCAAATTTCAGAGACGAATTGATATGAAATTTTGGAAAACCTATTACAAACTTTGCTCATCCTATAATCCAAATTTCCATAGAGTTGTCGAAAAAAAACCCAGAATCTGACTTCATATTTTCTGAGATTGGCTTCAAACAGTTGAGACTTTTCATGTGTAATACCAAAACTTGGGCAAATCATCAATTCACCTCATTTAGTGAGATCCAAATATGGAAAATTTGAACTTTGCTAGAAAAGGCAAAAAAAAAAACTCTTCTTTATTAAACTACATTTTGGGAATTTTCAACATTGTTGGGTTTAAACAGTGAAGAAATAGGAATTAAGCTACACATCCTACATCAAATCCATATGGGAAGGACAGTGCCGATATAGAACCACAAAATGGGGGTAGAAAACAAAATATTTGAGAAAATAGTTTGCATATCAGCATATGAACAAGAACAGAATACAGAACGAAAATAATTTGCAGTTCAGAACAGCCCCGATTTGCATCAATTTGCAGAGAGAGAGAGAGAGAGAGAGAGAGAGAGGGACTGAGAGAGTTTGCATCAAACAACAACAGAACAGAAATTTGCATCAATTTGCAGAAATTCATAAGGGCTGAGGGCAACAGTTCACGAAACAGAAATTGAGAGAGAGGGAGACTGCGAGAATAGCACAACACTGTGACAGAGAGAGTAACAGGGAGAGAGAGAGCAGAATCGTAACAGAGAGAGAGAGAGAGAACCTCGCAGTCGCGTTGCTCGGTCGGACTTGCAGGGCTCCGTCGCCGTCGGGCTGGGGGGAGAGGAAGATGAGTTTTAGGGGAAATTGAAGATTTTAGGAAATTAGGGTTTTTTGTTGAGGGGTTAAAAATAAAAAAAATGTTAGGGTTAAACTGAAACAAAGGGCTAAAACTAGAAACATAGTGACGTCACATTTAAAAATTTAGTGGGGTCAAAATAAAAAACTCCCTACTAATAAATAATTTTTTTGAGTGAGTCACCTGACTCCACACTCGTCTACGTGATTGTGCTCCTTTGAGGATCTACTGTTGGAGAGAAGGAAGGAACACGGAAAAATGTAAAATAAAAAACATTTGGATGTGAATATGGGACGCCGAGATCTAAGCACAATGGTAAAATTGAAAAGGTGCTCTCATGTTCCTCGGAGTTAATGGGAGTGTGTTGGAACTATTAATTCATGATGTGTTATTTTTTTTAAGAGAATTCAATAGATATATCAAGTTAAGTTCAATGGCGGCTCAAACTCATTTTGAGGCCCAAGACGAAAGTTTTTAAATCGTTGAATTTAAGTCTAAACTTACAACTATTAATATAGAGATTCATATACTATTTAACAGATGTTAATGTCACTTATTCTCGGTGTTTGTACTTTTAATATTTCATTATTTTATAAAACTATGAATACACTAAAAATTTGAATGGATCTGATTATCATCTTTTGTTTATTATGTAGAAGAGAGAAATGATGTATAATTTATTTTCTTTAATTGAATTAGTCCAAAGATTTACAATGTCTTATGTGATTTTTTTCCCTGCACATATTTGAAATTGAATATAATAACTATCAACAAAAAAATTGATACACATATTGAAAGAACATTTACTTAAGTTAGTTGAATGGTATAAGTTTGGAGTTTCTTCTGATTTACTTGTGGATATTATGAGTAATTTTCTGAGAGACAATTAAATAAGTTGAAGAGGGATGAAATGGGTTGATTTGGAAAATAAAAATAAAAATTATAATACTCTATGTTCCAGTATTTTTCCCAAAGACATGGATTTATACGCATATTTTTGGGTCAGGAAGTATAATTCGCGTACTTATTCGGTACACGAATTATACGGCTGAATTATGCGCCCAAATTCAAATACCCTCATGTGTATTTCGCTCCTCTCTGTTCTCTCTTTGTGTCCCCGTAGAAGAGGGGCTTATACGCTGAGCTGACAGAACTCAGAAGGATTGTGAGAGATAGAGAGAGGCTGAGAGAATAAGGTGGGTTTTGTTTTGTTCGTGTTGCAGAGACATTTGGGGAAGAAGATGAAAGGAGATGCTAGGGTACAAACACCATACCGTACATAGATTTAATCTACTCTTTGATCATCTCTTATGAGGTCTATAAGAGATGATCAAAATTGCTTTCAACAATTGTATGGCACGTCACCTGTACTTAAGAACACCCATGAAAACGTCATGCTTGGTGAGCTGCATAGTCTTTCAGGCCTCTACTTGAGAACACCCATGATAGACGTCATGCTTGGTGAGATGCATAGGCATTCACGCCTCCACTAGAGTACACATATGATAGGCGTCATGCTTGGTTAGACGCATATGTTTTCACGCCTCTACTTGAGAACACCTATGATAGACGTCATGATTGGTGAGACGCTTAAGCTTTCACGCCTCTACTTGAGAACACCCATGATAAACGTTATGCTTGGTTAGTTGCATAGGCTTTCATGCCTCTACTTGAGAACACTAATGATAGACGCCATGCTTGGTGAGGTGCATAGGCTTTCACGCCTCTACATCAGAACAACCATGATAAACGTCATGTTTTGTGAGTCGCAAAGGCTTTCACGCCTCTACTTGAGTACACCCATGATAAACGTTATGCTTGGTGAGATACATAGGCTTTCACGCATATACTTGAGAACACTCATGATAGACGTCATGCTTGGTGAGATGCATAGCCTTTCACGCCTCTGCTTAAGAACACTCATGATAGACGTCATGCTTGGTGAGATGCATAGGCTTTCACGCCTCTACTTTAGAACACCCATGATAGTCGTCATGCTTGGTGAGACGCATAAGCTTTCACGCCTCTACTTCAGAACACCGATGATAGACGTCATGCTTGGTGAGACGCATAGGCTTTCACGCCTCTACTTGAGTACACCCATGATAGACGTCATGCTTGGTGAGACGCATAGGCTTTCACGCTGCTACTTGAGAACTCCAATGATAGACGTCATGCTTGGTGAGATGCATGCGCTTCCACGCCTCTACTTGAGAACACACATGATAAGCGCCATGCTTGGTGAGTTGCATAGGCTTTCACACATGTACTTTAGAACACCCATGATAGATGTCATGCTTGGTGAGTTATATAGGCTTTCGAGCCTCTACTTGAGAAGACCCATGATAGACGTCATGCATGGTGAGATGCGTAGGCTTTCACATCTGTACTTGAGAGCACCCATGATAGACGTCATGCTAGGTGAGATGCATAAATTTTAACGCCTCCACTTGAGAACATCCATAATAGACGATGTTCTCGGTGAGATGCATACACGCGCTCCTCGGTAAGATGCATATACGCACTTCTCAATGAGATGCATACACGCACTCCTCGAGAGGAAATGAGACAATCCCATAAGCTTAGAGGAACATGCATGCACGTCCATGGAGGAACTCACAGGTACAAAGAAAATTAGGGCTAAGTTTGGATAGAATTCAGCAAACCCGAGGGTGGAGGCAACCGACCCTAACAGGCTCCCCAATGACCCATGAAGATAGTGGCGTGGAATTGTCAGAGTGTGGTGAGTCCCCTGACAATTCCCTCGATCTGAGAGTTAAATTTAGTCCACTCTCAGAATATTCTCTTTATTTTTTAGACAAAAAATAAAAGCTCTAGAGTGTAGGCCATTAAAAGCATTGTTGGGGCTACAGGCTATGTAACAGTAGAACCGAAGGGGTTAAATGGAGGTTTAGCTATTTTTGGAAAGATCACAAAATGATTGAGCTCGTAAAATACAATGACTTTATTATTGAAGTTCAATATTTGATGAAGGAAAATATCTGCAACGGAAACTTATTGGAATTTATGCAAGCACAAAAGATGAAATTCGAAGGGATCAGTTTAAAATGTTGGGCGAAAGAATTCGATGTTCTGAAGAAAAATACATCATTATGGGAGATTTCAATGATCTAAATTTTTCGTATGAAAAATGGGGTGGACACACCCGAAATCCTTATCCCTTCTACCTGAACTGATGAAGGAAGGAAATTTAGTTGATATTGGGTATGTGGGAACTCCACTCACTTGGAGCAATAGAAGAAAAGGAAATGGGCACATAAAAGAAAGACTAGGTAAATGTCTCGCATCGGTAAATTGGCTCTTTGACTATAGTGAGGCAAGACTTTATCATTGCCCAAGCCCGAGTTCAGATCATGTAGCTATACTGTTGGTGACTTCTGAGGAAATGAGGAAGCCCAAACCTGTTTTCAGATATGATCGTAGATGGGTACAAGTAGAAGGGTGTAGAGAAGTTATTCAACAAAACTGGAATAGTGAGGTGCATCAATCTGGGCATGGATTATTAGACAAACTTAACTCTCTAAGGGCTAAGCTTGTCCAATGGAGACGCCAGACACCTTTCGCAAACTCCAAAGTCTTAATGGAAACTTGAGGCAGTGTTTGGAAGCTCTTTACTGTAACATGGAGAATAATATGGAAACCATTAAAAATCTAGAAGGACAACTTCAAAAAGCCACGGAGGAAGGGGATAATTATTGGAGAGATAGGGCACGGGCAGACTGGTTGAAGTACAGAGATCGTAATACCAAATTCTTCCATACAAGAGTATCCAACAGGAGGAGGAAGAACAAATTTCTGGGTTTGGAAGATGATGAGGGTTTTTAGACAACAGATAAGAGGAAAATTAGATTTATTGCTGAGGCATATTTTAAAAATATATTCTCTTCAACAAATCCAAGTTCAGAGGCATTCAGAGAAGTTCTTTCCTATGTAAAACCATAGCTGGATGAAGAGGATAGAGAATTATTAATTAAATTTGTGACGAGGAAGAAATAAAACAAGTTGTCTTTGATATTTTCCCAACAAAATCATGGGGCCAGATGGATACCTTGCTGCGTTTTATCATCAATGATGGGAACTTATCAAGAGTGAAGTTTGCACCAAGCTGCCCTTCTTCAAGACATGAACCTCACCAACATTGTTCTTATTCCCAATGGAGATAACCCACGAAACATGACTCAATACAGACCAATCAGTTTATGTAATGTTTCGTACAAAATTATATCTAAGGTGCTTGCAAACAGACTCAAAAAGCTGCCGAGTAAGATAATTGGGCCCTATCAAAGTGGCTTGTTCCTGGCAGATTCATAGATGACAACATCCTTGTTGCTCATCAAATATTACACTCACTCAGAACCCGAGAGTTGGCAGGAAATGGGAGGCAGCCATCAAAGTGATATGTCAAGAGCTTACGATAGACTCGAATGACGTTTTGTCATAGAGATTCTCAGTAAGCTAGGCTTCCCGGATAAATGGTGTGAATGGATATACACATGCATTTCCTCTGTCACATACAGGATCGTCATTAATGGGGAAACAAGAAGCATTATCTAATATGTTTATTGAAGAGGAATCTAAAATGAATCTTAGTGGTTTCCAAGCGACGGGAAGAGGTACATCTATTTCACATCTTTTCTTTGCCGATGATGTTTTATTTTTCTGTAAAGCGGATAGAAATTTTTGTTTAACGGTCCATAAAATTTTTTCAGCCTTTTGCCTATCATTGAGACAAGCGAGAAATTATGATAAGAGTGCTTTGATTTTTAGCAACAATACTCCTTCCTACATTTGTGCTAACTTGGCTAATCTAATAGGATTCAAAAAGAGTTATTCCATTAGGAAGTACTTGGGCATTATGTCTGATTTGAGCTTATCTAAAAAAGATATTTTCAAAGATATCTCTGACAAGGTGATGCGAAGAATTACTGGATGTTCTGAGAGATATTTGACTTCTGTTGGTAAGGAGCTTTTAATTAAAGCAGTAGCTTTAGCCATACCTAATTATGTCATGTCTTGCTTTAAACTTCCCCTTTTCTTTCTGTAAAGTTATATGCACTCATCTATCTAATTTCTGGTGGAGCAATAATAGTAAAAAGACTGGGATTCATTGGTGTAGCTGGGAATATATGGCTCGACACAAAAAATGTGGGGGATTTGGTTTTAGAGACCTCCATTTGTTTAACTTGGCTTTACTGGCCAAGCAAGGGTGGCGTCTTCTAACTGACCAAACCCCCATCCTCTATAAATTCCTTAAAAGCAAATATTTCAAAAACAGTAGCTTTATGGATGCTAAATTAGGCCATAAACCATCTTCGGGTTGGAGAAGCTTTTTGGAAGGCAGAAAAATTCTAACTCACGGAGTATTTTGGAATATTGGAAACGGTGATACAGTTAAGATTTGGGATGATCATTGGTTGCCCCGACCATCAACTTTTAAGGTGATTACTCCCGAAAGAGATGAGGTCTTTCTAGTTAAAGATCTTATTCTAAATGATCGAAGTGGCTGGGATATTAGCAAAATCAATGAAATATTTATGGCAGAGGATAGAGAACAAATCTTAAATATCCCAATTAGTAAATATGGAATGTCAGATAACATTGCTTGGTTTTTTACCAAGTCTGGACAGTTTTCTGTTAAACTAGGTTATCATAGCAGCTTGTGATTTAAAGAAAAATGACATGCTTGGTAATAACCCAGAGGGAGCCCCTAGTGCAAATTGTAATATTAATTGTGTTTGGACAGGGCTTTGGAAGCTGAAGATCCGTCCGAAACTCAAATCCTTCCTCTGAAAAATCCTAAACAATTACATTGTTGTTAAAGGTAATTTAATTCGCAGAGGGATGGATTTAATTTCGGATGGCTCATTTTGTCATGGTGATATAGAAAACAGTATGCATCTTTTCTTTAAATGTCCCTATGCTCAATCTATTTGGTTTGGTTCCCCCTTAATATTGAATCATTAGAGACCCCGGGCAGAGATTTTTTGGAATGTTGGCATTGGATAACTTAAAACATTCCCAATTCGGATCTGGATTACTGCACTAAATGGTTAATTTCAGGATTATGGCGCATATGGAAGGCAAGGAACAATAAGGCCTTCAAAGGGGTGGACATTTCTCCATCTGTCGTTTTGAATCTGATGGCTAACGACGTTTTGGAGAAGGACTCAGCTCCTCCTAGTAGGGGAGCGTCTTTTTCAATTTTTCATAGGTCATAATATTCTCAAGATAATTCCAGACCAATTTAGAAGCTTTTCACGGACACAGCTGAGTACCCTTCTTCCAAATTGTGTGGTTTTGGATGGTGTTTACTTGATAATAATGATACAGTTATTGCTACAGGCTTTCAAAGAATGAAATCAGTGTTAAATGCTGCTGTTGGAGAAGCTTTAGCCATGGTTTGGGCATTGGAAGAATGCCGCAAATAGTTTTTTTCTGATCTTTATATCAGATGCTCTTAATTTGATTTACATGATAAATGGCTCTGGTAGCAAAAAGGGAAACTTATTATCTCCTCTACATGATATTTCATTTCTTCGTCAGTTTTATGAGTCTACTATTTTCATGTATATTTCAAGGGAAAATAATAGTATAGCACATACTCTAGCTAGGCTAGGAGCTAAGGAGAATTATACATGTATTGCTACAAGACCTTTTCCCTTCTGTGTTCTCCAGATTGTAGACTCTGCTGGTTGCTAATGCTTTTCATTTGATTTACACTAAAAATGGGCTTTTAACCTTAAATAATTGTACTAAATAGCAGTTCTTACACATTTAATTAAATTTTTGTTATCCTTTTAAATTTGTTAGATTTTTATCCATTTTATTTTCTTTTAATTACATCATTTTGTTAATAAACGTAATTATCCTCATAATTAATTAATCAATAAACTTTTTGGTTTGAGAGAGATTTGATAAGAGAGAGGATGGGATTTTAATGTCAAAAATAAGGATGAGAGTGATTTTTAATTTCATATAGAGAAAGAATGAGATTTTAATGACAAAACTAAAGATGGAGAAAAAAGATGTTTGACTTGAGAGAGAGAGAGAGGAGAGAAAGTTGTAAATAATAATTATTTTATTTTTATTTTTTTTTTATATTATTTTAATGAGAGAGATTTTAATGATGAGAGAGGTTTTGATTTTAGAGTGCGTGATTGATAAAATAGTTTATGATGAGAGAGGATGTGATGATAATGTAAGTAAAATTTTTTATTAAAATATTTAAAAATTAAATTAATGTTAATAGAGATATTTTGTTTTGATTTAATAGAGATATTGAAATGATAGGAAAAAGATAGAGAGAAAGAGAGAGATAGAGAGAGAGAGTAGAAACAAATGACTGGCTAAAGTCGTGAGACATTTCGAAAACGGGAGATCACCGTTTCTAGATTGAGAACGGACATCTTGAGAACGGGAGATCATCGCCTCCAGAACGGGAATCGACATCTCGAGAACGAGGATCATCACTTCAAGAACGGGAACCGACATATCAAGAATGGAGAATCATTACCTCCCGGACAAGATAAAACATCGGAATGGAAATGTGCATTTAGACTAACAGTCAAGTGACCGTGATTGATTATGTGAGCTGCATCACTTGGACAAGACATATTGGTCATTCACCAAGTAGTTCAGACTAATTGACTCGAAGCACAAAGAGCTGCCATGTGATAATGATTGATGGGCGACTAAGTGTGATAGATGTAAGATAAAAAAAAAGAGATCCCATGAATAAGTGTTATCCTAGGCTTGACCTCATCTGATATTATTATTATTATTATTATAAGGCCTATAAGGATAGACTCATGTAAAAAGAAAGAGGAAAGAGACCTAATCAAACCTCAACTAAAGGCACCGCCCTTCCTCTCTTCTCTCATCAATAACTATGTAAAATCCTTTACATAAGTGAATATCAACAATCTTCCCATAGTTTTCACGTAAATGATGATGTCTTTATTCTCTCATTATCTCTTTAAATTATGATATTTATTATTTGTTCGTAGAAGGTTCTCCATACCAGAAAATAACTTTTACATTTTGGTGCTTTCATTGAGAATGAGAAAAAAACTCGAGAAATCCCTCCCAAAAAGCCAAAAACCACATTAAACGCCCCATTAACAATGAAAGCGGGAATAGAAACGGCAACGGGTTGGAAGCAGAGATGGGAACAACAACAAATACAAAACTGGAAACGAAACAGAAAATGGTAAACTCGTTCCTTACATATTCGATTGGCTTATTTCTTTTACATCATTATCAACTTCTAAAAACAAGGAGGGGAGAACTCATTTGACTCGTGATAAACAAAGTTTTGAGTTCTAATTCTAAATTTGATTTAAAGTTTTGAGTTAAAATGACTTGAGAATGAAAAAAGTCTCGAGGACGGGAAAGGCTTGAGAACGGGAAAGTCTCGAGAACGGGAAAAGTCCTGAGAACGGGAAAAATTTGGAGAATAGAAAGGAAACGTATTCAGAACGGAAAAGGAAACATCTTCAGAGCGAGAAATTCTGGAAAATGGAAAAGGAAATTTCTTCAGAATGGAAAATGAAACATCTTCAGGACGAGAAAGTTTGGAGAATGGAAAAAGAAATGTCTTTAGAATTGAAAATAAAATGTCTTCAGAACAGGAAAGTCTGAATAACGGAAAAGAAAACATCTTCAGAACGGGAAAGTCTGAAAAACAGAAAAAGAAATGTCTTATGAATAGGAAAATCTTCAGAATAGAAAAGAAAAGAAGTTGAGAAAAGACCTTCAGCTCAGTAAAGAAACGTTGAGAAAAGAAGAGTCGAGTAAAGAAAAGGTAGAAAAGAAGATCTGAAGAAGGGAAAATGAAATGTCTTCAGAACAGAAAAGTATGAAAAAAGGAAAAGCAAACATCTTCAGGACATGAAAGTCTGGAGAACAAAAAAAAATGTCTTCAGAACGGAAAAGGAAATGTCTTCAGAACGAAAAAGGAAACATCTTCAGAACGGAAAATGAAACATCTTCAGAACGGGAAAGTTTGGAGAACGGAAAAGGAAACATCTTCAGAACGGGAAAGTCTGGAGAACGGAAAAGGAAATGTCTTAAGAACAGAATAATCTTCTAAACAAAAAAAAATGAAGTTGAGGAAAGACCTTCAACTCAGTAAAGAAACATTGAGAAAAGAAGAGTTGAGTAAAGAAGGGTAGAAACGAAGAGCTAAAGAAAGGAGCTGAGCAAAAGATGGCCAGGAGTAAAGGAAAAGAGAAAAGGAAGGAAAAAATTGAAAGCAGAAAAATAGAATAAGGAAATGGGAGAAACTCTACCAATAAGTCCGTAGCAAGGAAAACGGAAAAAATTCTACCAATAGAAGTGGGACATAAAACTTAAGCTCATGCAATGAAATTATGAAATGGTACACTTGCTCTTTACTCATTTCAATTATTATATTGTTCTTATACAATATTCATGTCACAGATCTTATCGTATGAGAAAAGAAAAATGAAAAATGAAGAAACAAGGGAAACTCTATCGATGAGCCCGTAGGAAATCAAAACGGGGCCATGACTCCATGAAAGGAGCCTAAGTCTTTGGGAGTGTCCATAGACATCGTTCTTAGAAGGAAATTAGAAACTTTAAAACAGAGATATCCTTATTTAAATGGATCAGACGATGCTCAAATAATTCATAATGGAAACGACTGAAGAAAGTAAAGACGAAATATTTCTTGAAACTCAACGGATGATCCTGAAACTTAAGACCAAATCTGGACTGTGGTTCTTTATTTGAACCAAAAGTCTTTCTCTCAGAATGAATAGATAAAATCTCGCATGACACATGGCAGGATCTAGATCGAAGACACTATAAAAAAGAAGAGAATCAAACCTACCAAATCAGACATGTGTTGGAAGCATTCATTGTACTTCGACGAACTTTGCCGAAGCACAATGGGGGGGATGAATAGGTAAAAAATATTTCACTGCTATGTGAAAAAGGGACTCATCCAAGACTCATGAGAAGCGTCGAGAAAGCAGAAACGAATGACTAGCTGAAGTCGTGAGATATCTCAAGAACGGGAGATCATCACTTCCAGAACGAGAGCTGATATCTTGAGAACGGGAGATCATGGCCTCCAAAATGGGAACCAACATCATAAGAACGGAGATCATCGCTTCAAGAATGAGAATCGACATCTCGAGAACAGGAAATCACTACCTCTTAGATAGGATAAAACATCAGAACGAAAATGAGAGTCAAACTGACAGTCAAATGACCGTGATTGATTGTGTGAGCTGCATCACTTGGACAAGATAGATTGGTCAGTCACCAAGTGGTTCTGACTAATTGGCTCGGAACCACATGAAACTGTCATGTGGTAGCGATTGATAGGCTACTGAGTGTGACAGATGTAAGATAAAGAAGAAAGGGGATCCCACGAATGTGTGTTATCCTAGACCTGACCTCATATGATATTTTTATTATTATTATTGAAAGGCATATAAGTACATGCTCGTGTAAAAAGAAAGATGAGAGAGACCTAAGCAAACCTTAGCTAAAGGCACTGCCATTCCTCTATTCTCTTATCAACAACTATGTAAAATCTTTCACATAAGTGGATATCAACAATCTTCCCGTGGTTTTTCTTACATTTAAAAGTTTTTCACGTAAATGATTTTGTCTTTATTCTCTTATTCTCTCTTTAAATTATGATATTTATGATTTGTTCGTAAAGGATTCTCCATACCAGAAAAAATCCTTTACAGTATTAACATGACATATTCTCATTATCATTATATATTAACATTTAAAAAACAGACACATTCATGAAGAAAAAAAAATGACAATTTTATAAAGAAGTTGTGAAGAAAAATGGTAACGCAATTTACATGAAATATACAGTGTGTGTAAATATATAGGAACTTGTATCAAAGTGAAGATAATTTATTTTGGGTTAATAATTTTATTTTTAATAAAAAAGAAATAAAATATATAAAATTTAAATTATCCTTAAAATAGGGGATGATTTAATGTTTTGTGCCTTTTAGTTTTGCATCGATTTAGAGAGAGATATTTGAGTAAATACTGTGAATGGCATTTACTGTATTTATATTACAATAATAAGGGGTTTAAATATAGATTTAACAAAAATCTAATATTTTTAAAATCTCGATAAAATTCTAATCATACACTATAATGTTATTATTTGCCTAAAATCACTAAAAGGATGCACTAAAGAGCCTCTCAATATAGAGGTTGCTTCTAAGTTGTCTTATGTGGCCGACTCTGGCTAGGTTGGCAATTTTTTAGCACATTTATCAACTATTGATAAAAAAAATCAGGTAAAACTAAAAGAATACTTGTTACAAGCATAATTAAAAATAAATTACGAGCAAAAAACTAGTGCAGTCCATTTTCACATATGAGTAACCTTGCAGGACTAGGTTCCTGGACACCAAGCAACCGACAACTCGAGTATCCTCCCATAGATATGTGTGATAAGAAAGTCCATATGAGAGAGTAAACACAGACACATTATTCCAAGCAATGCGCCAACATTAAGAGACCTAGAAAGAGACATTGGAACGAAGAATGACCACTAAATCAGCAGAATCTTGCTCCAACCACATATGTCATTAGTCAAAGATCCAAGCATAATTATCACATGGACAATAGCATGCAACCAACATAGCCTCAAAAGTAAAATAACTGCCAAGGGGATAGCAAAACAACCCTTAATAAAGAAGAATGTGGTCTTGGCATTAAGGACATATGCATTCTTAATAAGGCAATGTTGAAAAAACTCATTTAGAGGTTGTTGACTGAGAAATCTGTGATTTTCACTTATCTTCAGGCCCGTTATATCACACGGGACCACTGACCGAGGTCATGGTACATTTTTTCTTCTGTTTGGCATGGCTTAAAATATCATTATACTCCTTTGATGCTTGAATCTAGGTGGTTGGTTGGTCGTCATTCTAAGATTCATTTTTGGCTTGACAACTGGTTAGGCATTCCGTTAATTGATTTGATAGATGATTGTCATCCGTTACATCCTCCACAGGGGTCTCTGGCGAGAGATGTATACATTGATCTAGGGGTTGGCGTCTCCATCTATCCTTCTTTCTTCTCATCCGGCATTCACATCTGATATTGAGGGAATGATAATAAGCTCTGATGCAAACTTATTAGTTTGGACACGTTCTTTAGATGATGTTGTTTCTTGTAAAGCAGTATATGTCTCTCTTACTGAGGTTGGAAATCCCGTTACTTGGAGTAAGCATACATGTAAGTCATTTATTCCACACTCTCGGTCTAGCCTCACTTGGAGTTTATTCTATGGGAAGATGCCTACTGATTTTGCGTTGCGCGCTCATGGTTATATTTTTCCTTCCCGGTATCATCTTTATTGTGTGACAGAGGAAGACTTGTGTCATCTCTTTATAGAATGTACTTTCTTTCATAGGTTGTGGGATGTCGCTCGAGTGTTTTTAGGAAGGATATTAAGCTTGACGGTAATCCCTTAGATCTTTGGCACACAACGATGAAAATATCTTTTAGTACGCAATTGGAGGCTCTATGACAAACTTCCATTATAACCGTCTTTTGGGAGTTGAAGTTCCTTCATAATCAAGCTGCTTTTGAAAGTGAGAAACTTGTATTTGTTGAAGCTCTTGCCTTGTTCAATTTAAGAGTGGCACGATGCATAGTTCAATTGATGAGATTTTGACACTTTAGCGACTTTATATTTCGGGTCATCTATTCAAAGTCCTGAGCATCTTGGAAATTCATTGGCGTCCTCCTCATCAGGTTGGATTAAAGTGAACATATATGGAGTTACTTTTGGTAGTCCTGGACTTGCAAGTTGTAGAGGCATTTTTCATTCATCTAGAGGATTTGTTAAGGGTTGTTATGCTATTCATCTTGGAGTATGTTTTGCATTCAAGGCTGAGTTGGATGGTGTCATCCATGCTATTATTTACGATTCGACTTTTAGATGGAACCGATTATGGTTGGAAAGTGATTCAGTTTATGTGGTGGTCATTCTTCGCTCTAGATCTCATAAGGTCTCTCGACATTGGCGTAATGTTTGGGATAAATGTTTGAATTTAATCGAGCAGATGGATTTTGTTATCACTCACATTTATCGAGAGAGTAATCAAGTCATAGATAGTTTAGCGTCAAGGGCTTCTAGTATAGATACTCCAACTTGGCGGTTGAACGCTCTGATTTTTAAGTTATTTCTGATGATATTCGTTTGTTTCTGATGATACTTGTAACATACCTACTTTTAGGTACTGTTGATTTCTATTTTATTTTCTTTTGTTGACTCTTTTATTTTAATTTGATAATACGTTGGGTTATGTTAGATGATGAGAGTGCTACGGAGGTACCAACCTAGCTGAGATGTCTTGGTGCACCTACTGATTCCTATCAGCAACAACCTTAAATAAAAATATCTCTATAAAATCTTAATAAGATTGCAAAATGCCTCAACAATCAACAAGGCTAAGGCTACCGAAAGTCGCTTAGCTTGTGCTAACTGTTAATTCACCTCGACGTGGGAGGGTGCCAAATAACTTTTAGCATACGTGAGGACTAGAAGGTCGACTGAAACATAAAATTACTGAAGAACCATACTTTCATTTATTGAAATTTGCATCGTGTATGTCTGAAGCGAGTCTCTCTAACGAATAAAATCCTGAACAAAAGAAAAACCCTCAACAAAATAGGTTGCCTACCCTCATGCAAATTTTCTGTGAGGAAATTTCGACATGTTTTACCATAATTTCAAAGTGCAGCGCTTAGCAAATATTTTAAATCTATAATATATTAAAAGTTGAGAGGATGTGAGAATCATTTTTAGACAATTTTATCCATTTATTATTGATGTACTACTCAAAATAACCTTCAAATTCAGATGTGGCATTTAATAATTGGTTACTTTTAAAATTATAATAAATTGATCAAAGTAGTCATTAATTTTTTAAGTCCACTCACCTATTTGATGAATTTGAAAAAAATAAGTAATTGATATAAATTTTAAGATAATTTTATTTTGATAATTTTAAATAAATTATAACAAGTTATTTAAGAAGTTATAGAAAAAATTATGTTTTATACTAATTGAATTTAAGGTAGAGGAAATAGAAAATATCTCTATAAAATTTAAAATATAATTAGTTTAACGCACTTTAAATTTTTTTAGTTACTATATTTTATATATTAATATAATTAGCATGTTATATAATTGTAGTTGCACCATGTTTACAAACAATACAAAATAAAAGAAGATCAAATTTAAAATTATACATGAAGTGGACAACTTAGCATGTTTCGTAATTGTAGTTGCACAATGTTTACAAATAAAAAAAATTAAATTTATAATATAAAAGAAAAGAATATCAAGTTTAAAATTAAACATAAAGTGGTTAACTTAATTTTAATGACGCCACTACTTTTAATTTTTTATAGTGCATTTCTACCATATACTCTTTATTCTTTTTCCTAAAAATATGTATTATGTTCTAGAATGTAGTTGAATAATAATATATCATTAAATAAAAATAATAGGAATATATCATTGACTTGATCATATATATGACCTAAGGTTTACATAACACAAAATGATTATCAGTAATAATCATAATTAAATATGTAATAGATTCAATTTCACGTGTACCGGACGTGTGTATTGACTAGTTATATTAAATGTAAATTAAATCAAAATTTAATATAAAAATGTCTCTGATTTTTATTGGAAGCAAAAGTCTAGTTACAAAACATTTTACAATTCAGTAAAGTATAGGTGACCCAAGTATATATCTTACCATTACATAATGATAATCAAATCAGTTCACTTTTCCTTATTTTTTCCCACTTTTTGCCAATTTCCCAAAAAATTATTAGCCCAATTTGGATACTTGAAACGCGAAAGAGCTTAGATAAAATGTTATAAAAGAAAATTTCCTCATCCTGAACTGAAGTTTATCCAAAACACAATGAAGAAAAGCTATTCCAAAAGTTGTTCTAACCAATAAAACAAGCTTGTTTAGATCATGTACGTGCACCAAATGGACTTCAACTGAAATTCAGATTATTATATGCAACAACTTAGCTCATGAAAACTTCATTCCTCATACATTTTGCACTAATTTCAGCCATAAAACCTTAGCCTTACCACTTTCTTAATATTTATTGAACACAATAGTATCACTTGTTTGGCATATAAAACCAGACATATCAATCCCATCTTTAGCATTATTTTTCTTCTCTCATTTAATTTCCATCTTCAAGGAAAAACAATGGTGGTGACATTCAAGAGTTTTCATACGATAAAACCAGCAGAACCAACATACAATGGTACAATGTCCTTATCCGAATGGGATCAAGTTGGTACCTTAACACATGTACCAACAATTTATATCTACAAAGCCCCTTCAAAGAATTGGACAACATCACCAGACCTTGTAGCCAACATTCTCAAAGTCTCGTTGAGCAAGACATTGGTCTATTTCTATCCCTTAGCGGGTCGCTTGCGCTGGAAAAGCGGTGGTCGTTTAGAGCTTGAATGCAATGCTAATGGTGTTCAGTTTATCGAAGCTGAGTCCGATGTGAAATTAGACGATATTGGCGATTTCTCTCCCTCCTATGGGTACCTGCAGTTTCTCATCCCTAGTGTAGACTATTCTCTTCCAATTAATGAACTACCGTTGTTTCTTGTTCAAGTCACTAAGTTTAGCTGTGGTGGTCTCAGCCTTAGCTTTGTCATATCACATGCTGTTGTCGATGGCCAAAGCGCGCTTCACTTTGTCTCCGAGTGGGCTAGGGTTGCGCGCGGTGAGCCACTAGGAACCATGCCGTTCCTTGATCGAACAACCTTGCTAGCTAGGGAAATGCATGTAGGTGCTCCAGCTCGGCTTGCTGATCACTTGGAGTTCGACGATCCTCCACTATTGATCGACCAGTCTGACACCTTAGAGGAGAGAAAAAAGAAAACCGTGGGGGCTATGTTGAAGCTTAGTAAAGATCAAGTTGATACACTAAAAAGAATGGCTAACGAGGGCCGAGAAAATGATGGAAAACGTGGTTTCACTCGGTATGAGACTTTATCCGGACACATATGGAGATGTGCATCCAAGGCACGTGGACACCACCATGACCAAATGACTGCGCTAGCCATATGCGTCGATTGTCGTAGTCGAATGAACCCACCACTGCCCAAATGTTACTTTGGTAATGCAATAGTCGAAGTGATTGCGACAAGTCTGGCAGGCGAGTTGACATCAAAGCCATTGAGCTATGCATCTAGTAAAATACGAGAAGCAATTCAGAAGGTCACAACCGAGTACGTAATATCATCGATTGATTATTTAAAAAATGAAAAAGACTGGACGAAGTTTCAAGATCTTCGTGAAGCTGGGGACACCGATCAAAAAGAATTTTATGGAAACCCTAATTTGGGCATAGTAAGCTGGTTGACATTGCCAATAACTGGGTTTGATTTTGGATGGGGAAAGGAGATATATATGGGTCCAGGCACACATGCATCTGATGGAGATTTACTCATTCTACCAAGCACTGAAGGTGATGGATCTCTTATTGTTGTTTTGTGCATGCAAATACAACATATAGATGCTTTTAAGAAGCATTTCTATGAACATCTCATGTGAGTGTTAATAGACTAAGCTATAAATATTGAATTTCATATAGGATTCTCTCACGTGGGGATGCACCATTAAGAATAATAAAGAGAAATTAGACGACAATTAACTAAACTTTAGGTTTATAACTTTGTATGACTACGTTTGAAACTCTCGAATAAAAATAAATTTTAATTCGTCATAAATTATATATTGTTGAAATTCAGGTTGTATGTGTAAAATAGAATTATGTTTATATATATTTTGTGAAAGTTTATGTCCTCAACTTTTTTTTTCAAGTTATAACCAGTTTATAAGAGACCAAGTAACGTGTGATTGATCAGTCTAGAGTAACTTATTTTTATTGAAAGGTCTGGCCTGGAATTTGTTGGATTTACTCAAAACTAAATGCACATAAGATAAAGACACTTTGACAAGGTAAATGTTATTTGCAAATTAACTGAACATTTTATTAAGCAACGGAAAAGAAGATGTGGAACATAGATGAATTGATTTCTAGGATAATGAAATAAAAATTGCTTCAGAGTAGAGCAAGGTGACTGATATCATAAGGGTGGGCATCGGCAGCTGATTGAGCTAGATATGCTCTGCTTGCAAGGCCAGAATATGTGAGTTCAGTTGGGTGAACTCCATCCCAGAATATGTATTGTGTCCTGTTTGAGCATGGGTTTGAATTTGGAACACATTGGATTTGACCTTTTGCTACATTACAGCATGAAGCATCTGTCACCACACCTGAAACTCCATCCAAATTAACAAAAACAAGAAGTTAAGGTACTTATGTTCGATTTAATTTAAGAATTAATGAATTTTGTACCATTTATGAACAAACCCTCTGATTGCAAACTTCATTTAGAATTTACAAAAACAAGAACATTGAAATTTCTAAAAGCAAAAAAGTTTTTTGAAATCATCAAACAACTAAGGATGTATACCGTGGGGTGATCCATCATTCCGTCATTCAATTGAGACTCACATGGTATAATATTCATAGGTAGATCAATTCACGGTAGAATTAATGTCTCACTTTATTTACATATCATCTCCGATGTTCACAAAATACTTTTTTACTTACAATGATTTTAAAAAATGCATTTCTAAATGCTTCCGAATGTTATGAAAGCACGGTTTTGATAAGTATAGAAAAGCGCTTCAAAACAAGAACACTCTCAAATATAGGCATAAACTATTTAAAATGGACGTAAATAATTGTATATATAGTAGAAAGAGTTAAGATTATTTACCTGGTGGTGGAGGACCACCAGAAGTCCCAATTTCAAAAGAGTCTATATAGGTGAACTTGGCACCGGATAGATTAGTATTAAGCTGATCAACAAGAGATTTAACCCCACCATTGAACGTTTGAATTGCAGCATTAACACTATCAACACATGCCGATCCATTACTTCTTCCAAAGGTTGAAATTGCATAAGGAGTGCAACCCACTATACCTGCTCCAAATACAGCAACTTTCCTTGCTCCATTATGGTACAAACTCTATTATTAATACATTCAAAACAATAACCAATTTGTCAAATGTGTCTCAAACAAAATGTAAAAGAAACAAACTGAACCTAAAAGAAATGTACCGTTAATTGATCAGAAAATTGTTTGGTGAGAGTTGCGGCAAATTGCTCAGGAGTGGGTTTACTGGTTGATGGTAAATAATAGTTATTAATATAATCGTTGCTCCCAATTGCAACATTATATATGCATTGGCTAATGTGTGTTTCAGTTGCGATAGGTCCCAAAAGGCTTGTTAGACTTGAAACTACAGTCTGATGGTTCTGCAATTGCTGGTTCAAAGTTATCACAGTGCCCTACGTAACACAATATGTCATGAACATTGTTTGAGAAATTATTTTGAGTATTAAATAAAATTGAGGAATATTATTGAAAGTAATAAAAAATACCAGATCTTTTCCGGTATCATCAAGAATTCCAGCACCCCCAGATGCATAATTCACTCCTCTAATTAGTCCAGGTAGGTCTTTTGATGCTGTTGCGAATGGTGGGATGGGACTTGTGAAACCCAGTGCTTCAGCTGTGTCATGAAAATGGAAGCTTTTATTTACTTATACACATATAATTATTATATTCTAGCAATTAGAACTGTACAAAAATATAATAAAAATATTAATATAAAAGGGAGATTAGAGATTACCAATGAGATCGACCAAGTTTTTGCCATTGCTAAATCTACCAGTTGGACCATCAGGGAAATCAACACCATAAGGGCTATAGTTAACTTTGGCCAATGTAGTAAGGTTATTGTTATTTCCGTTATCAGACAAAGAATCACCAAATATAAAATAACAAGGTACTTGTTGGATTCCATTAACCCAACAGTTATTCAAACTTAAAACAAAAACAATAAGGGACAGAACCAACAATGGCTTCTCATGACAGTTTGCCATTTTCTAGTAATGAAAGTTAGAGAGTGCGAAAATCGCCAGTATAAAAGACACTGAAAATTGGATGGTTTGGAGAAGGTTGGTGGGGAGAAGTGTATACATGTATGTATATAAATATATACACAAAATACAAGATTTTGGAGGTAGAGAAATTAATTGGCGTAAATACTTTCCCATAAAAGAATGATTGTGTCTATCATATACCACATAAGACCATGACCAAATGCTATATTTTGGGGGTTGGAATCAACGTTTTAGTTATTACTTTTATTGGAGCAACTTTTCCAATTCGAGTACTTTTTATCTCGATTTATGTGGCCTTTATGTACATTTATAATTAAGTTAAAAAAAAGTTAGCTCGTGCTTCGACATCGATAAAGGATTTTAGTTATTATTCGAAAGAGGAATTTTTATGAATTTCATTATTATCGTCCTAATAAGAGAACATATTTATATGTAGTTAAAACTAAGTATACCGTGAATAACGGTACATTATATATTCAACACTAAATTATATTTTTCTTTGAAGCTTATCTTTCATGTGGGTATTTAATAATAAATGAACGAATATTGTTTCTTTTTTAAATTTGAAAGAATACGTTTGAAATATATAGAATATTGATAACGATATATATGGTAAAGATATATAGAATATTTGATAAGATTTATAGAATATTAAAAAATAAAAAGTTACATTAAGAAATAGGTTCACACAAATTTGGAAAGAAAGAGGTTCACACAAATTTGGAAAGACTTTATGGACATTCAAAATATATTATAATACCAAAAAAGAAGAAACAATTATTACATTAAACAATTTTTGCCCAACAGAGAACATATACTAAAAAGGGAAACATCTTATCCGGCAAGAAAAATGAAATTTAATGTTTTTTTATGGATATATAATATTAACTGTATCGTAATCTCCAAAGGACACATAGGGAAGCAACTTATATATAGTTCTTGACAATTAAAAGTTTTTAAGATTAATAAGAAAAATGAAACTGACATTTGAAAAGATTCTTCAGATGAAACGGATATAGATCCGCTCTTATTAGTATCCCTAACAAAAAGTTTATGTTTGATAATATAAACCATCCGTTTTAAAACTGCATAACGAATGATGTCGTAGATAATTTTTTTACTTTTTTTTTCTACTTTCTCGTTGTTAAATCTGAATCGTCCGTTTTGATGCCTCTCTTATTTTTAAAACAAGAGAGGATCTGTATACGAACGACACATATTTCTCACTTGTATGATTATAAGAAGCCAGTAAATATTGTCTTAATTTCAATAGCCCTTTATGCGTTTTTTTTAAATTGCTAGCTCGTGCTTCAACATCGTTATATGGTTTGACGATATTTACAAAATAGTAATAAGAAGAGATAAGATTTTTTATAAATTTCATTAACATAGTTCCAATTAGAGAACCGATTTATAAATAGTTGTAACTAAGTTGCGCTCCGTGAATAATGAATGGTACATTACGTAACTTAATGAATTCAAACCAAAAGTACATGTGACTTGAATTGAGCTTATTTAATTTAATTATATGAGGACTTAATAATAAATGAAAGAATATGACTAAAATGTGTAGAATATTGGTAGAATTTATAAAATAATTTTCGTAAATACAAAACTACATTAAGAAAGACGTTCACAATTGCGGAAGTAGACATACAAAAATATATACGTATAATATCTAGAAAAGGAGAAATAATTATTACATTAAAGAAATTTTGGCAAATTGAATACCATTATAAGAAATATTCTTATCCGGCTTGAAAATATGAATACTTAATGTTTGATCAATGGATAATAAGGAAACAATAATGTAGGTGATGACTGTCGACCATTATTAGCACCAATGCCAGCATGACATCTCATCTAGGGTCATTTGCTTTTAGATATTTATGATTCTAATGTTTGTATATGGAAGTATTTGATGCTGAATAAATTCCCTCTTCCGCCCAGCCATATCTTTCTCATTTCTTATTGGCTTTTTATTGAATTTTTACTCACCCTTAAAGGTTCTCAATGAATAATATATACACTAGAAATTCCATACACAAATTTTCGATGTGGGATTTATGTAAATCTCACTTCCTCGTTAGTTTTTCTAGCCCTTATTTGTTTGGGCATTGGGTCTTTTTTACCTAAGAGAATGTTTTTTCTTAATTGAGTATTTTAATGATCTATTTATTTCTCCTTTTACCCCTCAAACTCAAAATATCCTAAAAATTAGATATTTTACCTATTTTTTCATTTATTTCATTTTTAAAAATTTTATTAAATTGTGTAAAAACTAAACATGTTTATAATATTGATTTCAAGGTTTTCTTTTGAATACAAGCAATATTTAATTTTTAATTAATAAAAATTTGTTTGTTAGTAATTTATGAAATATATATTTTGTAACAGTTATGTTATTAACAATATGAAATTCATAAAAAATGAATTTGAATAAAAATATTTATATGTATTTCAATAATATATTAATGAGAAAATGATTCTTAGAAAAAGATGATTCTCTAAAATATTTAAAAATCAATGCTGTATAGAATAAGTTCAGTATCTAATTTCAATTCAACATATATTATTTTATGTGCATTATGTTTGAGCACTATATTTTCAATATATGCAATATCTAAAATCTATATTCTTACATTTTTTATAGACACTACGTACTTATTATATATAACATTTAAGCTACATCATTTGGCGAGTGTCTCATTTTTTTAACAGTGAGTGTGCTTAAGTTTTTTATTATGTAGTTGGTGAATCAAGAAAAAAATTAAATTTATCACGTGTAACGTACATACATTTACACTAGTTGTTTAAAATTATTAGACTTTTATGACTCAAAATGTAATGGATTCTTAAACACAAAATTTAATGCCATTTCTTAATTTTGCTTTATTATTAGACTTTTATGATTTTTAATTTTTTATAATTTGCTTTATTAATTCACATGTTTTTTGTGAATGTTAAATTTTCCAGTAATTCCCTTTTAATCTTCACATTTAAATTTTTGTAATCTAACTTTTTGTGAGTATTAAGTTTTCTAGAGTATTCAAAATATTATATAACTAAAATTAATTAGATCTTGAGAATATTTGAAGAAAAAAAATATAAAACTATAACTTCATATATATATATATATATATCCTACCATTAAAAAAGTTTTACAATCCAAAGGCAGTAATTGCATTTTCATTAATCTACTATAAGATTTCAATACATTACGAAATATAGTAATCATATATATTCATTAATATAATTCTCATTAATCACATGACTACCAGTAATCTTTGAAACCCCAAACCAAACCGCGAGTCTAGCACAGCAGCAAAGGCACCTCAGTGAAGAGTTCCACCTTAGTCTCATTTTAGTATGGGATCATTGAGTCTGCCTTGCAAAATGTCAAATTCTGTTAGAGTCGATTATTCCTATTGTTAGCTCTGCTGAGAGTGTCTGCTTTTCATGCTTATGTCTCACTTTGCTTATATAACATTGTGATTTTTTAGTGATATCAGTTGAAAGAAATAAAAAGGGAGTCACAGCATCTTTGTGATATTTGCTGCTATTTTTTTAAGATTGACATTCTTATAGGTATCAGCGCCATAAGATTGAAGTCATGAGCAATTCTAGTAGCTCGAGTGAAAATCCTGCTGCAAACATCTCTAGCAATACATTGGTAAACTCCATTGTCAATACATTATCAAGTCATACTAGCTACTGTAAGCCATGGTTTAGATGAAATTCTATGGCAGAAGGAAGTATTAGGTTCTGTTATTAATACAGAACCTCAAGTGAGGTTTGAAATTCATTAGAAAGAAACTTTGCTAGCTTATATGGAGCAAGGCTGATGTACCCTGAAAGGAAAGCTACAAGAAGCAAACAAAGATATCAGAAGCATAAGTGAATATTGTGACTATGTTAGGTTTCTAGCTGAATCCTTTGTTGTAGCTGGACACCTATTCAAGAAGGAGACCTAATACTCTACATCCTAGAAGGTTTGGGTCTAGAATACGACTCAATTATGGTAAATGTTGACTCAAGGACTGCTAGCATGAGTTTTGAAAATGTTCATCCCCTTCTCATGAATCATGAGGACATGCTGGAGAAGTTCAATGCAACACTGTTGCAAGAATCAAAGAAAATGTGGCAAAATCAGCAAAATCATGGTAAGAAAGGTTTTCCTCAAACAAACTTTAACTTGTGTAGTGCGTCTGATTATAATGGACCTGAGAGACTTGTTGTGGGTAATATTAACCTTCTCCATATGGCTCACATAGGTCATCTACCTTAGTTACTAATGGTTCTCCTCTTAAACTTAATTCTCTACTTCATGTACTTGATATTACCAAAAATTTTGTCAGTGTGTCTAAATTGACTAAAGACCACAATGTTGCGGTACAATTTCATGATTCTTTTGTCTTGTGAAGGTCAAACTAACAAGGAAGGTACTGCTCCAAGGGATGCTTATAGATGGGCTCTATCAGCTAAAGTTACCTAGAGACAAAGGTCTTGCTGCTCTTGCTTGCACCTTGGTATCCAAGTTTCTGAAAGATTACTACATATCTCAGACCCCCACTGTTGCTAGCTCTATGAATAATCATTGTATAACTAGTGATCAATCTGGCTTGTTTAAGCTTTCCAACAGTTGTTAATACAAAATCAAAGTTCATCAATGCTTTTGTTAATTTATCTATTGTTTCTGATGTAATGTGTGGCATATGAGGCTTATACACCCATCATCTAGAACTTTGCGTCAAGTTTCCACTCATTTCAACAATCCTATACCTATACAAACGCAAATTCTATAATGCTTATCAAAATGGAAAAATTCACTCACTGCTTATAGTAAATTTACCTGGGCATATCCTCTTAGACTCGAATCGGAGGCCCTAATTAAACACTTCTCTTACATTCAAGAGTAGGGGAAAAACAATTTAATCTACCTGCAAAAGCAGTGCAATCATACTAGGGTAGTGAGTATATGCCTTTCAAATCAAACTTGGAATCAAAAGGAATCGTTTTTAGGCACTTATGCCCCTATACCCACTAGCAAAATGATAAACAAAAAGAAAACACATTCATCTAGTTGAAATTGGTCTTACACTCCTTGCTCAAGGTTCTGTGACTTGAGAATTTTGGTGGGATGCCTTTCGATGCTCTGCCTATATCATCGACATACTACCAACTCTCATCCTAGTTTACAAATCTTCCTACGACCTACTCTACAAATATATCCCTGATTATAATTTTTTTCAAAATGTTTGGCTGTTCCTGCTACACATATCTCAGACCTTTCAACTCCCACAAATTTCAGTTTAAGTCAGCTTTGTGTGTTTTTCTAAAGGTATTATTCTTTGCATAAAGGGTATAAATACATGCATCCATCTAGCATCGTCTATAAGACATGTTCAGTTTAACGAACATGAGTTTTCTTTTTCATCCCATCCTGCAATCACTTACTCCTCACCCCTAAAATTTGTCTCACATATGGATGGTTTATTTTTGCCATCAATCCCCTTGCCTAGTGCAAGACAACCATAATATCCTCAACTAGCATAACCTCCCAAGCTTCCCCTGATTCAAGTACTTCTCATGCGGAAAGTACCTCTCGTAATCCTATGCCAATTCCTATTAATGCCACTCATAATATTTCTCATGCCTTGTCTATTCCCATATATATTCCCCTAATGTCTACCACTCCACCTACTCTTGTTCCTAACACCCTCATCTCTAAATATCCTATGATCACCAGATCCAGGAGATGTATCATGAAGCCTAAACTCTTTCTCACATCTATCTTATTCCACCGCAGCTTTGGGTTTTTTTTGTCTTTTCTTTTCTTTTTTATTATTTATTTTATTTTGTATTTATATTCTTGTTTTTCATGTGTTTTGTACTTTATAATTTCCTTCTCATTTGTCATTTTACACCTTTGTTTTTTTTATCTTTTCCAACTTTTTTCCTTTTTATTATTTTTTCTTCATAATAATTATTTTTCTACTCTTTATATATTTATATTTCACTGTCGTATTATCATGTTTAAAATGCGATCAATGTTTCATCCACTTATATTTATTTATGTAGTACTACCATACTCCATATTTAAAATTTGATTCATGTTTCACCTATAACAACATGTATATGCATGGGTCACATTAATAATAATATTTAGATTTAAATCATCTTAACTTTATTGTTTAGTTTTCACTAAAAAAAATTCTTATGATGGACTTTGAGATTTTTAGGATACCTATTCTCTAGAGGTAAGGTGTTATTTTTGAGATACCGAGAAAAACTCCAATAACATTTTTTTTAAAAAAAAGAATTATTTTTCAATGGTCATTGTACCACCCATTAAAAGTTATATATTTTGTTCATTTTTATGATACAAGACATATCTAATTGAACATTTAAAAATAAATTTCTTTCCCTTTTCTAAAATAATTTGTATAGTATTTTGACTAATTATGATAACCATTTTAATAATGAGTGGTGTGACGTGCTGACGCATTTCTTGAATTGAATGACCAATTTGAGTTTTCGTACACAAACGAATCATGAATCGACTTTGAGTTTTCGTATACAAACGAATCACGAACCGACTTTGAGTTTTCGTAGATTAATTTTTTTTAATTGGATGGTCAATCACGCCCTAAAATGGTTGGTGACGGCTCCAAATTTATTTTTGAAAACATATTTTTTAATCATCGCACTACGTCGCAGGCACGTTGCGTCAGTTTGGCGACTCTGCTGAGGAAGCAATCGGTCTAACCATTTTTAGATCGATAGAAAGTCATGCCAAAATTATCATATGTTATCCTTTATTTGTGTGGCTCTTTGTTTGTTTATTTGATTCATTAGTTGTTCTTATTCATGCTTGTAGTTGCATGTAGTTTGCTTTTTATGATTTATATTTCTTTGCATAATTTCAAATTTTGCACACATACACTAGCCCCGTACCCTGGCTTACCTTTTAAGATTAGGGAGAATGAGTAGTTGAATGTCTTCGTGAAATTACGGTTCTTATGCAGGCTCACAAAATTTCTCACACAGGTCGATCATTTTTGGATACCGTTTAGGGGGCATTGTTACTCCATTTGAATAATAGTGTAGACAGTTTGGGTGCCTATTAAGAAGTTTTAGGCCCCAGTCGCACATGTACCATGATTTTAGAACCCACTTCATGATCAATAGTTGGTAGTAGTAGAGGTTCTGCTTAAATAAGCTATCACGATTGACTTTGTTTTTATATATATATATATATATATATATATGTCTTATGGTAATCAAGCATATTTTTCCTCATTGTTTCACTTCTGACCATCTCTCTTTTGCATAAATGCTCCATGTTGCGTAATATAAGGATTGTAAATAAATATTCAATTCATTCATAATTTAGAGACCATGATTTCCACTCTGAATATGATAGTAGATCAAGTTACAGTAGCCCCATAGTCTGAAGAAATACAGCAACAAAAGAGAGATTACCTGAAAAAGGAGGATGTTCTTCAACCACCAATCATTAAGATAGACTTCTCACTCATTGAGTTGGAAAGATTGAAGACGGTATGATAGGATTTTTCTCCAGAGTAAAAAAATGTGTTTGTTGGTAAATATGATCACATCAGATATCTTCCATAGATTGCTGTTAATGCACTTGTTCTCTAGGTTTTAATGCATTTCTGAGACGCTCTATACAAATGTTTCACATTTGAAACAATTGATCTTACTTCTATAATTGAAAAATATCAAGAGAGCTTTATCAAAGCTCGTAGATAGTGTCCATGCATCTACAATTGAGAAAAGACTGACAATTAAAGGAGAGAATGAGTGTGTTGCGTTAGATTACCTCATAGATCTCACTTAAATTTTCTGAAAGGAAGATAAGGGAATGAATTTTTGTGCTTTGTTTATTTATGGTACTGCGTTATTCTCTAAGGCCATAAGTTATTTGGATGACAAAATAATAAGAATATTCCTTCAAGTTGAACATAGTATTAATTCCGTTATCTCAATTCTCACAAAAACTTTTTGTTCTTTAAATCACATCCAAATACTTGGAAATGGGAAGTTAGAAGTGTTCACAGTTCGGTCGGTTATTTAGACAAAACTCAAACTAAACTGAATCTCACGATTTGGCCATACACTAAACCGTGAATCTCACATGAACCGAACCGTGACTTCCGGTTCGGTCGATTCATCGGTTTGACTGCATATTCCTGTAGAAAAACGATGAAATTTACAGAGGGGAAAGAGACTTTGAAATTTCCTCCAACTTCTTGTTGCATTTATTCTGTAGATTTTTTTTTGGGATTTTACAATTAGGATTTTTCATTAGCGTGGGCTAAAATTTGAATGCGATTAAGGAATTAAAAAAATGGAAGTGATATTTGGGGAAGAAATGGAGTTACAGATCTAAACCAAAGAAGAAGAAGAAATCTAAACAAAAAACATAGCAGTAAACGCAAATCTAAACGTAGAAGAAGAAATCTAAACGCAGTAAAAATATAAAAGCAACAAAAACAAAAAAAGAGATTAGTTTCTCGGGTAGGAGTAAAAACAAACCTCTAAACGCAGACGAAGAAGGAATCACGAAGAAGATGAAAATGAACACTGACGGACAGAAGGATTTTACGAAGAAGACGAAAATGAACACTGACGGACAGAAGGATTTTACGAAGAAGGAATCGCGAAGAAGATGAAGACGAAGACTCACGGACAGAAGGATTTCGCAAAGAAGATGAAGACGAAGACTCGCGGCGAAGAGATTAGATTTCAACTCCAAGGATTAGCGAAGAATACAAAGAGAAGAAAGACTCAAAATGAGTCTAACCCTACCGCTGCATTTTTTAGAAAATGAGCTAAGCCATAATTTTTCAGTTTAAATAGTTCACATATGAAATTAACTGCGGCGCTTGCGTGGTGAAAGCATGAAGGCAGTGAACATTTAAAAATTAATTTTTTAATAAAATAAAATTTACACAACGTCATGATAATCAAGATCCATTATATATTTATAAGTTAAATGTACAACATATAATGTTATGAATCATATATCTTTTGTAGCCTATATCAAGTGTCCTTACAAAAACTGATCGATCATTCGTTCCCACAAAATCATTTCAATGATTAGTAGACTTTGAGATCCACACCAAGATCTTACAAGAGAATCATCAACACGCGAGGGGATGTGTGTGCACGCAGAATATTACAAGATACATTTTCTGTCTCTAGATGTTCTCAACACGTGAGATCTAGAGATTCAGTGAGAATGATTTTAGTGAGATGATTCTCTAAAAAATGTGATGATTATTCTTTTAGAGATTGATTAACATTTAATCACAAAAGAAAATCTATCTGACACCAATAGTGTTCTCAATTCAACTCTTGATTGACGAATTGATGATCTAATCAACTGATTCTCTCTTCTTCTTTCAACAACTAAGGTCATTAGAATAATATCTGTATATATTCTAGATAATGACGTATCATATTTTTAATGATTGTGCACAACTGCAGTGCCACATGGCACTGAAATGTGCCGTGAGCCAGCATAGTGCCTCAGTGTTCCAAATCTGAATAAACAAGCATATATTTTCTCGTTCTCCTAAGATACTTGAGAATGTGCTTTACTGCAATTCAATTTTTCAAACCTGGATTCGATTGATAACGACTGACAATTCGCACTGCATAATAGATGTCCGGTCTCGTACACACCTTGACATACATGAGATTTTCAGCTGCTGAAGCATATGGAACATTTCTCATATCCTCTTCCTCCTGAGGTGTAATTCTCCATAGAGAATCTCTCCAGCACCTTATCAATATAGGATGCCTGAGAAAGTGTTAAGAACTTATTCTTCTATCCCTTAAGATTTGGATGCCTATAACATAGCTCCCTTCTCCTAGATATTTCATTTGAAATTTCTCAGCTAACTACTTATTTACCTTTGACAAAGTTTCTACATTATTCCCAATTAGTAGAATATCATCAATATAAAGAACTAAGAAAACCACTATCTGATCTTTGGTGTATTTATAAACACATGCTTCATCAATATTTTGCTCGAAGCCATAAGATTTTATTATCTCAATAAAGATAAGATTCTAAGATCTAGATGCTTGCTTTAATCTATAAATGGATTTAAGCAATTTGCATACTTTCTAATCTTGCCCCTTTTGTACGAAC
Source organism: Datisca glomerata (assembly GCA_003255025.1). Classification (NCBI taxonomy): domain Eukaryota; kingdom Viridiplantae; phylum Streptophyta; class Magnoliopsida; order Cucurbitales; family Datiscaceae; genus Datisca; species Datisca glomerata. The sequence goes on from QANY01002976.1 coordinate 77,298, forward strand.
CATTCTGGTTGTATCATATATATGTATTCTTTAAGAGAGTAATTCAAAAAAGCTGTCTTGACGTCCATTTGCCATATCTCATAGTCAAAACTAGCGGCTATGGACAAAAGGATGCGAACAGTTTTTAACATGGCCATAGGGAAGAGTGTTTCTTCATAATCGACTCTTTCTCTTTGTGTATAGCCCTTGCCTACTACCCGTGCCTTCAAAGTCTCTACTTTCCCATTTTCACCTCTTTTTTTTCTTGAAAATCCATTTACATCCAATGGGCCTGACATCTTCAGGTGGATCTACAAGTTCTCAGACAGAATCGAAATAAATAGATTTCACTTCCTGGTTCATAGCATCTTGTCATTTCTTCTTTTCATGATCATCCATTGCTTCTTCATAAGATAATGGACCGTCCTTATGAGTGTCTGACACTAGGACATGTGCCTCTAGTTCGAAGCAAACTGGTTGTCTCACAACCCTCCCACTACGACGTTGCACCGAGATTTCCTTTACAAGAACTGTGGTTTCTCTGATTTGTCGTTTATCAATAGAAATTGAAGGTGATCTGATGAGTCACTAATTCCTCGAGAACTACTTTGTGATGAGGTTTGTAGTTATGTATATAGTCATGCTCAATAAATGTTGCATTTGTCGACACAAACACCTTTTGATCATTGTGACTATAAAAGTACCTACATCTAGTCTCTAGAGAATAGTCAATGAATATGCATACCTCATACCTTGAGTCTAACTTTCCAGTTTTGGGTCTAAGAATGTGAGCTGGACACCCCCATATATAAAAATGACGCAAACTAGGTTTGAAGTCATTCCATAACTCTAAAGGTGTCTTGCTTACAGACTTAGAGGGCACTACATTCAAAATGTAAGTTGCCATATGTAGTGCATATCCCCCAAATATAAGTGACAATGATTAGTAGCTTAACATCGATCTAACCATATCCAATAAGGTTCGATTTCTCCTCTCTGCAACACTATTTTGCTCTGGTGTTCCAAGTGCTGTGAGTTGGGATAAGATTTCACACTCCATCAAATAATCCTTGAATTCTAAATCCATGTATTCACCACCTCAATTGGGTCGAAGGGTTTTCAATGATTTACCTAATTGTCTTTCAGCTAGCCTTGAAATCTTTAAACTTTCCAAAACTTTCAAACTTTGGATGCATTAGGTAACTATAACCATATCTTGAGTAGTCGTCAATGAAAGTGATAAAATACTCATACCCACCTCTACCTTGTACATTGATCGGTCCACAAACATCACTATGTACTAACTCGAGTGGTTCCTTGGCTCTTTGGCCCTTTCCTGTGAAATGTTTCTTGGTCATTTTACCCTGTAGACAGGATTCACAAACAGGAAGAGTTCCAACTTTTAGCTTTCTCAAATCACCATGCTTTGTTAACATGTTTAACCTATCTAGATGGATATGTCACAACCTAATATGTCATAAATATGTGTTATCATCATGAGAAACTCTTTCGTTTGTTATTTTTATGTTTTTCTACTTTAAATAATTTAAAATTATTTAATGCACGTTCAGTCAATTTAAGCATATACAGCTTGTTTATAATTTTAGCATGACAGATATCGAATCCATTCTTAGAAATAATAAACTCTTTATTAATAAAAGAAACTTCGAATAACTCTTCTTGCAAAAATGAAAGGGAAATCAAATTCTTCGAAAAATCAGGAATATAATAAACATCGTTCAAAATTAAGTAATTATATCCAAAAAGTTAACGGATTATACCTAATGCTTTAGCTGACACGAGCGCACCACTGCCAACTCTCAAAATGACCTCGCCATCAGCCAACCCTTGACGAATCAAGCATCTGCAAATAAGAACATACATGGTTTCAAGTATCCAAGATGACAAATCATATTCCACTAAATAAGCTTCAAGTACAAGTATATCATATTTACCTTTCCTTTTCAGTTCAAAGAGATACTTGTTACAGTTTCTTTTCCAATGACATTCAACCCCACAGTGAAAACACTTTCCTTTGGGCTTGCTGTCTTTCTTGTTCTTCTGGGCTTTCAATGATGTTTTGGATTTCTTTACTCTTTTGTTCTTACTCTTCTCCTTACCATTGTTCTTCTTCATTTTCTTGTTCTTAACAATATTGGAAGAATGCTTTTGCTCGACAACATTTTCCTCGCCTTCTTTGGTCATTCTAAGGTTGAGTGACTCAAAAGTCTATAGTTCATTCATCAACTGGGTAATGTTGAATTGCAAATTGTTCATAACATAGTTGATCGTGAACGTAGAAAAAGCTTGTGTGAGTGACTCTAGTATGATGCTAACTTGAGTCCGCTCATCAATGATCATCCCATGTACTTCTGTCTCGTACATTATGTTGATCATGTTCAAAACATGTTCTCGAACAGAAGTACCCTTCCTCATCTTAGTTATCTTATAGCTCCTAGTGGCATCATGAAAACTTTGATCGGACTGTTGCCCAAACATTGCCTGTAAAGATTTCATAATTTCATAGGCAGTCTCCATGCTTTCATGCTTGATTCTCAGAACACTATTCATGCTCACACGCATGTAACACTTCACCTTGTTGTTTAATATGATACAGGAATCATATTTGTCCCTAACATTCTTAGGGGCGTTAGCAGCGGGATCATTAGGATATTCCTTAATAAGAACGAACTTATGGTTATCACAAATGAGCATTAAGTTCATATTTGATTTCCAACGTACGAAAGTATCACCATTCAATTTCTCAAGAGCGAGTAAAGCAGTAACAGGGTTGCCCATGGTAGACATAATATTGATAACTGAAATTTATAACATACATGATTCAATACAATTGATAAATATCTAGAATTTGAAAAGTAAACGTGATGCATTAATGAAATTATAATAAACACATAAATTTAGCATTTATTAATCATGATAAAGCAACCGAACGATTAATGTGATGCCTTAGTGTCGGTCAGATTAATCTCAGACTGTCTATAAGACATCCTCATCCTTATTAATTAAAACTTAAAATATCTCATATTTTCTCTTTTAACAATAATGTATCTCTTATCAAGTCACAACTATCCACATGAAAGCTTAATTGTGCCTTGTGAGTGTAACCCATCATTTGAGATTTCATGACTTCATTTAGAATATGCCGCCTTAGGGTCGTTCAAAACTAAACTACATCACTTCCTCCTATCTTCTAAGGAGTCAACCTTGTGGCACAACTCGAAACCTTACTTAGGGGGATGAAAACAAAGCCATCTGGAGGCTCACTGCACCTAACAGTGTTGTACTAATGATGTAAACCATATGTTACATTGACATGTCAAACTTCTCCCACTCACTGTTTTAAGATAATGTATTTCTATTTTAACTAATCAACTAATTTTAAATTAATTACTAGTTAAAATAATAACCCTATGAATATTTAATTATCAGTTAATTCAATCTCATTGGTATAAGTTCATTTAACTTTCTGAAACGCCTAAGTCATAATTAGGTGAACGTAGATTAACTAATTTATTATATTCATCAAACTTTAATAAAACTCTTTTACTAAAGTCGGTTAACCTAAAGGTTACTGTAACCTTTAATGTGGTGTGATTACTAAGTTTTAACTAATTAAAACCTAGCCGTTTACATGCAATTGATTTCATAAAGCAATACATTTAAACATATTAGGACAATCTTAATAAATCATGTTTCTACAGATGAGATGCATAATTAAATAAAACTGTGTGAGATTTTCATGTATGACATGTGATCGACAAATGTATGAACATATTATCAAACATAACAATTAAATAATTATTTAGCAATTAAATAAAATAATACAAACCTCAATTGTTTAATCGTTATGTTTGATAACATGTTCATGCGTTTGTCGATCCATGTCATGCATGAAAATCCCACTCAATTTTATTTAATCATGCATCTCATATGTAGAAACATGATTTATTAGGATTGTCATAATATGTTTATATGTATTGCTTTGTAAAATCAATTGCATGTAAACTGCTAGGTTTTAATTAGTTAGAACTTGGTAATCACACCACACTAAAGGCTATAGTAACATTTAGGTTAACTGACTTTAGTAAAAGAGTTTTATTAAAGTTTGACGAATATAGTTAATTAGTTAATCTAAGTTCATCTAATTATGGCTTAGGTATTTCAGAAAGTTAAATGAACTTAGACCAAATTTGATTGGATTAACTCATAATTAAATATTCATAGGGTTAGTATTTTAACTAGTAATTGATTTGGAATTAATTGATTAGTTAAAATAAAAACACATTATCCTAAAATAGTGCAACACCGTTAGGTGCAGTGAGTGCCTCGAGTTGACTTTGTTTTCATCTCCTAAGGAAGGTTTCGAGCTGTACCAATACCAAGGTTGGACTTCTTAAGGATATAGGAGGAAGTGATGTAGTTTAGTTTTGACCGACACTAAGGTGACATATTTTAAATGTAGTCATAAAATCTGAAATGATATTTCTTAATTCTTTTTTTGGAAGAAAAAAATAATGCTTACAGTAGCGGCAGCGAGAGAACATAAATCTAACCTAATATCATGAATATCCTTCGCCCGTTATCTCCTCATCTTCCTATTTATAAGCCACAGCTCACTTCGACGTTTCCAATTTCCCATAGCATCTCCGGGGCTTTCCTAGCCACTATAGTTTTGTTTTTTTTATCTTATTTGTCTGAAAATGGGTTTGATTTGCTTCACCTATGAGAATTTCTACAGATTCTTCTTTTATTCATCAAAGCTCATCCTAATCTCCGTCGAGATTACTGCCTTAGCCCTGTCCTATCATCTGTATAATGGGGTTCGTCATTTATTGACGGACTCCATTTTTTCCTCTTTTCGGATGGTAAATATTTCTCAGAACATGGAGTGTGAATCAAACCCATGTTTGAATTGAAATTAAAGTAGGGTGACATATTACTGTTGACCTCAGACCTCACACCATCTCTCCTCTTCCCGATCCCCTAAAAAAGGGGCTCTTTATTTGCTTGCAATGCCGGCTGTTCGCCTTTAGTTAGAAGTAGAAGTAGAGGGCGCCCTTTGCCCCACACTTAAGAAAAAGTCAAAAGTATGGATTAAGTAAGAAAAAGAGTGAGAAAGAAAAACTTGGTTACGGGAACCGAAGGTTAGGCCGACTACTTTGAGTATAGCTACACCTAAAAAAGGGGTAATCTGAATGGTCTACTGCACAAAGAAGAAAAGGTTTAGTTTTGAAGGGCTGGCTCTCGACCACGAAATGCAGGCTTTTCAATGTTGCTTCAACCACGCTTTCCCTCCCTCAAAACAATGCTCCTCATTCGTGATCGGCCTACTCAACTGTGTATCGATCGAAAGGCAGGGTGAACCTTGTCAATGATCGAACTTAAAGATATGAACTGAGTGCCATTTGATAGAACTGTTCCTGAGGAAAGTGATAGACCCATCATATGAGTCCGCATCAGGTGAAGTGAAAGGGATAGTCCTCTTTAGGAAGGTGGGTGGGAAATGGATAGAGCATAGATGGTTTGACAATTAGGCCAAGATCTTAATCTTCCCTTCTTCCTATGGCCGACAGATCGCTTTTAAGAAAATACCGATCCTCAGTGAAACATTACGCTTTCTAGCTTACAAGAATGCTCTGAACAACGAAGCATGCGATGATTCCAGTTCTCGCGATCCATAGACAAAGAGGAACCTACCCATATATAGGCCCTCCCACCACACATTCTCCATGCGGCTGATTCACTACTCTAGAGCCCTTCTCGAGTGAGGTTTTAGCCCTATGGATCCAACTAACGATGGGAGAAGGCTTGGACGTATAGCAAGATGAAATAAGAGGTATGACATACGGGAATGGTATATGAGGGAGGTTGTGGAACTTCCTATTGATTGCAGCTTTCTCCAGACCTCCGTATGAAAAAAAAGGCTCGAATGGTACGATCCCTCCGTCACCCCAACGTGTTTTTTCCTCTGAGTTTCTCTCTCATTTGCGGAGCGAAGAAAGCGGGCTTTTCCCCAGCTACCACTATCCTTGGGAAACAAAAAAAGAGCTACCGAAGGAAAGAGATGAAGTCTCTCCCTTGGCCTTTGGAGAGGAGAAGGAAAGTCTTCCAAAAGGTAAAGTACGGTTATTCTTATAAAATAAGTACAGCCCACTGCTCCCTAAGCAAAGATAGCAATAGCGCGGGAAGAGAAAGTAGAATAATCAACTGAAGCATGGCGCATCAACGGATGAAGCAGAAAGAGAGGAATCAGATACCGACGAAGCCGAATAATAAATAAAAAAAGACAAAGGAAGGAGTTGGCCCTCTCTCATCTTCTATCCGGTAGACTTGGTAAAAAGGCCCCGACTTCTTTCCAGAATTAGAGTTCGACCGCAGCTGCCCCTTTTTTTTGGGGGGGATCAAGTTCCCGGCCCGAAACGAGTTCGTTGACAAAACCGTCGTAGGAATGGAGACCTTTCAATAGAGCGGAGGCGAACTGATCAACGAGAAAGAGGCCCTACTCACTACAAACGAATACACCACAAGATCGAACTGCACTAATGCCTCTCCCGCATAATGTTTTGATCTAAGATTTTAATTCTTCCATGTTTCAGCAGTAGTATATCGTTCCATGGAGCTAATGTTCAAAATATGGAAGAAACTGGTGTTTTCACTACTCTACCACCCAGTCAATTCTGTTCCACTTAATCCCTATTTCATGGCCACATCTTTTTCCGGCTAAGGAATGGAAACCTTTCTCTTGGGACATGAATCCAATTTTCATTTAATCCGGGAAAAGCCATCTTTTTCTCAACAATCTTCCCCTCAGGTCAAAGAGTAAGAACTCGCTTTCGAGCTAACCTTACATCGAGCTACCTGCCAACAAGCAACAAGAGTTCTCATTCACGGCTAACTAAGCATTCATTCGGAGTTGACAAGGGAGAGGGCTTGGAAGCACAGGAGAACGTTCTTTTGCTGATATTATTACCAGTATTCGAGACTGGGTCATTCATAGCATGACTATACCTTCTCTCATTGGAGGAACATAACCTAACCCTGAGGACGCTCCAGAATCTTTTCGATTGCTCGTTCGATGCGAAGATAGCCAGGCTCTTTATTTGTCATCCGATGAGCTTCACGTGGCGGCCCTACAAGCATGGTATTTGAAGACCCCGAATAAAGGGGAAAAAGAGGGCTATAAGTAGGCCGTTTGCTATTGCTATTAAAAAAGCCGATTATCGCATGTTTTTAGAGGCCGTACTTGACCCCTTAAACTCGCAATTTTGCAAATAAAATACACCATTCTGGACCTTTTCCTCATGTCGCTATCTTGATTCTGATTGATTGCCTTTTTTTTACGACAAGTTTTAAATCTTAATGCAGGCAAGGAAAGATCTTTTTTCAATTATGACTTGCTGGGTCAGAGCGTAGACGAGCGAGCAGAGCCCAGGAAACGGGGAAACCCGTCATAAGTTCAGATAAGGAAATGCTTCCCCCAACCATTAAAGGAAAGGCTCGATGAAGGGAGGGAAAGGAAAACGCTTTCGGAGAGGCATGTGTGGAAGTCGAGTCTAGTATTGTTTTCGTAGGCGAGTAAAGAAAGCAGTCTCAAATAGAGCGGGCTGTTTCCATTTGCTTGTTTTTTTTCTTGTTGTTGATACCGGCAAGACCCAGCCAGATGATGTCTGCTGGTTGGTAGTGAGAGGACTCTTAGTACCAGCATACCCAAAAGGGGGGCGCTGATTAAAAAACAATCATTTGATTTTGATTCTTGCTCTCCCTTAGCAGCGGGGAAGGAGTCCATCTATCTGCCTAGCTTTGGTAGATTTCCTCCAACGCAATCCACAGAAATTCCAGGAATCCCTTGGTGGATAAGTCCGATGACTCAGCAGCATTGTAACGCTGTGGACATACGATAGCCATGTCTCTAGAGAGAAAGTATAAATACCCAAGTCAATCATAAATGAGAACCCAAGAGACTCCCATAGGATTGCTTTTGCTGTTGATAAGAAGACCGATGCTTTAGGTTATGAAACTCAGGCGGCGGTCTGGCCCGGTATGGAATGAACTTATAATCATGGAATCGACTCGATCATCAGATTATAGATGAGAAGTTTGGTAAACTCTGTAAGGAAAGATGGAAAGAGGGGAGTTGGCTGATAAAGATGGACAGTAACGATTGCGTAATATAAATTTATCGGCCTCATCATCGAAAACGGCTTCCAATTGCTCAGAAATTCTAAGCTATATGGGGGGCTTGGATGGTGAGCAAAAAAAATTGATCAAAAAGTTAGTCAACTTTCGCATGAAAGAAGGTAAAAGAACGAGATCTAAAAAAGAATCGATTTCATTCAACGTTTGATTCAAAGAACTGCGCTTAGCCCCCCCGCTCATGAAATGGCTCTGCTGTAATGGATGGCAGAGGGTGAGTGGGGCGGTGTACTGCTGTTGCTGTACGGTCTTCGTCCATCCGTTCACTCGACTACCACGCTTAGTCTGTTTGCCCTTCTTCATAAGTAGCTGGACTTGGATCTTCGTAAGCAACTGATAATAATGCCTCTAAGATTCAATCATAACCCCCTTCACCCCCACCCGCTAAAGTGGTAAAGAAGGGCTCTTTGGGGTCTCATTTTCTTTCTATCTGACAGGACAAACAAAGAGGAATGGATGGTTCTTTCATTGCATTGATAGAAGTCTAACTAGAAAAAGATCTCTCTATGACTTTGAGATTGGAGTCACCATTTCCGTAATTTCCAGTAATTGATCCGGGTCTCTTTTGAATCCATCTTTTCAGACTATATATCCAAAGAACTTCCCTTGGTTTATTATACACTTACTCTTGGTAGGATTCCAGGATCATGCTGGAGCAAGAACTAGCATGAAAGTCGATCTATTAACCCGAGGGCCTTTTTTTTTTTCAAGAGGTGATTTCGGAGAATCAACCAACCGACAAATCCGTAGCCCAGGTGACGTACAGAAGTGCTGCCCCATCCTGGGTATAGCACTAACATATGCATAGCTATTAGGCATTTTTTTTCAATAACTCGTTGAGGAGGGTAAGATCAAACTTGATGGTAATTTTATCCAACCGCCAACATCCACCGCTGCTCCATCGAACCTCTCTCTTCACATAGTCAGGAAGTGGGTTCGTGAACCATGTGAAAAGAGAGGAAAAACGAGCAGTTTATGACCGCTTAGGATGAAGCTTTTTTATAGTCTTTCTATTCTTCATTATCATGGAAGGCCTTTTTCTAGCTGGAGTGCTGAGACAAGCTCGACGAATCAACCATGAGGGAAGCTTTAGAGAGTAGGGGCGAGACTAGCTTAAAGACAGGGACAGGGTTTGAGGGAAAGAGAATGAGCGATTCCGTGCGTGGATGAGGGCTGGTTTCTTGAAAAATGGTAGAGTAGAAAGGAGGTTCCGGAGGAAAAGAGGTTTGTTTGCCTACGTTCATATTGCTCGTCAATGATCCAGCTCCATCTGCTCTCAATACATTGATTCATCAATCCACTCTTGATGATACCAATGCTAGTCATTCTCCTTTACAGCAGTCTCATTGCCATATCTCTGAGAACAATCATTCTGATGAGAGGGTACTTTCTGATGGTTCTATTACGATGGGATATATAAGAAGAAGAAAACTTGTTCTTCTCTTGAGCCTATTCTCTGATCCCGAGCGATGATGCGGGGATTCGGTAAACCGGTAGGGGGTTTTGTAGAAGGGGGTGGATGATCGAGTGAGATTCTGTAATGAATGGTTGTGCCACTACCCGGAAGGGACGATGACCAGAAAAAGATATGCTCTTGAACCTCAACAGTAAGTTGATCAGTTACTATCGGTAGGGACGGGAGACAAAACTGCCACTGATGGGAAAACGATAAGAAGCCTGAAAGCGATCAACCTCACCCTAATTTCACATCTGCTTGAACTCCCGATCTATTTTTAAACAAAAAAACTTCTCGAGCTGGATTAGAAGATTAATATATGAATTCCCTGCTTTTTCATTCTCGTATTAGTCCCTATTATTCTTATTCTAAAGTACCATTGGAGCTCCTTTTCCCGGGTTATTCAAATAAGTTGTGTTTTCCGTGGTTTTCCCATGTTACAGAATGGAATTAGGAATGAGATTTTCGTCTTATTGTAGGTCGGTCATCTGTTCAATCTTGCACTAGTTGATTGAAGAACCTTATTTTTAGTGTCAACAAAGAGCATGCGTTGTTGGTTAATAAAAACACGAATTTCGATAGGCTGGAGGACTGATAACAATATGATCTTGACCTTTCATTTGTTCAATTTGATCGATCTGATACTTAGTTAACTCTTTTATCTTTATGTGACTTGACCGAACAAGCGATACCTTATCGTTAAAAGAGAAAATATGAGATATTTTAAATTTTAATTAATAAGGATGAGATTGTCTCATAGACAGTCTTAGGTTAATCTGACCGATTCTAAAGTGGCATATTAATCGTTGAGTTAGTTTATCATGATTAGTAAATGTTAAATTTATGTGTTTATTATGATTGCATTCATGAATCACATTTACTTTTCGAATTCTAGATATTTATCAATTATATTGAATCATGTATGTTTTAAATTTCAGTTATCAATATTATCTCTACCATAGGCAACCGTGTTACTACTTTACGCGCTCTTGAGCAATTGAATGGTGATAATTTTGTACATTGAAAATCAAATATGAACTTAATGCTGATTTGTGAGAACAATAAATTCGTTCTTACTGAGAAATATCCTGAGGAGCCCGCTGCTAACACCCCTAAGAATGTTAGGGACAAATATGATTCTTTGATCATATTAAACAACAAGGCGAAGTGCTACATGCTTGTGAGTATGAATGATGTTCCGAAAACCAAGCATGAAAGCATGGAGACTGCCTATGAGATTATGAAATCTTTATAGGCAATGTTTGAGCAACAGTCTGATCAAAGTTGTCATGAGATCACTAGGAGGTATAAGATAACTAAGATGAGGAAGGGTACTTCTGTTCGAGAACATGTTTTGAACATGATCAACATAATGCACGAGGAAAAAGTACATGAGATGACCATTGATGAGCGGACTCAAGTTAGCATCATATTAGAGTCATTCACACTAGTTTCTTCTACGTTCACGATCAACTATGTAATGAACAAGTTACAATTCAACATGACACAATTGATGAATGAACTGCAGACTTTTGAGTCACTTAACCTTAGAATGACCAAAGAGGGCGAGAAAAATATTGTCGAGCAAAAGCTCTTCCAATATTGCTAAAAACAAGAAAATGAAGAAGAACAATGGTAAGGAGAAGAGTAAGAATAAAAGAGTAAAGAAAGCCAGGACATCATAGAAAGCCAAGAAGAACAAGAAAGACAACAAGCGCAAAGGAAAGTGTTTCCACTGTTGGGTTGAATGTCATTGAAAGAGAAACTATAACAAGTATCTCTTTGAACTGAAAAGGAAAGATAATTATGATTTACTTGTACTTGAAGCTTGTTTAGTGAAATATGATTTGTCATCATGGATACTTGATTCATGAGCCACTAACCTTGTATGTTCTTATTTGCAGATGCTTGATTCGTCAATGGTGCTGGCTGATGACGAGGTCATTTTGAGAGTTGAAAGTGGTGCGCTCATGCCAGCTATAGCATTAGGTACAATTCTTTTACTTTTTAGATATAATTACTTAGTTTTGAATGATGTTTATTATATTCCTAGTTTTTCAAGAAATTTGATTTCTCTTTCATTTTTGCAAGAAGAGTTATTCGAAATTTCTTTTATCAATAAATAGTTTATTATTTCTAAGAATTTATTCGATATCTGTCATGCTAAAATTATAAACAGACTGTATATGCTTAAACTGACTGAACGTGCGTTAAATAATTTTGAATTATTTAAAGTAGCAAAATCTAAAAATAACAAACGACAAAGAGTTTCTCATGATGATAACACATATTTATGGCATCTTAGGTTTGGACATATTCATCTAGATAGGTTAAATAGTTTAACAAAACATGATGCTTTGAGAAAGCTAAAAGTTGGAACTCTTCCTGTTTGTGAATCCTATTTACTGGGTAAAATGACTAAGAGACCTTGCACTGGAAAGGGCCAAAGAGCCAAGGAACCACTCGAGTTAGTACATAGTGATGTTTGTGGACCGATTAATGTACAAGGTAGAGGTGGGTATGCATATTTTTTTACTTTCATTGACGACTACTCAAGTTATGGTTATAGTTACCCAATATATCGAAAGTCTGAAAGTTTTGAAAAGTTTAAAGACTTCAAGGCTTAAGCTGAAAAACAATTAGGTAAATCATTAAAAACCCTTCCATCCAATCGAGGTGTGAATACTTGGATTTAGAATTCAAGGATTATTTACTGAAGTGTAAAATCCTATCCCAACTTACAACACCTAGAAAAACACATCAAAATTATGTTGCAGAGAGGAGAAACCAAACCTTATCTGATATGGTTAGGTCGATGTTAAGCTACTCATCATTGTCACTTACATTTTGGGGACATGCACTTCACACGGCAACTTACGTTTTACGTTTTGAATGTAGTACTCTCTAAGTCTGTAAGAAAGACTCTTTTAGAGTTATGAAATGGCTCCAAACCTTGTTTTCATCATTTCCATATATGGGAGTGTCCAACTCACGTTCTTAGACTCAAGACCAAAAAATTAGACTCCAGGTCTAAGGTATGCATATTCATTGTCTATTCTCTAGAGACTAGAGGTGTGTGCTTTTATAGTCACAATGATCAAAAGGTGTTTGTGTCGACAAATGCAACCTTTCTTGAGCATGACTATATACAAAACTACAAACCTCGTAGTAAAGTAGTTCTCAAGGAATTAGCGACTGATGAGATCAGATCACTTTCAATTTCTACTGATGAACGATAAACCAGAGAAACCACAGTTCTTGTAAAGGAAACACTAGTGTAACATCGTAGTGGGAGAGTTGTGAGACAACCAGTTTGCTATGAACTAGAGGCACATGTCCTAGGTTGAGACACTAATAAGGAAGATCCATTATCTTATGAAAAAGCAATGGATGATCCTAAAAATGAGAAATGGCAAGATGCCATGAACTAGGAAATGAAATCTATATATTCTGATTCCGTCTGAGAATTTGTAGATCTATATGGAGATATCAGGCACATTGGATGTAAATGGATCTTCAAAAAGAAAATATGTGCAGATGGGAAAGAATAGACTTTCAAGGCACGGTTAGTAGCCAATGGCTATACACAAAGGGAGGGAGTCGATTATGAAGAGACATTCTCCCTTGTGGCCATGATGAAATCCATTCACATTCTTTTATCCATAGCCACTAGTTTTGACTATGAGATATGAAAAATGGATGTCAAGACAACTTTTATGAATGACACTCTTGAAGAAAGCATATATATGATGCAAACAGAAGGGTTCGTATGAAAGGGGTAAGATTAGAAAGTATGCAAGTTGCTTAAATCCATTTATAGATTAAAGCAAACATCTAGATCTTGAAATCTTACCTTTGATGAGATTATAAAGTCTTATGGCTTCGAGAAAAATATTGACGAAGCATGTGTTTATAAATACACCAAAGATAAGATAGTGTTTTTCTTAATTCTTTATGTTGATGATATTCTACTCATTAGGAATGATTTAGAAACTTTGTCAAAGGTAAAGAAGTGGTTAGCTGAGAAATTTCAATGATGTGGATGGCTGAGGACATGATCTTACAAAATTTGAAATCTAAGCTTTTCTAACGGATCGTATATTGGTTCCCTTAATTGTTAATTCTAGAACTGAATGGTTATTGAGCTTATAAATTAGTCATTCACTAGTGAATTAATGGTGCTTAAAGATCAAAAGGTAATTAGAAGGGTAAAATGATAATTTTGACCAGTTCTAATTTACGAACAAATAATTGGAGGATAGAACTACATGAAATAGTTATATCAGTTGACTACATGAGAATACTCTGTAAATACTTTATATAATCTCTAAGAGTGCAATTTCATATTTATAGTGGAGTAATAATAAAATTAATAAATAAGATTATTTAATTAAAGAGTTTAATTAATAATCTGGTTTATTGAAGCTTAGGATTATAGGTCTATGGTTTCCAAGTCACCTCTATACTACGCTGTCTAGGGTTTGAATATTTCAGGACATGAGAAAATGATAACTTGCAAAAGAAATTTTTATTCTGGGGGAAGTATATAATTATGAGATAATTATGTGTGATTAATTAATTAATTGAATTATTTATATATTTAAATATAATTTTTGAAAATTATATACATAAATAATTATTAATTTTTTAATTATCGATAGGTGAGACATAATATCAAATTTGTGAAATTAGATAATTAAATTATTATTAGGTAATAATTTAAATCAACTAAATCTATTATTTGTGAAATAACATATAAGTTAGTTGATAGAGATAATCTGATATGTTAATTTTGAATTAACTGATATCTAGATAATTATCCGATTAAAATAAATATTTAATTTGTATTAATTACCACATGTCAATCACTTATAGGGTATCATAAATTGACATGGACTATTGTGTGCCACATGGCACAACAACAGTGAGTGTGTGACACTGCAGTGTCATGTGACACTGTAGTTGTGCACGATTACAGTGGGTCCACTGCAATTGGTAAATTTTTAATAAAATATTATTTCAGTTTATCCCTAAAAATCTGATATGCCATTATCTAGAATACATACAAATATTATTTTTTGCCCTAGGTTGTTGAACGACGAGGAAAGAATCAGTTGATCAGACCATCAACTCGTCAATCAAGAGTTGAATTGAGAACCCGATTGGTGTCAGTGAGATTTTCTTCTATGATTAAATGTTAATCAAATCTCTAAAAGAATAATCATCACGTTCTTTTAAAGAATCGTCTCACTAAAGTCCTTCTCAGTAAATCTCTAGATCTCATCTGTTGAGAACATCTAGAGATAGAAAAAGTGTCTTGTAATATTCTACGTGCCCACACACGTCATAGTGCGTTGAAAGATCTTGGTATGGATCTCGCTGCCTATTGATCATTGGTACGATTTTGTGAGAACGGAGGATCGATTGGTTTTTGTAAGGACACTTGATATAGACTACAAAAGTATATGATTCCTAACTTTGTATGTTGTAGATTTAACTTAAAAATATATAATGGATCCTGAGTGATTGAAAAATAATTTTCAATAAAAAATTTTATTTGCTTATCGTGGTGTTGCACGAGTTTTGTTTTATTAAGATTTTTATTAAAAGTTTAATTTTTTAAAAGGTCACGCGCCTCAACGCTTCTGCCTCGCGCACGCGCCGCGATGACCAACAATTGTCACAAATTAAAATAAAAAATTCAGGTATTTATTTTATATATTACAACTTAAGGTCTACAATATATCTCTATAATCATCTTGTAGTCTACAGGACATGTACATGATGATCAAGTACCCCTTTTATAGTCTAAATGATGGTTACAAGATGTCCATCTAACCATCTTGTAGTCTATAAGATGGGTACATGATAATCTTGTACTCATCTAATAGACTACAAGATCGTTACAAGGATATCTTGTACCCCTCTTGTAGTCTACAGAACGGGAACAGTATCATTGTGTACTCGTCTTGTAGATTACAATATAGTTATAACATGTCCCTACAGTCATCTTGTTGCCTTCAAAAAGATTATATGAGGAACTTGAACATACCTTCATCTTCAAATGTTGCTCTCCTGCTACTTATTTCCAGTAGCTCGTTTTCTCCTCCTCATCTATAGGGATCAATGATGAGTGAGTTGTCAACTAAAAATACAAGTAATATATATCAGTATATAAGACGGCTTAGCCATCATGAAGTTCAGAATAAATAACGTATATTGTTGTTTGAAAAAGTATATTTTTGGAGGTTCTCAACTAGTACCACTATTATTGTACACCAATTGAGAATCCTCAGTATGTTAGTCGCAACCTTGGTACAGTAAGCCCTCCCAATCAAAGAGATAGCTTCAAATATCCATGCCTATTATAACAAAGGGAGTTTTTCAGCACATAAATCAAAACATTAGTTTGTAAATACTATAGTGAACTCAATATAATTTTACCTGAAGGCATAAGAACATCCAATGATTGAGTATCCATGAAGCGTGCATTTCTTTGTTTTTTTCTTTGCTCCTCCTCAACATCACCAAAAACAGTTTAATTTCTTTACACCTAGTAAATATCTCATTGTTTTGGAGAAAGAGACCTCCCCCACGGATATTGGCTGAACGTTGTGAGTTTGTCAACCAAAACCATCTATTTTAGGTCAATTAGGGTCTGACTCTCATTCCCCAAGAGAAAATGCTCCAGTACATAAATAAGAATCATCTTCACAACATCAGAATCAACCCCAGATTCCATGTTCTTAATCTTTTCCTCTAAACCAACCATGGTTATTCTTTTTGCTTTGTCAAAGTACTCGACACATAGTCTGTTGGGGCCACGTGTCTTCTTCTCATCATGAGCTACACCAAACCTCAGTTCGGTCACTGGTGCGAACTCTTTCTTGGAGAAACGGATTGGTTTCTCATTGACAATAAACCAAATCTCATCCTCAGCAGTAGGGGCGTTAACATATTCAGCCTCCTTGGACAACACTTGCTGGCAAATAATGGCAGAAAATTTTAGCTTTGGAATATCCAATAGAGGCCCAAAGCATGTCTCCCTAAAGAGGGATAGCTGAGTTTTAGTCATCTTGTTCGTGATGTCCTCGATAACGTGGGCATTGCATGTTGCATTTACCCTAGCTCTGAGAATTTAGTTCACGCCATGGATGTATCTTAGTTGCATGTTTGATGATGTCATAACTTGTAGAAATTTCAAGTAGTGTAAATACAGAGACATGAGATAAGAGAATTGAAGTGTATATGATGATCTTATAGTCATAGTGTAGTGTACAAGATGACTATATGATCATCTTAAGCACTACACGATGAGTATAAAATGATCATGGAATCATCTTGTACACTACACGATGTACTACATTACTATCTTGTAGCCATCGTGTAGTGTACAAGATGACTACACGATCATCTTGTTATATATTGTGTACTGTTCATGTCGCCTTGGGCACTACACGATGAGTACAAGATGATCGTGTAGTCATCTTGTACACTACACGACGACTACAAGATATTCACGTAATACATCGTGTAGTATACAAGATGACTACATGATAGTCTCGTACTACACCATATAGTGCTCAAGACGGCATGAACACTACATGATGACTTCATGGTCATCGTGTAGTCTTCTAAAGCATACAATAGACATCATGAATACTTCAAGATACATCAAGAGGTTCATGGTGTATATTGTAACATCTTAAGTAATTCATGATGGCGTTCACGAACCTCTTGAAGCATCATGAAGTATTTAAGATGACCTCATGAAGTATTCAAGCAGAGAGAAGATGAGATAGAAACCCATAAACCCTAGAGAAAAACCTATAAACATAAAGAAACCCTAGAGAAAAACCCAAAATCATAGAGAAACCCTCGAAATACTAAAGAACACGAAAAAAACCCCATAGATTGAAACTCGAGAAACCTTAGAGAAAAACTCAGAAACCAAAGAAAGAAATATACCTTGTTGTGATATTTTGGTCTGAGAGATGAATTTTGCTGTGATTTTGAGAGAGGGAAAGAGAGAGAGAGAGATTGATGTGATTTGAATGAGAGAAAATGAAGAAATGGGAGACTACACAAAGAAATGGGAGACTACACAAAGAAATGGGAGACTACACAAAGAAATGGGAGACTACTAGCAATGAAAGATGTTTTTTGACCAGCTAGCAATGGGTAATTCACTGTCAAAAGCACATATATCATTAAGAGTGTGCATGGTCAGTTCAATCCAGTTTTAGCATTAAAAATGGACTGAACTGAAACTCATAGTCTTTCCAAAGAAGTGGGAGACTACACAAAGAAATTGGAGGGTACATGAAACGTTGAGGTTGAGTATCCGAGAAGTTACTTTTTGAAACGGTGTAATGATGACTGACTTGATTTGTTTTTTATTTTCTTTTTCCCATCGTTTGGTATTCATGAAAGGGTAATTTAGTAACTTCATATGCTTAGTTTGAATAGAAGGTGGATCATGTGTATATTTCGGTGAAAATCAGGCTTATGGTATGTTTTAGTAAAACGAGTTTTCCAATGATGTACTTTTGGGAAAACCCCTTGAAAATCTCATTTCCTCGTATAATTTAATGCATTTCTTTTAATTTTAAAGCTCACTCATTGTCTTTATTTATTATATCATATTATATTTAAGACATGTGGTAAGATATTTGAGAAAAATTGTCATAAAATTTATACTAAATAAGTTCTTGAATACTACCAACTATGCTTTTGAATAATATTCTACTAGCAATGAAAGATGTTTTTTGAGTTAAAAAAACATTTTTGAGGAACCTGCTAACAATGGATAATTCATTGTCAAAAGCACATATATCATTAGGGGTGTGCATGGTCAGTTCAATCCGGTTTTAGCATTAAAAACAGATTGAACTGAAACTCATAGTCTTTCTAAAATGAAGACTGAATCGCTCAATTATGTGCATATAAATCGAACCGACCGGACTCCAAACCAATTGATTGTTCAGTCAGGTTTTATGGCCCACCGATAATTTTTTTTTTATTTTTCAAGAGGCCCATCAATGAATTTAATCATTGCTTTAAAAAATTAAATTTTTTGCATTATGTTTCAAATGCATTATACTAAAACGTCACAATTCAAACCACTCACATGTAAACTAAACATTAAAAAAAGATGAGAGAAATGTAAAAATGATAGAAATGTGTGAAGTAGGAAGGGACAAAAATGTAAGAAAATAAATATAACAAGGGAAGATAAATGGGCGGTCTCGTCCAAAATGTAAGAAAATATTAGACTGAACCGAAAGTTTGATTTTTTACAAATCCAAGACCGAACCGATCACTAGGCTAGTAATGTAAATTATTCAGTATTTTATTAGGTGGTTTGAATTCTTCATTTGAAGTTATAAGCTCTGTTCATGACCATTTCAAGAGTGGTATGGACGACTTTTATACAACTCTCTTTCACATTGATTTGTAAATGAACTTCAATTTTTCTTTTTCCTTGAAAATGCTTTATGTTTGTTAACACAAATGTTTTTTTGTTGCTTGTTTTTGGACAAGGGAAATTACTTCAACGTCTACTTTATTTTATTAAAATTGATATAATTTAGACAATTTTTTAATTTTTAATTTAATTTTGTCCGCACCTTTCAAAAAACATCAAATATAACACTTTAAAAAAATATTTAATCTAGAAAATTGAATTAAGTTTAATAGTTTTTATATTTAATTAGTTACTAATATACCCCTTTATTTTTAAATGTATATATTCAATTATCCTTTTTTTCTCTCTCATGTCTATTATCTCTCTCTCTCTCTCTATATATATATACTCTCTTCTAAAATATCTCCCTCCCCCAATCTCTCTCTCTCCCTGTCTCTCATTCACATATATATATATATATATATATACACACACATATACAATAGAAGAAATTGCATATTTCATCACTTTTGAAGGGTCATTCTACATAGATGTCTATTTTTTTAAATTACAGGTATGACCATTTTTTACATGTGGCATTGATTTAATAATTTTTGAAACTTTTTTCCCTTTCTTCCCGAGCAATGGGTTTCAGTTACGCGTGGGTTTCTATTTTCAGAGTTGAGGATTCACGATGTGGGTGCATCGATGGCCTTCGTTCGTCACCATTCGTGGTTCGTTCGTCATCGTTACGTTTGGGGTTCGTCCATCATCGTTCGCTAGAAGTGCTTGTCGTTCTTCGACTTGTTGGAAAGAAAGAGTATTTTTTTCGCAGATCCTTGAAGAAGAAGAAGATCTATATAGGGAAAAAACTAACATACAGTTCCTTACATATCCTATACAAAAAAGTCTTAAAATTACCCTTTGATTATACTTATGGGTTCCACAATATATGATTCAAAGGTGAAAGTGCATTTCTGTATGGTATATGTAATGTATGTTAGCTTTCCCCCTTTTTCAGGTTGGATGACATATGTGTTAGGGTTATCCTATGGTACACTACATGTTTTTTTTTTCCAGATCTTGTACTACGTGATGGTATGAAATTTGATACTATACGTATCTAATTTAGATAACTTATGCATATCTGGTGTTCATAAACAAAAACAAATCAGTATTTAAATTAGATATCATAATTTATATACATTACACATAGCTAGAGGCTGTTCAATGTTTCAGATTATTCTAGTGTTCATTGACAAAAATAAACCATTATTTAAATTAGTTACCATACGTATCTAATTTATATACCCTATGTGAATTTTTTTAAATATTAAAAAAAGTCATGCACAATGACTTTTGTTATGCACTAATGACGTGCACAGTGGCTGTGTATGTCAATGCTTTGCTTTTATTTTAAATGAGGTGGACTTTCATGATGAACGCGTTGCATCATGAATCGTGCATGTGTGCTTTAAAAGCACATGTCCCGTGATTTTTGCCCACGATTTTTGTAGGGCAACATAGTAATTGCTCTTTTAGTGGGGACCATTGTCCATATTTTCTAAAAAAAATATGGCCGGCCATTTAGCTACATAGATGACACAAAAATGCCATTTATGTAGTTCTACCTTAAATATTTAATTTTTTAATTTTTTAATTATTGTTCTAATTGTTGAATCCTAAGATCTTAATAATTATTAATAGAAGATCCAGAAAAGGGATTTCTAGGAGTACTAGACTGGCTATATTCCCTAATTTGAGGATTAGAACTAGAAGATTAAAAATTAATTTTAACAGTTTCATCCATGTATTGCTTGATATAATCTAAATCTTCAATTGGGTGTTGAATTTGTGTGGGTTGGCTTTCATTGGTTAAATCAAATTTGTAGGCAAAGTAATATCAGACCACCTATTCTCAAGTTAGTCAGCCAGTCGTTGACAATATGTCTAAGCAATCTGATGAAGATGAAACACCCACATAATCAGATTTCCAAGGAATCTTACCTCCTGTTAATCCTCAACTCTTAGTTTTGAATCTAGGCACCTTGAGCCAAGAACACAAACCAGATTGGGAAGGTCTAGCTCAACACAATAATGACCCAACCAATATCAATATACATAATAGGTTTAGAGATTCGTATAATATAGATCAAAGAAAAATCATACTTGCTGAATATAAAAAAAATTAATGCAAGAATTTAGAGTTGACATATTTTTCCTTGATTATATTGAGGATATTTACGAAAAGAATATTAAAGTAATATCTAAATCGAAATGGGTCAAGGAAGACTCCAGTGTGGTGTCTTCTAGTTATCCACCACTTGAAAATTTATATTTAATCACAAAAAATCTTTAATCACTGCTTCTCCTTTCAAAATTTTAAAAGAAGAACCTAATAAAAAAAGTAGTTGAACAACTCAATTACACCAACCAAAGTCTAATCACAATAGATAAATAATTAGAAAATTTTTGAAAATAAGGTTGACCTAAATCTAATGAATCCCCAAAAGAAAAACCCTTAATATATCTTTCAGATAAAATCATTTTGAATATTATTCCCCTTACTAAACAGATAGATAAAATGCTTCAAGAATTGAAGAATAAATCTGTTGAATCATCTTCTTCTGTTAAGGTCATTAACCAAGACAGTAGTTCAGAAACAGAAAATCATAGGTCAGAATACACCTATGAGTCATCTACAGTCCATGACTCTTCCGACATCAATAATATTGAAGATACATTCAAGAATTTAGAAATTAATAAATTGGAAAGGAAGTGGCATAAAAAGCCAATTCCTCTTGACATTCAAATTACTGAAAATTCTTTAGTTAATCAATTTTCTATGTCTGTAGAGAAATTATATGAAGAAAATATTGATGGACTTTCTGAGTAGGAAGTTCTTAACAAATTGTGGCACATGACGATGGTAGCCAACAACTACATCACCATACCCAATTTACTTCACAATGAGATAATAAATCTTTTAGTCACAATCATTCACAAGAATGCTTCATTCCTGGTAGGAAAAACATCTCACGAAAACATCCAAAAATATCATTCTTTTAGAAGTTAAGATTGATGCTGAGAACCCCGATTATTGGAGAAGATCAAGAAACAATTTCTGATACCATCAATACACTTCTCTATACAATAATTGAACACTTCATAGGCACGCCAAGTAATATTATTTCATGTATCCATGATAAATTAACCAATCTTAGGTGTCCAACCTTAAGTGATTTCAACCAATACAAAAATATATTTTTGTCCAAAGTAATGACAAGTGATGATAGCAATTAACCCTTTTGAAAATAAAAATTCAGCAATGGCTTATCCAATTTATTTGCCCATAAAATTAGGACAGACCTTAGTAAGGACCTAGGAAACATAGATTATAATAGTGTTACCTATGGTACAATAATTATTACAATACAGAAGGAAGGTCTTAGAATGTGTGTACACATGAAAATTAACAAACAAATCAAAAAAGAAAATAAAACTGCCAAATATGAATTAGACAACTTCTACGAGCAATATGGTTTACCCGCTGTTGCTTCTTTCTAGAGGAATAGAAAAAAATTCTCATTTAAGCCCTAGAAGGAATCACAAGTCTTATTGGAGATAATATCGCAAAAATAAGAATAAAAAATTTGACCAATATTTTTCAAAAAATAAAAACTGACAAACGTTTCTCTAAGAATAAAAATTATTCTAGAAGAAAATTCACTAAAAAATTTATTGATAAAAGTAAAATGAAGTGTTTTAAATGTGGCAAGAATGGTCGTTTTTCTAACACTTGTCAAGTTAAGAATAAAATTAATCAATTAAAAATCTCTGATAAAGATAAACAAGAATTGTTTAGAATCATAGAGTCAATAGAATACTATGAGAGTAATAGTGAAGATTTAGAAGAATTTGAATCTCTTGAATCCTCTGAATATAACTCTTCAAATTCTGACAATGATTCTCCTAACATATCTATGGGGTGTAGGGATAGTTGTTGTCAAAAAATTGATGTTTTAAATAAAAATGAAGAACAAGAAAACCTCTTGTTAGATTTAATTAATAAAATTAAAAATTTAGAATTAAAACAAGAATATCTAGAAAGACTTAGGAAAATAATTCAAAAGAAGGAAAATTCTAAGTCTAGCAATAACAATACTACAAGTCTTTTAGCAGACCTTTGAAAAATTCAATAAGGTTAAAGGAAAGGAAAAAGAAGTTACCTTGTAGGAACTTCAAAAAGAAATTAAAAATATTAAAATTGAAATAAAAGAATTAAAGGATTCTAACTACAAAAAAACCAAAGAGTTAAATCTTTTAAAAATAAAAAATATAATTAAAAAACACAAACTAGGAGAACCTAGCGAATATCTAATTTCAGATAATGAGATTGAAGAACATGTTATCAACAATCAAGACGATGATAACTTCATCTAAATACTTAATCATATCAAAATCAAGAAATGGCACATAATGGTCAAAATAATTATTCAAGATTTTGATTTTACAACAACGGCTCTTGTTGATTTATGAGCAGATTTGAATTGTATGCAAGAAAGATTCATTCCTACCAAGTACTTTAGGAAGACGAGAGAATTCTTGTCATCTACCAATGGTAGTCGGATGCATATAAATTCAGAAATACGTAAAGTACATATTTACCAAGATAATGTATGTTTTAAAACATCATTTATCTTAGCAAAAAATATGACTGATAAAATCATTTTAGGTTTACCATTCATCTTTCTGTTATATCTTTTTAGCATAGAATATGATGGGATAATTACTTATCTTATGAATAAATCTGTTAAATTCAAATTTATTTCTTTTCCTCACAATGAGAAATTAAAAGCTTTAAGGGGAAAATCTGTTTCTAAATCCATTAATCTAATTTCTTATAAAGAAAAATAATTGTGTATTCTACACGATAAATTAAAATTCAGAAGAACTGAAGAACATCTCCAGAATCCTGCTCTTAAAAAACAAGTCAAAATATTCGAACAAAGAATTTGCAAAGAATAATGTTCTGACATTCCTAATGCTTTATGACACACAAAGTAGTATACTGTCAGTCTGCCTTATATTAAGGGATTTAATGAGAAAAATATCCCTACCAAGGCACGACCAATTCAAATGAATTCTGAAATACTCAAATTCTAGAAAAAGGAAATTGCACAACTCCTCAATAAGAACATCATTAGAAGGAGAAAATCTCATTGGTCATGCTCGACCTTTTATGTCCAAAAGGCCAGTGAAATTGAACGAGGAGTTCCTCGTCTGGTAATTAATTATAAGCCCCTTATTAATGTCTTGGAATGGATAAGATATCCAATACCAAATAAAAGGGATTTAATCAATAGACTCGGAGATGCGGTAGTACTCTCTGAGTTTGATATGAAATCTGGATTCTGGCAAATCCAGATAAATGAAAATGACAAATATAAAACTGCATTTTTAACTCCATTTAGCCATTACAAGTAGAATGTAATTCATTTTGGTATAAAGAATGCTCCTAGTGAATTTCAAAACATAATGAGTGAAATCTTTAATCAATTTACTAATTTTCTCTATTGTCAACATTGATTATGTTCTCATCTTTTCCAAATTAATAGAACAATATTGGAAGCATCTTGAATCGTTTGCTAAGATAATAAATCAAAATAGTTTAGTTATCTCCGCGAGTAAAATTAGATTATTTCAATATAAGGTTAGATTCCTAGGATTTGAAATACACCATTCAATAATCAAACTAATTGATCGGGTAATACAATTTGCGGATAAGTTCTCTGATGAAATCCTAGACAAAACACAATTACAAAAATTTCTAGGATCTTTAAATTATCTATCTGACTTTTATGACAAATTAAGAATTGATTGCAAGCCTTTCTTTGAAAGGTTAAAAAAAATCCTCCTCATTCGACATCTGTCCATACCGATCTATTTAAAAGAATTAAAACTCATGTTAAGACACTCCATTGTCTTAGCATCCCCTCAAATAATTCTTTCAAAATTGTCCAGACTGATGCTTATGAAATACGATATGGAGATATCTTGTTACAGAAAATCTATCTAGAGTCGCTTGGACAAGTTGTTAGGTTTACATCTGGAACACGGTCTCAATCTCAAGTCATTTATATTACAATTAAAAAGGAAATATTATATGTTGTCCTATGTATACAAAAATTTCAAGATGACTTGTTGAATAAAAAATTCCTTTTAAAAATTGACTGTAAATTTACGAAACATGTTTTGGAGAAAATGTTAAAAATATTGCTTCAAAATAATTTTTTGCTCGTAGAAGTCCATACTTAGTATTTTGTATTTTAATATAGAATTAATCAAAGGCATTAATAATTTAGTTCCTGACCATTTTAACCCATGAATTTTTGTAGGAATAACAAGATGGGGTCTAGGCCTAGGCCTCGAAGAAAATAGTTAAAGGGGAGTCCTCGACTCCACAATTGGCCCTTACGGGCGAAATCAAAGAGGATCCTTCTACTTCAAGAAATACCCAAATGACAATACTCGGGTCCATAAGGCCTAACTACCAATCTGCAATGGTCAACCAATTTGACATATTTATAGTCTCTAGACCATTCGACCCATAATTGGTCAACCAACCCGCCATAAAATATAAAAGGTCATCACCATATTACAGGAAGACTCCCAGTAAGAATCTCTTTTACATTGAACCCTTATTTTCTAATTAAAAAAACCCCTTGAAATAGCAAAATATCATTTTCTTCTAGACTTCCATTTCGTCCCTAATCCAAAGGATGATTCATTCAGATCGACATGAGAGTCCAACTACATTGCATTGCCACAATCCATGTTGTATATTTGAAAGAGGTTGACATAAGTCCCTCCCTACAACTCATGATTTAAGAATTCTCGCAACAACAAGGTCTACTCGACATGAATATGAGTTAATGAAACCTTTTACAGGAATCCTTTCACAAAATTCTCAACTAATATTATCAACTAATCAGAATGGTTCGTTATTAGAACATGGTATTTGATTCACCAAATACATCATTATTGTATACTCTTTCATATGTATGGCGCAACCCAATCCTTGTTTTTCACGTTTCTGATCTCACAAGGACAAAAATCTCAGTTTCTATAGAGACATTCTCTTAGAAACAAAATCAGTAAACATCAGTCCAATAACCAGTATAGAAGGAAAGATTCTCTATCATTCCTTCTACATCCTCAAAATAATAATTTTGGAGGAATGGAAAATCCATATTTCAGGGTTAAAACCCCTTTTAAATAAAAAATAATATAATTATTTTGACTATATTGATGCTTGACAAACAAATTTCTTGCATCAAAATAGTGAATTTTCTCATTCCTGGTTTTTGAACTTTGACAAAAATTTTAAGGTCAATTTCTCAAAATGGTTTTTAAGGTTGGTTGGACCATTCATGTGTTGGGTTAAATCCTCCAAATCAGGCTTGCATTCTTGGCTTAAAATGTCTAAATTAAGAACTAAAAGTTGAGGATTGACATGAGATAAGACTCCTTGAATATTAAGGGTAGTAGGAGATTCAGATTCATCAGATTGTTTAGTCTTATTATCAAAGATTGATTGGCTGACCTGAGAAATAATGGTTATGCCTTTAAGTGCTAAAATTTTTAATTCTTATTCTAATCGTTGGATTCTAAGATCTTGATCATTATTAATAGTGGATCCATAAAAGAAATTTTTAGGAGTACTAGACTAGTTAATTTTCCTAATTTGAGGATTAGAACTGGAAGGTTGAAAATTAATTTTAACAGTATCATCTATGTACTGCTGAATACAGTCACTATCTTCAATTAGATGTTGGATTATAGTGGGCTGGCTTTCATTGGTTAAAAGCCAGTTTGTAAGAAAAGAAATATTGGACCACCTAATGGCTTTAAAGATTCTAATATTATCATTACTTTGGTTAGATTGAATCAATAGAATTTGATTTTTTGGATTCCTATTGATGGTTTGAAAATTCATATTAGTTTTGGTAACTTTGTAATGAATTCTAAAAATCAAAGCTAGGGGCTGGACACCTTCAAGGATTTGATAACGACTAGTTTTGATATTCAAAGTCAAGATTTTAAGAATATGTGGATCTGTTAAATTAACATGTAAACCTAGAAAGCAATCAAAATGGATTCAACCATTACAAAGATAATATTCAATTAATCTTAAGATACTATAATTAAAATTGGTAAATCTTGCATCAGGTAAGGCTAACAGAGGTATTTAGGCCTATCCTTGTGAGTGATTTTACTTCAATCTGGACAAAACTGAAGTGAAGGAAATTATATCCTTATTCAATGTGATGTTTAATTGCATTAGACGAAAGTAATTGACAAGTTTCATGCTCTTCCCAAGAGCATATATTTTTTTAATTGTTTTAAAATGATGTTGAGCCTTGAAGGAAGTAGCATACCATGTTGATTTGTAAATTTTTCTACTAGGAATTTTAGGTATATTCCATACCTTATGATCTATATGATCATCTGCTAAGTATTCAACATGTTCTTCGTTAATTATGTCTGGTATTGTATTCATTGTAGACCTACTACTATAAAAAGAATTACTTTTAAATAATCTAATCATAGTTCGAGATGACTAAATTATTCTTATGATTAAAAATTTCATCATATATTTTAATTACCAAACTTGTTATGACTTCTACAACCTCCTATGAAGTTCAACTCTTCTCCCATTTGCCTCTTATAGCTACCTTACCCTTGAGATTTACAGCCTCTAAAAAGATCTTATTGGGGTTCCTGAAGTTAACCTAATAGAAACTGATAAGTCAGATTCATAGATTGGAAAATCAAAGGTACAAAGAAATAATCAAGCATAAAAATAACCAGTCACTTTGGCGGAGAGTCAGATTAAATAAAAATAATTATTTAAGTAAGCCAGTAAGCAACAATAATAACAATAACTAGCTACTTGGGCGGAGAAGAAGAATAATAATTAAATAAGTAATAAATACCCTACCATGTTTGGCTTTGATACCAAAAGAGGCCGAATTACGTTTAATTAAGAGACAAGGTATTAAAACAAGTATTCAAATGTTTATTGAAGAAAATAGAACTTACAAGTATTCAAAAGTTGATTTGTAATAATTAATTAGTGCTCCCCCTCACTAATCAATGTTGAGAAGAAAGAAGAAACATATTAAAAAAGAGGAAAATAAGAAGGAGGCTTTATTTTTCAAAACAAGTTTTTCTCTCAAAATGAGTATGAGAGAAAATCAAGTTATGACAAATGGGAGAAGACAACCTGTTTATAGGAAAGAAGAGTGGAATTCACCGGGAACTCATCACTTACATGCACTATTCTTTTTTACTAAAGTAAAAAACATTTGTTATTACAACTTTTGACTAATTAAAGAGAAAATGACAAATAGTTCTCTAATTTTTAGAAAACTTGCATAATAATTCTACAAGAAAACAAAATAAAAATATTCCTTGATATTTGCTATCTTGGAAATCGTATCTTGATTATCGCTTCATGTTGGAGAAGTCATAATTGTTATTTTGAAAATCATCATGGCTATTGCTTCATCTTGAAATTGCTACATCTGTGAATTTATTGATTTTTGATAATGTCTTTTGGCATTTTGCCAAGGATAAAATTCATCTATTTAATTTTGACATCTTGCTAAGAATAAATTCTTCTACTCAACCATTGATTAATCTGAAGGCTTGGCGATTTTGCCAAAAAGATTCTTTTTCTTTTTCTTTCTTTTATTTATTTATTTATCATCACTGAGATTGAAGTCATCAGATGAGTCATATGCATCTTAGAATACGTCATAAGCTCATTGTGACAAGGCACGACCCTTTTGAATATTTTGATCCTTCAATTATTGAGGGTTAGTCCTTTTGGAGGATTGAGCTTTTTGGACATTTGGCTTGATTGAGTATCTTGATTCTACAAATGATTTAGATTCAGAATTATTATCATTTTCCAAAAGAAAAATCATTTTTTAAATTAATTCTTGCTTCATGTTTGATTTAGGTTTTGTGGCTTTGGCTTTTGATTTTCCCTTTGAAGTGGGTTTGGATTCTTTAGATAAATTTGAAAGGGATTGTTCGGTTTGGGGATTTTGGCTAACAAGCTCATTAATTTATAATGGAGCTTGAGCAAAAAGGTTTGCCAATTTTAGTTTAGGATGGATATTTGTAAATTCATGGTTAATGGATGCAATGGTAATCTGGGTATTGAATTTCTCCCACGATTTAACATAATATTATAGGGTGAGAATTTCTTCTTCAATTGCATATTGTCATTTAAGAATCCAAGATCTTTTATATTTTTTTGAGAAACAAAGTAGTTGGAGAAAGGAGACCTCAATTGGTGTGGGCTTATATATTTTCAAAAATAAATTGAAACATTGTTGGAAATCAATTGAAAATAATTTTACGACAGGACCATGAATGGACCACCATCTTAAGAACCAATTTGGAAAATTAACTTTAAAATTTTTTTTATCAAAATTTAGGAACATGAGTGAGAAAAATCACTATTTTGATGTAGAAAAATTGTATGCCAAGTATCAATATCATCAAAATAATTATACTATTTTTTATTTAAAAGTATTTTAAGAGCTGAAGGATGGGTGTTCCAATCTTCCATGGTTATGATTTTGAGAATGTAGAATGAAAGATATAGAATCTTTTCTTCAGGACGTTTGATTGAGCTGATATTTATGAATTTTGCTTCTAAGAGACTATCTCTGTAGAAACTGAAACATTTGTCCTTGTGACCAGGAACAAGGTGAAAATCAAGAATAAAATGTGCTTTTGTAATTTCAGCATGATCTTTCAAATGAGCAAATGAAGGTTCAATATGAAAGAGATTTTTGCTGGGCATTTTTTGAAAATAAGGGGGCGATTTTTTATATTTGTAATTGGCTGGTTGAGCGATTATGCATCAAAATGTTGAGAGATTGAGAATGAGTCAAATTGATTGACAAAAACTGATTGATAATTAAGTTTGATGAACCCAAGAATGGTTAATTGGTTAGGAGTGACAATCTCCTTTTTTATTTGGGCGTTAAAAGATCATTTGTGGAGTCGAAGACTTCTCTTTGATTCTATCTTTTGAGGCCTGGGGCCTAGACCCCATCTTGACGACCTTGTAAAAATTCACGATGAATCGAATTATTAATGTCTTGAATAAATTCAATATCAAAATAAATAATGCTTAGAATAGACGACCATCTAGCAAAAATTTGCTTAGATGCAATATTTTTCACATCTTTTTCTAAAACATGTTTTGTAGACTTACAGTCAATTTTTGAAATTTTTTTATTAAATAAATCATCTTGAAATTTTTGAATACAGAATACAACAACTAAATTTTATTTCCTAATTGTATTATAATTAATTTGAGATTGGGACTAAGTACTAGACGTAAACCTGACAATTTTTCAGGTATTTTTTATGAGATTTTGTGCAATAAGATACCTCCATATCCAAGTTCAGAGATATCATTTTTGACAATTTTAAAAGAATTATTAGTAGGGATGCCGAGACAAGAAAGTGTCTTAACATGAGTTTTAATTATTTTTAATTAAATTGATATGGACAATTGTCCATGGAGGGGGTTTTTTCTTAAGGCTTTCAAAAAAGGCTTGCAATCAATCCTCAAATTGTTATAAAAATTAGATATGTAATTTGTGGATCCTAAAAATCGTTGCAATTGGGGTTTTGTCAAAGATTTCATCAGGAAAATTATTAGCAAATTATATGACTCGATTAATTGGTTTAATAATGGAACGAAAGATCTCAATTCCTACAAATATAATTTTAGATTGAAACAATTTGATTTTACTTGCAGAGATAACTAAACCATTATTCTTTATTCTCTTAGCAAATAATTCAAGATGTTTCCAGTTTTGATTAATAGATTTAGAGAAAATAATAGCATCATCAATGTAAACAATTGAAAAATTAGTAAGTTGAATGAAAATTTTATTCATTATATTCTGAAATTTACTATGAGTATTTTTAAGACCAAAAGACATTACATTCAATTCGTAGTAGCGAAATGGAGTTACAAATGCAGATTTATATTTATCATTCTCATTTATTTGGATTTGTTAAAATCTAGATTTCTTGTCTAACTTAGAGAATACCACAGTATCTCCATGTCTGTTGATTAAGTCTCTTTTGTTTGGTATAAGATATCTTATCCATTCCAAAACATTATTAAGAGGCTTGTAATTAATGACCAATCTAGGAACTCCTCATTCAATTCCGCTTGCCTTTTGGACATAAAAGGCAGAACAAGACCAATGAGATTTGCTTTTACTAAAATTATTTTTATTAAGAAGTTCTGTTTTTCCTTCTTGCATAACTCAAGCATTTCACAATTCATCTGAACTATTCGTGCCTTTGTAGGGATATTCTTCTCATCAAATCCTTTTATATAAGGCAGACGACCGTATGATGCTTCCTATGTCAGAAAGCATTAGGAATGTCAGTACACAATTCTTTATAAAAAATTTCTTCAAAGATTTTAATTTATTTTTGAAGAGCAAGATTTTGAAGTTTTTCTTCAATTCCTTTGAATTTTATTTCATCTTGAAGAAAAGATAATTGTTTTTTTTACAAGAAATTAAATTCACAGTTTTATAAATAAAATTTTGTTTTAAAGTTTTTAATTTTTCATTGTGAGAAAAAGAAAGAAATTTGAATTTGACAAGTTTATCCATAGGATATGTAATGATCCCATCATGCTCTATTGTGAAAGGATACAACAAAGAATCGAATCGTAATCCTAGGATAATTTTATCTGTCATTTTTCTACTAAGACAAATGATGTCTTACAACATACATTATCCTGACAAATATGGACTTTAGCGATTTCATAATTGATATGAATTCGAGTATCATTGGCTGAGAACAAAGATTCTTTTGTTTTCTTGAAGTACTTGATAGGAACAAATCCTTTCTACGTATAATTTAAGTCAGCTCCTGAATCAATAAGAGTCGTGGATGTGAAATCAAAATCTTGGATTATAATTCTGACCATTATTTTCCATTTTTTAAGTTTAATATGATGGAGGATATGAATGAAGTTGTCATCATCTTGTATGTTGTGAATATGTTCTTCAAAATCATTTTCGGAATGAATTGGGGATTTAGTAGGTTCTCTTAATTAACTGGATTCATGGTTTTTAATTAAGTTTTCTATTTTTAAAAGATTTAATTCTTTTGTCATTTCAGAGTTTGAATCTTTTAATTCTTTTATTTCATTTTTAATGTTTTTTATATTTCTTTCTGAAGTTCTTGAAGAGTAACTTCTTTTTCCTTTCTTTTAGTTTTACTGAATTTTTCAAGGGTTTGTGCAAGGCTAACAATATTATTATTCTACTTAGAATTTTCTTTCTTTTGGATTACATTTCTAAGTCTTTCAAGGTAATCTTATTTTAATTCAGGATCTTAATTCTACTGATTAAATCCAATAAAAGTTTTTCTTGTTCTTCATTTTTATTTAGAACATTAACAAATTTTTTACAATAGCTATCCATAGAGATGTCAGGAAAATCACTATCAAAACTTGAAGAGTTTAATTCGTTAAAATCAGATGAATCAAATTTTGCTAAATCTTCATTAATACTTTCATAGTAATCTATGGATTCTATAATTCTAAACAATTCTTGTTTTCTTCATAAGAGATTTTTAATTGGGAGAATTTATTTTTGACTTAGCAAGTGTTGGAAAAATGCCCATTTTGGCCACACTAATGATTTTACTTTTATCAATAAATTGTTTATTCAATTTTCTTTTTGGGTAATTTTTATTCTTAGACAAATATTTCTTAAATTTATTATTTTTCTATTTGTGGAATTTTCTCCTATTGGGTTTGTAAATTTTTCTAGGATTAAGTTGAAAATTTTTTCTATTCTTTTGAGAATGAGCAATAACAGGTAATTCATATTGGTCACAAAAAATATTTAATTCATATTTGACAGTTTTCTTCTTTTTTATAATTTGTTTATTAATTTCATATCAATACACATTCTTAATCCTTCATTTTGTATTGTAGTGATAATGTTACCGTATGTGAGACTATTGTATTCTATGTTTCTTAGGTCATCACTAATGACGGTTCTAATATGGGAAAACAAATTTGGTAAGCCATTTATAAATTTTTCTTTCCAAAAGGGTTGATTACTATCATCCCTAGTCATTACTCTGGACAAAAATATATTTTTGTAACAGTCAAAATCTTTTAGGTTAGGACATCTAAGATTGGTTAATTGATCATGGATACATGAAGCAATATTAGTTGGCGTCTCAATGAAATGTTCAATTATTGTGTAAAAAAGTTTATTAATAGCACAAAACATTATTTTCTGATATTCTTCAAGAATTGGGGTTCCTTCGGCATCAATATTTATTGCCGTAAGAATGATATTTTTAGATTCTTGAGTGATGTATTTTTCTCACCAGGAATGAAGCAATCATGTAAATCCTCTGACTAAGATTTTTATAACCTCATTGTGAGAAAAATTGTGGCGATGATGTAACTATTGGTTATCATAACCATGTGTTGTAATTTATTGACGACTTCCTATTCTGAAAGCCCATCAAAATTCCATTCATATAATTTCTCAGCAGAGACATAAAATTTATTAACTAGGGAAGATTGGGTGATTTGAATATATGAAGGAATAGACATTTTATGCCATTTTCTTTCAAGTTTTTTAATTTTAAGATTCTTAAACGTTTCTTCAATATTGTGAATGGTGGAGGATTCATGAATTATGGAGAATTCATAGGCAGAATCTAACTTATGGTTTTCAGAACCAAAACTATTGTCTTGGTATTACCTTAACAGAATAGGATGTCTCAATAGATTTTTTTGTAATCCTTGAAACATTTTATTAATCATTTTATTGAGGGGAAAATATTTAGAGTAATTTTATTTGAAAATTTTATTAAAGGAGTTTCTTTTAGAGTCATCCAACCAACCTCAATAGACGAAATAGATTTAGAGAAACATATAATATTGATAAAAGGAAAATTATTCTTGCTGAACGGAAGACATTCATGCAATAATTTAGGATTGATATGTTCTACCTTGAATATATTGAGGACATTTATGAAAAAATATTATACTCATTTCTAAGACCAAATGGATCCAAGTGATTGCTAGTCATCCCCCACCTGAAAAAATTATTATCGATCATAAAAATTTCTTAGTCACTGTCTCTCCATTTAAAATTTCCAATGAGGATGATCCTAATAAGAAGATTGTTGAACAACTCAATTACACAAATCAAAGTCTAATAACAATAGGAAAATAATTAGACAAAATTGATAATAAGGTTAACGATATTCATAAACCTAAATCTAGTGAATCTCTGAAAGAAACTCCTTTAATAAATCTTTCAGATAAAACTACTCTAAATATTCTTTCCCTAAAATTTTTGTTAATGTTCTAAATTAAAATGAAGAACAATAAAATCTTTTATTGAATTTAATTAGTAGAATCAAAAACCTAGAATTAAAACAAGATTACTTTGAAAGACTTAGAAAGGTAATGCAAAAGAAAGAAAATTCAACGTATAATAATAATATTGTTAACTTTTCACAAACTCTTGAGAAATTCAACGAAATTAAAGGAAATGAAAAAGAAGTTACTCTTCAAGATTTTTAGAAAGAAATAAAATTTTTTAAAAAGAAATAAAAGAATTAAAAGATTCAAACTCTGAAATAACAAAATAATTAAATCTTTTAAAAATGAAAATTTTAGTTAACAACATGAATCAAGTGAATTAAGAGAACCTAATAAATCTCCAATTCATTCCGAAAATGATTTTGAAGAACATGTTGTCAACATACAGGATGATGACAACTTTCTTCAAACCCTCAATCATATTAAATTTAAAAAATAACACATAATTGTCAGAATTATAATCCAAGATTTTGATTTCACTTCCACGGCTCTTATTGATTTAGGAGCTGACTTAAATTGTATGCAAGAAGGATTTGTTCCTACCAAGTATTTCAAGAAGATAAAAAAATCTTTGTCCTCAACCAAATGTACTTGAAGGCATATCAATTACGAAATCCCTAAAGTCTATATTTACCAAGACAATTTATGTTTTAAGACATCATTTATCTTAGTAAAAAAATGACAGATAAAATTATCCTAGGATAACCATTCATTTATCTGTTGTATCCTTTCATAACAGAGCATGACGATATCATTACCTATCCTATGGATAAACTTGTCAAATTTAAATTTTTTTCTTTTTCTCACACGGAGAAATTGAAAACTTTAAAACAAAGTTTTATTAATAAAATTGTGAATTTAATTTCTTGTAAATAAAAATAATTATGTTTTATTCAGGATGAAATAAAATTCAAAAGAATATAAGAACAACTTCAAAATCTTGCTCTTCAAAAATAAATTAAAATCTTTGAAGAAAATTTTCGTAAAGAATTATGTGCTGACATTCCTAATACTTTCTAGTATAGGAAGTATCATACGACCACTCTGCCTTATATAAAGGGATTTGATGAGAAGAATATCCCTGCAAAGGTATGTCAATTCAGATAAATTCTGAATTTCCTGAATTCTGCAAGAAGAAATTACAGAATTTCTTAATAAAAATATTATTAGGAAAAACAAATCTCATTGGTCTTGTTCTGCCTTTTATGTCCAAAAGGCAAGAAAAATTGAACGGGGAGTTCCTAGATTGGTCATTAATTACAAGCCCCTTAATAATATTTTAGAATAGATAAGATATTTTATACCAAAAAAATGGACTTAATTAACAAACTTAGAGATGTTGTGGTATTCTCTAAGTTTGACATGAAATCTGAATTCTGGTAAATCTAAATGAATGATAATGATGAATATAAAACTGCATTTGTAACTCCATTTGACCATTACGAATTGAATGTAATACCTTTTGGTCTTAAAAATTCTCCTAGTAAATTGTAGAATATATTGAATGAAATTTTCAATTATTTATATTGATGATATTCTTATTTTTTCTAAATCTATTAATCAACACTGAAAACATCTTGAATTATTTGTCAAGATAATAAAACAGAATGATTTAGTTATCTCTACAAGTAAAATCAAATTGTTTCAATCTAAAATTAGAATTCTAGGAATCGAGATCTTTCATTCTATTATTAAACCAATTGATTGAGTACTACAATTTGCTGATAAATTTTCTGATGAAATCCTTAATAAAACCCAATTACAACAATTTTTAGGATCCTTAAATTACGTATATGATTTTTATAACAATTTGAGAATTGATTACAAACCTCTTTTTGAAAGGCTTAAGAAAAACCCCCCTCCATGGACAACCGTCCATACCAATTTAATTAAGAAAATTAAAACTCATGTTAAGACATTAAGAAAATTAAAACTCATGTTAAGACACTTCCTTGTCTTGGCATACCTACTAATAATTATTTTAAAATTATCCAAACTGAAGCCTTTGAACTTGGATATGGTGGTATCTTATTACAAAAAATCTCTCTAGACGCACCTAAACAAATTATCAGGTTTATGTTTGGTACTTGGTCCCAATCTCAAATTAATTGTAGTACTATTAAGAAAGAAATTTTAGCTGTTGTATTATGTATTCAAAAAATTTAAGATGATTTATTAAATAAAAAATTTATTTGAAAAATTGACTGTAAGTCTGCAAAACATGTTTTGGAAAAAGATTTCAAGAATATTGCTTCCAAACAATTTTTTGTTAGATGGCAGTCTATTCTTAGAATTATTTATTTTGATATTGAATTTATTCAAGGCATTAACAATTCGATTCCTGACTTTCTTACTCGTGAAATTTTGTAGGACCATTAAGATAGGGTCTAGGCCCTAGGCCTCAAAAGATTGAATCAAAGAGGAGTCTTCGACTCCACAAATGACCCTTAAGGCCCAAATAAAAAAAGGAGATTGTCACTCGTAACCAATTAACCATTCTTAGGTCCATCAAACCCAATTATCAATCAATTTGACCCATTCTCAATCTCTCAACCTTTTGATGCCCAATCGCTCAACTAGTCAATTACAAAATGTAAAAAATCATCCCCTTATTTTCGAAAAATGTCTAGCAAAAATATCTTTCATATTGAGTCTCAATTTACTCATTTAAAGGATCCCGCTGAAATTACCGAAGTCCATTTTATTCCTAATTTCCACCTTGTCCCTGGTCACAAGGACAAAAATCTTAGTTTCTACATCAAAAGTCATAAAGGAAATGTTCTCTATCATTCCTTCTACATTCTCAAAATCTTAACCATGGAGAATTAGAAAACCCATCATTCAGCTCTCAATATACTTTTAAATAAAAAATAATACAATTATTTTGAATATATTGATGCTTTGCATACAAATTTCTGCATCAAAATAATGATTTTTCTCACTCATGGTTCCTAAATTTTGATAAAAAAATTTAAAATTATTTTTTCAAATTGGTTCTTAAGATGGTGGTCCACTCATGGTCTTGTTGTAGAATTATTTTCAATTGATTTCTAACAATGTTTCAATTTATTTTTAAAAATATATAAGCCCTCACCAGTTGAGGCCTCCTTTCCCAACTACATTGTTTCTCAAACAAATATAAAATATCTTGGATTCTTATATGGTAATATGCAATTGAAGAAAGAATTCTCACCCAACAGCATTATGTTAAATGGTAGGATAAATTCAATACCCAAAAATTTGTTGCATCTATTAACCATGAATTTATAAATATCCATCATAATCTAAAATTGGCAAACCTGTTTGCCCCGGCTTCATTAAAAAAATAATGAGCCCATCAGCCAAAATCCCCAAACTGAAAAATCCCTTTTAAATTCATTTAAAGAATCCAAACCCACTTCAAAAGAAAAATCAAAATCCAAAACCATAAAATCTAAATCCAAAATGAAGCCAGAATTAATTTAAAAATGCTTTTTCTGTTAGAAAATGACAATAATTTTGACTATGAATCATCTGTAGAGTTAAACCACTCAATCAAGCCACATGTCCAAAAAAACTCAATCCTCCAAAAGGACTAACCCTCAGCAATTGAATGACCAAAATACTCAAAATGGTCGTGTCTTGCCACAATGAGCTTATGACGCATTCCAAGATGCACAAGACTCATTTGATGACATCAATCTCAGTGATAATGAATAAATAAATAAAAAAGAAAAGAAAATGAAGAAAAAGAAAAATAATCTTTTTGGCAAAATCGCCAACCCTTCATATTAATTAATGGTTGAATAGAAGAATTTATTCTTGGCAAAATACTGAAATCAAATAGATGAATTTATCTTTGAAAAAATGCCAAAAGACATTATCAAAAATCAAGAAATTCAAAGATGAAGTAATTCCAAGATGAAGCAATAGTCATGATGGTTTTTAATACAACAATTATGACTTCTCCAACATGAAGCAATAATCAATATACGATTTTCAAGATAGGAATTATAAAGGAACATTTGTATTTTATCTTCTATTATGGAATTATTGTGCAAGTTGTCTAAAGGTTAGACAACTATTTGTCTTTCTCTCTTTAATTAGTCAAAAATTATAATATAAATGTTTATACTTTAGTAGAAAAGAATAGTGTAGGTAATTGATGAGTTCTCGATGAACTCCACTCTTCGTGCCTATATATAGGTTGTCTTCTCTCATTCAGAACTTGGTTTTCACTTATACTCATTTTTAGAGCAAAACTTGTTTTGGAAAACAAAGTTTTCTTCTTCTTCCTCCTCTTTTGTAATCATTTTTTAATTTCTTATCAACATTAATTAGTGAGCAGGAGCACTAATTAATTATTTTAAATCAAAATTTGAATACTTGTAAGTTTTATTTTTTTCAATAAACATTTGAATGCTTATTTTAATACCATGTCTCTTAATTAAACGTAATTCCGCCTCTTTTGGTGTATATATATATATATATATATAATGAGTGAGAGAGAGAGGGAAGGGGAGGGAGATGGGGAGATTTTAGGAAAAATTTCAAAAAAAAATAATAATAGCATCTATGACTTATGTGAGTTTTCAATTTTTTTTAAATTTATTAAAGATAATAAATGAGTATAATAGGAAGATATGTAGTTTTGGTTAGTGAACCCATAAATTTGATTTTTCTTATGATTGTGAAACTAGTTATCTAATTTTATATTAAGTTCCCAAATAGTTACTAGATGTGTATAAAACCCTTATTTTATTTGCGATACTATATTTATCCGTTTTGAGGACTATTGACTGAATCACCCTTATTGTCCCTACAAAATTGTTTTGTGGATTTTATACTTGAAAATGCTTTTCCGGAATCTTTCATATTTCTATATACTTTTTTTAACAAAATCATACTTCAATACAAAGAAGAATAAAATACTCGTCTATCTCTTACAATCACATTTTGCTTATCAATCAAACACAAAAATATTAGAAGATAAATTGAAAACTTCTGAACTATAACTACTTTGACCATTGCCATATTTTTTTGATAGCGTTGACACCAGAGTTGAGTTTTTTATTTACCTGACAAACTTACAACTTGTATTTGAATTGAATCTACATCTACTGACATTCACTAGCATCTTAAGCTTCTAATAATCGATTATCGTTGAAGTTCTAAGATTCTGATCTTCTTGAGCATTCTTGATTTTTTTTATTTCTTGAAGTTATCCAGAGTATAGGTACATTAATTGTGGACTTTGGGTAGTGGAAATGTGAATTATTTTATTTCACAAAATTGTTAAAACACTATGAAACCTTCAAGAATTGTTTCGTAATCATCCTGTTACATATATGATGAGAACATGAGACAAAATAGTGTAAAAACCCACCAAGTATAAAAGCAGATTTACAACCCTTCTTTTCCTCCCATTCAAAAAGAAAAAAGTTATAAATGGTACTAGTTACCAAAATCAAACCTAAATTTAAATGTTAACTAGGTAAATGTCTTATAGTAAGAGGACATGTTGACCTTCCCCTCAGAGGTGGTGAAGGGAGGGCTGCCTTAGAGGAAAGCACTTGTACGAATAGTACGTTCTCTTATAGATCAAACACAATAACTGAAGTCTCATTCATCTTATTTTTATTAATTATTAATAATATAACATAAATATAATTAATAGATAAAAAATAATAACCCAAATAAAAGGGTTTATTAGCCACAACCAGGACATTCTCAATTCAATGTCACAACTCCACTAGAAAATGCTAAAGTGTCGGATTCTACTTCATTTACCTCAAATGTGTAGTGAGCCACCTTAAATATGTTGACATATCTCAAATATGTTACATATACCTTAAAAAAGTTTCAGTATGCTACTGTAATCGATACCAAAGAAAGATCCCAGTAGGTAGATTAATTATAGAGTTAGGGTTTTACACGTAATTAAGAGAGTGTAATTAAGAGAGTGTGCAATTAAGGGAAAGTGAAAGGTCAAAAAATATTTTCAACCCTTTTAAACTACTAGCAAAAATTGCACGTGCGATGCACGTGATAGACTCATGTTCGTTTGATTTCTTCTAGCAAAATTTTCTAACATATTTCTCAAGTTGATTTCGATCACTGGCGCTCCACATTCTGAAGGTATATATAAATCACTATCTTATTTGCATCCACTGATTGTGCGGTTGATTGTCTCTTGCACAATTAGTACAATGAAAAATTCATGGTCGATACCTTTATACAATATGTATGATCGAAAGTTGATGGTAGAACTAACTGGATACTAAGCATACAATCAAGTTCGCCGAGTAACATTTTAGTTCATTGAATTATAAATTTGAATCTAATTGAACATGAGAGATTAGTTTATCTTTTTCAAACAATGATTGTACAAAAATGACTTAGATTCTTGTGTTAAATACCGATAAAAAAGGTTCTTGTGTTAAACAGTTGTATACTTTTTGGAATGTTTAATTAGTAGTTAAGATAGTTTTTTGGTTTTTCATGACTCTTAAAAGCTAATATTAAGATGAAAATGAAATGAATTGTTGCTGATGAGACTATAAGAAGAAAAAGTTAACCAAAGTATAAATCATTCATTGAGTTCATATCTAGTATGTATTTAAAACATTGCTGAGCTTATCTAACCTAATAGAAAAGACATTTGTTCATACTCTACACAATATCTATAGATTTTTTTACACTTAAAACATGAAATGGAGAAATTTTTTAATAGGATGATTATTATTGTTTTAAGAATTCAGTTGGAGAGAGAGAGCGAGAGAGGGACATAGAATGATTTATACTTTGACTTACAATTTACGTATCATCATGTTATTATAAGAAGAAAAAGTTAACCAAAGGTAGATTTTTTTCTCCACCAACAAACCTCTTTTTAAAGAACTAGTAGAATTGACACGTGCTCGACACGTGTTTATGCAATGTATAATACATGTAAGATGTAGAATAATATTATGAAAATAAAATTTTAAAATAACTCTTAAATATATTTTTATTATTGACTTACAGTTTACATATCATCATGTTATTATTGGAAATATTTCATCATTCTTCTTCTCTGCAAGCAATGAAAAGTAAATTTTTAGTTCAAAGGGGAAATTGAGAGTTATACATATTGATGTATAAGCATAAATTTTTACCTTTGTAAGAGAATTTCTTTGTAGACAATATTTTTTGTACAAACTAGAGCGTTGGTATTATGGTTGTGTGAACATGGTACCTTCTTCCGAGTGTGATGTAAACAAATCGCTTAGTTTAAATGGAGTTTCAGATTCAACTACATGAATTGCACCGTTATAGTTGCAAAATGTTGGAGTTTCATATTGAATTTTTTTTGCACTACAATATGAGCAAGAGTACTTCTTTCAATTGATGAAGGGTAGTCGATTCATGATTATTATCATTGTCTATATAAAAAGAACTATTAAATATAGTACATTAATTTATTTTATATTTGTGTGAAATACTATGTTCATGAAATTTATTTATGATTTCTTCTTCTAAAACAAACCTTTTACACTATGTAAATCTTTTCCCACAGAAGCATTTAATCTTGCATAAGAAGTTTTTTCAATATTCTTCCTTCCTCTTCAATTGATAAATCAGCAAAGTGTTTTTGTTTCCTTTCATTTTCGTCCACCTTTTGTTTTCCTATATGAAAAGTGTAAATTGATAAGATGGTACACATGGAAAAAAACACATATCCTTAATTAATAGTTAATACACTTTATATTTTACCTAAAGTTAATACACTCTAAAATAATAGTTAATAGTTAATACGCTTTATCCTTTCATTTGAGGTAAAAAATTTCTCTTGAAGACTAATGAAAATCACTGATAAAGAAAAAAACACATACAAAGCAAATATGAAGGTGAAGTTATATTGTTATTTTAACCATAATATTAAGTTGAAATAAGGAAGAGAACAAAATAGATGTTAAACAATCAATAAAAGAGAAACAATGATCTATATACTAATATACAAATACACGAAACCATTTAGAGACAAAAAAATTCTCAAACACATCCTTAATTAATAGTTAATACGCTTTATACATATTTAGAAGCACTTAGTTTGTTTCTCTCTAACACACTTGTTTATTTCTCTAGTGTAAGTATCATGTGAGAGTGGAGGGAAGAGAGAGAGAGTTAGTGGAAAGCTTGGGCGTGAATTTGCAACCGATGGATGCTTCAATGTTTCCATGTATACAAACAAATATAAAAAAATTAAACATTAATATTTGCAAAAATACACAATATAGCTTTCGAAAGGTAAAATTCATGCTGGCTAAATTATGCAATATGAATTTCAGTTCAAAAGGAAAGATTAACAAAAGAAAGCCACTATCCACTTACATTTCCATACAAAATCTAAACAACAACATTAATTATGAAATTTCATTTACCCCACGATACTAGAGAGAGAATGGTGATGAGGAAAGCTGACTTGGGTGAATGGCTATCGGCTATTATTGTATCAGAAGAGCTCAAAGCTCAACAACCAGTCAATCACTCACCGCCTTTCAGTAGATGGTGCAGCACGGGGAACTCTACTACCCGCTGAATAAAACTGATGGATGCTTCAATGTTTCCAAATAAAAAAAGCTTTAATTCATCCTGCATTAACTTAAAAGATAAAGGTATAATTTTTTTCCAATTGAAAAAATCATTCAACGGCTTTACTTCTACCTCTCCCACGTAGCTATCTTCTTGCTCGGGTAAAAAACTGTCCCTAATCCTCTGTCATGTCATATTAACTTCTCTCTATTTGAGGTCATAAAATAATATCTCTTTCTTTTTTAAATGCTCTATAAAATCTTAATCGTATACCTACTACTACTTTACCTACGAAGTGACAATATCATATCTCTCGAGCCTTTTAGTATCTCTAATTACACTTGAAGCCCTATAGCTATCTCCTGTCCCCTCTCCTTCCTAACATATAGATTTTCACTTGCAATGAGAAAATCTCTTTCTTCTATTTATCTCCTCTCATCGTATTGTGTCACGATTTTAGTTTGCTGCTAATTGTTTCTTGCGGATAGAGTTCTCAGATCTGTTTATATTTTTGTATTTTCTCTTTAGATTTTTATTCTCTTCCTGATTCTTACTAAGGACAATGCACATTTCTTGCTCCTTCAAATCTCCTATTTCTGATTTTCATGCCAAAAGTTTTATACTTTGAAAAGCTATAATCTTTTTTCTATACTTGTGATAATCTTTTTATTCTCTTCCTCTTTACTCCCTGCCTCTTTATTACTGATTAAGGCTATGAAAGTATCATATCAAGTCTTCACATGAAGACATAATTTTTTGTAATTTAATTTTTTGGACATGCAATATTTCTACGGGAGGATTCTTAATTTTTTGGTTCATAATCTCAAGAATCGGAGTCTTCTTTTGTTAGGGTTTGAATGTTTTATGCTCTTTATACTTGTTTGAATTAATTATATTATATGTCAAATTGAGAAAAATAGACGCCAATATCGAAATACATATTTGAAAGCACATAGCAAAGAAACTTCATGAAAGTTGAATATACATGCAAATTAGATCCGAAGGTATTTTAAATTTAATCTTGAACAAAAAATATTTATGGTATAGTTGGGAACTAACCGAGAATGACAGTAGAATGGGTGTCGAAAGCTATGTATTAACTTCTGAGAAGAGTGATGAGACGTTGAAGATGGTGGTGCGCAAGAAAATGTATGAATAGAAATGATTTACTACAGCCCGAGTACATTGCTATTAATTTTATTCTTGATTGATAGTTCTTATAATGGAAGAAACAGATGAATATGTGTTTCAATATATATATATATATATATATGAAATCGAAGAGTTTTCCTAAAATCAAAGAGTCTTTATTAAAATTTACACTATTTCAAAATGAAAGAAGCATAATGAAAGTTGATTGAATAGATGAAATCAAAGAGTCATCCTAAAGTCTAAGTGTCATTCTGAACCTTTAGTTTTCAGTATATCTTTTTAATTTAAATATAAACCTTATATGTGTGTTATCGATTTAAAATATACAAGAGTTATTAACAAATTAAAAGTTATGTTATTGAATAGATTTATTAGTTTATTTATGCACGTAATAACAAATCTGATTTAATGGTGACTGAA
The DNA here is from genome assembly GCA_003255025.1 of Datisca glomerata. Taxonomy (NCBI): domain Eukaryota; kingdom Viridiplantae; phylum Streptophyta; class Magnoliopsida; order Cucurbitales; family Datiscaceae; genus Datisca; species Datisca glomerata. The sequence goes on from QANY01002976.1 coordinate 121,962, forward strand.
TATTTTGTCTTAACTATAAAATAAACACACATATATATATATGTACCTTATTTTATATATATATGTACCTTATTTTATATTATTTTATTTTCATAAGATATGTTTTTGTACTATCAAATTTTTAAGCTAAAAAATTATATTTTGTTTTTAAAAACTACAAAATTTTATGTAATTAAAAATATTTCTCTCCCCTACGTTCTAACCAGTAACCAACCCCTAGGCCAATTTTCCATCTATAATAGCTAGAGATTTTTTGTTCTATTCAAATTCCTAACAGTTTCAATTGGAGTAATAGTTTAGATATTTATAATTAACTTAAATCTTATATGTTGTCATACATTTCACTTAACTCATGTTGCCACCCTTTTAGTTCCCCTTCACAAATGAAATCGGTATCTAGCTTTTCACCTTTTAACTTATTGTTTTTGAGTATTTAATATACATGAACTTACTTAAATGAAAAGATCAGTTTTCAATCAAATGATATTAATAGGTTCTAGTTGTCATTATAATTGGTATATATTTTCAAATTCCTAACCTCAACTTCATTTGATGTTGTAGAATATTATGAATAAACTCACACTAATCGAGACATCAACTATTGAGACTTGATGCATACAATCTTTTCTCTCCTTACTTCACTTTTGTTTCGGTTTGAACTTTAAAACTTGAGGCATTCGACATTTTTTAAAGATCTTATACTGATATTCTATGCTGGTTTTGATTTTGTTTTTGTCTTTTTGTGTCACTCAGATTATGTTTGGTAGTCTAGTAAGTAATTCATGTTTGTTCTTATATGACTTGTTTGGACTTTGAAATTATGCAAGGAAAGAGAATAAGAGAGGAAAATTAAGAAAAATTGAAGAAATGTGAACTTAATTATTAAAGTTGTATAAGTCATTCATTACCATCAATTCCAATGTTATCATTTACATGTCTAATTGCGAAAGTCACTTTATTGTCATCCACATATTCTTACACAATGCTTTATATTAATTATTTTTGGATTTTTTTAGATATTAAAAATTTGAAGTGAATGAAATTAACAAAAATCTTATATGAAATAGTTCAAGTGAGCATTCCATGACATAATCATGGAACATGAGAATCAATGATTTTTTAAGTCATAATTTTAAGTCACCCCTAGCTCATATAGGATACTTTTAAGGATTCAAAGCCTTAAACAGAAGACGGCTTAGATTTAGGTGTCGATGAGCTTCGAGCCTATTATATAATCAAATATCGTAATGAATCTCAGTGCTATTATCTCGCACCTTGTCCCGATTCTGAAAGGAGGAAGATGATAACGGCGATCCCAAAAGGGGATAAAGACTAGGAATGAGAGGTTATTCAATTAGAGGGAAATAGGACGGTGATGGTTGTTGGACAATCCCCCATCCATAGATGGGTAGTCTTCGGTAAGTCACCGGAGCTCCGGTTCCCATTTTTTTAAATTTATTTCTTACTTTCTGTTATTTATTATGTATATATATTTAAATGACCTTGACTTTTTCTCCTTGCATATAACAAAAGGAATATGCTATTATTCCTTTTCACAGAGTCCAAGGAGAAGATTATCGTTGCTTTCAACATTGCGAACGGGACTGGTACGACTTTCTTGATCCACGATGGGAAATCAACGTTGCTTTCATTCTTGATGCGGCTCAAGCCACTTCCACTTATGCTCAACCTTCTTCGTCTGCTCAACCATCTTCGTCTACTCAACCATCTTCATTTGCTCAACCATCTTCATATACTAAACCATCTTCAATTGAACTCCTGAGAGGTATTCTTGTTTCCCACTCTCATCCCATTTCTGTCGTTTCCATTTCTAATACTTCTATTTCCTCTAGGTCTGAATGGAAGGACGCAAAATGGGAACGCTTGCTTCAAAATTTCACTGCAAGTGTAGTTATGTCAAGGTATTTGTGGAGCACGATTGTTGGGGGGCATTGCGGAAGAAAGAAATGTCCGTCCAAGGCGTGAAGCCCCAAGCTCCCCTCGAGCAATTTCGAGTCCTCCTCCCGCTTCTGCTAATGTTCCCATTGCCCCAACAGATCCTTCTCTGGTAATTCCTCACGCTCATGTTCCCCCCGAGGAAGGTTCTCAACAATGTTCAACCTCTCCTCCCCCTCCTTTGCATCCTGAACAGAGGGAGTCCATACCTGCTCACTCCTCTGGCTCTCAAGGAGAAAGTGAAGACCCTTCAGTGTAGAGGTGGAGGTGAAGTCCCCTCAATTCCTTCTTCTGTCAACTTTCTGAATGACCCCTATTCAACACACATCATGCTTTGTGGGGTCCAATCTGATGCGGACATGGCCACCCCACAACATGACGGTTGGTAACCAACTCTGCTCTCTCAGCCGCGGTTTAATAAAGGTATTTTACTCAACTATTTCCTTTCATTTCCTTTACTTTATTTGTCTTTATCAGCATCTTATCTTTCCTTTTTGTGTGATTTGCAGGCTATCATTTTCCACAACATCCTTCAAGAACACTTCCTTGCCAATGAGCAGAGTATGGCTCACTTCAGAAATGAAGTTCAAGCTGCCCATGCCGTTCTCGAGCGTCACCAGACAGAGAGTATTCGGCTGAGGAAAAGAGTGGTTGAACTTCAGGGCACAGTAGAGGAGTTCGCCCAGGGAGTGGCGGCAACTGTGACATAAGTTGTCAAGTTAGAGGATTCTCTGAAGGCCGTGAAGGAAGCTTTGGAGGAGTCCAAAAGGTGCTCGACCATTTTGGGGAGAACTTAAAGATCACAAAGGAGAAATTGGCTGCCATAGAGTTAGCTCGGGAGAGGCTGAGAGGAGAGAGAGATAGAGATGAAATACATCTTCCAAGCCTTTTTTGACAAGGTTGAGAAGAAAGTCTACCATGCGAGATACAAGGATAGGAAGGAGAACAATCCTCCTAAAGTCTCTCTCAAAGATGCTTTAGAATCCGAAACTGAATTGGATGCCTTTACTAAGGATGTTCAAACTACTAAGGATGTAGTTGTTCACTTTTCTGTTCCCGCTACTGAGGATGTCGCTATTGACTCTTCTGTTCCCGTTGATGAAGTCACCCCATTGAAGAATCTTAACTTTTTGCTTTCCCTGCGATTTTCATTTTATGTACTTGTACTTTTTATTTTTTAAGATCATTTTGTAATTTTCCCTTCTATCAATGAAATGATATATTCCTTTAACAATTTCTTATCATTTCCTTTGCTAACTTCTGTAGCATTTAGCAAAGAAAATCAACAAATAGTTTAATACTTTAGTTCTTTTCCTTAACTTAGTGAATTTTTCTTAACAAGCAATTTAGAACTTGAGGCTTTCCTCATTTGACAACTTCTATTTTTTACCTTTCAAACACTTCTCAACAACTCTTAAAAGATTTTCCGCTTACAATGCTTTTGTTTATCAACTTTTCTCTCTATTCGATTTCAGAGGTGTTGACTTTTGGGTTTCCTTTTTAGGACGGATTTGACTTCTTTTCCCGCTTCCGCTTCTTTTGGTCTTGCCACCTTGCTGTTTTCCTTTCTTTGTTTCCTTACACTTTGTTTCTTTTATTGTTTGCCTTTTCCTTTGCTTCCTTTATTTATTTTTTTACATTTTAGAGAGAATGTTTTTTCTCGCTCTCAATGGCTTTGGCTTCTAGATCGTCAACCTTTTTTATTCTTTCTTTTTAGAGAGAAGGAGTCTCGCCTCTCAAGGCTTTAGGCGTTTAAACCGTCGACCTTTAGGTTTCTTATTTTATAGAGATGGTTTTTTCCACTCTCGGAGACTTACGCGTTTGGGCCGTCGTCGTTTTCTCATACTTCTTTTTCAACATTTTAGAGATAGAGTTTTTTGCGCTTTCAATGGTTTTGGCTTCTAGACTGTCAACCTTTTAATTTTTCACATTTTAAAGAGAATGTGTTTTCTACTCTCAAAGGCTTTGATTTGTTGACCGATGACCTTTTTTATTTTTCATATTCTAGAGAGAATGCCTCTCTAGGAGTTGTCCTGTATGCTCACAATACTACTGGTAATTCTTCAACCCATTTTCCTTTTGCGCATTCTAGGAGCTTCTTCATATTATCAAGTATTATTCGATTTGACCTTTCGACTTGTCTGTTTCCTTGTGGATAATAGGGTGTAGAGAACCGATTGGTATTTTTTGAGTATTTCCAAAAGTTCTTCACCATTCTACCAGTGAATTGAAATTCGTTAGCAGAAACTAAGACTCGAGGAATTACATACCTGCATACTATGTTTTTCTAGGAATCCTCTTACTTCTTCCTCATGAATCTTAGCAAAGGCCTCTGCTTCGATCCATTTAGTGAAGTAGTTTGTGGCAACCAGTAGAAAACATTTTTTAGCGGGTTCCATAGGGAACAATGTCTAGAGCCCATTGCATGAATGACCAAAGACTTGCCACAATGTTGAGTTATCCCATGGCCAATTTTACCATGAGCGTATATCGTTGACACTTGTTGCATTTCCTTGTGTACTGTTTGGCATATTGATACATATTCAGTCACTGATATCCTTTGTTTAGTACTTTGTGGGCCAAAGATCTGCCCCCGGTGTAGTTCCCGCACACTCCTTAAATTTCTGCCAAAACGTACTAGCATCCTTTTCCCTTAGGAATTTTAGATATGGACCTGAAAAAGATCGCTTGTATAATGAACAATTAATCATGCAATACCTGGCACTTTTCTGCTGGACTTTCTGGGTATAAAGTTTGTCATGTGGCGAGATCCCTTCATTCAGGTAGCGGATTACATCGTCTTACCAATTGGGCTCTTCCTCAATTTTTACTTCCACCACCTCTTTCGCTGTGTACTTGGCTTTTCAAGAAATTCAACCGGCACATTCTATTTTTGTGGGAGTTATAGTGAAGATCCCAGATTAGTCAATGCATCTGTGTGTTTGTTTTTCTGCTCTTGGGACCTGGTGGATCTCATAATTATTCAGTTGTTTCAGTAATTCTTTTACTCATTGTAAATAATTAATCATCATTTCATCATCTACCGTGAACTCTCCCGTGATCTGTTTCACAACTAACGTTGAATCACATAATATTTTTACTCCAGTTACCTCCAATTCCCACACTAAAGAGATTCCCGATCTCAAAGCTACGTATTCAGCTTCGTTATTCAAGGCATTGAATCCAAACGAAATGGAGTGATCCAGTGTTTCGCCAATCTGGGTCTTCAGTACCACTCCCGCTCCGGCTCCCTTGTTATTTGAGGCTCCATCAACAAACAGTTCCCATGCCCCGTTTCTAAATGTTTGTGATCCATTTTCAGTTTCTTCCCCGTCGTCGACAGTGAAGTCCGCTACGAAGTCAGCCATGACTTGCCCTTTAATTGACGTCCTCGACTCGTAACGGATCTCGTATTGATTTAACTCAATTGGCCATTTTGTCATTCTTTCACTAACCTCTAGTGAGTGCAAGAGGCTTCTGATTGGTGAGTCTATTAGTACCTTTATGCTATGCGCTTGAAAATAGGGCCTCAGCTTCCTCGCAGCTACCATAATTGCTAGTATTAACCTTTCCATTCTCTTGTAACGAGTTACAGCTACCACCAAGCTTTTACTGATGAAGTATACCGACTTCTTCTTTCTTTCCTCTTCTCTAATAATAACGGTGCTAACGACGGTTTGCGACACAGCTACATATAAATACAAGGGTTCTCCTGGTTTCAGTTTTGACAACAAAGGCAGAGTTGTCAAATACTCCTTGATCTTATTGAGAGCTTTTTCACACTCCTTATCCCATCTGTCGGCGGAGTTCTTTCTTAGTTTTACAAAGAAAGGCTTACATTTGTCGGTTGATCTTGAAATGAATCTGTTTAATGCCGCTAATCTTCTTGTTAAACCTTATATTTCCTTCTGGTTTCATGGAGATCTCATTTCCATTATGGCTTTTACTTGATCCGGGTTGACTTTAATTCCCCGTTACGTGACCAACTGACTCAAGAATTTTCCCGCCGCCACTCCAAAGGTGCATTTCTCTGGATTCAGTTTCGTGGAACTCTTCCTCAAAATGGGGAAAGTTCCATTGAGGTCTTTGATGTGATCTTCCCGATTACAGCTCTTTACTAGCATATCATCTAAATAGACTTCCATGGTTTTTCCTATCTCCTCTTGGGATATTCTATTTACCAACCTCTGGTAGGTAGCACCTGCATTTTTCAAGCCGAAAGACATTACTTTGTAGCAGAAAGTACCATGTTCAGTTATGAAAGATGTTTTTTCTTGATTAGGTTAGAACATTTTCACCTGGGTATCCCGAGAAGGCATCCATGAAGCTTAAAAGCTCGTGTCCCGAGGTGACATCTACTATCTGATAAATTCTTGGCAACGAATATTCGTCTTTGGAGCAAGCTTTATTCAGGTATGCGAAGTCTACGTAGATTCTCTATTTCTCATTCTTCTTTTGTACCATGACAACATTTGCAAGCCATTTTGGATAATCTACCTCCCTGAGGAAGTCTGCTTTTAACAATTTGTCAACTTCTTCTTTGATGACCATATTCCTTTCTAGCGCGAAACTCCTCTTCCGTTGCTTCACTGTCTTGACAGTAGGGTTAGTATTCAACTTATGACATATTATATTTTTTGGTATACCTAGCATTTCTTGGGTTATGGTTGCAAAAATGTCTTTGTTTTTTCACAGAAAATCCGTCACCCGTTCTCATTTCGTTTGCTTGAGGTGGGCCCCAATGCTAGTTGTCTTCTTCGTTTCTTCATCTAGGCGGATGGGTTCAGTATAGTGCCTTGTCCAGTTCCTTTCAGGGGTTCGTCAGTCACCTTGATTCTGTTGTGATTCTACGATCTGTTGGGGAAGCAATACGAGACCCACGATGGGCGGCCGCCATGCAAGATAAGATTAAAGCCTTGCAAAACAATCATACTTGAGACTTGGTTGCTTTGCCTCAGGGTAAAAAAAATGGTTAGATGTCGGTAGGTATTCAATCTAAAATATAATGGGGATGGAACTGTTAATCGGTACAAGGCACGTCTAGTCGCCAAGGGTTTTACTCAGATTCCTAGCAAGGATTTCAATGCAACTTTTGCTCATGTTGCTGCGAAGCTTACTACTGTTCGTCTTATTATCTCTTTGGTTGCTTCTCACTCTTGGCTCTTGCATCAGATGGATGTCAAGAATGCCTTCTTGAATGATGATTTGGATGAGGTTATTCATATGGACCCGCCTCCGGGTTTTTAGACTGAGGGAGAGTATTTAAGGAAAGTTTGTCGTCTCCAAAAATCCTTGTATGGGTTGAAACAGTCTCTGTGGGCTTGGTTTGCTCGGTTTAATGCAGTTATGCTTGAGTTGGGGTTTCGTAGATGTCACTCTAACCATACCTGTTTTATCAGACATAATTCATTAGGGCAATTTTTCATCCTCTCTGTGTATGTGGATGATATCATCTTGACTGGTGATGATAATATCAGAATTATTAAGGTCAAGAAAGATCTCAGTTCAACCTTTGATATCAAGGACCTGGGGGGCTGAAGTATTTTTTGGGTAATTAGGTTGCTCGTTCCAAGGCAGGTATCTCTCTCCCCCAGCGGACGAATGTTCTTGACCTTCTTGGTGATACTGGGATGTTGGAATGTAGACCTGCATCCATACCTATGGATCCGAATGTCAAACTTTCAGTTGAATCAGGTGAACTCTTAACGGATCCAAGTATGTATCAAAGATTGGTTGGGAGACTTATTTATTTGACCAACACGTTCTGATCTAGCCTTTTCTGTTAGCCTTGTGAGTCAGTTTATGCATGCTCCCCGTGCATCACATTTTGATGCAGTTTACCGCATTTAAAGGTACTTGAAGTCTTGTCCGGGCCTTGGTCTTTTTTATTCCTTCAAAAACACACCTGATGTGTCCTGCTTTACTGATGCTGACTATGCTGGGTCAAAGGCAGATAGGAGATCTAGATATGATATTTGTACTTTTTATGGTAATCATCTTCTTTCTTGAAAAAGTAAGAAGCATATGAGGTTCTTTGGCTCCATTCTATTCTAGGGAACTCGGTTTTTTGCCCTATTTACCTTACACATTATACTGTGACAATAAGTCGACCTTAATGTTAGCATCAGATTTTGTCTTCATGAAAGAACCAAACATATCGATGTTGATATTCACTTCATTCTAGAGAAAGTTCGATCAGGAGCTATCTCTACAAAGTTTGTTTTTTCATCTGAACAAGCTGCTGATGCCCTTACAAAACCCGTCGGTCCTACTCTTTTACAGTTAACTCTTTGCAAGCTGGGTATGATGGATATCTATGCGCCAGTTTGAGGGGGAGTGTTGGATAATATTGTTTGTCTTTACTTTACTTCTCTAGTATTTAAGGGTATTTTAGCATTTTAGCATTCTTGATTATGTGTATAAATACCCCATGTATTCTCTCTTTCATTAATCTATTTTGAGAATAACTCTTTTAGTTTTTCAAGTGTAACCGTGATGCAGGCGATTTAAATACAAACCGGAAAAAGGTTCACAATTGAAAAACTCTGCAAAGGAAGATCTGTAAGGGCATATAGCGAAGAGTTGAGATCAGGAAACTATATATGAAAATTACATTTTTTTCTTGAAGAAACCCCGTTTCTGTTTTAATTTTCATGCTTTCTCAATGATTGGAATTGTTTTCTTCTTTTTGAATATTTTAAGTCATACGCCACACTGACCATGCTAGTCAAATTATAAATGATTGTTCTCCTCATCTAATGCGCAGATCTCAACAGTCGTGATCATGTGCACATGAAAACAGTACTTATTGTCAACTTGGAGGTAAAAGATAACCACGAGGAGGCAGCTATAGGAGCTCGGCTTACTCTAGATCTCTGCCAAGAGGTATGCATCCTTTTTTAGTTTCCTAGATTTTCTATATCAAATTTCTTTTATGGCATTGGGAGATTTTGATACATATTTTTGTCCATAGATCGAAGCTACTGAATCATGGGAGGATTCTATTGATGATATAGTGAATGATTTTGAGAAACAGCACCGTAGAAAACTGTTGTATATCATCTCTTTTTACTGATACCATGAGATCATGTAGAATATAATACAAATGCAGCAAGTTCCTACTGCCAGCACCTATGATCACCTTCTTTATAGAAGAGGCATCTCGAGTTTCTGAAACAACGATCACAAATTGGTCAGACCGTTTACGTATGGACCCCTCGGATTTGATAAGCATGTTTCTTTTTGTAGAATCCTTGTGTTCTTACTTCGGTTGCTTTATCAAGTTTGTATTTTTACCAAGCATAAAGTTGGTTTTTTTAGTCATTGTAACATGATTCTGGTGAAGACGAGTTGCCAATTCATCATATTCAAAGTCATACAGATTAGCATATAATAATACTATGATTTATGGGTTAGGTTTGAAATTTATGGCTTAAAGAGGACGAACGTTAATGGGAGTTTCAGTTTATTAGTATGAGTTAGCTAAAAAATGATCAAATCGATCATCTTCGGTTCGGTTGGTTTGGTCAGTTTTTGCACACCCCAAATTGTACCTTGATTCCCCCAAACCCTATTGTTGAATGGAGGAGAATGATGTGGTTTCCCTTGGCCATTCCTAAGTGTAGCTTTATGAATTTGCTAGCATATAACAACAAATTGTCCACAATGAACATTGTAGTTAAGTGGAATCTAGGAATAGGTAACACCTTGTGTTTTGTGCTTCAGGATTGGAAACCGTGGGATTCTTGCTTTGTGGCTATAATCTTACAAGGGCAATCTTGGACAAGCTTTGCAGAAATGTGAAGTGAACTTCAGAATGACATTATGCAGCGATACACTTCTGGGCTGTTGCTGGTGCAACATACCACTAGAACGAGTCTAGCCTATTCCATTATTAATATAGCTTTCATTACTTTTGTTTATTACACTTGGATTGAAAGGAAAAATAGGGTGTTTAGAGGTAATATTAGAAAATCTTTTTGTCCTACATGCGTAAGGATTGATTGGGACATGTCCACAAGCCTACAAGGGATGATGTCCACCTCAAATTGCATGAACAACGAGGGTTGTCAGAGTTCATTTTTGAAAATATGTAGGGATGGCTTATAACACAAATTAACAGTTGGGTTAATATACTCTACTTGCATGTCTTGTTTACCTTAGGCGTACTCCTTGTATAATTATAAATACTAGTTATTAATACATTTTGTATACCTAAAAAAACCTTTACGATAGCCATGTTGAGTTAATCTTGAGCATTACAAAAGTATTGAGGTAAATCAGAAGTATAATCACCATATATGATATCCACAAATAGCTTTCCGTTTTCTTTGTTCTTTTTTCATTTTCTTTTAACTTTTCTGAGTTGTGACTTTCCCACTTCAAGCACCTCTGTGTAAATGGACTTTAGAAACATTATTATGAATACATAGAGAGCTGGTCATGAAAATAAAGAAATTGTCAAAAACTCCCCTGGACCTTTTATACCCACCTGAATAAAATAGCCTTGAATCAACGTGGAATTATCGACTTTAGTTAAAGACAAACAAAATTCAATGAGGGCACATGATTACATAACTAATATTCACAAAATTCAGATTCTCGTATCAGTATGGTAGGCAGAACAATTCTATAGAAATATGAACCCCTGATGCATCTATTTGAACATATCCGAAGAAATTCACGAAGAACCTTTAAAAGCTTTCCATCGTGATCGATGGCCCTTAGACCTCGCGTCAAGAAGCTTCGCTTTAAGCATATTCTCCTTCAGACTTAGAGAAACATTTGAGGATGACTCAAATACATCGACATCTGAAGCTTTTACCATCCATTGTCATACTGGAATCGCTTGATTCCTCCACCCCCAGTGACGCCTCTTTGTCATCATCTTCCGGATGGATTCTCCTGCCGTTTGCTAATGAAAGTTGACTTCATTAGACTTCTAATAGGGTTGTCAAACATGACTTGATTTCGATCCACGGATTTCGTCTTGTTTGACTCTCTCATAACTGCCATCTTTGTTTGTCTCCTCAGGCTTAGCTTCTTCAGACTTTCCTTGTTCTGCATTCACGACTTGTGACTTCTTATTACCCATCAATGACATAGCAAAAACCATCTGTTCTTCAAAGTTAACTTGCAAGTTAGATGGAGTATTACTTATTGTGCGCCTATGTGACACGAATTTTCTCTTTGTATCGTCTAATTTCGTTGTTTCACTCTCACCCACATGAGAATCCAGTCTCATCCCGACGTGATCTGAAGTTATCGCTGTTTGACTTGTTCAGCTCAAAACAATGGGAGTCACTGCTTAAGGAGCCTTCTTCTTCATCATCACCGACATCCTGAGGTGCGCTTACATGAGCCTCGTTTAGAGCAACGGATTCAAGGGAAGTCCGACGACCTCCTGGCATCATTCACTTAGTTTGAAGGAGGCTCTCTATCTCGGGACGTAGTTTCTCCACAATCCAGTTCTTCTCTATAGACTCGCTTTTATATTCTTGGCGCATCTGCATCCTTTCAGCAAGCCATGATTCAGATATATGGAGAATCAAGCGATCATGCTCAACCCGTGACGAATATTTTTCAGGTTTTAGTTTCATAGCATGAACCTCTTTTTCATTGTCTTTTATACCACTAGCAAACTCATCACAGAGATCCTCCAGTAAGGTCCTCGATCTTTTCTCTTTCCAGCTCCTTCAAAGCATTTAAAAGAGAAGATTTAGTCTCTGAAAGATCCCGGGCAAACTTTCTACGAAGGCCCTCCAATCGTTCTCTTAATTTCCTCTCATCTTCTAGCTCCTCTCTCACGAACTGAACTGCAGCTTGGATCCAATCATGTTCCTTGTTCTTCCTAACTAGTTACTCTTCAGCCATTTGCTTCATCAAATTGTCTACCTCACGGCGATCAGCACCGCGTTCTCGAACTAACTCTTTGATCTTCAAGTTGGCATGGTCAGCCTCCGTTTTTAATGCTTTGATCAATGCTATGTTGGATTCATGCTGTTCTTCCAGGCTCCAAATTCAATTTAGTACTTTTAGAAGTTCTCTCGACGTTTTAAGACCATAATATGACTCACCGATCCTTCCCTTAAAGTCTAATGAACTAGGAGTGACTGCAGGGTTATAAGGTGCTATCTGCAAGAGAGGACATGGTATTTTAGCCCTTAAGTTTTTATTAGCAAAAAGGATGGAGAAAACTCGACGTAATACTATAATTCACGAGGAAATACATGCTGCACTCATAGTAAATAATAATTCTGAAGGCAAAGGTTTACAGACAAGATTACTGATAGGACAACAGGATTCTAAATATTTATAGTACATTCAGAATATAGAACATCAGAGTTCTAGATAACAGAGAATACAGCCGATGCCCTAGGGTGTAAGACTCGACAAACTCCGGGAAACCCAGTGTCACAGATTCCTACTGAAATTCATGTTTGATCCTAGGAGAAATCAAACAAGTGACAAAATTTATCTATTTATAATGTTAAATTAATACAATTCCAACCAATTATTATGCCAAAATAGCTTTGGATCCGTGAATATTCTTCAACAAGAAAGGAGCAAAAATCTTGACGTTTGAAGAGAATGAATGAAAAGATAAATGGATCTGAAAATCTGACCAATTATTATGCCAAAATATAGTGTTCTTCCATCATTCGACGCCGAAAGAATTATCTTACTTGAACCGACTAGTTTATTCCAAAACAGATTACCCAAAATCAGATTAATGTAGTTTAAGTTCGTCTAAAAATGACTAAAAAGCATTTTCTAGAACAGCTAGAAAAAGATAATGAACTTTACCTCCATAAAACTACCATAGCTTGCAGGGGATACAGGCTGCAAAGCATGATTGTTCCTTTCGATGGATCGATGATGTTGCATCAATGACACAGCAATCTGCCTCCTTAAACTGCTTGCCATCAATGATACAGCAATCTACCTCCTTAAACTACTTGCACTCGCTGGCTGCCGAGGGTAATCAGAGGAAGATCAGCAAGGAAGACGGGAGTTTCTGGGTTAATTAATTATCCTAGTAGTCCAATAACATACCACTATTTCCATTTACTTGGGCAATCAGTTAATTTTTATTGAACCAACGAAAATCTGAAAGTTTGATGAGTTTCTTTCCTGTACCTATATGGCATTGCAGAGTTGATATTCAAACATTAAGTTACCAAAAAATGTTGAATTATGTCACATCAAGTTAATATTTGTAAAACTAGTGAATATCTGATATTTCTATTAGACAGGAAAACATAATTTATTAGAAGCAGATCCAACAATTAGATCAAATGAATGTTTCTTGAGAGAGGGTGGGGGAGAGAGAACAAAAAATCTCAAGGAGTGAACCGAACATTTAGAAACAGATGACATATCGACCTAAATTGCTTGAACAGAAATTCACTAAATATGCACACATAATCAAACTCAAGTAGGTGCTTGGAGGAAGAAGAGCAAAAGACTCTATTGCCACATAAAACAGTATAAAGAAACCAGAAAATTTCCAACAGGCTAACCAAGCAATACCCAGATCAGAAAATCAACAAAGCAAGAGAAAGCTAGTGCTCAGATACATAAAAGAGGGAGGAAAAAAAGAAGTTGAACCCGCTCAGGAGAACTTGAGGAAGGATCACCAAGAAAGTGGCAAACGTCAAGAGCCTTGTCCTTGTGAGGATGGCAGTGGTGGTGGAGGCAGCGAAGGCGACAGTCGTTGGAAGGATTAGCACCATTGTTGAGGCTTCTGTGCATTTTTCTGAGAAATGGAGGTAGTGATTCCAAATTCAGGACAAAAGCTTGTAGCAGAGACAAAAATGGGGGAAAGGGTGTTTTACTGTTTACTAATGATGGTACAGTGAGGAGCCCAAAGTCTAGTTGAAGGCAATGGAGTGGAAGACTCACACTTTTGCCTACCAAAGCTCTCTTTCTCCCAAAATTTCCTCCTTTTCTGCTCCCCCCTTCCCCACTTCTTTTCCTTTGGCACTCCCCTCCAGCTACTATTTCTCTCTCCTCTAGCATAATATCTAATTCAGAGTACCCTGTCTTCTACTTTTAAAGGTCTACAAGTCTCTCCAAATTGTGCACATGGCTTTGAGTCTAGTACTTTGAATAAGTACAATCTAAAGACAATCAAAATCCCTCAATATGCAGCACACGAAGATGCAAACGTTGCTCTAGTCAGCCACACGTATGCTCAGCATAGTTTACGTGTACTTAATATGCAAATAATATATGATCAAAGGAATTCTGTCAACTGGACTATCAGTCATTGCCTATACATATGCAGGGGAGGGGAGCTTCCAAGCTGTGCATTTGGGCTCAACAGTCATGGAGTGGTAAAAAAGCTCAAAACCATGGTTTTCTGGCATGTTCAGGTTTTATTAAATCCAACCCAGTAGTATTTATCTAGGATGACCAGTGTACCAGCTTTCTAACTTTGGCTGAATCTAACAGAAGTCAATAAGATTTATAGACCTAACTAGTATTCTTTAGGCATTTACTTTGAATTCAGTACCTCCAACTGAAGATGAGATGGTGGCTGGGGGAATTGGACGGAACTTCATCTCCCGTGACCTCCTTGAATCAACAGGCCTTGAAGAGGCAGTGTAAGACCATGTAGCCACTCTACTTGATATATTCTTTAGTTTTTCAGATTGATTTGAATGGTTTTCAACTTTGATGACTTGTCAATATCACTTCAGAGAATTCGCTCGGCTAAAATATCTGTGGGCATAGTTATAATTTGATTGATATCCAGACACGTAGAATTCTGAATGTAGAAACTGCATCAAGGAAAATGGTTTCAGTTCATGAGATTGGGGCTACCCCATTTTTTCATGCAAACATGTATCTCCATCTTCAGGTTTTGAACAGGTAATCAAATATAGTAAACTACATGAAGTTGAACAGTAAATTAATCAAACAGCAATTTTCGAATAACAAAAGTTAAGCTCACTGTTTGCTACATAGGAGCAAGATGAGAACTCAATAGCAAGAAAAAAAGAGAGCCGCTACGCTACCTAAAAAATTGAAAGATGATTTTCTGTCAGTTCGTGGAGATATGGATGACATGAAATACCCCATATAAACGACAGGTAATCAAGAATACAGAATAAATTTAACAACTTCCTCTCTAAATATCTTCTTTAACATGTGTCTTAACTTTCAGGCCCTACTCGGCTACTCTTCACACACTATGTACGGCTCTGATAGATTTGGATGAGCAAACTTATCAATTATTAAAGGGAATCCAAAGGAAAAAGGAATTTCTCATGTCTTCTCCATGTCTTCAGCAGAGTACAAGAAGCCATCAAAAAACACTTAGCCGCCTATTTCAATTTCCCGGATTTGAAGGGTTTTGAGCTCTTATGAGTTATACTGGTTCGTAAAGGCCAATAACGTGGCCATCAATACATCGCAAGGCTGCAACCTGATGCCAAGCAAATCACTAAGATTATTAGAACGATTCTTGTGTGAGAGATAGAGGAAGAGAGACGGAGACAGATGAAAACCTTTCCGTGGATTTCATGCTTTATAGGACCATCTAGTTCAGCTCCTAAAGACATTAATTTTGTTACTGTGATATTAATGTCAGGTACCGTGAATGACAGGAGTGATGAATAACCTTTCTGCATGACATGATCACTGCAAAACAGGTTTTTTAGCAGCTAGCATTTTCCATTTCAGGCGAATCCCATATCATGTCAAATCAATTTTATTTAAGAATTTCCCAAAACAGCAAAGAAGCAAGCAAACGCTAGAATGCCAAAAAAACATACATTGTCATAAAATTCTGCTAAATACTGTCTGAAGGTTATAAAACTACCGTTTCTAGTTCTTTTTTTTTTTTTCTTGATTTCTTTGCTAAACACATGAAGAGTCTGCAAAACACGCCCATTGCCAATCTCATGGTTATGGCGTCCACCATTAAAATGTACAAAAGTATTTATTCACTTTTAAGAACCTGACTTTTGTCAGAGAGCAAAAGAACTACATAGATAAAGAACTTGCGTATTGATATTTTTCATAACGATCTTCCTGGCCAGTATTAAAGCAGCCATGCAACTTAATTCAATGTGAATTTCAGATAGACCATTACACCTTGCCCTAGACATACATTCTCCAAACCTCCTTCTATATTCATGGCAGCAAGCAAAGATCCATCCAAGTCAAAATTTATTACAGATTTAAATCTTTCATAAGTCAAGCATTTTCCTACATGCACATCTGTCCATTTCACCACTGTATAAACACATCCAAAGCATGTATGATGGATTCCCCCACCCCCCAAACACCCCAATTATACTACCACAAGCATTTGGTAGAAAAAAAAAAAGAGTGTGAATGTCAAGTTTGCTACTTTTTTTCTTACGTAGGCATTTTATCAAACAATAAGAATGGATGGCTACAATTATGAAAAGAACAAGCGTATTCAGAAGAATTTACTTGGGAGATTGCATGAGAGCGAGCTTGAGAGGACCCGAGTGAAGCTCGGCCCAGCGAAGAGTACACACATTGACAGAGAAGTCCAATCCCTCCGAGTAGAATCTTGCAGCTTTCGG
Organism: Datisca glomerata; assembly: GCA_003255025.1. Lineage (NCBI taxonomy): Eukaryota > Viridiplantae > Streptophyta > Magnoliopsida > Cucurbitales > Datiscaceae > Datisca > Datisca glomerata. Next base: position 138,482 of record QANY01002976.1, read on the forward strand.
CACGTCTTTGTGCAATTGTAGTAGCCATCTAATCGATACCCCTGCCATCCCTCCCTCCCTCTGACTGCCTCCCTCACCTTTCTTAAAAAATTTCAACTCCTAAATTGGCAACCAAATTTGAAGGGAGAGACCAACAGGCAACGTGTGTACCGAAAGGAAAAGAAACAAACAAAAAATTGCAAATTCAGGTTCTGTTTGGGAACCACTTTTTAAAAAGTTTTCTGTTTTTTAAAAATAAAAATCATTTGGGAATAGGGAAAGAATCCAAAAACCAGAAACTCACATTTCTTCAGTTTTTGGTTTACTTTTTTTTTTTACATTTTCTTTCTTCTTTTTCTTTTCTTTCCATTTTCTTATCTCCTACCTCTCGTCTTCCTCAGCATCATTTCTGTAAAAAAAATAGAAACAAGGTTTGATTTTGATATCTGAGTCATGGAGTTTCTTTCTATTTTTAATTTTTTTGCCATTCTTCACAAAACTCCATTTTCTGTACTTCTAATGGTTCTCTTACACATAAGGATTCATCAAATTTTGCTCATGGAAAATGGGTCAATCTCGAAATGGAGCTCTGGTAAACCACAGAGAACTCACGTTCGCCTAAAATTAACGCCTTGTAAAGTAAAATAGCTAACCGAGGCGACGAATAATCGCATCTCCTGAGTTTTCTCGGCAATAAACAGTGTAATCCATTCAAAAAACAGAGCAACTCCTCAAACTGTGGTCAATTCTTTTCAATTTTCAATTGTCTAAGAAGCCAAAAAAATATCAAAATTAACGAGCAGAAGCACAAAGACCCACGCTTTACCTCGAACAAAGCCGATCCTTCAGTGCGCCCGCGTAAGTTTCCAATTAAAACTCGAATCCAGTTAAACTCTCAAGAAGTTCAAAGGCAAATGATAAATGCCAACAGATCGGTTGCCAAAACTTCAGGAGAGAGCTAGGAATTGAAGATCGGAGCAGATAGATGTCATAATAACAGAAATGGCCGAGACGGCGAACAATGCTAAGCCCCAAGCTCTCTTCCTATCTCTCTATTTCTAAAGTGAAATCATGAAAATAGTAGTTAATTTCATTTGGTGATATTTTTAAAAAAATGAAACATTTTAAATATTTTGATATTTGACTGTTATGTTTTAAAAATAATTCTGATAATTTAAAATAATATTATAAAAAATATTATATATAATATAATTAAAAAAATATTATATATAATATAAGAGTGAGCGAGAAAAATAATACATTTGGTGTCTGAGACTCATATCATATATCTAGTCTAGATTCTAGACTATTTTCGAGCTATCACTTTCAAGTTCTTTCTTCACCATGGTGATGTTTAACTTGAGTTTTCTTAAGCTTGAGGTTTGAAGCCACGGTTTCTTCTTCATTATGCTGCTTTCAAATCTCTTTCTTTGAATTCTCTACAACTACAAGAATAAGTAGGAGGGGGGAAGAGAAATCGGTTCGCTTTAGATTTTACTCCACAGCAAGTTGAAACAGCCGTCATTGTCATCCATCAATTCTTCAAACAAAGGCTCAAGAGCTTTACTGATGCAGACTGTGTAAAGTTTGAGTTTTTAGAGCGAATGAATCGTCGCACGCGCGGTCCACCTTCCGGAGACCATAACTTTTGAATCGGGTTGACTCACGGAGCCTGTTTGGAATTACTTGAAACGGCTCAATTTCAGGCCCAAAAATTTAATTTTAGGCACTTTCGGAGGCCCGGAAGCTGTTTTCACAAGTTTTAGACATTTTTATAATTTCACTTTTCTTTTATGTTTAAGGTTTTTTGAGACAATTTAAATACATTTTGTTTAGGTTTTATGCCGTAGCTATGATACTTTTTTTGAGACGTTTTCCTCTCTATAATTCCAATTTTCGGTATTTCGTGATTTATCAAAATTGATGCCTAAATTCTGGTAGTCTCAAAATTTAATAGATTTTAGAAGATCGAATTACTGGTAATCGTGTGCGAGTCAACATTGTTTGATATTGTTAGGTTTTCTTCGAGACTTCCACTACATCACTCACCATCCGAACGAGGTCACCATTTATCTTCTTGCAGAGGTTATTGCACTTCAGCACACCGAAAATCTCCTTAACATCCTCAACGAGCTGAGTCACTACTCTCTACTCTGTCTCTCCTCTCTTCTGTGATTGTCAAAGAGAAACAAAAGAGAGGGTTGGTCTCTATTTTTTTGGGTTTGGGAGGGCTAAAATGGCCATTGGGTTTGGGTTGGGAAGAGAGGGTTTTGGCATTACACGCTGTCGCACACTTCTGGGCCTCTGGCCACCGTGTTCCATTTTTCTCAATGTTTCATTTTAAACATAAGAGTTTCGGCCAAAACATTATGTTCCGGCTGAAATATACCGAAATTCCAGGTGGGAAATTACACACCCCCATTTCGTTTCGATTAAGTACCGAAACGTTTCGTCCATTCGTAAAAAATAATAAAACTATAAAAAATTATTTGATGAGACATTTATACAATATTTTTATTTAAATAATCGAAAAATAATTTTCTACAACAATCGTCCAAACAAATTTTTTTCTACGTCTTAAATAAAAAAATTCTTCAAAATATTTTGCAGATAGATTGCCCTTGTTGAAGTCATTTATTTTAAGAGCAATATTTAGATTCAATGCATATCGTAGATAGAGGCAAGGTGTTAATGTGTTGATCATTTTATCTTACTTTTCACGATGCATGGCCATGCTATGTTCTTGGGGCTTAAATTTTATATTAAGGCATGGCTATTATAAGTTACTTCTCTGATATCAAATGTAGAATTTAGTGAATTTCCTTCCCACAGAAGAAAGAAGAGAGCAGAATAGATTGCATTTTTCTTTGACAAGCATATAATTTACAACAATTCAACTTTCTACATTTTTCATTTGCATATGGAAAGAATAAGTGATTTCAACGTTTTCAAAAGGGACAATTTTGATATTATATATTATTTTAAATGCATGAGCTTGAAATTTAATGGTATTAGAATTTTTGTCATCAAAACCTAACTTAAAAGAAGATCTGAGTTTTTTTTAAAATTAAAAATAATGTCGTCTTATTTAAGCAAACTACATGAGGTGTCAAAATGATTTTTTTAGATGGTTGTATCTTAAGAATTGGGAGAGATTTACATATATAGTCAAGAAACATACGAGACTTTGAATAAAAATCCATTTTTAGAGTTTATTACAATAACAAGTTTCTATAACCATGAAACTTTATGTAATGCCGTAATAGTGTCAGTTTAAAGTACAACCATAGGATAGTAAAATGAAGTTAGCAAATAAAAAAAAATTGATGAGAAAAATTGGTGGGTGTCCTATTAAAGATTGGGTGGGTGCAAGGTTGTCAGGATCGTGATCTTACCTAGAATCGGTGAAAGGGCATAGGATCGATGATCTTAAGATCAGATTGAGGATCGTAAGAGTCTATCAATTCTTAATAATTTATTAGTAAAAAATATATCTATGCTAATGATATTTTAATATCTTGAAGGAAATGATTATATAACACCAAGTCATCTACCTATTATATAAAAATAACACCAAGTCATCTAAAACAACATAATATTAAGTAGAGTTCTCATATATTTAAGTTTTGAAGAGAGAAGTTTAATATAAAATGTTCAAGACAAGTTAACATAATAATATTTAATCATCAAAATGAATGTCTTCATTGGTTCTTCCATCATTGATGTCATCACCATCAATCTCCTCATCACGTTCAGAATCATTACTTTCTCCAACCAATGGAGTCATCATTCATATCCCTTCAGCCACAATCACGATCGAGGTTTTAATCATCATCACATAATTCATGTATTTTCATGTCTTTTTCTTTCTAAAAAATTTCAAACACATCATCATCACGAATATAAGAACGAAACATTTTGAAACTCAATTGATTTCCAAAAAGGCAACTCATACATCAATGTACAAACCATAAAAGAAGCATGTGAAATTGTGATTGAAAAATTTGACCAGATTGTTGTCAGGATAGCGATCCTATGCGATCCTACGATCCAGATCGCGATCCTGATACAATCCTACTAAAATGCAACTATTGTATGCGATCCGGATCGTTGGGCTCCCGTAGAATCGCAGAATCGTACGTTCTAGATCGCAATCCTGACAACCTTGGGCAGGCGTCCTATTACCATATTAGAGTTTGAGAAATCTTACCCAACAACGCCCCGTATTAAGCCAAGACCATTAACTGAAACCAATAAACAACAGAAATTATTAGTCTTCATGGAAAAGAAATGACACTGATGCTACTATTATCAATATAATCCAGTAAAATATATCTAATATTCTTTCAACAAATGGTAGAAATGACAGCAGCGGCACAAAGCCTTTTGACATTATTTAAGCTTCAATAAGTAATGATCTGGTGCAATTTCGCATAGTAGAACAAAATAAAATTAGTTAAAATGCTACTACAATTCCAAAGAATAAACATACAGATCCCTAACCGAAACATTGAGTTGGAGGGGGGATGGGTTTTTGCTTCCCCTAGAATAAATAAATCCCTGAAAACTAATCTCAAATCTAAAATCATGTCTAAAACTAAATACAGATCTACAACTGATTCGTGAACGTAGGGGGTGAGATAACTTGTTTTCTCAGAGAGCTGCGAGCTTTAGGGTAGCTTCAATGTGAGTGAATAGGTAAAAAATATTCACTGTCACGTGGATAAAGGGACCTACCCAGGGCTCGCAAAAAATGTCAAAAAAGTATAAATGGGTGGCGGACTGAAGCCGTGAGATATTCACAAACAGATGATCATCACTTCAAAGACGGGAACCAACATCTAGAGAATGGGGATCACCACTTCAAGAACGAGAACCATCATTTTAAGAACGTGACCATTATCTCGGGAACGAGGGATCATCACTTCAAAAACTGGAACCATCATTTCAAGAACACGACCATCATCTCGAGAATGGGGGATCATCACTTCAAGAACGAGAACCATCATTTCAAGAATGAAAATCAACATCTCAAGAATTGGGTCATCACCTCAAGGACGGGACATAACATTAGAAGGGAAAATGAGTTTAGACCGACAATCAAGTGGCTGTGATTGATTAGATAAGCTGAGTGACCCTAACAAGACAGATTGACATGCCACCAAGTGGCTATAAATGATTGGCTCAAAACCATAGGAAATCATCAAGTGATAGTGAATGATGGACGGTTGAGCGAGACAGATGAAAAATAAGGAAGATAAAGGAATCCATACTGAGTAGAGAGGATCCCCACGAACGGGTGTTGTCTCTAGACTTAATGAATGCCTCGTCTTATATATATTATTTTAATCAAATCTATGCAACTAGGAAAGTCTTTATAAGGACAATGTATTCAATAAAACATGACATTCAAGGCAATCTAGACATAGATGACATAGTGAATTTACTCCTTATAATTTCTGATTATCAGCATTTCCCTCTACCACATTAATACTCACATAAGTTTATCCTTGTCAAAAAATTTTCCTTAATCTTGAATGAGACAGGAAAAATCTTTTACATTTTGGTGGTTTCATTGAGAGTCTGAGAAAAAAGCTCAAGAGACCTACCCTACAAAACTGTAAACATGCCTAGAACCAGATCCAACATGGCTCTAAATGGAGACAACAGGCCTGAAAATAAAGATGAACATGCAAATCAACCGACCACACCCACGAAAATGCTACAGACGATCCTGAACGGGATACATGAGATGGAAAGAAGGAATACTAAAGCAATACACAGTGCATGACAAAATGTACAAGAGCAAATCAACACGCTACAACAGGAACTCGTGAAAACATGAGCAGAGGTCAGCCTGCGGGTGAATAATGATGAGCAAGAAACCCACTTTGAGGGCAACCAATGAGATGAAAGGAAAAGGGACCGCGAGAATGATAGAAACATACGACGGGAAGAAGAAGTCCAATCGTAAAACCTCGTGAAGGAAACTATGGGAGAGGTTCGGCTATCCTGAGTCATGTCAAAAGAAGTAATCGAGGAGCTGTTCGACCAAAAGATGATGGAGGTAAGGAATCTCGAGAGTACGGGAAAAAATGACCTTGAGTCTCCTATTAGGACACCATTAAGCCCAGAAGTTCTAACAGCACCCGTACCTAAAAAATTAGTTGCACTTAGGTTAAAATGCTACGAAGGGAAGTCTGATCTCGTAGACCATCTTTGAAAATTCAAGCAAGACATGGCGTTGTACCAACACGACGACAAGATGATGTCTAGATTGTTCCCTACCAGTTTAGATGGGACGACTTTGAAGTGGTACCACTCCATACCAATGCACTCAATCACAAACTTCGCTATTATGTCCTTTGTTTTTATAGAACATTATTAACATACCGTACCATCATGGAAGACTTGGAACATCTAATGACGATCCCCACCAAGGAAGGGGAGTCCCTACGGGAGTACACTCACCGCTTCAAAGATGAAATGGTCAAGGTCAAGAATTGCGATGACCAGTTTGCTAGATTGGCTTTTGATGAGATCTGGACCTAGAGTCACCCTTCTTCGAGGACTTGTTCAAAGTGAATCCCCTTTCCATGGTAGAGGTTTTCCAACGGGCGCAAGCCTATATTACAGTGGAGGAAGAGAAGAGGAGTAGGCGAAGAACGGTTGAACGGAAGGAAGAAGAATCTCAAAAGTGGGAAAGAAGCTTAAGACCTGAAGGAAGGAAGCATGAAAAAACTGAAAGAACGGATGGGAAGAAAGTCCAACAAAACAAGAATACCCACCGGAGGTGAGATTTCGACAGAACCCACCCGAGGGATAAGGTCTACACACCGTTGGCCATCTCATCCAACTAAATACTCGAGATAATTAAAGACAAACCCTTATTGAAAAGACCAGCCCTGTTTACTAAAGAACCTAGCTACAAAGATAAAGACAAATATTGCTCCTATCATAAAAGCAACAAGCATTACACGCGAGACTGTTTCCAGAATACTGTATTGAACAGCTGATCAAAGAAGCATACCTTAGCTGGTTTGTGAAAAGAGATGAACAGAAATGCGAGATTGAGAAAGACAACCGAGAAGGGAATGAGAGGGATAAGGGGAAACAACCCATCCGCATCATCGACACGGTTATAACATTAACCAAGCAAGAAGGGACAACAAGAAAGGAAAAGAAGATATACTACAAGTGGCCAATGTTATAAAGACATCAGTAGAAGCCCTCGAGCGGCAACGGGAACTCATTTTTAGTGTTCGACGACTCTGATTTAGAACATAACAAACACCACAATGATGTCATCATCATTTCAATTCAGGCCGGCAACAGCTTGTTAAGAAGGGTCTTGATAGATGATGGAAGCACAGTGAACATCTTATATTGGGCGACCATGGAGAAAATGTCCATGGTTGCCCAATATAAGATGTCCACTGTGCCTCCATCATCTTATATTGGGCGACCATGGAGAAAATGTCCATGGGAAGTAAAAAATTATAAGGAACATCACAGCCGTTGATCAGTTCAATGGAGCCATCAGCTACTCAGAAGGAACCCTAACACGCATGGTGAGCCCATACCCGTTTAACTATATGAGTGAATTCATGGTACTGGGAACAACTTCCCCGTACAACACAATCTTAGGAAGGACCTGACTCCACAAAATGAAGGGTGTACCCTCAACATTCTACCAAATGTTTAAATACCCATCCCCAGAAGGAGTGAAAATGATAAAAGGCGACCATGCCATGACTTGTATATGTTCAGTAACCGCTTTAGAATCTACAAAGAAAAATGCTACTGAAAAGGCCGAAGGACCCGCGAATTTATAGCAATTACAGGGAGATGGGCAAGACGACCCAAGGTACGAGGGAGGAGAGGAAACAAAGCCCATATGCATAGATGAAGGGACCAAGAAAATAACAAATGTTGGTACCCGTCTCGAAGAAAATGAGAAAAAGAAGTTGATAGAATTCTTAAGGGAAAAAAAGATGTGTTTGTAGCAGCGGCGCGGGGAATGCCCGACATCCTAGAAGAAATTATCTGTCACGGGTTGAACACTGATCCTTCTATGAAACCTGTGAAACAAAAAAAAGCTTCACCCCTGAATGGAACCAAGCAATCAAAGAAGAGGTTGAGAAGCTCTTACCAGCAGATTTCTTCAGAGAAGTGAACTACCTCAAAGAACATAAAATGGAGAATCTGCGTCAACTTCACTGACCTAAACAAAGCATGCTCCAAAGATGAATACCCGCTGCCAAGGATAGATCAAATGGTGGACGCCACTTGTGGGCACAAACCATTTAACTTCATGGATGCTTACTCAAGTTACAATCAGGTGAAAATGTTCCAACCCGATTAGGAAAAGACATTCTTCATTATTGAGTATGACGTCTATTACTACAAAGTCATGCCGTTTGGTCTAAAAAAGTGCAGGTGCAACTTATTGAAGGCTGGTGAACAAGGTCTTCCATGAGAAAATTGGAAAGAATATGGTAGTCTACATTGATGACATGTTGGTCAAGAGTAAGAAGCCAGAACACCACATTCAGGACCTTGAAAAAGCATTTTCTGTTCTAAGGCGAAATTCCATGAAGCTAAACACAGATAAATGCACTTTTGGAGTGTCGGTAGGAAAGTTCCTTGGACATCTAATTACACAATGGGGAATCAAATTAAACCCAGACCAAGTAAAGGTGATTATAGAAATGAGGTCCCCGTAGATAGTCAAAGAAAGAAAAGGGTTAACGGGAAGATTAGCTGCCCTAAACAGGTTCATCTCCAGGTCAACAAACATATGCAAACCTTTGATCGAAATATTGCAGAAAAACTCTGCGAGCGGTTGGAATGAGGACTGTGAAGAACCCTTTACCAAAATTAAGGAGTACCTAACTACCCCGCATTTACTCTCCAAACTTATACCTGATGAGCAACTTTTGTTATATGTAGCCATCTTAACGGGGGCAGTCAGTGCAATATTCATCAAAGAAGAACAAAGGAAACAGAAACCTGTATACTTTATAAGTAAAAGTCTTGTAGTAGCGGAAAAAAGATATAAACAAATGGAGAAACTAGTACTGGTAGTTGTAACTACAACACAGAAGTTAAGAACCTATTTCCAAGCCCACAACATCAAAATATTGACAGATTCCCCCATTAAAACCCTTCTACACTCGATGAAGGCAAGTGGGAGAATAGAAAAATGGTCAATTGAGCTGAACCAATACGACATCAGCTACGAGCCCCGAGCTTCAATAAAAGGATAGGCATTAGTGGATTTTGTAGCCGACTTCACGGGAGGGGAAGTTGAACAGGAAGCCCACCAAACGGGAGAAAATGGAACTTGGACGCTCTTTCTACATGGCGCTTCAAATAGTAAAGGAAGATGAGCAAGGGTTGTGGCACAATTTCCATTCGGGGAAATATTGGAGCACTCAATCTCCTTTGAATTTAATGCATCAAATAATGAAGTACAATATGAAGCACTGATCACAGGGGTATCTGTGCTATGAGAATATAAGGTCACTAAGGTTAAGATTTTTTGCGATTCCATGTTAATCATAAAGCAGGTCACGAGAGATTACATAGCAAAAGTTGAACGAATGATAACATACTTACAATGGGCGAATGATCTCCTTAGTAAGCTAAAAGGTTACGAAATCCAACAAATTCTGAGAATTAAGAACATGCATGTTGATGCCCTAGTAATCCTAGGATCTTCATTACGCCTCCGTTACAGAAGGAACGTCCACGTATAAGTTCTGAAAGAACCAAGCATCTTGCTCCCATTAACTAACGTGGCTGATGTAGAAGTTGAACGGAAGACTAATTGGTAGGACAACATAATCCGTTTACTTGAAGAAAGAACGCTTCCTAAAGATAAACGACTTGCCAAAAAGATGCAACAACGGAGTAAGGTACACGATTTTTAACGAGGTATTATATAAGAAAGTGTTTGCAGAACCGTACCTAAAGTGCGTATGAGAAAAAGAAGCCCAGTATGTGCAAGCAAAAATTCATGAGGGCATATGTGAAAACCACTCTAGGGGTAGATCACTAGTCCATAAAGTCATGCATGAAGGATACTACTGGCCTCAAATGAATCAAGACGTCAAACAGTATGCAAAAAGGTGCGAAAAGTGTCGGCGTTTCACGCCCGTAGCAAAAATGGCCCCAGGGGAACTCAAAACCATGGCTAGTCTTTGGTTATTCATGCAATGAGCCCTGGACATTATTGGGCCACTCCCCATGGCACTTGCCTAAAAACATTTTTTGTTGGTTGCAACGGACTATTTCACTAAGTGGATCGAGGCTGACCTTTGCTAGAATTTATAAGGAAGAAGTAAAAAGGTTCCTATGGAAGAACTTGGTGTGTAGGTATGAGATCCCCCAGATCTTGGTATCTGACAACGGACTTCAGTTCACTGGGAACTTGGTAAAGACATTTTGTAAAGATTTAAAAATCACGAATCACATCTCCATACCTTACTACCCACAGAGGAACGGGCAAGCCGAAGATCAAACCAAGTCATACTTGATAACCTGAAGAAACGACTGGAATCCGTAAAAGGAAAATTGGTAAAAGAACTACCTACAATCTTATGGGCATACAGAACGACCCCGAGAGAAACTACGGGAGAAACCCTGTTTGCATTATCGTATGGAGCAGAAGTGGTCATTCCCGTAGAAATTGGAAGCCCTAACATCAGATCCGAACTAAATGAGCAACAAAATGGAGAGCTCTTAAAAAATGGTCTCGATGAACTAGATGGAAGAAGAGATGAGAATGGCCCGTTACAATCAGAAAATGAGATCTTATTTCCAGAAGAAAGTAAGGAAACGAGAATTCCAAATAGGAGATATGGTCCTTAGAAAAATCTTCCAAATGGAAGGGAAGCTCTGGTCAACATGGGAATGACTGTACATCATTCGTAAAATAGGAAGAAACGATTATTACCACTTGGAAACAAGAGAATGAACGAAATTGCAGAAACCATGGAACGCAATTCATCTGAAAAAATATTTTGTGTAAAAAATCCATTATAATAGAGACATATTCCCTATGTTTTTTTTCGCAAAAGTTTTCCACGTAAAAACAATGGCGTCAAATTTCTCTCTTCAATCGGACCACTACTAAAAAATGAATTAAGGGAATTAAAAAGTTCTTGAGAGGGACAATTCATAAGTCCTAATCCCAGAAGGAACTAAGGGCATTAAAAAATCCTTGAGAGGGGCAGTTCATAAGTCCTAATCCTAGAAGGAACTAAGGGCACTCAAAAATCATTGGAATGGGCAGTTCATAAGTCCTACTCTCAGAAGGAACGAAGGGCATTAAAAAGTCCTTGGGAGGGATAATTCATAAATCCTACTCCCAGAAGGAACTAAAGGTACTAAAAACTTCTTGAAATAGGTTGTTCATAAGTCCTACTCTCAGAAGGAACTAAGAACATTAACTGAAGGAAAAATCGTGGAAGCAAGCGACTCCAATAAAACCCGCTTGCCATAAATATAAAGGAAGTTCCAACCCTAACAAATGAAAAGTATAAATGGACAAGATAGGTGAACGCACTTTTGCCTAAACATTTATTGAAATAAAATTATGGGTATTTAATGGATTAAATAGTCTATAACTTTACTTGAATGAAAGCCAAATACCTTTTATTACTTGTGGAGATTTACTAAAAAGGCAAAGTCGATGGATAAACTTGTACTAAAGAATGAAAGGAAATGGCAAAAGCATAATGAGGAAAGGAGTCATTTCATTAAAAAGTGAGAAAGTTACAAAGCAATTCCTAAAGAAAAGAGTATAAGAAAAATGAAAAAGGCAACAAAAAGGAAAATGATGCTAATTCTCCGCGGGAAGCTCAACCTCAGAATCAACGAGCTCGTCAGGAAGGGAGAATTATTAGTCTTGGAGTCGGCGTAACCCTCCGTGTAGGCCATCTTCTCATACTCGTCGACCACGGCCTGGTACTCGACCGCAAGACCAGCCTCCCATTCACTTGACTTAGCCAATGTGTCCTCGGCCTCAGCCAACCTTGCCTCAACAATAGACAGGTTCTCCCCACTTATCTCGGCGGACCTCTCCATCTTCGGTAAAGACCACTCAAGCTTCGACTTCTTAGCCATGGTCGCTTCAAGTTCGGAAGTTAGACGGGCAATAGCCCGTTGACGGTCAGCCTCCACCTTCTTGAGATCATCCCGTTCAGAGGCAAAAACACCATAAGCTTTGGTGGTCTCCATCATCTTTTTCCTATAGTCGGCTACCTCTTCCGCAGCAGCATGAATATCTTCCTATAGCCTGTTGTGGTAAGTCACAGCCTGTTCAAAAAGTGTTAGCCAAAATTGGGAAAACATTTACCGAAGACAAACAAGGAAAGACAAGAATAAAAATACCTGCATCAGAGCTGACTCAGAATTATGACCTTATCATGAATAGACAACTGGCAGAGTATAGGAGCATCCACCTCAGATATGATCCCCTTTGAAATCACGTACGGAGAATGGGAATCCTTCAAAAAGATAACAACAGCTGAACCGGCGGAGCTGCGGGGTATTGCCGCCACCATCAAACCACCCGTCTCCTTAGACAGATGTGGAGAACCAGAGGGAGAGGAGACCAGCTTCTTCGTAGGTGAGAGGGGGACGCGACAGTTTCCCCCACAACAGGGGGAACCTCATCAACAACATGGAGATCAATAACGGGGGCATGAAGATTGGGGATGGGGGGAGTAACATCCCCTGAAGCGGCAACTGAAGAGCTAGCATTCCCCATTTTCTGATGCTTACCCTCTCCAGGTACGCCTCATAAATTGCTCCTTAGATGCTTATACATCTCAAGCTCGTTGTACGTAAAATAAAAAATCACGTCCTGGTCCTCTGCCTCTTCCCGAGTAGCTTCTCGTTGAGCCTCACACTCTCTTTCTTCATGATCAAGCCCCTCTCCTTCCCGTTCTAATTCTGAAGAATTAGAAGAGCTTGACCAAATGATTTGATGGAAGACGGGAATAAGGATTGCAACAGGAATAACTCGAGGAACTTCTGTCATAAAAGATTACGGGCAACGGAGTCAGCAACGGGAATGGGCACAACCGTGACTTCGATCTCTTTCCGTGGGTTGAGAAGATCCCTCCAGTCCTGCTTCGAACACTTATAGACGACACAGAGTCACGCGACAACGTCTTTTGGGGTGAAAGATCTCTTTCATATTCTTATCTACAAAAAAATAGGTTGGAACTTAGAAAAGATAAACTTAAACAAATGAAAACAATAATTAAAACAGTGGCATAAAGATAAAAAGAAAGGAGGGCTTCAGCCACTTACTGAACTCTCCCCAGATCTGAAGAACGACCCAACGACCATCACTACCTTAGTTTCCACCTACAAGGAGCGGACCCTCGTCCCAGCCTTTATCCCCACTGGGGAGGTCTGTAATTAGTCCTCCCCGCTTCTCATTCGCACAGGGAGCCAAGTAATAGCACAATCCATGCCTTTTCACTATGTACACAACGCAGTTGAAAGCGCTAAAGAATTCTTGGAAAAGAATAGAGAATGAAAGCTTTAAACCTAATGCTATGTACATTGGGGCTAAAGAAATTTGGTACGGGGGATCGCAGGAGGAATATTTAGGGATTCCTTCCCCAAAACCACAGACTACGTCTAGCGGGAAGGTGTCCCTATGAAGGGAAAGAAAACAGTTAAATTCATTCTTACTCCTAACTAAGGGAACAATCACCTTAAATGGGTGCTCCTCCATTACTATCAGAAGAAGGAATGCAAAAAAGAAAAGATGAGAAGAAAAGAGGTAATGAAGACAAAGAATGGTAGAAGGGAAAACTTATAGAAGATAGGAATGAGCGTGAGAAAAAAGAAATGAGGGAAACTTAGGTGGTATAGGCTACAGATGCAAAAAACCTATAAGATAGAAACAAAAATATACATAAATCAATCAATAAATCTAAAAGAACTAACAAAAAGAAGGTTAAGATTACTTAAAATATGAGTGTAAAATACACTCATAAAATACCTCCGAACTTAACTTTTTGCTAGTCCTTGAGCAAAATGAAACAAAACAAAAAAAATCAAATAAGAAAATCAGTAAATACTGATTCTGAAAAGCTAAAGAAAGAGCGACGTAGTGTTTTTGACTAACTAAACTTATCTCAAAGATTCCAAAATAGCGATAACCCAAGAAAAACTTCTGAATTATGATATGTAAAGCTTTAACACAATTACCAACTTACATTACAACTTAAAAAGCCCCGAGTGTGTGTGTGTGTGTGTGTGTGTGTGTGTGTGTGTGTGTGTCACCTTAAGTCATCCAATCTCTCAAACCCATATGAGTTTATGCAATCAAGTCTTGTACAAGTGGATCTAATAATCTATAAATAGATTAGAACTCTATAACCAATTTTTCATGTCACTCTCCGTTAATGTAGGCAAACCACATCACTTAGGATCATTAGGATTTTCATTGGCTTGTATTGTATGGCTAGGGTTTAGGGTAGGATAAAAGATATTATTTAGGCTCAATTTTTACCCATAGTCAAACATGTATTCTAGGAACCAACGAGCTTAACTCAACTTACCCATAGTCACACACCCCCAAACTTGTCATTTCACCTCTTGAATAATCAATCATGCTCAACCATTCTTTTTTTTAATTAGATTTTCTTAAGCTTCTCTTTTCCTTAACGAGCTTTCAGTTAATAGCTCCTAAACCAGTTGGTCTTAGGGTATTAGGTTTTAAGACACCCCTTCGAGCCTAGTCACTTAAGTTCAAGAGGCTACAAAATGAAATTTATTCACCATTTTCTTATATCAAAACTCCTCTCATCCACCCAGATTGCCATAGCTCTAAGTATTTTTCCAAAACATTCAAATACTACGAGTAAAAATGGGTACTAGGGAAAACTTTTTATAAGATTGCGAAATTGCCATGGGTGATAAAAATGACTATTTAGGCTCAATAGGGATGGCTAGGAAAACACAAGTTGGCTTAAAAAGCTCAAACTGTTCAAAGATGGCCTAAATCATGTCCTAAGTGAAGTGTAGCCTAGAATTTCACCTCGAACAACAATCAAATTGGTTCTAGAGTTAATGAGATCATAATGAAGCAAAAAAAGATAATCAAATTCTCAAGACTAGGTGCTCAATATGTCAGGATTCTCTAGTGCAATGTAAATCAAGACTTGGTTCAAACACACATCAATGCACAAATTCAACATTTCCAAAGCTATCAATAATTCAAAACCAATCTAATCATAGGTGTTAGTGTTGTCAACAACAGAACGCCAAAAAAAATTTTAAATTAAAGCCACCACCCCTAAACTAAAAACTTTCATTGTTCTCAATGAAAAGAAAATATGTAAAAGGAGTAAGTAGAAAGGACTTCTCTGAATAATGATGTGCTATCATCATCGCTAGTCTTTGCATTGTTCTTGTTGTCTCCAATTGAGAGGAAAGCGGTGCATGAGCCAAATTCGTCCAAAGTTTTTTTTTTATAAAAACCTGACGAAGCAAAATAATAAAATAAGTAATAGAAAATTAAAAAAAACTAAGAACAAAATTAAATAATAGAAATATAATCGGGTTGTCTCCTGGTAGCGCTTGTTTTATTGTCTTCAGCTAGACATAATGATCATCCAGGCTTCACCCGCTGTCCACTGACTTTAGAATTCCCTTTGTGTCAGAAATTGACCAACCTAAGACCATTTGTTGCTCTCTTAAAACCCTCAGCAACTTGTCTTCTTGTTCACCATTTAACGAAGCAGTGATAATGATAGGCAAAGTGGATGCTTCTCCCATAAAGGTGTACCAAAGGTGGATGTCTAACACCGATGATTTTTCAATAATGGTAGGTGTCTAGGTTTACATTCTCCAAATTCTGCACTATCCACCCGCAAATAACTATTCATATCATTTGGGTGTTTGATTGATTTGAAGACATTAAAAAATACATGGTCATCTTGCATTCTCAAAATAAGTTTCCCTTATTGCACATCAATCAGAGTTATTCCCGTAGCTAAAAATGGTCTACCAAAAATAATTAGAATTTCTTGATTTTCCTCCATGTAAAAACCAATAAAATAAGCTGGAAAGATAAATTTATCCACCTTTACCAAAACATCATCAATAATCCCGAATGGATATCTGATAGACCAATCAACTAACTGTAAGGATACTATCGTGGGCTTAGTTTCTCCAAGACCTAGCTTCTTGTAAACTAAATATGGCATCAAATTGATATCAGCCCCAAGTTCACATAAAGTCTTTTCAAAATATGAATTCCTAATGGTGCAAGGAATAGTAAAACTTCTAGGGTCCTTTAACTTCCAAGGTAATTTATTCTGCAAGATAGCACTACACTCCTTAGTAAGTGCAACTGTCTCATACTCCTTTAGCTTTTTCTTGTTTGAGAGAATATCCTTCATGAATTTGACATAACTCAACATTTATTCCAAAGCATCATAAAAAGAGATGTTTATATATAGTTTCTTAAATACATCAAGAAACTTAGAAATCCGCTTGTTCAAATTCTACTTTTGGAATTGCTAAGGGTATAGAATAGGTGGAACATATGGTGGGGGATTATCAGGAAAGAGCTTTAACTTAGGATTGCCTTTCTTCTTTTCTGAGCTATTGGCAAGATCATCACCCATTGTCTTAGCTTCTGCGTCAATTGGCTGAGAATTTTCAATAGTAGCTTTCTGAGGTTCTATTAACTCCTTGCCACTGCGAAAGAGTAATGGAATTTACTTGTTCTTTTGGATTCCTCTTGGTGTTGCTCGATAGAGAACCTTGTGATATTTGAGTATGTATTTCTAATAGTTGACCCATTTGAAGCTCCAAATTTAGGATATATGCAGTTTAACTCTGGATACTTGTTTATTGCCTCTGAAGTGTAGCATCTGTTCTTGCCATAAATTGAGTAGTATTGACTGTGAGCTGGGTAAGAGCATCTTCTAAAGAAAATCTAGGCTGTTGAGCCTGAGTAGCAACTGATGGATTCATCACATTTTAGTTATTCTTTCAAGAGAAATTAGGGTGATTTTGCCACTCTTGGTTATAAGTGTTGGAGAATGGTTATTCTGCCTGTTGCAAGTCTAAAAAAAATTAACATTCTGAGAAGGAGCAAAGGGATTATCGGCTGACATTCAGTACTAAGATGAGGTCCATTGCACAAATTACAAACTTCCCATGAAGCATGAATAACACTTGCATTGGTGGTAAAAGAGCTCAATTGCTTAGACAGTGTAGCTACTTGAGCAGGAAGAGCGGTAAGAGTATCGACTTCATGAACTCCATGAATCTTTCTCGGTACGTTGCGCTCAATTGGCCATTGATAGGCATTAGCAGCCATTTCTTCAAGCAAAGCATAAGCCCCCTCATGTGTTTTTCCCATTAAAGTTCCTCATGCTCCTGCGTCCACTAGTGTCCTCGTTAAATTTCCCAAACCATTGTAGAAAGTTTGGACTTGTAGCCATCCAGGGAGTCCATGATGTGCGCATCCTCTAAAAATCTCTTTAAACCTCTATCAATCTTCGTAAAGAGACTCCATATCATGTTGGGCAAAAGTAGTGATCTCGTTCCTCATCTTGGTTCTTTTAGCTGGTAGAAAGAATTTAGCCAAAAATTTCTCAGAAAGTCCATTCCAAGTGGTGATTTATCCAACGGGTAAAGAGTTCGACCAACTCTTAGCCTTATCTCGAAGTAATAATGGGAATAATATCAGCCTAATTGCATCAGTTGAGACATTGTTGTGCTTGAATGTCTCACAAATTTCGAGAAAAGTGGCTATGTGAACATTTGGATCATAATTAGGCATGCCAGTGAACTGATTTGCTTGCACCATATGAATGATAACCGGTTTAATCTCAAAGTTGTTGGCATTAATAACAGGGCGTTGAATGGCATATGCGGCCTCATTGACCACTAGCATAGCATAGTCCTGAATTGCTTGATTATTCTGGTTGCTGTCAATTTCAGGATTTTCTCTAACGTCTTCTATGGTTTCTTGAGGTTGTCTAGAAGCTTCTCTCCTAACTTTTCTATTATGACAACACATTCGCTCAATTTCCAAATTTAGGGGAGTCAAATTTTCACTTCCAAATTTTCTCATACGCCTTAGTAAACGCTTGAAAATTCAAAATAGTAAACAACCGTAAATAAAAAAATAAAAAAATTAAGACTTGAATTAAAATTAAGAATATTTAAATCCAATATTAATAAACAAAACCATTCCCCGGCAACGGCGCCAAAAACTTATTACGATTATTCTATAGTGCAAGTGTACACTATAGTCGTCGAGTAATAAATTTCAATAAAAATAGAGTATCGTCTACATGATTTATTGATATTAATAATTAAAATTAACTAAACCTTAATTTTACTTGAGAATGACGAAAAGTTGGGACTTTTAATTAAACTAAGATTCTAATTAAACTAAAACGATAAGGATTTGATAAAGATAAATAATTTAAAATTGAATAGATAAAAGATCTAGGGATTCTAATTTCACCAATCCAAACATGCTCAAAATTTTAAAACTCAATCAATCAATGTTTATAAAATTATTGATAGTGAATTTCTCTAAAGTAATTATCAATCTTTCTCAAGCATCGATAAAAATGAATCAAAAATATTATCCTACATCTCTGTCAAGATTTAATAGGTTGAAACTTATTAAGCACAGGAAATTATAATTGTTACACTAGATCCATAATTATCTCTAACTTATGAAATTCTAATGGTGTTACAAACAAAGATCAAATTTAATCATCACTTCTCAGTCTTAGAATTAGATCTAAAATCATCCAATAGTTGGCCAGACAATTACAAGCATTAAAAATAGATTATAACACTCAATAATACTGAATAAACATTGATTGAATTGATAGTCAAAATTTATGAACAATCATAGTTTGACTATGTTGTAGCTCTAGATAAAAATTTTAGAACATACTAGAATAAGAAGATATCCTAATAATATTCATGAACATAGAGGAAAAGAGAAGAAAAAACTAGATTTGAGGATGAATTGAAGTTGAGATCCGTCTCCCGGTTGGATCCGTCTTCGTTTCCTCTTCAAAATGCTTTCTCATTTGCCTCTCACGTACAAAAGTCCACAAAAGACCTAAAATATTCTCTTTATACACTAGCATTCAATAAGGATAAAAAAGGAGAGAAAAATGTTATCTCACCAGCGTCGCGACGCTGGCGTTCTGTCTGCCTATACGTCATGCTAGTGTCGCGGCGCTGGCCCTCCTGCCCACTTCCGTTCTTTTTACGATTTTTCCAAATTTTTGACTTCCAAATCTTTCCAAATCAATCTAAATGCAATTGAATATCAAACCTACAAGATAGAAACACAAATATACATAAATCAATCAATAAATCTAAAAGAACTAACAAAAATAAGGTTCTGATTCACTAAAATATGAGTGTAAAATACACTCATCAACCATCACCACCCAGTCTCCACCTACAAGGAGCGTACCTTCATCCTAGCCTTTATCCCTGCTGGGTAGGTCAATAACTAATCCTCCCTGCTTCTCACTCACGCAGGGAGCTAAGTAATAGGACAGTCTGTGCCTTTTCACTATGTACACGGCGCAGATTTCATCTACTGTATATTTAAGTTATGCCTCATATTGAGGGCTTCAATCCCTAGAAGAACCTTATAAGTACTAGGGGTATATTGGGAAGGGGCGAGGTTGAAAGTGCTAAAGAATTCTTAGAAAAGATGAGAGAATGGAAGCTTTAAACCTAATGTTGTGTACATTGGGGCTAAAAAAATTTGGTAGAGAGGATTACATTGGGAAGATTTAGGGATTCCTTCCCCAAAACCACATACTACATCTGGCGGGAAGACGTCCCTATGAAGGGCAAGAAAATGGTTAAATTCATTCTTATTCCTATCTACGGGAACTGTCACCTTAAATGGGTGTTCCTCCATTACTACTAGAAGAAGGAATGCAAAACAAAAGAAATGAGACGAAAAGACGTAACAAAGACAAAGAAGGGAAAACTTACAAAAGATAAGAATGTATAAAGAAATGAGGGAAACCTAGGTGATAGGATGCCAAAAACAAGTTAAAAACGTTTAATGGATAGGGAGATAAAAAGACACATGTTCTGAAAAAGGGGAAAGGCAAACGCCGGACGCATAGGGAAGAGACACAATGGAATAATTACTGCCAGTCTACCTAAAACTGGCGAGCCAATGACAACACGACACCTAGAGAAGAGAAAACCTAATGGGCCAGAAACACACATGAAGTAAGAACCATAAAATGAAGCAATGCGCATGGGGAATGAAACCTACGTGCATGTGTGTCGTGATAGGATAAAAACGACATTAGGAACAATGAAATTTTCAAGGAGTGTGTCAGCGACCCCAGAAATGAAGCAATAATGGTACATCATCTCGTTATTTAAAAACTTATGATTTTTTCTTGCGCAACACTTAATGTTTTATAGAATAAAAGAAGTCCAAATTGATGAAAGTTGATCAAGAATAGTTGTTCTCCCAAAATGGGACGCGTGCTGAGCATTCATTGCACATCGACGAGCATCGCCAAAGAGCAATGAGGGCAAATGAACCCTTAAAAAATATTTGTTTCCAGGTGGACAAAGGGACCAACCTAGGACTCACAGAAAATGTCAAAAAAGTAGAAACAGATGGCAGACCGAAGTCGCGAGACATTCACAAACAGATTATCGTCACTTCAAGGACGAGAACCAAAATTTTGAGAACGGGGATCATCGTTTCAAGAACGGGAACCAACATTTCAAGAACAGGACCATCATCTCAGGAATGGAGGATCATCACTTCAAGAATGGAAACCATCATTTCAAGAACGGGAACCATCATCTCAAGAATGGGTAATGACAGAACATCAAAACGGGAAAAAGAGTTTAGACCGACAATCAAGTGGTTGTGATTGATTAGGTAATCTGAATGACCTGGACAAGATAGATTAGAAGACCACCAAGTGACTCTGACTGATTGGCTCAGAACCACAGAAAATCGTCAAGTGGCAATGATTGATAGACGGCTGAGCGAGACAGATATAAAATAAGGAAGAGAAATGAACCCATACCTAGTAGAGATGATCTCCACGAATAGGTGTTGTTCCTAGGCATAATGAGTGCATCATCTCATATATATATTATTTTAGTCAAATCTATGCAACGAGGAAAGTCTTTAAAAAGCCAATGTATTCAATAAACAAAACATTCAAGGCAATCCAGACATAGATGACACAGTGCATTTACTCTTTATAAGTTCTGACTATCACCATTTCCCTCTATCTTATTAATACTCACATGAGTTTATTCTTATCAATATTTTTTCCTTAATCTTGAATGAAATGGGAAAAATCCTTTACAGGGAGCTTTTCAAGTTGGGGTTACTACCGAAAGAGAGAAACGACTATCTCTGGTGGGGAGCTCACTCTCAAAGCTTTAAATCGTCGAGAGAATGAGAGAGAGAGAGAGAGGCAATTTCCTAGGAGGGGGAGGGAGAGGGAGGGGGAGGGAGAGGCGATTTTGTGTGTGAGAGAGAGAGATAGAGAGATGAACCAGAGAGAGTGACGAAGGTAGAGATTTCATGAGAGAGGCCTACCGAGATGGGATGCCTCAGATCGTCGAAAAGGAGAACAAGGAGAAGAAAAATCAAAAGGGAGGTTTTTTGTTTGAAAATGATTTTTAGGGCTCGTTTGGTAGTCAATATAGTACTGTACTAATTTAATCTGTCGGATTGTATTGTACTGAATTAAATACTATTGTCCAGTGTTTGGTGGTGTATTAGTTAAGAAACTGTATTACTTGTACAATGTTTGGTACATCATAGTACTGGATTATTGTAAAAAATTTTGTCATAATTATATTTACACAAGTCTATTTAGAACTCTATAACATGTTCTTTAACATTTTCAACTACAAAAAAAACATTCATTCAACCCATCAATAATAATAATAATAATTAAAATACTCTAAAAAAGATCCTGAAACATTATCATTTATTTTCATAATCTACAATAATATTCATACAAAAATGTTCATCCACCAAGATATCATAAAATAAGCTTCCATGTCCACGACATAAATATCATATAATGCCCATCTACCAAGGCATCACAAAAGAATTTTCACATATAACATATATGCTCTCTATAATATCTATCCACAAAGGCATCACAAAAAATCATTACATCAAACATTTGTAATTCACCATTTAACAAAATATCATGCATCTATAAAATAAGTACGAAAGGAGGCCTAAATTCACCTATGACGAAGTAGTTTTGCTACAAATACTCGCTTGTGCTCGTCCTTCAAAGATCTGAAAGCAAACACATTTTTTGATTTTACTAGAATGAGTGTAAATGCATCAATCTCATCATCAACAGAAAGCTCAAAACTTTGTAACTCGCCAGCAATGTCAGTGTAATTTTTATCATCACTCACGATTCTACTACTAATTATTTTTATTCTCTCAAAGGACTTCTCAAACATTTTCTCAAAGACATTGGCAAACACAAATCTATAACGAAAACCAAACACAAATCTATAACGAAAACCAAACACAAATCTATAATGAAAATCAAACACAAATCTAACGAGAAGAAGACACCAACAGTACCAGATCTAACAAAAACCAGAACAAACACAGATCTCTAAATAAAAACGTAGATTGAAAAAACAAACAAACACAGATCTATGAAAAATATAGATCTATAGACAAAAACTAGAAGCAACGAGAAGAAGAATCCAACGAGAAGAAGAATAAGAGGTTTACCAGGAAGAGGCGGTGGAAGGAAAAAGCTTCGGCAGCTGGAGGAAGAAGCTTTGTGTTGGTCGTGAGTGAGCTTTAGTCCCCTATTTTAGGAGTGGACTAAATTATCCTGCGTGGGTGGGACTCTTAGTTAGTACATGCTCAATATTTTTGTCAAACGTCGACATTACTAAAATAATATTATCTTATATTTAATACTGTATAATATGAGTTACCAAACAAGTACTTCAGGATTTGGTTAGTAAAATGTCCTTTGCCTTTTGTTTTTATATAGGTAAAATTTGCATTTTGAAGATGCGATTCTGTGTGGTCCACGTCACCCTCTTCTCGCCACGTTAGAACGGCAACAACATCCAAAATCGCTTCAACATACGATTTCGCTAACATGGCTATAAATGCATCATTTTTCTAAAGTAGTTCATTTTATTTATTTTTTATTAAAATAAGATTAAAAATAAATAAAAAAATCCCAACAATGACCTAATAACTTACCATTTCTGCCCGTGATTTTCTATAATAAAACGTATAGTGTGTTTTGAGTTTTAAATAACAAAGCTATATCCATTTAGACTGCATTCTCAAAATATAGTTATCCATCATAAAATTGAAAAATAGTTATTGGAGACACATATATAAACATACAATTACATTAATACAAAACTGACGTGTCATGAAAATTTGTATATGTGTGGAAAGTGAAAAAAAAAATCATTTATTAAATTGACTATAAAAACTTGACGGGGTTGGAGTGGGTTTTGTTTAATGTGCTAACATATATATATTTTTACATTAAAAGTCGTACATTTCTTTCATACCTGGTATTGAGAATTTATTTGGTTGATATGTGATTTATATTTTACTATTCAGTTAGGTGTAATGGAATTATTTGGTTGTGCATTTGATTTGAGTTTTATTTGGGTAGAATGAATTATTTGAATTAATCTACATAAACTGTTGGACAATCTTGAGCAACACAACCTTAGACTTGTTTTTATTTAAAGCTTGATTATTCTAATAAGCAAGATATTACATTGAAAATAGTAGTTAATTAATTGATTAATTGTCTTCAAAGCTGAGCAAGTTGGTGGATATCAGAAGGTTGAGCATCAGGGGGTAACTGAGCTTGATATGCTCTTGCAGCAAACACTGAAAATCCAAGCTCAGTAGGATGAATTGCATCCCAGAATATGTATTGTGTCCTGTTTGCACATGGCCTTGTAAATGGACTGCATTGGATTTGATCAACCCCTAGTTGACAACATGGAGCATCTGAAATCACACCGGCTGGATTTTCCAAACAAGAAATCACAGAAAAATGAGATAAACAGAATAATTAAGTTTAGGGTAAAATGGACTTTTAATCCTCTTATTTTTACTGAGAAATTGCGGTAGATAGACCACTGAGAAGAAAATGATGTTTAAACCCGTGTTTAGTTTTACACAAGAAAATGCTTGGTTACCTCTTGCAATATTTCATGATCTAAAATTTTATGCTCGACCATGATCTAGCATTCAAATATTAAGATTAATATACATTAAATTCAGCCGAAAAATTTCAAATGAAATGAGCTATCTTAGTCTTTTCTCTTGTAAGAAAAGGCTGTGTTTCTTTAAAAAAAATGCATGATTTCTAAAAATCATTTTTTTATTTGTTCATACTTTTTTTTTCTATTTTCTCTTGTTCCCAATTTGATCCATGGAGTTTTGTTTTTCCCAATCAAGCCATTGAGATAATTTAAAACAATGTGATCAATTCCTTTTATTAGGCCTCAAAACCTTGAAATATTGGCTTATATGATCAATAAATTGAGGTGTACCTACTTTTAATAATCCCAACATTTTAATAATTTGAGGATTTAATTAAGAAAATTAGACTTACAGGTGACTAAATTAAATATCAGGGTAAAAGTATATTATAACTAATTAAAAAGGTGGAGTAAAAAGATTAGTACCTAGAGTTGGACTTGTAGCTCCAATAACGAGAGTCAATGAAGGTATTAAACTGATTAACAAGAGATTTGACTCTAACATTGAAAAGTTGAACGGCCTTGTTAATGCTGTCAACACATGCCGACCCACTGCTTCTCCCAAAGGTTGATATTGCATATGGAGTGCAACCTACTCGACCAACTCCAAATATAGCCACCTTCCTTGCTCCGTTATTGTACAAAGCCTAGCATCAACCGGTAAAAATAAACGTATATACATCTTGAGTTCAAACGATTTGTATATGTTCATTTAAGCGTCCACTAGTTAAAGTTGACGCCTAATATGTGCCAAAGAAAGGAGTAAAAGGGAATTTGTTAATGAACCTGTAGTTGCTGAGAAAACTGTTGGGCAAGAACAGCAGCATATTGGTCAGGAGTAAAGAGGGTGCTGGTTGAGTAGAAACGTGGGTTGAAGTAATTGTTAAGATAGTCATTGATTCCCATTGCAGCTGTATATATGCACTTGTTTAGCAGTGTTGCTGTCGCGTTTCTACTTCCCAGCAATCTGTTTAAGCTCGTAATTGTCTTTAGATGGTTTGTAATTGCTCGTTCATCGTTATCCTATCACCCTACAATCTTAATATAATTAAGAAATATTCAACATTATTAAGCTTATGCTTAAGCTTAATCAATTTGACATGTGCTAGACACACGTATTATATTATAAGCTAATATAAATAATGTTGTGTGTTATTATGATGTTCAATACTATTATGACATGATAACGTGCGTATTGTGACACCATATTATAAATTTACATTATAATTGAAATTATAGTTTTTTATTTTACATTTTATGCGTAGTATAAAATATTATTTTCATATCTTAATTTACCATGGTCCATCCACTATGGTCGCGAATTCCTGCACTTCCAGAAGCATAATTTACCCCCTTGAAGTATTTGTTGACCTCTTGCAGTAGCGAATGGTGGAATGAAACTTCGAAAACCCAGTAATTGAGCTGCAAAAAAGATGGAAGCTTTATCTTTTGACTATTATTAATTTGTAGGAAGGTAAACATATAATTGTCCTTTTTAAATAAATAAATTGAGTAAAAATCAATAAAGCACATAAGAATTATTCTTGGGACCATAATAATTTATTAGTCTGCAAAATCAAAATTAATAGAAAGATCAAGTTTCCAATCCTATTCGGTTATTACAACCAAGGTTGCCAATCCACAATATAATTTAGGTTTGAATTAATTAGATTTATTAATTCAATTTGATTGACATCAACCACGTCACGTGCTTTTTTTATAAAAAAAAGTAATTACATTTTAATTAATTAATCTAATAATATAAGTAAATCTAATACTTTATCATGTGATTTAGTGCCATATTAATAAATATCCGTTGTTTTTATAATCGAAAAAATGGAATACGAACACAGCTTTTCTTTTAAGAAATCTTTAAAAAGAATTTTATAACTGAATAAGTCATTCATATGATTTTAACAAAAATAAATTACAGATATTTAAATATTCTAATAGCCATTTAAAAATTCCATTGACATATGAAAATTTAATAGCTGACACAACATTTTTTTATGACATAAATAATAACGAAACAATATAGTGTTATATGAAAGAGACCATTTAAATTTGCTTAAATGATAGAAAAAAGGGATGAGATTAGCATATTATACCAATAATGTCCAACAAGTTACGTGCATTAGTAAATCTGTCAGTAGCACCACCAGGAAAGTCAATACCATTATCAGACAGAGAATCACCAAATATGAAATAACAAGGCACTTGTTGTGCAACGACCCAATAATTACTCGAACTTGAAACTAAAAGGAAAACACAGGAGCACTGCAATTGGCTTCAAATGACCAATTGCCATCTCTCTCTCAAATAATGGAATGGATTTTTTTCTTGTGAGTTGGAAGAATTAGTATGCTTTGTAGACGTATTTATAGGCTAAGATGCGAGACTTTTTGGTTTAAAAAATGATAGAATGTCAACCGTATATACGCATGGGGCGCTGGCTACAGACTGCAATGGGTTCTTTTTCTTATTTGGAGAGGTGATGTATATAGGACTGTCTAGATTAGGAATATTGACTAGGGTGAAAAATTTGATACCGAACCAACCGAACCAGACCAAACCGAATAAAATATATTCGATTCGGTCTGTTATTAAATATACATCGGTTCAGTTCGGCAGGACTTTCGGTTCGATTCAAAAAATATGTATTTTTAAATCGAGCCGAACCGAATATCCCTATGTAAAACGACGTCGTTTTATACCCTAGTATTGTTTATCTCATATACTTTTCAATTCGACGTCATTTTGAGTCTTTAACCCCATATATAAGCTGAATTCTCTCTCGAGTCCTCACAGGTCGCAAATCGTAGATCTTAGGGTTTTGTTTGAGTCTCCTTCTTCACGATTCCTCTCTTAGGGTTTTGTTTGAGTCTCATTCTTCGTGATTTCTCTCTTAGGGTTGTGTCTGAGTCTCCTTGTTCGTGATTTCTCTCTTAGGGTTGTCTGAGTCTCCTTCTTCGCGAAGCTCAGGTTACAAATCGCTCTGAATCTTTGATTTCTTTCAAGTCTCATCTCTGTTCTTCTCTTATTTGTCTACTGAATTTCTGATTTCTCTCGAAGCTCAGCGCTCTGAATTGCTACTGAATCTCTAATTTCTCTCATTCTTTGCGATTTCTCTCTGATTTGTCTGTTGGGTCTCTGAAGCTCTCCAGGTAATGCTTCACGAATTTCACCCTTCTCTCAACTCTGTGTTCTCTTATTTACGTTTGATTTAAGTTTAGATCTGCCTGAATCTTGGTTTTATGGTTGACATGTTTGATCTGCAGTGTTTGACTATAGATCTGTTGCTTTTAGATCTGTGGAACGTTGCTCATTTTTTTGTTATGTATACTGCTCTTTTGTTTGAATCTTTGATTTCTTTTATTCTGTATACTGCTCAATTGTAATATGTATCAGGGACAGTATTATGATCTAATTATGATTTATGTTTGTTCTATATTATGAACTGTGGACTCTTTTGTTTTATATTTGTATCATTGTTCTGTATTATGATCTGTATACTGTTCTCTATTACTCTTTTGACTTACTAATAGTTTCTTATTATTTTATTTATCTCATTCAATAACTAGATGTCAGATGCTGATGCGGAAGTTACTGAAAATGCTGGAGTTAAAGACTCAAAACCTCCAAGGCATAATTAAGGTAAGAGAAAATCTAAACGAGGGCCATCTGATGTTTGGAATGAATTTTATTTTATGTTTAAATGTTCAATATGATTTGTGATAAATTTGATGCTTTATTTAGGTCGCTAGACATGAAATTTTCAGGTTTAAAAATGAAAATACACTTAAAAAAACTATACAGAAATATGGGCCGAATCGGTGAACGAATCGAACCATAACTCACGGTTCGATTCATACATAAATCACGGATCGAGTTCGGTTAAGGGTAGAGCTGACCTGTGATTTTCGGTTTGATTCGATTTTTGCTTAAATAATCGATCGAACCGAACCATAAATACCCATAATATTGACTTATGGTAGAATGCCCACCATTATCCCTTCTCAATTTTTTTGGGTCAAAGATATCCCCTTTCTAGTTTAGTACTATGTTTTTTTTATCGAAGTTACATATTATGATTGGAGTGGGACGTTTGATTCGAACTCACAAGCTCTTAGATATAGGTGTGAGAGATTAACCAGCTATCGTAACTCATATTGTCTAATATTATGAGTTAGTGAGAATTGGTTTTAGATTAGGAATATTGAGTTATGAGAGTGTTTATTTTTTCCGCAATTGTAGACATATCATGATCTAAACAAAAAATTAATTGACTTAGTAATGTATTAATCATTCATAGATTAATGTTTTATCAGTCATTAAAATGATTTTTTATTTATGTATATGTTCATAAACTTATAAATGATTAACACGTTAATTAGTCAACTAAAACTCTCTCGTTGTACGTAGAACTACTTTAACAATCAATATGGGGTTTTTTAGTATGGTGGTTTAGATTTCGTTACAATATCTAAGTTTTTAGGATTTGAATTCAAAAGTGATGTAGTTAAATAGATTAGAGTGGTACAAATATATATGTCTTAATTAATATTTAATAGTGTTTGGGACCTATATATAAATAGGTAAGTTAATTTTTTATTTGTATATATACTAATAAACTTATAAATAATTAACACGTTGATTAGTCTAGTAGAACTGTCTATTTTTTGTCGTTGTACGTAGTACCACTTTAACAATCAATATGTGTTGTTTTAGTATGGTGGTTTAGGTTTCGTTACAATATCTAAGTTTTTAGGGTTTGAAATTCAAAAGTGATGTAGTTTAATAGATTAGGAGTGGTACAAGTATATGTATCTTAATTAATATTTAATCGTGTTTGGCACCTATACATAGTAGGCAAGTTGATATATTGAAGCCATAATTTTGACTTTTGTATAGGGGCAGATCTATAACTTTTGTTTAGGGAGACAGTTACAATATAAAATAAAATATTTATAAAAATAAAAAATCTCAAGAATGATATTGCTTTTAATATTCACTGCTGAGAGCTCTGCTAAATTGATTTCTTGAAATATAATTTTTGAACTAGTAGTTTTTTTCATTGTTGACGAAGATAGTTCAATGTCGATTTTCATTTAAAATATCTTTCCATCTTTATTTTAGGATCATAGTAGCAAAAACTAATTTTATTATTTTATTTATGCTTACAAAGTGAAGTACAATAAGAAATAAAATAAACAAAATCATAAACGAAAGTAATAATTATGAATTTAATAAAATATCAATTAACAATGAACGAGTATAATAATTAAAGTTTAGAATTCTTACATGTTGATGTTTGCTACTTTTACAACCTTTTTATGTGTCTGTGTTCAATGTTTTTATTTAATTTCTAAACATAATTGATACAAAAAGTAATTAATGTAATATATTAATAAAAAAATAAACATGTAAAATAAATAAAATATTAGAGTGACTTATCTAGTGTGATTCAACTCATAAGAAGTACGTGTGAAGAATACACTAATTTAAATAGAATTAAAGAATGGAGAGGACAAAAAAAGAATTGAAGATATAATTTAAATGAGAGAGAGACGACTATGGCCTATGTGGGACTTCTAGGATGAGACTCGGGAAATTTGAATTAAAGAACGGAGGGAATAAAAGAAGAGAGATAGTTATGTGAAACTTGAGAGAGAGAGAAAGAAAGGCTATGACTTGGAAAAGAGAGAAAGAGTGAGAGAGAAGAGTGGAAGAGAGATATAAAAAGGGTTAGGTTTAGGATATAGATGTTTGTATTGACTATTTTAGATAAAAGTGATTAATAGATTTAAAGGGTTAGGAGTAATTTATATATAATATAATATGTACAAAAAATAGAATTACACTAAAAAGTCAGGGGTACGTGCCCCTGGTCTTGGCAGATTCGCTCTTACTTTTGCGTCTTATTTTTATTGGCATTGTAGGAAATAAATAGATGTCGGTGGCATTAAAATATATCACATTTGATATTTTTCAAGCAAGAATTAAATTAGCAAATATACACATGTACCGAAATATATAATGATTTTAAAATAGGTCTTTACTTTAATTTGTAAGTTTAATTCCATTGTTAGCATGTAACTTGTGTTTCTTGTCAGATGAGTTTTACAGGTGTAATCTTTTATTGTCCACGTGTACTGTGTGCTGTTGATTATAGTTGGAGTGGTTAGTCTATTTATTTGACCTAAACTATATTTAACATTAAGTGAGCTAAGATAATGAAGTAAGATGAAATTCAGTTGAATACTTCTCTCTCTTCTCCTTCCTTCTCTTTCTCTCTCTTTGCACTTTCCTTTCATGTTCTTGTCTGAAACCCTAAAGATTACATGGCATCAGAGCGCGATTAAGACCAACGTCTACTATGGATTCCTCTGCTTCTTCGTCTGGTTCACAAACAGCTTCTTTGTTTGTAATTTGGTATCAATTCGGCTTGATACTAGCAATTATGTACTCTGGAAATTCTAAATTTCTGCAATTCTTCGGGCTCATGATTTGTTTGGATTTATTGATGGTTCTTTGATATGTCCAAACAAATTTCTTAGTAGTGATAAAGAAGAAGTAACAAGTGGTGTAGATCCAAAATTTGAGCAATAGATTGCTCAAGATCAAGCTCTCATGGCGCTTATCAATGCTACTCTCTCCCCAGTAGCTCTTTTTTCACTTGGTTGTGAGACCTCTCGTGAAGTGTGGAAATCACTTGAGAAAAGATTCTCTTCTCTGTCAAGATCAAGCATATTGCAATTGAAAGCTGATTTATAAACTGTGAATAAAAAGTCAAATGAATCAATTAATGACTATGTTGAGCGTATCAAGGAGATTAAAGACAAACTGGTGGTTGTTTCTATCTTAGTAGAAGATGAAGATATTCTAATTCATACGCTTAATGGACTGCCATCCGACTACAATGCCTTAAGAACTTCAATAAGGACCCGTTCTGAGTCACTTATGTTTGAAGAACTACATGTTTTGCTGAAGGCAGAGGAGAAATCTATAGAACAACAAAACAAAAGCTTTGACTCTCATTTTCAACCTGCTGCAATGATGGCTACACGGTTCAGAGGTTACAATTAGTTTAGAGGAAGAAATGAAAATGCTGGCAGAAACTCATTCAGGGGAGGTAGAGGTAACGTTGGAAGAGGTTTCCCCCACAATGTAGAGGTATTCTTCCTACTCCTGGTTTTCAGAATTCTGCATCAAACAATTCTCAATTTTCGAATTATGTGAATACTGGTATTGGACAGAACATGAATAAGGGTAATAATATGAATTCTGGAGGAAGAATACAGTGTCAAATATGTCAGAAACTTGGTCATTCTACTATAGACTATTATAATCGCATGAATTCTTCCTTTCAAGGAAGACACCCTCCTTCTCAACTCCATACTATGGCATCCTTTTCACAGTCTACCTAATATACTTCATAACCTTCAACACATTCTCCTATTTGGTACTCCATACTGGGTCTAATGCCCTCATTACCTCTGATATGTCAAATTTGACTATTTCAACTGATTATAATGGAGAGGACAACATTGCTGTTGGAAATGGCCAAACTTTACCTATTACTCATTCAGGTTATGGACGCTTACCTACTGCTTCTCACAATTTTTCTTTAGATCCAATCTTTAGGGTTCCTTGTATTGCTTCAAATCTTCCTTTAGTTCATCAGTGTTGTGTTACTAACAATTATCAATTTGTCTTTGATTCTGACTTCGTTTTCATTCAGGACAAAGCCTCAAGCCAAATTCTGTTTCAAGGACCGACTGAAAATGGTCTTTATCCTATTTCCAGCTGTCTTTCAAATCCATTTACCACGGCTAAGTCATCTTCTGTTGCATTACTTGGTACAAAAGTGTCTACTTCTGTGTGGCACAATAGGTTAGGTCACCCATCCAACAATATTGTTACTTCCATTTTGAATAAACATGTTATTCCTTACACTGTTGCTTCGGATAATTGTTTGTGTAAAAGTTGTATTTAAGGCAAAATGACCAAACAACCTTCTAATATATCGCACATTGTCTCTTCTTTACCTTTAGAGCTGATTCATAGTGATGTATGGGGTCTATCTATAGTACTTTCAATTTTTGGATATAAAATACTGTCTTTTATGGATGACATGTCTAAATATACTTGGCTGTTTCCTTTAGTTAAAAAATGTTTAGAACTTATTATCTTCTAAAATTAAGATTTTATATGTAATATACCTTCTGACTATTCTAGTCTTAAAACATGTGGCTGTGCATGCTACCCATTACTCAAACCATATGATGATCATAAGCTTTGACCCAAATCTACACAATGTATATTTTTAGGTTATGCTCTTGAATACAAAGCTTACATATGCTTTGATCAGTCCACACAAAAGTTTTAGATATCTAGATATGTGCTTTTTGATGAAAATGTTTTTCCTTTTGCTTGTTCCTCTTCCACTAATGATTCTTTCCAGTCTTCATTTCCTAGACCTTCTTGCCAATTTCCTGCATATCTTTTTCGTTCTATTGTTCCTCATTCTAACACTGATGCTACTGTCTCACCTTCTGTTATCCCTTCTGATTTACCTCACACTTCTGCAACTACTTAACCACAACTTACATCTACTGCCTTTTCTGATTCTATACCTATTTCTTCTACTTCAGTTCCCGTTGTCTCTTCTGATAATAATCATCCCATGCAAACCAGATCTAAATCTGGTCTAAGCAAAAGGAAAGCACTTCTTGTCACCAACAATTCCTCATCAATTCATACTTCACCATCAGAACCCACTTCTTGGAGATCTGCTATGGCAGAGGGGTTCACTGCCTTACAAAAGCAGGGAACATAGTCTTTAACCCCTCTTCCTTCAGGTAAGCAAGCTATAGGCTGCAAATGGGTTTATAGAATTAAATATAATCCAGATGGTAATATTTCCATTCATAAAGCTCATTTTGTTGCAAAAGAATTTCACCAAGAATATGGTATAGACTATGAGGAAACATTTAGTCCAATTGTTAAAAAAAACTATTGTTAGACTTGATCGTGCATTTGCTGCACATTATAAATGGCCCCCGAGACAATTGATGTAAAAAAACGCCTGGCCATCTAAATCAAGAAGTGTACATGCAGCAGCCTCCAAGCTTTGTTGACTCCCTCTTGGATCAGGTTTTAGATTTACAATAAAATTTAGAATAAAACTCTTGGTTCGTGAGCGAAATATCAAAAGTTTTCAAAACAAATATTTATTCGAATTAAATATTAAATCACTCAACGATCATACATATTCAGATAAACGTATTGAGAAAATATAGAAACAATTTATACATTTTCTTATATTAGAGAAATTCTAATTTGGCGGGATCCAATTATTTGTCTTGCGTTCTTCATTCTTGAGATTCACAAAACTTCAATTGATCTTCACACCAACAACCACCCGTATGGTTCAGAAGCATATCTCGCAAGGATATTGTAGGAATAGAGTGTGAGCTCTTTAAACAACTAAGAAAGAAAAAAATAAATTTTATTCTCCGTCTGATAGTTTTTGGCAGCAACTGTAGGGGCAAGGGAGAGAAACTATTTTTTGTTCTGAATAATCACACACTATGATTAGGGTTAAAGATGCAACCCTAATGCAATCCTTTATATAATAATTATAAAATTTACACATATATCTCTATATGTTAAATTGCCGCATTCACCTCCCTTGCACTACAATGCCGCATTCACCTCCCTTGCACTACAATCTGTGATTTTTACATCTCCCCTAGAGTCAAGACTGTATTCAAATTCATCAATTCAAATTGATAAATTAAATTTATCCTTATCAATTAATTAATTTTTTATTTACTAATCATCCAATAATTAAAAAATAACAAATTAATTAATTTGAACATTAATTTTGATATTCACTAATTTAGTGATGACATCCATCACATATGGGTTCGGGAAGTGTACATTAATTCAAAACACATTTTTTGTCCAACTAACGTTTCTCATTCTTGTTCTTATGAGCTACTCCTGAGACCGAATGGATATACATAAATAAAGCTATGAGATTCAAATACCTGGCTAATTTATCTCCATAAATTCTCGACCTATTTAATCCCGACATCGTACGACTCCACTATAGGTCTGATGCCGAACCAACTCTTGATTCATACGTACTATATTTTTTTTGGTGTAAATAAATAATTTCATTTACGGCTCATAGGATATTTTACGATATTATCCTTCGTGAATATCAGTCACAAGAGTGATATGTAAAATTACTATTTTACCACTCTAGTTATTGTTTGCTATATTCATTTAATGACTATGAATAAGAAAAACATAATAATAAAGTATTTCGTACAGTTCACCATGCCTTATTCAACGTAACATTTCATCGAGTACCTGGTCAAGTTTATTTATTCACACACTCATCAATAAAGTATAAGGTAATATTGTTGCTTTTGCAATCTCGTCACAAATTCTATATCTGTGAATCACGTAACTCCAACATAGTCGAATCACGATCTTAACAGCCAATGTGTTGTCTGGCGGTTCGAACTCACTCCTTTGACGAATCAAAGATCGCAAGTAACTAAGTCAAGTTCCGTATTAACCTCAGGATTAAGGTAAACACAAAAATACCTTTAAGCTATAACAATTAGATTTAGAGTTAGATAAATGGTTTTGCTTTAAACTAACTTATTACTGGTCTATTCAACATGTTTCATAACATGTCTAGGTCAACTGTTAAAGTCTCTACTCCCATATCCCAAGATCGACATCCATTATTTCAACCTAACAGTCATAATTAGACACGATTATTCAGTCGATCCTAGAGTCTAAGACCACGTATAATATTTTTTAAACTATCCCAAAAGAGTTTTCCTGGAAGACTGCCCAATCTTTACCCTTCTTATGTTGATAATAGTTTCAGGACTTAAATAAATTATAAACACACTTTAATTAAAAGAAAATTTCACTTATTTGTAAAATCCAGTAATACATTGTTTACTCATAAAAAGTTATTACATCCTACTTTATGGGCATAATTCCAACAATCTTTCACTTGGACTAAAATAGACGTGTACAATCCGTATCTCCATGCCCTCTAGATGATCATCAAAGACTTTAATTCTTAAAGTCTTTGTGAATGGATCTGCCAGGTTGTTGACCGTCGATATGTGTGTTACTTTAACATCTCCATGCTGAACTATTTTTCTGATGAGGTGGTACTTTCGCTCTATGTGTTTAGATCTTTTATGGCTCTTCAGTTCCTTCGAGTTTGCTACAGTCCCGCTGTTATCACAATAAAGTGCCATGGGTTTCTTATCATCTGAAATGACTTCCAGAGCCTTTAAGATCTTTCTAAGTCAGACAACATCCTTTGCAGCTTCACAAGCCGTCACATACTCAGCTTCCATAATAGAATCAACAATGTAAGATTGTTTAATACTTCTCCATACGACTACTCCACCATTCAGGATGAACACTGATCCTGATGTTGACATCCTAGAATCTTTGTCTGCTTGAAAATTAGAGTTGGTATAACCCGTCATATTTAGGTTAGTACCTGAATTCAAAAGCATGTAGTTCCTCGTTCTTTCTAAGATACTTGACGATATGCTTGACATAGTTCCAATGTTCGAGTTCAGGATTAGATTGGAAACGATTCACCATGCCTATGATGTAGTAAATATCTGACTTAGTGCAAAGCATTGCATACATGAGACTTTCTACGGCTGATGCATAGGGAATCTTTCTCATGTCTTTCTCTTCTTGAGGAGTCTTGGGAGACTGCTTATTCGAGAGGTTAACTCCATGCCGAAAGGGAATATATCCATTCTTGGAGTCTGGCATTCTAAAGCGATCCACCACCTTATCAATATAAGATGCTTGAGACAATCCAATTATATGTTCTTATGATCCCGAAAGATATGAATACCTAGGACAAATGCAGTTTCTCGAAGATTTTTCATATCAAATTGTTTTGCTAGCCAAATCTTGAAATTGAACAATTTTCTACATTATTTCTAATGAGTAGAATATCGTCTATGTACAAAATCAGAAAAACCACATTCCCTTCATGTATCAGCTTATACACACAGGGTTTATCCACTAACTGCTCAAAACTAAAGTTATTGAAAGTTTCGTCGAATATGATATTCCACGATCGGAACGCTTGCTCAAGTCCATAAATAGACTTCAGCAGCTCGCAAACCTTGCCTTCTCTTCTTTTCTTGATGAACCCGTCTAATTGAGCCATATAAATACGCTATTCAAGATTGCCATTCAGAAAAGCAGTCTTGACGTCCATATGCTATATTTCATAATCGAGAGCAAGAACAATGGACAGAAGGATCGAATGGACTTAAGCATAGCCACCGGTGAGAAGATATCCTCATAGTCAATACTTAGCCTAGCTTTAAATGTATCCACATTCCTATCTGGACCTCTCTTTTTCTTAACATAGTCTTATGCATGCCAAGGTTTCCAAAATGGAGAACTACACAAATGACCCTTTTCGGCAATTTATGTAGCAAAATGGCCAGCCCATCTTTTTAATTACAAGAATGGTCAGGCGGCCTGGTTGGGTAATGGTAAATAGTTGGCCATTTACCATTAGGCCCTTAATGAAAAAGGGCCTAAAACGCATGCCACAATGCACGTGCAACGGCCTCACGCACACTACTGCTTTAATGAAATGCGACGTTTAGCGGAACGAAAAAAAGTGGCTATGAGTATGGTATATAAATTAGATACAATATCTAATTTAGATACTAGTTTATTTTTATGAACATTAGAATAATAAAAAATATTGAACACTCTTACACTGGCTATGCTTAATGTATAGAAATTATGGTATCTAATTTAAATATTGATTTATTTTTATTCGTTTGTTTTGTTTTTGTTTTGGTTGTGACTATTGTATATAAATTAGATACGTATGATATCTAATTTAAGTACCATAGCGTAGAATAAGATCTGAAAAAAATTGATGTCGCGTATAAAGTAGCTTAGAAAAAGCGAAAGAACCAAAGACCATCGTAAAAAAATAAGAAAAGCCTCAGATCCAATCAATAATCAGAAAAAAACCCTTAGATCTAATAATGAAACCCTAACAACACATTCATTATGCAAAAACTACCAATTTTAAAGATCCAATCAATTCATTGTTGCTAACAAGGAAACACGAAGAAAAAGAAGAACAATGAGGGAGGGAGGGGGGTCACCGACGAACAACTTGCAACGAGGAAGATAAAGGTAGATGCGACGAATGACAATGGACGAACCACGAACGACGACAAGCAGGGAGCGGTGATCGACAATGATAGTTCAAAACCCTATACACCATATCTCTCACCTTCGAGGAGGATGAGAGTAAAAAAGGAAAAAAACTTAAAAAATAAAGGAAATGCGATGTGTTAAAAAAAGGCCATTCATGCAATTTTAAAAAAAGACATTTATGTAGCATTGCCCTAAGGCTTCCCAAACTCTAATTAGGAAACCTATGGCGCAGGGGATGGGGGCCGGCGGCGGTGTGCGGTAGAAGGTGCAGTGTGGCAGCTGGCACGACGCAACGGTGGACAGTGGCGGGCAGCGGCTAGCGGTAGTGGCACAACGACATCTTGGGATTTGTGCGGCGATAGATTACATGTAATTTAAAGATACAACGCTTGCAAAAATTAAATTACATAAAATATTATGACTCAATATCGGCGTACATCAATTCTAAAATTGAAAAATAACATCTAGAGTCAATCGATTGTGATTCATTCATAAACACACATTCAAACATGCTTTGAATCTACCATACAAAAATATATGCCAATATCACAATATCCATCCATAGATACGTTTAATCACAGAATATGCGTAGTTAAGAACCTGACTCTGATATTAATTGTTGGATCGGGTTTTAGATTTAGAACAAAATTAATGAACCACGAATGGTTCGTGGGCGGAATATAAAAAAATTTCAAAACAAATATTTAATCAAATTAAATATAAAACAATCAATGATCATACATATTCATATAAACCTATTGAGAAAATATAGAGACAATTTATACATTTTCTTGTATTTGAGAATTTCTCATTTGACGGGATCTAATTGTTTGCCTTGCGTTCTTCATTCTTGAGATTCACAGAACTTCAATTGATATTCACAGCAACAACCATCGTACGATTAAGAAGTATATCTTGCAAGGATATTGTTAGGAATAGAGTGTCAGCTCTCTAAACAACTGAGAAAGAAATTTTGTTTTCTTCCTCTGATAGTTTTCGACGGCAATTGTAGGGGGATGGGAGAGAAACTCCTTTTTGTTCTAAATAATCACACACTATGATTAAGGTTATGGATGCAACCCTAATGCAATCTCTTATAATGCAATCCCTATATGTTAAATTGCTGAAAATCACCTCCCTTGCACTACAATCTGTGATTTTTACGTCTCCCCTACAGTCAAGACTGTGTCCAAATTCATCAATTCAAATTGATAAATTAAATTGATCCCTATTAATTAATTAATTAATTTTTTTATTTACTAACTATCTAATAATTAGAAAATAATAAATTAATTAATTTGAACATTAATTTTGGTCTTCACTAATTTAGTGATGACACCCATCACATATGAGTTCCGGAAGTGTCTTTTGGTCCAAAACACGTTTTTAGTCCAACTGACGTTGTTTCTCATTCCTGTCTTTATGAGCTACTCATGAGACCGAATGAACCCACATGAATAAAGCTATGAGATTCAAATACCTGGCTAATTTATATCCATAAATTTGTGACCTATTTAATCCTGACATCATACTACTCAACTATAGGTCCGATGCCGAATTAACTCATAATTCATGCGCGCTACATTTTTTGTTGGTGTAAATAATTTTTTTCATTTCACGGTACACATGATTTTACGATGTTATTATTCGTGAATATCAATAACAAAAACATGATCTAAAATTACCATTTTACCCATCTAGTTAATATTTCCTGAATTCCTTTATTGACTGTGAGTAAGAAAGACATAACAGTGAAATGTCTCGTACAGTTCACCATGTCTAATTCAATGATTCATTTTATCGAGTATCTGGTCATGTTTATTTATTCACACACTCTTTAATAAATAAGGTGATATTGTTGCTTTTACAATCTTTTTACAAATTCCTTATCTGTGAATCACGTAACTTCAACATAGTTGAATCACAATCTCAATAGTCGATGTATTGTCCGATAGTTAGAACTCACTCTTTTGGTGAATCAAAGATCACAAGTAACTAAGTCAGGTTTCGTATTCACCTCAAGATTAAAGCAAACATAAAAATTCCCTTAAGGCATAACAATTAGATTTAGAGCTAGATAAACGACTTTGCTCTAAATTAATTTGTTATTGGTCTATTCAACATATTTCATAATATGTCTATGTAAACCGTTAGAGTCTCCACTCTCATGCCTCAAGACTGACATCTATTGGTTCACCCTAATAGTCATAATTGGACTCAATTGTCCAGTCGATCCTAAGACTGCTAATAATATTTTTTGAACTATCTCAGAAGAGTTTGTTTGGAAGACCGCTCAATCTTTACTCTTTTTACGTTGATAATAGTTTCATGACTTAAGTAAATTAAAGACATACTTTAATTAAAGGAAACTTTCATTTATTCATAAAATACAGAAATACATAAATGTCAATAAATAATTATTTAATCATAAAAAGTTATTACACCATATTATGGACATAATTACAACACTCCCAACACCCTCATTTTGTATACCATCTTCATAAGTCTCTTTATGGCCTTAAAGAGGCCCCTCGTGCATGGTTTGATTGGTTCACATCCCACTTGTGTTAATTTGGTTTTGTTGCATCACAGACATATACTTCATTGTTTATGAGAAAAGATTGTACTTCCTTGACCTATCTCTTGCTTTATGTGGATGACATAGTTCTGACTAGAAATGATAATTCTTTTATTGCTGCTCTTATTACTCAATTGCAAGATGAATTTGATATGAATGATTTGGGGGCTGTGAAATACTTTATGGGTCTTGAAGGGCATCACACATCCTCTTGTTTATTTATTACCCAAGAAAAGTATGCTAAAGATCTGTTACGCAAGGTAGGGATGAGTGACTGTAAACCTTGCAAAACACCAGCTTCTACTAAGCATGTTACTGATGTTTCACAGGAAACTCCTTTCTCTGATCCATTAAAGTATAGAAATATTGTTGGCAGTCTCCAGTACCTCACATTTACACGGCCAGATATAAACAGGGTGTCTCAGTTCATGCATACTCCTTCTGAGGCTAATTTTTTTGCTATCAAACGGATCATACGTTACTTAAATAAAGTCTACGCCTACACTTGGCTTGAGTTTACACCATGTTCTCTCACTCTAAATGCATATAGTGATCCTGACTACGCTGGGGATACTTTGGACAGACACTCAACTACTAGTTATGTTATTTTTCTTTGTAATAATCTTGTTTCCAGGACTGCAAAGAAGCAATCCACAATGGCTCGCTCCTCCATAGAAGCTGAATACAGGGCACTTGCAAATAGAACAGCTGAACTGAATTAGATACGCCAATTACTCTATAATATGCATGTTTTATCTCTGATCCTCCACTGCTTTATTGTGATAACATTTCAGCCATGCAACTTGCTTCAAATCCAGTGTTTACCAATATTGTGCAACCTACTAGACCAACTCCAAGTATAGCTACAAAGACCCACGCTTTACCTCGAACAAAGCCAATCCTTTAGTGCGCTCATGTAAGTTTCCAATTAAAACTCGAATCCAGTTAAACTCTCAAAAAGTTCAAAGGCAAATGATAAATGCCAAAACTTCAAAAGAGAGCGACGAAATGAAGATCGAAGCAATAGATGTCGCAAT
Source organism: Datisca glomerata (assembly GCA_003255025.1). Classification (NCBI taxonomy): domain Eukaryota; kingdom Viridiplantae; phylum Streptophyta; class Magnoliopsida; order Cucurbitales; family Datiscaceae; genus Datisca; species Datisca glomerata. Next base: position 179,672 of record QANY01002976.1, read on the forward strand.
AACAGAAATGGCCAAGACGACGAACAATGCTAAGCCCCAAGCTCTCTTCCTCTCTCCATCTCTCTATTCTCTCTTTTAGACACACAATAAGAGAGTCTCATTGTGTACTGCTGTAAAAAATATTAAAACTATAAGAAATTCATTGATGCGACATTTATATTATATTTTTATTTAAATAATCTCAAAATAATTCTCTACAACAATCGTCCAAACAAATTTTTTTCTACGTCTTTAATAAAAAAATTCTTCAAAATATTTTGCAGAAATTTTTTTTATAAAAGCACTCGAAGCAAGCCCTAAGTCTCATACTTGCATTTCGGTCCTACTAATAACTAAATGACCATAATTAGTACATTATAAACTAGCTATCATATCTATCAAGTTGTAGAAAGATTGTCCTTGCTGAAGTCTTTTATTTAAAGAGCAATATTTAGATTCAATACATATCGTACATAGAGGAACGGTGTTAATGTGTTGATCATTTTATCTTACTTTTCACGATGCATGGCCATGCTATGTTCTTGGGGCTTAAATTTTATATTAAGGCATGGCTATTATAAGTTACTTCCGTGACATCAAATGTAGAATTTAGTGAATTTCCTTCCCACAGAAGAAAGAAGAGAGCAGAATAGATTGCATTCTTCTGTGACAAGCATATAATTTACAACAATTCAACTTTCTACATTTTTCATTTGCATATGAAAAGAATAAGTGATTTTGACGTTTTCAAAGGGGATAATTTTGGTAATATATATAATTTTAAAGGCGTGAGCTTGGAATTTAATGGTACTGAAATTTTTGTCATCAAAACTTATCAGTAAGGTAGATCTGAGTTATTTTCCAAACTAAAAAAATGTCGTGTCATTTAAGCAAACTACATAGGATCTCAAAAGAATTATTTTTTTTGTGGTGGTTGTATCCTAGGAATTGAGAGAGATTTACATATATAGTCCAAAAACATATGAGACTTTGGATAAAAATCCATTTATTTTAGAATTTTATTATGATAACACATTTCCATAACTATCAAACTTGATGTAATGCCATAATAGTGTCAGTTTAAAGTACAACCATAGGAGAGTACAAACTTGGCAAATAAAAAAAGTCGATGAGAAAAATTGGTGGGTGTCCGTCCTATTAAAGAGTGGGTGGGTCTCCTATTACCGTGTTAGAGTTTGAGAAATCTTACCCAACAACGCCCGGTATTACACGTAGTCTACACGATGTTAGTGCAGCAATCGTGCAGTTTACACGATGGCTATACGAAGTCAGTATAAACATCATGTAGTGTACGCGTAGTCTACACGATACCAGTGTAGTCTACACGATGGTTACACTAGTGTCGTGTAGACTATACGATGGCTACACTATATACTACACGATGGATACACTGGCATCGTGTAGTCTACACGATGGGTATAGTGGTATCGTGTAGCCATCGTGTAGTATACACGTAGTCTACACGACACTAGTGTAGCCATCGTGTAGTCTATACGATGGCTGCACGACGCTAGTGTACTCATCGTGTAGACTACACGATGTCAGTGTAGCTATCGTGTAGTAAACACGTAGTCTACACGACGTTGATGTACTCATGGTGTAGACTACATGATGCTAATGTAGCCATCGTGTAGTATAAATGTAGTCTACACGACGCCAATGTAGTTATCGTGTAGTCTACACGATGGTTACACGACGCCAGTGTAGCCATCATGTAGTCTACATGATGGTTACACGACGTCAGTGTAGCAATTGTGTAGTATACACGTAGTCTATATGACGCCAATATAGTTATCGTGTAGCTTACACGATGAAATTATGTCCATAATATGGTGTAATAACTTTTTATAAGTAAATAATTATTTATTGACATTTATGTATTATTGAATTTTATGAATAAATGAAAGTTTCCTTTAATGTCAGTCTTACAGCGGTACACAATGAGACTCTCTTATTGTGTGTCTAAAAGAGAGAATAGAGAGATGGAGAGAGGAAGAGAGCTTGGGGATTAGCATTGTTCGTCGTCTTGGCCATTTCTGTTATTATGACATCTATTGCTTTGATCTTCATTTCCTCGCTCTCTTTATGAAGTTTTGGCATTTATCATTTGGTATGGCATGTATCATGTGGTTACTATGTTGTGATATATCAAGTTCTTCCCTAATTACTATCATATTTCTACCTTAAAAGTAAACCTATGATGTGGAGCATTTTAATTAATTGGTTTTTCTCATTTTATGTTAATGGACAGAAAAGAAAACACATGATCCAAGTTCGATGAGTTCCCATGTTGTAATGATTGGGATGAGAGATTCATGTAAAAAGGTGTTTTTTAATTAGAAGAGAAGAAAAAAAAAGTGTTTTCATGATTTTTGAAATGCCTATCAACAATTTATTTTTTCTTAAATGGTTATATGTTGCTTATTGATAAAAAACTAACACAATACATTTCTTTATGTCTATTTGCAAGTACTTGAACCCAGTTTAGTTTTGTTACTTAATTTTTTTCATTGTATATTGGCTTATTTCTTGTTCATAGTTTCTAGTTTTCTATTTTATTAGTTTCTAGTTTGTCACTCTCATGAGCGGTTGTACTTGAGAATTATTTCCCTTGTGTATCTGTCTTTTATTTGGTTATAATATATTTTACCTTTAACTAAACAACTTCACAAGTATTAATCATAAGGCATATGCAACATAATGAAATGCCATTTTCCCTTGTGTATCCTGAGATTTTGATGTTGATCTCATGTGATTTTTCTCTGTTCTGAACCTTTTATTCAACAAGTTTTATATGATTTGTGCCTTTACTTTCAAATATTATAACTACTCTACTTGTCTTGTACCACGGATTTATGTACATGTGATGTAGGTTTAGATCTATATAATCGTTAGTATAATCAAAAGTACATTGTAGCCAATGAGAATTATACCACGTGTGGGAATTATTCAACATCCGTGCACTTGCCATTAAAATCAATTGTCCTTTTTTGTATTCTGCTTGTCCATCTGGTTTTCTATTGCCTCACTAATGTTAGCGATTTTTTTTTCAAAACAGAGGGAAGACGAGTTTTGCTATTGGTGCTTGTTTGGATTATCCATTATAACAAAAGTAGGCAAGAAAAGGAAAACCTGCTTTATTGAAAGTAGGCCTTTCTTTGCTTCTTTTTGCCCCCTAGTCTTACATGCATTTAGTATTTGGATATATATATGTGTGTGTTATATCAAAATATCTCCAATTCTTTGAATACTCCATGAGTCACTTATGATTCATCACTAGCTTGTCTCTATTAGCATCATTACATTTTATTTGATATGTTCATTATACTTTTGTTGTCTTTAATTTCATAGAAAGTTTGTAAAGTCTCCAAACTTTGAGAAGGTACATGCATAGTCATTCTATGCCCAAGCTTCTATGAGACTGCATTTCTAACCAAGATATTTTAATTAGTTAAAAACTGAATTGCATGTGGTCTTATTGTCGTACAGTTTAAGAGTATGCCAAGTTCCTTATGATAAAGCTTTGATAAGAGCATGAGAACAATGGGATGAAAAGCATGTGAAAAATGTGAAAGTGTCTGAACTTGGGGTTATGCCTCAGTTGACACATTACAACTTGGAATGAAACGATGCAGCTGAAATAATTATTAAAAAAATAGTCTAATGGATTTACATTTGTATTATATCCAGAGTGTAAGTTAGAAGTATTTTTGTAGAGTTTAAGATAGAGATACTTTTTAAAGAAAATTCTCAAGTAAATTTTTTTTTGGTAACAAGTTATTATTTCATAACGATTTATAATGAGATTAGTACATGACAATCATTATTTCATAATCGAGTGTGCAAATGACTAAGTGTAAAAAAAAAAGCAAAGTGCATCAAAATACTTGTGTTGAAAAGGGCTACTTTGTGAAAATGATTAAGTACATGAAAATAGTTAGTGACTGAGGGGGTCGATGATCAAGAAGCGAGTTCCATCAAAACAAGTACATGAAAATGAAAAAGTGGCATGAAAATGACCAAGTGTAAAAATGACTAAGGGTGTGAAATGACTAAGTGTATAAAACAGCAAAGTGCATCAAAACACTTGTGTGAAAAGGCTACCTTGTGAAAATAATTAAGTACGTGAAAATAGTTAAGTTCCATCAAAACAAGTACGTGAAAATGAAAAAATGAAGAATAAAAATGTGACAAGTCTTTAAAAATAGCTAATTTGTGATATGATCAAGTTATGAAAATGAAAATTTGCATATATGAAAATTACTATATGTATAATGGTTAAGTGTGTAAAAATGATTAAGCGTGTGTGATTAAAATGTTTAAGTGTATATGGTTAATATGATTAATGTGCTTACTTGTGTAAACAACTATCGGTATAGACACAAAAATCGCCGTTAAAGGTAATAAAATTGCCGGTATAAAGTGGTTCACCAAAATGTAAAAAAGAATATTCTTGGGATTCACCTAAAATGTACCTCTAGTTAAGTATGTGAAAATAGTTAAGTACGTGAAAATAATTAAGTTCCATCAAAACAAGTATGTGAAAATGGAAAAGTGAAGAATGAAAATATGACTAGGTGTATAACTAAAGTTTGTGAAAATGTGTGAAAACAAGTCATGAAAATGACTATGTGTGAAAATGATTAAGTGTAAGAAAATTGTAAGTGTGTGAAAATGACCAAGTGTGTGAATATAACTAAGTATGTAAAATGATTAAGTGTGTGAATATAGCTTAGTGTGTAAAAATGACCAAGTGTGTCAATATAACTAAGTATGTAAAAATGACTAAGTGTGTAAAAAAGATAAATGCAAAGCATAATTTTACGAGAGAGAATGATGTAGAATTTACAAGTACATGAAATACATAATTGTGTAAAATTAATATGTATGCCTAAGTATGAAAATATGGCTAAGTGCATGAGAATAACTAAGCATATCAAAACATGTACATAAAAATGACAAAGTATGAGAAAATTACTAAGTGCATAAAAAGGTCCTACGTGCATGTGAAAAAAATGATTAAGTGTATAAAAATGGCTAAGGATATCAAAATGATTAAGTCTGTGAAAATAAATACTAAGTGTATTCATGATGACTCATCTTTAAAGATGCTTAATCTTACAAATATTATAGAAAACTAAACGTTAGGATGACTCATCTTTGAATATGCTTAATCTTAAAAAAATAAAGAAAACTAAAAAAACATTACATTTTCGGTGTAGCTGATCACTCAGTTGGAGATGAAAATTGGATAATCCAAACAAAGAAAATGAAGGAGCAAGTCTATTTGAAATTTAGAGCACTTGAGAATTAGTGAGAATGTGTTTACTTGAGTGAATATATGATTTTTAAGGATGGTTTACAAAGAGTAATTATCCATATTAATTGCACAACCACCATACGCCACTAACTAACAAAAAAGTCAAACTAGGCGATTAGGAGCAAAACGTTACTTTGGTAGTCCTAATCGCCTATAGGTCAGACGAATAACCTGTAATAACAGGCGTTTGAGGCCAACTGGTCGCGTTTGGGCCTTAAACGCCACAGTAACAAGCGTTTGGGCCGTGTGTTTGGGGCGCGACCATCAGGCCGAAACGCCATTCAGGACAGGCGAATCGCTAGTCATGAATGACATTTGGGGCCTGCTGCGTTTGAGCTCCAAACGCCATTGTAACAGGCGTTTAGCCCGTGTCCATCATGGTTAATTTTGATAAGAAATAAAATTAGATTTGAAAAATTAATTTATAGTAAAATTAATTAAATCATAAAGGATTATTTTGTAAAAAATATAGGGTTATTATTATAGAATAAAAGGTTAAATTTCAAATTTTAATATTTAATTTCAAATTTTAATATTTAATTTCAAAATTTTTAGCAGATATACTTGATTTAACAGTAGAATCCAACCTTAAGGGTTATACGTGTTTGTCAAACTGATGAATAGGATTCGCCGAACATCATAACATCACGACCAAAATTGACTTTGTATTTTGGTGTTCACTAATTTGATAGTGGGTACAAAGAGAATCTCGAGTGGTTCACCAAAATATTTCACGTAGAAAAATAATAATTCTTAGAGGGGTTCACCAAAACTGACTTTGTATTTTGGTCTTCACCAATTTCGTAATGGGGTACAAATAAAATCTTGAGGGGTTCACCAAAATATTTCACATACAAAATTAATAATTCTTGGATGGGTTCACCAAAATTGACTTTGTATTTTAGCATTCACCAATTTCGTAGTGGGGTACAAAGAGAATCTTGAGGGGTTCACCAAAATATTTCACGTATAAAATTAATTCAGAAAAGAAGAAAGGCAATCCTAAGTCAAAGCTCTTTCCTAATAATCCTCCACCATATGTTCCACCTATTCCATACCCTTAGCGGTTCCAAAAGTAGAATTTAAACAAGCAGTTTTCTAAGTTTCTTAATGTATTTAAGAAACTACATATAAACATCCCTTTTTCTAATGCTTTGTAATAAATGTCGAGCTATGTCAAATTCATGAAGGATGTTCTCTCAAACAAGAGAAAGCTAAAGGAGTATGAGACAGTTGCACTTACTGAGGAATGTGATGCTATCTTGCAAAATAAATTACCTTGGAAGTTAAAGGACCCTGAGATTTCACCAAAATTGACTTTATATTTTTCGTAGTGATATACAAAAGGAATCTGGAGGGGTTCATCAAAATATTTCACGTGCAAAGTTAATAATTCTAAGAGGGGTTCACCAAAATTGACTTTGTATTTTGGCGTTCATCAATTTCGTAGTGGGGTACAAAAAAAATCTTTAGGGGTTCACCAAAATATTTCACATACAAAATTAATAATTCTTGGAGTGGTTCACCAAAATATTTCACATACAAAGTTAATAATTCATGAAGAAGTTCACCAAAATTGACTTTAAATTTTGGTGTAAACCAATTTTGTAGTGGGATGCAAATCGAATCTGGAGGGGTTCACCAAAATGTTTCACGTGCAAAATTAATAATTCTTAGAGGGATTCACCAAAATTGATTTTGGTGAATACAAAGTCAATTTTAGGACCAAAATTGATTTTGGTATTCACCAATTTCATAGTGGCATACAAAGAGAATCTTGAGGGGTTCAACAAAATATTTAACGTACAAAATTAATAATTCTTGAAGTGGTTCACCAAAATATTTCAAAAAAATCCTAAACCCTAAACCCTAAAACTCTAAACCCTAAAAAAATTAATAATTCTTGGAGGGGTTCACCAAAATATTTCACGTACAAAATGATAAATGTAAGACATAATTGTATGAAAGAGAGAAATAGATCTATAATTTAGATCCATATAATTGTACTATATACTTATTGATTTCGATTCTATACATGAACCGGATTTAGGAACATGTTTGTTTAATGAGGAAAGATTATTTTACTTGATACTTGTTGTAAAATCACAACAACATAATCAAGAATACATTCTTAAGCGTTTATGAAGAAGTGTTCAATTATTTTAACAATTCAAATCTAATTTAAAATATAAGTGAAGATACTTAATGTTCGCATAAAAATTGAGAATCTTGATAACTTTATTTTTGATCCATCAAGTATACCTTGATCAATTTTAAAAATTTGAATTTGTTGAAAGATCGCCATAAAAAGGTCCTAAAAATCATTGTTGATGCAAAATCGTCGAAAAACAACAAAACCGCTAGACAATGAAAACAATTGCCAGCAACCGCCGGTATTGGGCCCAAAACCGCCAGTATAGGTTAGAGAAACTGCCGATATATGATGCAAAACCGCCAGTATAGGTTAGAGAAACCGCCAGTATAAGGCTAAAAACATAGGGAAATCGAAAATGTATTGGGGTTCACCAAATATGTATAAATGAATAATTCTTGGAGGGGTTCACCAAGTATGTACCTGAGGTTCACTAATACGTACTGAGGTTCACCAATTACGTAGTGGGGCTCACCAAATACGTACAAAAGAATAATTCTTGGAGGAGTCACCAAATACGTCCTTGGGTTCACCAATCAGGTACGGGGGTTCACCAATTACGTACCAGGGTTCACCAAATATGTACCGGGATTCATCAATTACGTACCGGGGTTCACCAATTACGTACCGGGGTTCATCAATTATGTAGTGGAGTTCACCAAATACGTATCGGGATTCACCAATTACGTATTAGGGTTCACCAAATGCGTACTGGGTTCACCAAATATGTATAAAATTGACTTTGTACGTAATTGATGAAGCCCAGTACGTAATTGATAAACCCCAGTACGTATTTGGTGAATCCCTCTAAGAATTATTATTTTGTACGTATTTGGTGAATCCCACTACGTAATTGGTGAACCCAACTACGTAATTGATGAACCCCAATATGTAATTAGTGAACCCCTCTAAGAATTATTCTTTTGTACGTATTTGGTGAATCTCACTACGTAATTGATGAACCCTAGTACGAAATTGGTGAATCCAGTACGTATTTGGTGAACCCCTCCAAGAATTATTATTTTGTACATATTTTGTGAATCTCACAATGTAATTGGTGAACCTCATTACGTCATTGGTGAACCCCAGTACGTAATTGGTGAACCCCTCTAAGAATTATTCATTTGTACGTATTTGGTAAACCCCACTACGTAATTGGTGAACCCCCGTACGTATTTGGTGAACCCCTCTAAGAATTATCATTTTGTACATATTTGGTGAACAAAAAAAAACTTGTTACCTGCTTGGTTTTGTGTGGCTCAGATTGCTCGATAAATAATTTAAGGGTCATAATAGCCCAACATCAATGCTGAGAATAAGTAAAGTTTTTCAAGTAATTGATGAACCCGGGTATGTATTTGATGAACTCCAATATGTCAAGTTTTTCTAACTAATTCATTTTTATTTTTTTAAAATAATATTAAAAATAAAAAAAATCCCAACAGTGACCTAATAACTTACTATTTCTGACCGTGATTTTCTACGATAAAACGTATAGTGTGTTTTGAGTTTTAAATAACAAAGCTATATCTATTTAGAGTGCATTCTCAAAATATAGTTATCCATCATAAAATTGAAAAATAGCTACCGGAGACACATATATAAACATACAATTACATTAATACAAAACCGATGTGTCATGAAAATTTGTATATGTATGTAAAGTAAAAAAAAATCATTTATTAAATTGACTATAAAAGCTTGACGGGTTGGAGAGTTTTTGTTTAATGTGCTAACATATATATATATATNATTTCTTTCATAGCTGGTATTGAGAAATTATTTGGTTGATATGTGATTTATATTTTACTATTCAGTTAGGTGTAATGGAATTATTCGGTTGTGCATTTGATTTGAGTTATATTCGGGTATAGTGAATTATTTGAATCAATCTACATAAACTGTTAGACAATCTTGAGCAACACAACCTTACACTTACTTTTATTTTAAAGCTTGATTAATCATACAAACATGATATTACATTGAAAATAGTAGTTAATTAATTGATTAATTGTCTTCAAAGCTGAGCAAGTTGGCGGATATCATAAGGTTGAGCATCAACGGGTAACTGAGCTTGATATGCTCTTGCAGCAAACCCTAAAATTCCAAACTCAGTAGGATGAACTCCATCCCAGAATATGTACTGTGTCCTGTTTGCACATGGCGTTGTAAATGGACTACATTGGATTTGACCTGCCCCTAGTTGACAGCATGGAGCATCTGAAATCACACCGGCTGGATTTTCCAAACAAGAAATCACAGAAAAATGAGATAAACAGAATAACTAAGTTTAGGGTAAAATGAACTTTTAATCCACTAATTCTCATTGAGAAATTGCCGTGGATAGACCACGTAGAAGAAAATGATGTTTAAACCTATGTTTAGTTTTACTGAAGAAATTGATTCGTTATCTCTTACGAGATCTCATGATTTAGCAAAAATTTTCTGTTAGACCATGGTTTAGATTTTAAATGTTAAGATTAGTATAAACTAAGTTAACCGAAAAATTTCAAATAAAATGAACATCTTCGTCTTTTCTTTTGTAAGAATATGCTAAGTTCGTAAAAAAGCATGTGTGTCTAAAAATCATTTTTTTGTTTGTCAAGGGTCTATCCATAATTTTTTCTAGTTCCCAATTTGATTTATGGAGTTTTGTTTTTCCAATCAAGCCCTTGAGATAATTTAAAACGATGCGATAGATTCCTTTTATTAAGTCTTAAACTTTGAAATATTAGCTCATACAGTCAATAAATTTAGGTGTACCTATCTTTTAGGTTCTTAAATATTAAAGTTATTTGAGGCTAATAGAAGGACACAATCGTAACATTTTAAATATGGTTAAATGCAATAAACATCCCTGCACTTTCAAGTATAACGATTCAGATGATCAATAATGAAATGCATGAGTATGTTTTACAGAAATATAAAAGTACATGAGTGTTTATTGCATTTTAACCTTTAAATATTTGAGGACTTAATTGAGAAAATTAGACGTACATGTGACTAAATTAAAGATCAGAGTAAACGTGACTCGTAATTTACTAAAAAGTTGGGGGCAAATGATTACTACCTGGAATTGGACTCGTAGCTCCAATAACGAAAGCGTCAATGAAGGTGAACTTGGCACCAGACAGATTGGTATTAAACTGATTAACAAGAGTTTTTACTCTAACATTGAAAAGTTGAATGGCGTTGTTAATAGTGTCAACACATGTCGACCCATTGCTTCTCCCAAAGGTTGATATTGCATATGGAGTGCAACCTACTAGACCGACTCCAAGTACAGCTACCTTCCTTGCTCCGCTATTGTACAAAACCTAGCATTAACCAGTAAAAATAAACATATAACATCTTGAATTCAAACGAATTATATATGTTCATCTAAATTTAAGTGTCAAAGAAAGGAGTAAAGGGGATTTGTTAATGAACCTGTAATTGTTGAGAAAACTGTTGGGCAAGAACAGCAGCATATTGTTCAGGAGTAAACTGGGTGCTGGTTGAATATAAAAGTGGCAAGAAGTAATTGTTAAGATAGTCATTGCTTCCCATTGCAACTGTATATATGCACTTGTTTAGCAACGTTTCTGTTGCATTTCTACTTCCCAGCAATTTCTTTAAGCTTGTAATTGTCCTTTGATGGTTTTGTAATTGCTCGTTCATCGTTATCCTATCACCCTACAATCGTAATATATATAATTAAGAAATAGTCAACATTATTAAGCTTATGCTTAAACTTAATCAATTTGTCATGTGCTACACATATTATATTCCAAGCTAATATAAATAATACTGTATGCTATTATAATGTTCAGTACTATTATAATATGACAATGTACGTATTGTGACACCATACTATAAATTTACGTTATAATTGAAATTATCATTTTTTATTTGATTTTTACGCGTCGTATAATATTTTTTTTTCATATATTAATTTACCAGGGTCCTTCCACTATCGTCGCGAATTCCTGCACCTCCAGATGCATAATTTACCCCTTGAAGTATTTGTTGACCTCTTGCAATAGCGAATGGTGGAATGAAACTTCGAAAACCCAGTAATTGAGCTGCAAAAAGGATGGAAGCTTTATCTCTTGATTATTATTTGTAGGAAGGTAAACATATAATTCTCCTCTTTAAATATTATAATTAAATTGAGTAAAACTAAATTTCACATGTAGTGTATTTAAAATCTAATTTCTTAATCTGCATAATCAAAATTAATAAAAATATCAAGGTTACCAATCCTATTGAATTAATTTAGATTACTAATTCAATTTGGTTGACATCAACCACGTCACACGCTTTTTTATAAAAAAAGAAGTAATTACAATTTAATTTTACTTAATTAATCTAATAATATAAGTAAATCTAATACTCTTTCATGTGATTTAGTGCCATATTTATAAATATTCGTTGTTTTTATAGTAAAAAAGTAGGATCCAAACACAGATTTTCTTTTAAAAAATCTTTAAAAAGAATTTTATAACTGAACAAGTCTTTCATATGATTTTAACAAAAATAAATTACAGATATTTAGATATTCCAATAGCCATTTAAAATTTTCATTGACATATGACAATTTAATAGCTGACATAATATTTTTTTTATGTCATAAACAATAACGAAACAATATAGTGTTATATGAAAGAGACTATTTAAATTTACTTAAACATAGAACAAGGGATGAGATTGGCATATTATACCAATAATGTCCACCAAGTTACGTGCATTAGTAAATCTGCCAGTAGCACCACCAGGAAAGTCAATACCATAAGGTTTATAATTAGACCTGGCCAATGTTAAAAGAAAATTGTTGTTTCCATTATCAGACAGAGAATCGCCAAATATGAAATAACAAGGCACTTGTTGTTGTGCAATAACCCAATAATTACACGAACTTGAAACTAAAAGAAAAACAGAAAGGATCACTAAAAATGGCTTCAAATGACCAATTGCCATCTCTCTCAAATAATGGAGTGGATTTTTTTTCTGGTGAGTTGTAAGAAATGGTATGGTTTGTAGACGTATTTATAGGCTAAGATGCAAGACTTTTTGGTTTAAAGAATGATAGAATGCCCACCATATATACGCATGGGGCTACTGGCTACTGGCTAGAGACGGGAATGGGATCTCTTTTTTTTTTTTTTTGGAGAGGTGCTGTATATAGGATTGTCTAGATTAGGAATATTGAATTATGATAGAATCCCCACCATTTATCCCTTCTCAGTTATTTTGGTCAAAGATATCCCTTTTTACTTTAGTGCTATGTCTTTTTATGGAAGTTACAAATTCTGATTTGGAGTGGGAGGTTTGATTTGATCTCACAAGCTATTAGATATAGGTGTGAGAAATTAATTATCTAATCGTAACTCATCTTGTCTAATATTATGAGTTAGTGAGAATTGGTTTTAGATAGGAATATTGAGTTATGAGTGTTTTTTTTGTCCGCAATCGTAGACATATCAAGATCTAAATAAAAAATTTAGTTGACTTAGTGATGTGTGAATCATTAATAGATTAATATTTTTATCATTCACTAAAATAATTTATTATTTATATATATGATAATAAACCTATAAATGATTAATACTTTAATTAGTCTACTAGACTGCCTATTTTCTTCGTTGTACGTAGAACTACTTTCACAATCAATATGTGATTTTTTAGTATGGTGGTTTAGGTTTCATTACTGAACAAGCAGAAAACCTGCACCATGCCATGTGGACGGAAATGATTAACCGAGAAGCAGTGAGGAGATCTTCCCGCACGAGAAAAAGATCACGTGGCTGCGACTGATTTGGCGCTTGAAAGATTAGAGGATGGGGCAGTTGAAATGAATGGATTAAGTGAATGAGTCCACACCTGACAAGAGATCCCATGAGTATGGGTGAGAACCTATAAGTGTAAAAATTCTTCGAAAATATAGGGGAGAATGTGATTATTCCCCTCCTATAAGGAGAGGGTGGTCATTCCCCTTCTTTTCACTATTTTATTGTCAAAATTGTTATTCTATTTACACCTTTTGACCTATATAAGGGCTTGGGTAATAAATGAGAGAGGATCCAATTCAACACAACTCGAAAAATTAGTCAGTGCATTGACTACTCTCTCTCTCTCTCTCTCTTTTTCACATTCTTTAATCTCTTCGTCATTTTTCACTGATTATTAATAAGACTCTATTGGTGTAGATGATTATTTTTTTACATTTTGATGCTTTCATTGAGAGACGAAGGAAAAACTCGAGAAACCCACCCAAAAAATACTAAATATGCCTAGAACCGGATCAAACGCAACCCTGAATGAAGATAGCAGCATCAGAAACGGAGACGATCAGGTGGATCAACCAACTCCATCGACAGAAATGCTACATGAAATCTTAAACAGAATGCGGGAAATGGAAAGGAGGAACACGGAGGCACTACACAGCGCATGACAGACTATGCAGGACTAAATCAACACACTTTAGCAAGAGCTAGCAAGGACACGTATTGAAGCTAGTCAAAGGGCAAATAATGAGGAACGAGAAATCCACTCGGGGGGCGACAAGCAAGATGTAAGACAAGAGAACCATGATGACAGCAGAAATGTACAACGGGAGGAAGTAGAAGTCTAATTCCAAAATCACGTGGAGAAGGCTACGGGAGAAGCTCACCAGTTTCGGGTCATAACGAAAGAGGCGGTGGAGGAATTATTGGATCGGAAAGTGAGGGAGATGAGAAACCTGGAAAGTACGGGAAAGACTGACCTTGAATCCCTCACCCGTACACTGTTAAACCCTGAAATCCTAACGACACCCATACATAGAAAGTTCGTGACCCCCAAATTTAAATGTTACGAAGGGAAAACTAATCCCGTAGACCACTTCCAGTGATTCAGACTAGTAATGATGTTGTATCAACACGAGGATAAATTGATGTGCAGAATGTTCCCCACCAGCCTGGACTGGACTGTTGGGGCTTATACCCTCAAAGCATGTGTATTGACATTTTGATATAAAATTTAATAAAGATTATATTTTCCTTATAGCTATTCTTTTAAATTATTATTGAATAATTTATATAAATATCTAAAAATTTCATATTCATTAATGAGACTATGATCTTGTATTAGTACTAGAGGATTAAGATCATAACTAATGAATAAAATTGTCAGCAACATATTAAAGTATGAAATCTTTAATGAATGGTTGCTAGTACGGTTCACTAAGCATTATGAATGCATGTGATCTAGATCCAGATCATTGATATGGATATGTATCTTAATGAATGTGCTTTATATATGAGATTATATATGATTGAACCGAATTAATCTTTAACAACGTGATGTTTATCAGAAAAATTTAATACACATCAATTCGATGATCATATGTAGATCAGTCTGAATCATGAGTAGTCATGAACTCATATGCATGTCTAATGGATCTTTTGATTCACTCGTTAATGTTTGTTTGAAAAATAAGCTAGTGACTTTTATTTTGGAGATTTAGTGATATGGATGACTGGAAAGATGATCTTACAAGATTTGGATCCAATCTTTTCTAACGGATCGTATATTGGTTCTCTTAAGTGTTAATTCTAGAACTGAATGGTTATTGAGCTCAAATTTATAATAAGATTATAAATTAGCCATTCACTAGTGGATTAATAGTACTTAAGGATCAAGAGGTAATTAGAAGGGTAAAATGATAATTTTGACCAGTTCTAGTTTATAAACCAATAATTGGAGGACATAACTATATAAAATGATCATATTAGTGGACTACATGAGAATACTCTATAAATACAATTTGAAATATCTAAGAGTGCAATTCCATATTTATAGTAGAGTAATAATTAAATTAATAGTAAGATTATTTAATTAAAGTATTTAATTAATACTATGGTTTATTGGAGCCTAAGATTATAGGTCCATGGTCCCCAAGTCACCTATGTACAACGCAGTCTAGGGTGTGAATATTTCAGGACATGAGAAAAAGACTTACTTGCAAATAAATTTTTATTCTGGGACATGTACATAATTATGAGATAATTATGTGTGATTAATTAATTGAATTATATGTATATATAATTTTTTGGAATTAATATATATATATATATATATATATTAATTATCAGTTTTTTAATTATAAAATTAGATAATAATTTGGATAAACTAAATCTATTATTTATGAAATAATAGATAAGTTAGTTCATAGAGATAATCAAATATACTAATTTTGAATTAACAAATATCTAGATATTTAATTTTGTTAAAATAAATATTTAATATGCAGTAATTGTCACATATCAATCATCGATTGAGTATCAGAGATTGACATGGACTACTGTAGTGTCACGTGACACTACAGTAGTGGGTGTACAACACTGTAGTGCAATGTAGCACTGCAGGTGTTCACAATAGTAGTGGGTCCCGCTGTTATTGGCAATTTTATGATTAAATATTATTTTGATTATCCTAAAATATCTGATACGCCATTATCAAGAAAAATATACATATTATTCTGATGGCCTAAGATAATAAATTAGTTCAAGTCACTGCATGCATCTGATCTGTAACTTCTCTGGAATCCGTTAAGAAGAGGGAAACAGAAAAGGTAGAAGGCAAGCGACTTACAGATTTATGGCAATTACAGAAATATGGGAAAGACGACCTGAGGTACGAGGCAGAGGAAGAAACAGAACTTGTATGCTTGGAGGAAAGAACCCAGAAGATGACAAATGTTGGTACCTATCTTGAAAGAAGTGAAAAAGAAAAGTTAGTGATTTTCCTAAGGGAAAAGAATGTGTTTGCAACTACACACAAGAGATGCCAGGTATCCACGAAGAAATCATTTGTCATAAATTTGAATATGGATCCCGCTGTGAAACCAGTAAAGCAAAGGAGAAGGAGATTTCCCCCAGAACGGAATTAAGCAATCAAGGAAGAAGTCGAAAAGCTCTTAGTAGTAGGTTTTGTTCGGGAAGTGGACTACCTAAAGTGGTTAGCCAATGTGGTAATGGTGTAGAAGAAAAGTGGAAAGTGGGGAATATGTGTGGACCTCACTGATTTGAATAAAGAATGTTCAAAAGTTGAATACCTGCTTCCAAGGATATATTAGATGGTTAATGCCACTTTCAGACATTTTAATACGCAGCTTCACAGATGTGTACTCCGGATACAATTAGGTGAAATTGTTCCAACCTGATAAAAAAAATTTCTTTATTACTAAATATAGTTCCTATTGTTATAAAGTTATGTTGTTTGGACTGAAAAACACGGGTGCTACCTATCAAAGACTGGTGAACAAAGGTTTTCATGAACAATCAAGAAAAGCATGGAAGTCTATGTAGACGACGTGCTAGTCTATCCATGGCTAGGATGAAGCTTGGGTGAAACTAAGTGGAGGTCCGAACCGAGTGATGTTGAAGAATCAGTGGATGAGTTGTGGTTAGGGGTGAAGAAGCCTTTCCAGTTTTAAGAGAAAATTCCATGAAGCTAAATCTAGAAAATTGTATGTTCAGGCTAAATGTGGGAAAATCCCTCGGGCACCTGGTGTCGTGGTGTGGAATCGAAGTAAACCGGGACCAAGTGAAGGCAATTATGGAGATGAAATCTCCGTGAATCTGAAAAGAGATATAGGGGTTAACGAGAAGGTTGGACGCCTTGAACAGATTTATCTCAAGGTCTACGGATAAATGTAAACCATTTTTTGAAAAGTTGAGAAAGAATTCTGCAGACGGTTGGAACGAGGAATGTGAAGAAACTCTCACTGAATGAAGGAATACCTACTCTACTCTCTAAACTAGTACCGGGTGTGAACAACTCCTACTGTATGTTGCCATTTTGGTGGTCGACATCAACGCCGTACTCATCAGGGAGGAAGAAAGAAAGCAGAATCTCATGTACTTCATCAGTAAAAGCCTTGTAGCAGACGAGGTGAGGTATAAACGGATGGAGAAGTTGGTGCTGGCCATTGTGGCCGCCGCACGAAAACTGAGACCATATTTTCAGGCACATGGCATCAGAGTGTTGACGGATTCACTTGTCAAGAGTCTCCTACACTCTCTAGAGGTAAGCAAGAGAATGAAAAAATGATCGATTAAGATAAGCCAGTATGACATTCATTACGAGCCTAGATGCTCAATTAAAGAGCACTAGCAGACTTCGTTGCAGACTTCACTGAATGAAAAGTCGATGGGGGGCCTCGCAAAGAAATTGAGAACGGGAACGTTGATGGTGCCTTAAACAACAAAGGTGCATGAGCAGGGGTGGTGATACAGACCCCATTTGGAGAAACATTAGAGCATTCCATCTCCTTCATATTCAATGCGTCAAACAATGAAGCGAAGTATGAAGCACTAATAGTGAGAGTGTCCCTGTTATGGAAATATGAGGTGACAAATGTAAAGATATTTTGTGATTCCACGCTAATCGTGAACCAGGTCACGAGGGAAATACATAGTGAAAGATGAAAGAATGATAAACTACCTACAACGGGCAAAGGACCTCCTAAGCACATTGAAAAACTACCAGATTCAACAGATCCTGAGAACTAAGAACGCGCATGCTTACGCACTGGTGAACCTAGGATCATCATTGCAATTTTCGTACAAGAGGAACATTCTTATGGAATTTTTGGAAAGCGAAGTGACTCACTCTCGTGGAACGACGTAACTGATATCTAAGAAGAAGGAGAAACCAGTTGGCAGGATGACATAATCTGCTATCTTAAAGAAGGAATACTCCCAAAAGACAAGCTCTTCGCTAGGAAGGTGCAGCAGCAGAGCACCGTGTATATATTGATAAATGAACTATTGTATAAGAAATATTTTACAGGCCCGTACATGAAGTGTCTACGGGAGAAGGAAGCTTAATATGTGTTAGCAAAAGTTCACGAAGTGGTATTTGTAAATCATACTAGGGGAAGATCTTTAACACATAAAATGATGAACGAAGGATACTACTGGCAGAAGATGCACCAAGATGCTAAGTAGTATTCAAGTATCAACGCTTTGCACTCAGGAGAGCTCAAAACCATAACAAGTCCTTGGTCATTCATGCAGTGGGCTCTAAACATTTTTGGACCACTCCCCATGGCATCCACTCAGAAATGCTTCTTATTGGTCACACCAGATTACTTTTCCAAATGGATTGAGGCTGAAGCCTTCACCAGAATTTCTGAAGAGGAAGTGAAATGGTTCCTATGGAAGAACATAGTATGCTGATATAGAATTACCCAGGTCCTCATATCTGACAACAGACTCCAGTTCACCGCGAACATGGTGAAAACCTTTTATGAAGACTTGAATATCATCAACCGATTCTCTACATCCTACTACCCATTAGAAAATGGACAAGGTGAGAGATCAAACCGAATTATACTTAACAATTTGAAGAAACGACAAGAGTCAGCCAAGGGAAAGTGGTGGAAGAATTGTCAGCAGTACTATGAGCATACAGAACAACTCCTAAAGAAGCAACATGAGAAACATTATTTACTCTAGCATATAGAGCGGAATCAGTGATTCATGTCAAAATTGAAAGCCCCACTATGAGATCTAGGCTGGACGAACAGTAAAATGAAAAACTCCTCAGAAATAACCTTAATGAGCTAGAAGAACAACAGAAGAAACCCTAATCTGAGTTGCCCATTGTAACCAGAAGAGAAGATCTTACTTCTAGAAAAAGTTACGAAAATGAGAATTTTAGAAGGGAGACTTGGTCCTTAAAAAGATCTTCCAGACAGAGGGAAAGCTTGGGCCAACATGGGAAGGGCCATATATCATCAGTGGAGTAGAAGGAAGTGGCTATTACCGTTTGAAAATAGAAGAAGGAACGAATCTACTGAAACCCTTGAATGCGGCTCACCTAAGGAAATACTTTGTTTAAAAATTGTAACATTCATTATAGTGAACACTTTTCTCATGATTTTTTTCTCGTAAGGGTTTTCCACATAAAAATTCTCGGTGTCAACTCTCTACTTTATGCTAAAAACTACAACGGAAATAAGGGCATAAAGTCATTGGGAAGGACAGTGTTGGATCGGGTTTTAATATTTTAAAAAAAAATCAATGAACCACGAATGGTTCGTGAGCGAAAAATCAAAAGTTTTTCACACCAACCGTTTATTCATATTAATTATGCATACTTTGTTAAACGTATTTCAATCGGATGTTGATCAGTAATTGTGTGTGGGCTCTCAAAACAATTGGAGAAGAAAAATCAGATTTTTCCTTCTCCTCTGTGTATTTCAGCGGCAACTAGAGGGAGGGAGAGAACTATGTTTTCTCTTCTATGTGTAATCACATATTGTGTTAGGGTTAAGGATGCAACCCTAATGTCATCATTTCTATAATAATTTTGGAATTTACACATATACTCATATATGTTAAATTACCTAAAATTCACCCTCTAATATTTGTTATTACCGAAAATTGCAATCTTCCTAGAGTTAATGTTGTGTCTGAATTCATCAATCTAAATTGATAAATTAAATTGATCCCCATCAATTAATTAATTAATTTTTTGTACTAATTATCTAATAATTATGAAATAACCAATTAATTAATTTGTACATTAATTACTTACTCTTCCCTAATATAATGACAACACCCATCATATATGGGTTTGGGAAATATATCTTGGTTCAAAACACATTTTTGGTCCAATTGGTGTTATTTTTCATTCATGTTCTTATGAGCTACTACTGAGACCGAGTGTACCCACATGACTAAAGCTATAAGACTCAAATACTCAGCCCATTTATCTTCATAATTTCCTGACCTATTTAATCCTGATATCGTAGGACTCCACTATAGGTCCGATGCTGAATCAACTCTCGATTCATGCGCGCTACATTTTCTGTTGTTGCAAATAATGTGATTCACGCAACTCCAATATAGTTGAATCTTGATCCTAACAACTGAAGTATTGTCCGGCAATTCGAACTCACTCCTTTAGCATATCAAATATTGTAACTAACTAAGTCAAGTTTCACATTCACCTCAAGATTAAGGTAATTATAAAAATATTCTTATAGGTGTAACAATTAGATTTATGACTAGATAAATAGTTTTTCTCCAAACTAATTGGTTACTTATCTATTCAACATGTTCCACAACATGTCTAGCTCCACCGTTAGAGTCTTCACCCACATGCCCCAAGATCAGCATCCTTTGTTTTAGAAAAGTTTATGTGGAAGACCTCTCTATCTTTACTCTTCTTACGTTGACAATAGTTCAAGGACTTGAGTAAATTATAAACACACTTTAATTAATAAAAAAAATTTACATTCATTCATTAAATTCAGTAATACGAAATGTCAGAGAAATAACTAAGTAATCATAAATAGTTATTACATCCTACTTTATGGATATAATTTCAACAATCTTCCACTTGGACTAAAGTATGCGTGTACACTCTCATATCCCCATGCCCTCCAAATGGCCATCTAAGACTTTACTGCTTAAAGTCTTCATGAATGGATCTGTCAGGTTGTTGACTGTTAATATGTACAATCTCTCTAATCAGGTGATACTTACGCTCTATATATTTGGATCTTTTGTGGATCCTTGGTTCCTTCAAATTCGCTACAGCCCCACTATCATCACAATAAGTGTCATGGGCTTGTCGGCTTCTGGAACAACTTTCGAAGTCTTCAAGAACTTTTTAAGTCATACAGCCTTCTATGCATCTTCACAAGCTGTCACATACTCAGCTTTCATGGTAGAATCAGCAATGCAAGATTGCTTGATATTTCTTCATACAACTGCTCCACCATTTAGGATAAACACCAGTCTTGAGGACCTCTAAGAATCCTTATTTGCTTGGAATTTAAAATCAGTATACCCCGTCATATTCATGTCAGTACCTGAATACACAAGCATGTAGTTCCTTGTTCTCCTAAGGTACTTAATGATATGCTTGATGACATTCCAATGCTCGAGTCTAAGATTAGATTTGAAATGACTCAAGATTAGATTGGAAATGACTCACCACACTCACCGCGTAGCAAATGTCTGGTCTAGTATAAAGTATCGCATACATGAGACTTTCTACGGCTGAAGCATAAAGAATCTTTCTCATGTCTTCCTCTTCTTGAGGAGTCTTGGGAGACTGTTCCTTGGAGAGGTTGACTCCATGCTTGAAAGGAAGATATCCCTTCTTGGAGTTTTTCATACTGAAGTGATCCATCACCTTATCAATATAAGCGGCGGTGACGTCCGGCGACGACGGCAGCGACGGTGATGGTTTTCGATGGTGACATTCCGTGGCGGTGACGGATTACATGGAATTTAAAAAATACAACTTTTTTACAGGAAAATAAATTACATAAAATCCTATGCCTCAATTTCGGCGTACATCAATTCAAGAATTGAAAAACAAAATGCCTAGAGCCAATAGATTGAGATCCATTCATAAAACACATTCAAAACTATTTTGAATCTAATATACAAAATAATATGCCAATATCAAAACATCCAATGATACATACTTTTAAAAACTAAATATGCACAATCAAGAACCCAAGGTTCAGATACCAATTGTTGGATCGAGTTTTAAAATTTGAGGAAAAATCAATGAACCACGAACGATTCGTGGGTGGAAAATGAAAATATTTTCACATTAATCATTTATTCATATTAAATTTTTTAAACCATACTTACGATTATGCATACTTAGTTAAATATATTCAATTGAAGTAAAAATGATTTATACCTTATGTTGTATTAGAGAATTTCTGACTTGGTGGAGTGGAAGTGATTGTCTTTATGTTCTTCATTCTTCGTAAAACTTGAATGAGTCTTCACACCAACAATCACTAGTAAGATTTATAAGTATATATCAATCGGATGTTGATCAGGAATTAAGCGTGGACTCTCAAAATAACTGGAGAAGAAAAATCAGATTTTTCCTTCTCCTCTGTGTATCTCGGCGGCAACTAGAGGGAGGGAGAGAAACTGTGTTTTCTCTACTCTGTGTAATCACACACTGTGTTAGGATTAGGGATGCAACCGTTGCATCCCTTATATAATATTTATGGAATTTTCACATATACCTCTATATGTTAAATTATCAAAAATTCACCTCCCTAATATTCGCAATTGCCAAAATTACATCTCCCTAGAGTCAATGTTGTGTTCAAATTCATCAATCCAAATTGATAAATTAAATTGATATCCATCAATTAATTAATTTATTTATTTTATTTACTAATTACCCAATAATTAGAAAATGACCAATTAATTAATTTGAATATTAGTTACTTACTCTTCACTAATTAAGTGACAACACTCCACATATGGGTTCAGAAAATATACTTTGGTCCAAAACACGTTTTTGGTCCAACTGGTGTTGTTTTTAATTTATTTTCTTATGAGCTACTCCTGAAATCTAATGGACCCACATGAATAAAGATATAAAAGACTCAAATACTCGACGAATTCATCTACATAAATTCTTGACCAAATATTTTAACATATTACCATTTGTGAATATGAGTAACAAGAGTGGGAGTAAAATTATCATTTTATACCTCTAGTTATTATTTCCTTAACTTCTTTATTGACTGTGAATAAGAAAGGGATAACAGTGAATTGTCTCGTACAATTCACAATGTCTAATTTAATGAGTCATTTCATTGAACACTAGACCAAGATAATTTATTCACACAACCATAAATAAAGCATAAGATGATGTTACATTTACAATCTCGCCACGAATTTCTATATATGAGAATCACGTAACTCCAACATAGTTGAATCACGATTCCAATAGCTGAGGTATTCTCCGACAATTAGAACTCACTCCTTTGACATATCAAAGATTATAACTAACTAAGTCAAGTTTCATATTCACCTCAAGATTAAAGTAATTATGAAAATACTCTTATAGGTGTAACAATTAGATTTAGAGCTAGATAAATGGATTTGCTCTAAACTAATTGGTTACTGGTCTATTCAACATGTTCCATTATATGTCTAAGTCAATTGTTAGAGTCTTCACTCCCATGTCCCAAGATCGACATCCTTTTCTTCAACCTAACAGTCATAATCGGACTCGATTGCCAATCGTTCCTAAGACTACAAATAACGTTTTGAATTATTTCAGAAGAGTTTGTCTGGAAGTCCCCTCTGTTTTAGTCTTAATATGTTGACAATAGTTTCAAGACTTGAGTGAATTATAAACACAATTTAATTAATAAAAAAACTTTCATTCATTCAACAAATTCAATAATACAAAATGTCGGAGAAATAACTAAATAATCATAAGTAGTTATTACACCTTACTTTATGAACATAATTCCAACATATAGTTCATAATTCGTACTCTCAAAAGGAAATAAGGGCATAAAATCTTTGGGAGGGGCAGTTTATAAGTCATACTCTCAGTAGGAAAAAAGGGCATAAAGTCTTTAGGGGGCAGTTCATATGTCCTACTCTTAGAAGGAAATAAGGACCTGAAGTCTGGGATGGGCAGTTTATAAGTCATAATCCCAGAAGAAAATTAGGGCATAAAGTCCTTGGGAAGGAAAATTAATAAGTCATACTGTTAGAAAGAAATAAGGGTATAAAGTTCTTGGGAGGGGTTGTTCATAAGTCATACTCTCAAAATGATATAAGGGCATAAAGATCGTTGGGAGGGGCAACCCATAAGTCTTACTCCTAAAAGGAGCTAAGGGTATAAGATCATTGGGAGGGGCATTCCATAAGCCATGCTCTTAAAAGAAAAAACATCTTCTAAAGACGGGCAAAAAAAAAGGATCAAATAGAATGGAAAATGAACTAGGAAAAACCAAAAGGCTGCGGAAATGAGGGACTCGACCAAACTGGAACGGGCCCACTTTATTACATCATGAATCAACCAAAGCAAACTCTACTCCTCAAGCAGACTGAAAAAAAAAACAGAACGATTATGGTAAAATAGGTAACTCTAGAAATAAGAAAATTTCTATTAAGTGTTTGAGAAAATGAACTCCTTGCCAAAATGTGTCCCTAAATTTTAGCCAAGTTTTTTAGAAAATGACAGAAGAAAGAAGAAACAGAAAATCATTTGAGTATTGAAAAAAGGAAAGCTGATAGAAGCAACAATGAAATGGGAAAGATCTTCTCATTAACTTCAGAAAAATACAAGGAATTCTGCCAAAAAGTAAAAGTACAGGAAAGGGAAAAGTACATGGAAAAGTAAAATTCAAGGAAATCAAACAAAGACTCCTCTTTGGGAGTGGCCTCCATCGGAGGGTTATAAGCGGGAATAAGAATGTCCAATTCAGGTTCGGCATGGTCATTTGGAAGGTCAACAAGAGGCATGCGGGGAGCCTTATCAAATTTTGCATCACGATAACCCACACTATAGGCCATACCCTCAGCCTGATCAATAATGTCCTAGTACTCAGCCCCAAGTTTGGTTTCCTGCTCACTAGCTTTAGCCAAAGCTGCCTCCCTTTGACAATGGACGAGTCACCCTGTTGATCAAAGTAGCCCTCTCTAACTCCCACAAAGACTCCTCCAAACTCATCCGCTCAACCACAGTGACATCCAACTCTTCAGTGAGACGGGTGGGGATACCTTGGAGCTCAGCCTCAACCTTCCCCATATCTCGTTCAGTGAGAACGGCGTCGTGAGACTTGTTGATCTTTAGCATCTTTTTCCTAAAGCCCGCCATCTCGATCTCTACGGAAGTCCTCTTGGAGCCCGTTGTGATAAGTCACAGCCTGCAAAAACCCTTTAAGTGTTAGTAAACAGATAAGAATAAAGGAAAGAGCTAATAGATAAAATCAAAGAAAGTAAAAGTTACCTGCATCAGACTATGACTAAGGCCGATGATCTTGTCGTTAACAGACATCTAGAAGAGGACAGCCATGTCCACATCAAACTTGATCCCCTTAGCAACAGTGTGCGAAGAAAGGGGATCCTTCAAGAAGCTCACGGAAGCAGGAGCATGTGGAGCCATCGTATATCGACGCCATCTTCAAATGTGAGTCTCCTCGGACATCCCTTGAGAGCCAGCAGACGAATGAGCTAGCCTCTGAGAAGATGGGGGAGGAGTAGAAACTTCTTCCTGTGCTGAAGTATTCTTGGCTGCGGGGATAGGAGGATCAGTTGAAGCAAGGGGTGGAACAACAACAGGAACATGAGATGGAGTTGGCAGTGCGGTAGCATCTGAGATGTTACTGGAGGTGTTAGCGGCCTCCGTTCTCGGGTAGGCATTCCTCTCCCTACCAACAGTTCCCCATAAGTTGCTTCGGAGGAGCTTCGACGTCTCCAACTTCTTGTGAGCAAAGCGGAATAACGCGTCTTCATCTTCAGCTTCTTTCCAATCTGCTTCCCATTCTCTCTCCTCCTCATCTTCTTCCTCTCCCTCCTGCTCAGACTTGGTAAACCTAGAAGAATTGGACACCACAACGCGGTGCAAAGTAGGAAATGACCAGTGTTACTTAAAGAGAGAGAGAGAGAGAATAAAAGGGGAAAAGAGAGACCAGAGCTCTTGCTACTTACTGAAAGATCCCCAGATCTTGGGGACGATCCAATGGCATCACCACCTCAGTTCCCACCAATCAGGAGGGTCCCATCTTCCCAGCCTTTATCTCCCATTAGGAGATCAGTGACTAATCCTCCCCGTTTCTCACTAGCATAGGGAGCCAAGTAATAAGACGTGCTGCACTTCTTAATAATGTAGACTTCACAGATTTTGTCAACACCTATGTTGAGGTTATGCCTCATTTTTAAGGCTTCTATCCCTAAAAGAATTATGTATGTGTTAGGAGTGTATTAGGAAGGGACGAGGTAGAAAGTGCCAAAATATTCTTGAACGAGGGGGGAGAATGGGAGTTTTAATCCTAAAGCTATATACATGTGGGCTAGGGTGATTTGATACGGAGGATTGCAGGGGAAAGACTTGGGTATCTCATCCCCAAAACCACAAATGATATCTGAGGGGAAGACATCATTATGACAGTCCATAAAGCGGTTGAACTCGTCACTTTTTAACTAGGGGAATAGTGGCCTTATACTCTCTCTTTCCCATAATTGATGAAGAAACCACCAAGAAGAAGAAAGGAATGAAAAGGAGCAAAATGGAGGGAAAGAAATGGGACTTATAGCGGACAGAGTTTGCGCAAAAGCAGAATGAGGAAGACAGACTTTAAAAAGACTCTACGGACGCGAAAAGAGAATGAAATTCAATTTACGGATTTGAAAGAAAAGCAAAATGCAATCAAATTCTAAACAAAATGGCGTGGAGTGCAGTAGGCTCATAGGGATGGGACGTTTGAAATGACAATTTCAACCATCATTCGCAATGGGCAAATGATGAAATGACAGCTGGAAAGAGAAAGAGACATGTTTTGAAAACAAGCATCAACCGAGAACAGGAAGGCGAAGCGATGCACGTAATAACTAAGACCGTGTTCTGAAAACGCACGATTTGCACCGAGAGTCGAGTACGGGAATGACGCAGACCAGTAACACAATGACATTCCAGAAAAATGCGTCAGATGAGGCAATGATGGTATATGTTTTTATAATTTAATGTACCTTTTTTCGCGCGATATTAATATTTTTAGGAGTAAAAGGATGAAAAAGGATGAAGCTAGCAATCCCCTTTTAGGACACGCGCAGAGTGCACTCATTACACTTCAACAAATTGAAATTCGTTGAATGTAATAGGGGAAATGAACAGGCATATAATCTGCACCATGCCACGTGGATGAAAATGATCAACTGAGAAGTAGTGAGGAGATCTCTCCGTGCGAGAACGGGAAGAAGGAGATTTGAGTCACAGATCATGTGACTGCGACTGATTTGGCGGCTGAAAGACTAGAGGATGAGGTAATTGAAAAATAAATTAATGGAGTGAAGGGGCCCACTCCTAACAAGATATCCCACGAGTATGGGTGAGATGCTATAAGTGTAATAAAACCTCCAAAACTATATGGGAGATGGTGATCATTCCCCTCCTTTCACTATTTTATTGTCAAAATGTTTATTCTATTTACACCTTGTGGCCTATATAATGACTTGGGTAATAAATGAGAGATGATCCATTTTAATACAACTTGAAAAATTACTTAGTGCATTGACTACTCTCTCTCTCTTTCTCACTCTCTAATCTCCTTGTCATTTGTCACTGATCATTAATAAGACTATATTGGTGTGGAGGAAAAATTCCTTTACAATTACGATAACTGAGTTTTTTGGATTTGAAATTCAAAAGTGATGTAGTTTAATAGATCAGGAGTGGTACAAGTATATGTCTTAATTAATATTTAATCGTATTTGGGACCTATATATAAATAGGCAAGTTGATATATTGAAGCCATAATTTTGACTTTTGTGTCTTATTTTTATTGGTATTGTAGGGAATAAATAGATGTTCTTGGCATTAAAATATATCACGTTTGATTATATATTTACTAAATAAATTCTCGTGCTTTGCATGGTTTACTTAATTAATATCTTTTTTCAAGGCAAGAATTAAATTAACAAATATATACATGCACCGAAATACATAATAATTTTTAATCGTCTTTACTATCATTTGAAAGTTTAATTTCATTGTTAGCATGTAACTTGTGTTTCTTGTTAGATGAGTTTTACAGGTGTAATATTTTATTGTCCATGTGTATAATGTACTGTCCATTATAGTTGGAGTAGTTAGTCTGTTTACTTTACCTAAACTGTATTTAACATTGAGTGAGCCAAGCTAATGAAGTAAGATGAAATGCAGTTGAATACTTCTCTCTCTGCATTTTTTTGTGCTCATACTTTGTTTGGATTGGTTGATGGTTCTTTGCCATGTCCAAACAAATTACTTCGTAATGATAAAGAAGTAACAAGTTCTATAGATCCAAAATTTGAGCAATGGATAACTCAAGATCAAGCTTTTCATGACGCTTATCAATGCTACTCTCTTACCAGTAGCTCTCTCTTATGTGGTTGGTTGTAAGACCTCTCGTGAAGTGTGGGAATCACTTAAGAAAATATTCTCTTCTCTATCAAGATCAGGTATTTTGCAACTGAAAGCTGATTTACAAACTGTGAATAAAAAGTCAAATGAATTAATTGATGACTATGTTTAGTGTATAGGATATTAAAGACAAATTGGTGGTTGTTTCTATCTTAGTAAATGATGAAGATATTTTGATTCATACACTTAGTGGACTACCATCTATCTGCAATGCCTTCAGAACTTCAATAAGGACTCGTTCTATGTCACTCATGTTAGAAGAACTACATGTTTTGCTGAAGGCTGAGGAGAAATCTGTAGAACAACAAAACAAAAGCTTTGACTCTCATTTTCAACTTGCTGCAATGATGCCTACACGGTTCAGAGGTTACAATCAATTTAGAGGAACAAATGGAAATACTGGCAGAAAATCATTCAGGGGAGGTAAAGGTTACATTGGAAGAGGTTTTTCCCCATGGTGTAGAGGTATTCTTCCTGCTCCTGATTTTCAAGAATATGCATCAAATAATTCTCAAATTTTTAATTATATGAATACTGGTATTGGACAGAACATGCATAATGGTAATTGTTACCAAAAATCTATGTTGTGAGGTGGCGCGGAATCTTTCTTTCACGTGGGGATCCTCTCTGTCTTTAATCTACACAACATAAACAAAAAAAAATCTAAAGATGAAGAGAACCTGGGGTGATTTTTGGGTCGAATAGCCTTTAATACCTAAGTCAATATCTTGGAGAAAATTTGGCAGAGTTTTTCTTAGGAGAGGGATGTATGTCGAGTAAGCTTCGGGGGAGGTGACGGTTTTTGTTGATATGATGAACTCGGGGTGGCATTAAATGCCTTTATCCCCCGAGCTAATGTGAAGGAACGTGCATTTATTGTCGATTTGCCTTCAATCCTACTGGGCGTGGGGGATGCGATTTGTTAGTGGCTGACTTGATGCTTCATTATGGTGACTGAAGTTGACTGGCACCCACCACAAATGGGAAGACGCCACGTAGAGAGATACTTTTGGTCAACACTGATGATGTCTAATACAGGGCTATCTGAGCCCCTACGTCAGACTCTCCTCTCGAAGCATCTTAATTTATGTTTGCTTTCTTCCCTTTCTTGTTCTTACTTTTTCCCTTACCATTGATCTTCTTCCTCTTGTTACTCTTAACATCACTGGAAGAAGGCTTTTGCTTGACAACATTTGTCTTGTCCTCTTTGGTCATTCTAAGGTTAAGTGACTCAAAAGTCTACAGTTCATTCAACAATTGGGTCATGTTGAATTACAACTTGTTCATAACATAGTTGGTCGTGAACACAGATAAAGCTGGTGTGAGCGACTCAAGTATAATGTTAACTTAGGTCCGCTCATCAATGGTCATCCCATGTTGCCTCGTGCATTATGTTGATCATGTTCAAAACACGTTCTCGCACAGAAGTACCCTTTTTCTCATCTTAGTCGTCATATAGCTCCTAGTGGTCTCATGATGACTTTAATCAGACTGATGCCTAAACATCGCATGTAGAGATTCCATAATCTCATAGGTAGTCTCCATGCTTTCATCTTGGTTCTGAGAACATCATTCATGCACAAGCATGTAACACTCCGCCTTGTTGTTTGATATGATCCAAGCAACATATGCGTCCGTAAGATTCTTAGGGACATTAACAGCGGGCTCCTCATGACATTACTCAGTAAGAACGAACTTATAGTTCACAAATCAGCATTAAGTTCATATTTGATTTCTAACGTACGAAATTATCACTATTCAATTTTTCAAGAGCGAGTAAAACAGTAACAGAGTTGCCCATGATAGACATAATAATGATAACTGAAATTTAAAACATACAAGATTCAATATAATTGATAAATATCTAGAATTCGAAAAGTAAACATGATGCATGAATGCAACGTAATAAACACACAAAATTAACATTTACTAATCATGATAAAATAACTCAACAATTAATGTGTTGTCTTAGGGTCACTCAGATTAACCTTAGACTGTCTATGAGACATTTTCATCCTTATTAATTAAAACTTTAAATATCTCTATTTTCTCTTTTAACAATAAGGTATCGCATATTCGGTCAAGTCACAACTATCCCCCAGAAAGCTTAATTGTGACTTTGTGAATGTAACCTATCATTTCAGATTTCATGACTTTATTTAGAATATGTCGCCTTAGGCTCGGTCAAAGCTAAACTACACCACTTCCTCCTATCTTCTTAAGCAGTCCAACCTTGGTATTGGTACTGCTCGAAACCTTTCTTAGGGAGATGAAAACAAAGCCTTCTCGAGGCCCTCAATGTACCTCATGGTGTTATACTAATAATGGAGACCGTAAGTTACATTGACATGAAAACTTTCTCCCACTCACTATTTTAGGACTATGTGTTTTCATTTTTAACTAATTAACTAATGTCAAATTAATTACTAGTTAAAATAATAACCCTATGAATATCTAATAATCAGTTATGTCAATCTTATTGGTCTAAGTTCATTTAACCTGTTAAAGCGTCTAATTCATAATTAGGTAAACTTAGATTAACTAATTAATTATATTCATCAAACTTTAATAAAACTACTTTACTATAGTCGGTTATCTTAAAGATTACTATAGCCCTTAATGTTGTGTGATTACTAAAATTTAACTAATTAAAACCTAGCAGTTTATATACAATAGATTGCTTAAGACAATCCATAAATCATGTTTCTACTTATGAGATGCATGCATGATTAAATAAACTTGTGTGAGATTTTCATGTATGACATGTGATCAACTAATGCATGAACATGTTATCAAATATAACAATTAAAATAATTTTTTAACAATTAATAAAATAATAATAGACTGAGTGACTGTTGTGTATTTTTAAATTACAACCATTGAAATAAAGAAATAAAATTACAAAGCAGACTTCAAGAATAAATATTTCTAAAATATTGCCTTCTCATTCCGATGTCTATCTTCATAATCTTCAAGCTTTAAACAAAAATCTATTTAATTAAGAAAAACTATTTTTCTTAATTAAAATTAATTTCTATAATTATCCATTTAAAATTAGCTGGCTTTGACTTAGTCAAATAAATATTTTATTTGATTTGATCAAACTTTGGTCAATCTCAATCAACCTATTAATTTCTAATTTTTATAAAATTAAAAACTAAAAATTTAATTTTAAAATCACATTAATTTCAAAATTTGAAAGGATAACAGATAGATTCAGGATTATCACAAAAATCTATAGTGATAGGGTTGGTTGGTATCAGGATTTATGTGAAACTTCTCTAAATATGACAACGGTTACCACCAACCACCATCACCATCGTCTACCGGCGCCGGCCATTGCCGCCGACCACAGCCACCGCCGATTTTTCAGTGATGTCACCAGAACAGTAAATTTTGGCGACATTGCCAGAAATATAGAATCAGTGGCGCCAGTGCCAGAAATTCCAATTCTGGGTGCCGGTGCAGGACTTCTTCCTATTTCTTTTCTTTTTCCTCCATCGCTCATCTCGTGCTCTTCTCGTGATCGGAATAATTACAACAAATATTCAAACTAAAATTACAAAAATTCGTACACCCCAAAACAGCTTACACATGATCTAAGGAAAAACAAAAGATCAAAACTAACTCAATAATCACCATACAATTAACGATCTGTTATTTTTCATACATTTAAGATACATAACCATCCATTCATTCATACGTATCTTATATTATATGAATAATGTAAGAAAACCTACACAACATTTAACATATAAATCTATAAAGACCATTTTGATATCACTTGTTGGTCGTCGCGGCGCGTGCGCAGCGGAAGTATGTGGCGCTCGGCCATTAAAAAAATTAAACATTTAATAAAAAATTGAGTCATTTAGTAAAACAAAATCGTGCAACGGTACAATAACAAAAAAATATTTTTTTGAAAACACTTTTTGAGAAATTGTGTTATTCTTTCAACTATTGATTAACGAACTGATTCTCTGATTTTTCATTGATTATCTGATCAACTGATCAACTCTTGTCATTAGAATAAAATCTGTATCTTATTTTAGATAATGACGTATCAGATATTTAGGGATAATTAAAAAATAAAAATAATATTTAATTTCAAATTACCAGTACAATGGGACCCACTATATAACGGTGCACACCCTAAACTGTGTAGTATAAAGGTGACTCGGGGACCATGGATCTATAATCCTAAGTTCTAATAAACTAGATTATTAATTAAACTCTTTAATTAAATAATCTTATTTTTCAATTTCATTATTACTCCACTATAACTATAGAACTACACTCTTAGAGATTATAGATTATATTTGCAAAATATTCCCGTATAGTCTGCTGATATAATTAATTCATGTAGTTATGCCCTCCAATTATTGGTTCGTAAATTAAACTGGTCAAAATTATTGTTTTACCCTTCTAATTACCTCTTGATCATTAAGTATCATTAAACCGGGTGAATCGGCTCGTCAATGCTCGGCCCAGGCAGTTTACGGGCTGGTCAATGGCTTTTTCAGACGGTTCATGAGCCGGTTTCAGGTTGGGCCACTAGAATTTTGGAGAGGCGAGAGGCCTGGAATGAACCGTTGAACCGGCCTATGAATTCACGGGACGGGCCTGAGACGATCCAGTCCAGGTTGACTAACAGGCCGATTCCAGTTAAATAACTGAACCGGTCCATTTTGTTTTCCTTTAATGTGTTGTAATTCTCAAAAATTTCAAATGGGAATAGCTGAACCTTAATGGGGAATGAGTGAACTGTATGGATTACTACTAAACTATATGGAAGTCATGTTACTTTCTTCTAATTATTTTATTTTATTGCTTTACTAACTCAATAGAAAAACTTGTAATAATAAGTAAAATATTTATTTTATTTATTAAATTCATAAAATTGTAATATTCATATTCACGTAAAATCTAAAAATATAATAAATAATAATTAATTAATTTATAAGTCATGTTTATTAATAAAATAAAAAAATATTAAGAATATTAAGCCAATATTTTTTAAAGTTTCAATGAATTTTATTTTTCATTGAATAAAATATTCATTTAAATAAAAAATATTATTTTTATTTAATTAAGTACGTTTATCTCAAAAATATATTATGTGAAGTTTCGATAAAATGTGTTAAAAGATAATAAGAATATATTATAAACAATATATTAACAAAACTTGTCTTGGTCTATTGGTAAGGGTTGTAATTTATAAGGAAGATGTCAATGGTTCAAACTTTAATACACATAATGTTCAATTTTTTAGATTAAAAGAGTGGATTCACGGGCCAGGCCGGTTCAAGCCTACAATGCCTCACGGGCCGAGCCTAGCATCCAAGCCGAGCTATAGGTCTTGGATGCAAGGCCCGATTTTACAGGTCAAACTGGCCTACTTGCCACATGTACCTCTGATGTGTTAAATTTGACTATTTCAACTGAGTGTAATGGAGAGGACAACATTGCTATTGGAAATGGCTAAACTTTACCTATTCTCATTCAGGTTATGAATGCTCACCTACTGCTTCTCATAATTTTTCTTTAGATCCAATCTTTAGGGTTCCTGATATTACTTCAAATCTTCTTTAAGTTCATCAGTGTTGTGTTACTAACAATTGTCAATTTGTCTTTGATGCTGACTTATTTTTCATTCAGGACAAAGCCTCAAGTCAAATTTTGTTTCAAGGACCGAGTGAAATTTGTCTTTATCATGTTTCCAGATGTCTTTCAAGTCCATTTACCACTGCTAAGTCATCTTCTGTTGCATTACTTGGTGCAAAGGTGTCTATTCTATGTAGCACAATAGGTTAGGTCACCCATCCAACAATATTGTTACTTCCATTTTGAATAAGCATGTTACTATTTACACTATTACGATATCACACACCGTTTCTTCTTTACGATATCACACACCATTTCTTCTTTACCTTTAAAGTTGATATATAATGATGTATGAGGTCCATCTTCTATACTTTCAATTTTTGGATATAAATACTATGTGTCTTTTGTGGATGACATGAGTAAATATACTTTGTTGTTTCCTTTATTTCAAAAATATGATAAGTTTGCCATATTTTAATGATTTCAACCTTTTATTGAGAACTTATTATCTTCCAAAATTAACATCAATTGGACCAAAAACTTGTATGATTCAGAAGTATACTTCAATCGAATGTTGATCGAGAATTGTGTGTGGGCTCTCAAAACAATTGGAGAAGAAAAATCAGATTTTTCCTTCTCCTCTGTGTATTTCGGCAGCAACTAGGGGAAGGGAGAGAAACTTTGTTTTCTCTGCTCTGTGTAATCACACACTGTGTTAGGGTTAGGGATGCCACCCTATTGCCATCATTTCTATAATAATTTTAGAATTTACACATATACCCCTATATGTTACATTACCTAAAATTCACCTTATAATATTTGCTATTACCGAAAATTGCATATCTCCCTAGAGTTAATGTCGTGTCTGAATTCATCAATCTAAATTGATAAATTAAATTAATCTCCATCAATTAATTAATTAATTTTATAAACTAATTATCTAATAATTATGAAATAACCAATTAATTAATTTGAACATTAATTACTTACTCTTCATTAATAAAGTGACAACACCCATTATATATGGGTTCGGGAAATATATCTTGGTTCAAAA
Organism: Datisca glomerata; assembly: GCA_003255025.1. Taxonomy (NCBI): domain Eukaryota; kingdom Viridiplantae; phylum Streptophyta; class Magnoliopsida; order Cucurbitales; family Datiscaceae; genus Datisca; species Datisca glomerata. Next base: position 214,748 of record QANY01002976.1, read on the forward strand.
CACGTTTTTGGTCCAATTGGTGTTATTTTTCATTCATGTCCTTATGAGCTACTACTGAGACTGAGTGGACCCACATGAATAAAGCTATAAGACTCAAATACTTGGCGCATTTATCTCTATAAATTTCTGACCTATTTAATTCTGATATCGTACGACTCCACTATAGGTCTGATGTTGAATCAACTCTCATTTCATGCGCACTACATTTTCTGTTGGTGCAAATAATATGATTCACGCAACTCCAATATAGTTGAATCATGATCCTAATAGCTGAGGTATTGTACGACAATTCGAACTCACACCTTTACCATATCAAATATTATAATTAACTAAGCCAAGTTTCACATTTACCTCAAGATTAAGGTAATTATAAAAATACTCTTATAGGTGTAACAATTAGATTTATGGCTAGATAAATGGCTTTTCTCTAAACTAATTGGTTACTGGTCTATTCAACATGTTCCACAACATGTCTAACTCAACCGTTAGAATCTCCACCCACATGTCCCAAGATCGACATCCTTTGTTTCAGAAAAGTTTGTAGGGAAGACCCATATATCTTTACTCTTCTTACGTTGACAATAGTTCAAGAACTTGAGTAAATTATAAACACACTTTAATTAATAAAAAAAAACTTTCATTCATTCATTAAATTTAGTAATACAAAATGTCAGATAAATAACTAAGTAATCATAAATAGTTATTACACTCTACTTTATAAACATAATTTCAACAATCTTCCACTTGAACTAAAGTATGAGTGTACAATCTTATATCCCCATGCCCTCTAGATGACCATGTAAGACTTTACTGCTTAAAGTCTTCGTGAATGGATCTGTCAGGTTGTTGACTGTTAATATGTGTGTTACTACAACATCTCAATGTTGTACAATCTCTCTAATCAGGTGATACTTACGTTCTATATGTTTGGATCTTTGGTTCCTTCAAATTTGCTACAGCCCCACTGTTATCACAATAAGTGTCATTGGCTTGTCAGCTTCTGGAACAACTTCCGGAGTCTTCAAGAACTTTTTAAGTCATACAACCTTCTTTGCATCTTCACAAGCTGTCACATACTTAGCTTCCATGGTAGAATCAGCAATGCAAGATTGCTTGATACTTCTCCACACAACTGCTCCACCATTCAAGATAAACAACAATCTTGAGGACCTTTTAGAATCCTTATCTGCTTGGAATTCAAAATCTGTATACCGCGTCATATTCAGGTCAGTACCTGAATACACAAGCATGTAGTTCCTTGTTCTCCTAAGATACTTAATGATATGCTTGACGACACTTCAATGCTCGAGTCTAAGATTAGATTGGAAATGGCTCACACGCCCACCGCGTAGCAAATGTCTGGTCTAGTGCAAAGTATTGAGATTTCCTACAGCTGAGGCATAAAGAATCTTTCTCATGTCTTCCTCTTCTTGAGGAGTCTTGGGAGACTGTTCCTTGGAGAGGTTGACTCCATGCCTGAAAGGAAGATATCCCTTCTTGGAGTTTTTCATACTGAAGTGATCCATCACCTTATCAATATAAGTGGGGGTGACGTCCGGCGTAGGCGGCAACGGCAGCGACGGTGATGGTTTTCGATGGTGACCTTTCGAGGCGGCGATAGAGTACATGGAATTTAAAAAATACAACTTCTTTACAAGAAAATAAATTACATAAAATCCTATGCCTCAATTTCGGCGTACATCATTTCAAGAATTGTAAAACAAAATGCCTAGAGCCAATAGATCGAGATCCATTCATAAAACACATTCAAAACTATTTTGAATTTAACATACAAAATAATATGCCAATATCAAAACATCCAGTGATACATACATTTAAAAACTAAATATGCACAATCAAGAACCCAAGGCTCAGATACCAATTGTTGGATCAGGTTTTAAAATTTAAGGAAAAATCAATGAACCACGAACGATTCGTGGGTGGAAAATCAAAATATTTTCACATTAATCATTTAATCATATTAATTATTAAAACCATACTTACGATTATGCATACTTATTTAAACATATTAAATAGAAGTAAAAATGATTTATTTCTTATGTCGTATCGGAGAATTTCTGACTTGGTGGAATCCAATTGATTGTCTTTATGTTCTTCGTTCTTCGTAAAACTCGAATGAGTCTTCACACCAACAATCACTAATAGGATTTATAAGTATATCTCAATTGGATGTTGATCAGGAATTGAGCGTGGGCTCTGAAAATAACTGGAGAAGAAAAATCAGATATTTCCTTCTCCTCTGCGTATTTCGGCGACAACTAGGGGGAGGGAGAGAAACTGTGTTTTCTCTGCTTTGTGTAATCACACACTATGTTAGGGTTATGGATGCTACCCTATTTACATCCCTTATATAATATTTACGGAATTTTCACATATACCTCTATATATTAAATTATCAAAAATTCACCCCCTAATATTCGCAATTGCCAAAATTGCTTATCTCCCTAGAGTCAATATTGTGTTCAAATTCATCAATCTAAATTGATAAATTAAATTGATATCCATCAATTAATTTTATTTACTAATTACCTAATAATTAGAAAATGACCAATTAATTAATTTGAATGTTAATTACTTACTCTTCACTAATTAAGTGACAACACTCCAGCCTCAATTTGGGATTGCTACAATCCCAAGCCTGAGTGGGGCTTAAAATGGCCATCCCTTACAGTTTAACCGGACCAGCCTGAACTAGTCCACCTGATAAAAGTGAACCGGTCTGGTCTGAGCCAGCCCGGTCTGAACCGTTTGACCCAAAGTTTATCATTTAACTTATGGGCCTGATATATTATTTTCCGACCTTGCTCAGACTGCTGCACTTAATAATATCTCTTTTATTTTATGATATTGAAAATGTTTTATATTGTTTTATTTCAAAATAATTTAGTTATTATATTTTTAGATTTCTGGCCATTAATTGTTTAGTTCATTCTTCCGCTTCAGGTAAGTGAATTTTTATCGTAATGTGACCCATGTGTGATAAATTCCTATGCTTTGTGTAGGAATTTACATCATAGTAATGTGACGCACGTGCGATAAATGTAATATGTGTTATTCTCATCAGTTTTAATTGCTATAAGCATGTTATGTTCATATATATGTTTATGTAAATTGACTTATATAATGATGTGACTCTGATATTATAATTGTATTATGTATTTATTATATGTTTAACCGTTTTTCAATAATTATTATATTTCATTAACACTTTGGTAATTGTTTATTGTTCTGTTATTAATTTGATTATCATGAGATAAATATTTGGGTATGACTAATTTTATGTTAGTATGTTATCATGTTTGATTCTGTTACATGTATCAGTATGCATTATATGATTAATTATTATCATACGTTGGACTCTACAAGTTATGAAGTTAATTCAGTCAAGTGGTAATTAAGTAAGATATGAACTTAAGCACGACCCCTAGTTAACAAGAAATCAGGATTGTTCACGTTTTGTTCTGTTATACGAACGGGGTGTCATATGCTCATGCTTTCGTCACATATAGGGCGTCATTTGTTCATGTTTTGGTCATACATAGGGTGTCATCTGTAAATATTTTATGTCACTCATGAGGTGTCGTCTGTTCACATTTTTTATCACCTATGAGTGTCATCTATTCTGTCGCACAATGTGTGTCATCTGTTTCGTTGCCCGATGTGTGCCATCTATTTCATCGCCCAATGGGTGTCATCTGTTTCATCACCCAATTCGTCATGATATGTTTTAGTTAACGTGTGATCAGTTCTGAGCAGGTTAACTAGGGGATATTCCAAGACAATATATGAATAAGTTTGTTATATGATTCTGTTTGAGACATGTGTTATCTACGTGCTATGTTAAACCATGCCATGATCAAGTATGTTACTTTATTTCATTTATGATATATGTCAACTTTAGTTATGTTATGTCATGACTGCATTTATGACATGTGGATGCATGTTATTATGTGAGTTTGTTTACTGGGTATTTTAAAATACTCATCCCCCTTCAATTATTTATAATACAAATGGTGATGGCGAGTAGCATGAGTGGGAGACTTCTATAACTAGTTGAATTAGAGGAATTTATGTTTTCAGTTTATGAATTGATTTAAAATTTGGAAAAATGTTTTATGTTTAACTCAGTAGTTTATTTTACGTTATGTTTTTCTACGAATTATGATTAGTCAAAGCTTCATGAATTATGGATTTTAAGTTTTGACTTTATTTCAGTTTTTCAAGGTTTTATTACTTATGAAACACTTTATCGCTTCCGTTATTTAATTATTAAGATTTCGATCATGGATAAGTTAATGCTTCCGCTATTTAAGGTCAAGGTTTTTCTATCATGGGCAAATTAAGAATTTCAATTTGGGAATTTTCTCAAAATTAGGGTTTGTTTCGAATTGGGGATTTCAAAATTATGAAACTACAGTTATGTAAAACCCTCGGGGATCGGGGTATTACAGTTTGGTATCAGAGCAATGATTTTAGATTCTGTAGACCTTTCTTAGTGAAAAATATGGCATGTCACTCATTCGGCTCCTCTATCACCTTACAAGTCAGGTACCCATGATATGTATGTTTTAATTATTGATTCAGTATGATGTGCTTTAGTTTCTTTATGACATGTTTGTTACGTATATGATATATTTGCACAATAAGATTATGCTTTTGGTAAGTCTTGAATTTTAGTGGGTCGTAGAGTAAAGGTTGCCCCTACGAGAAACAACAATCATGCACCGGTCGATCCTGCTACGAACTCTCCAGCAACCATGATAGAAATGTTTCAAGAATTTTTGGAGTTGTTGAGGCAGACAGCGATGACTCTCCCAGCTCAACTATAGCAACTGCAACAGGTGACAACGATCGACGTGCAGCTGATCCACACCTTCAGGAGGCTGAACCAGCCCGAATTTGACTGTTACACCGAGCTGGAGGGTCGAAGGAAGCTGAGCTTTTGTTTCCCAAACTCTTACCCTTCATTTTTTTGTAGGAGCATATTTCCTTCTAAGCTCATCTTTGCCTTAATGGCAGTACCCCTTGAGCTTCACATCCAATTATTCTGGTGGAAGGAAGATTGACTACCCCAAGCTTTCAGGTTCCTCCTGAGGGTTATTCCTCAGGCGGTGTGTCGGTCGCGAGCTCTTTTCCTATGAGTTTATCCACTTTATACGGGGTTTTAAGAGGAACATGTCTATGTATTTCACCATGAACAACCTGGTTCTACCAAAAATCTGAGTAAGGGGTCTCGTGACCATCTTTCCTCTCTCACTGGGCTTCATGTCCTAGCCTAGTTGCCGTCCGGATTCATTTTGGTCCCAGTCTCCTCAAGCTGTGGCATTTCTCTGGTGAGCCTTTGAGTAGCAGGGGAGAGCCATTTCCATACAAGGGACCGTTGTGATCTGGACGGCTACCACCTTATCTTTCCTCTCTTTACCAATTACCTCAGATATTACAGCCACTGTTTCTTCCTCCTTCGCTGTATAATCATTACGACGGAAGAAGGTCCTTCCTCCGTCGGGGAAATGGGTGAGTCCTGCCTCTCATTCTGGACTTTGTCAGCATAGGGTGTCCAACTCATCCTCTCTTTGTAGGAGAGCGGATTTCAATTACTTTGAATATGTATGATTTTGTCGTCATCTCCACCGGCGGTGCCAACTATTTTGGCCAAAAATTACAACAATACAGATATTGGTTTCCCATGCTAATCATAGGCGATCTCTTGACCAGGGGAACCAACAACGGTGATGTCATATGCGTCCTTCCCTCTGATGCTTGAGTCAGTATTTGGTCGACATTTTGGCATAATTTTCTTAGGAGACAGAATGAATATCTCTTTTGTTTATTGATAGGTGTATTAATACATGAGTCTTTAGGTGAGAGGAAACGTGTCGAAGAAACCTTTCAGAATCGTGTTAGGGAAGCCTCAAAATACATTATGCCTATCTTCAATTGGACATAAAGTAGGTGACCTTTAAATAAAGCGAGGCATTGATTGCCAAAGTGCCTTCGAAATGACCCGACGGGGGCTACCTTGACATCCTGTCATGGTGATGAGAATTGTTGGGTGCTTGGCCTGTGAGGAGGTGCCATATGGGACATTACTTTCGGCGGCAATGATGATCGTACACTCACTGTTATCCGAGCTCTCCTCATGAACTTTGATCTCTCTTATATGTGCTCGAGTCTGTGTAACCTGAGCATCCTCAGTACTGACCAGGTGAGGTCGGTTCTTTTTCTTTGAAACTTTCCTTTATCAGGTGCCTCCCTAATGCGATATAACATGAGTTGTTGCGTTATTGGCGGTTAGGAAGATATCCATAACAAGTCCAGTTGTCAAATAGACTACTATTAGATTTGTCTTTACTTTAGTTGCACATTATAAATGCCCCTTGGGACAACTTGATGTCAAAAACATCTTTTTACATGGCCATCTAAATGAAGAAGTGTACATGCAGCAGCCTCCCGGCTTTGTTGACTCCCAACACCCTCATTTTGTATGCCATATTCACAAGTCTCTTTATGGCCTTAAACAAACCCCTCGTGCATGGTTTGATTGGTTCACATCCCACTTGTGTAAGTTTGGTTTTGTTCTATCTCAAGCAGATACTTCCTTGTTTATAAGAAAAACTTATAAATGTTACTTATATGACCTATCTCTTGCTTTATGTGGATGACATAGTTCTGACTGGAAATGATAATTCTTTTATTGCTGCTCTTATTACTCAATTGCAAGCTTAATTTGGTGTGAATGATTTGGGAGTTGTGGTATAATTTCTGGGTTTTGAGGTGCATCATACATTCTTTGGTTTGTTCATTACTTAAGAAAAGTATACTAAAGATCTATTACACAAGGCAGGGATGAGTGACTGTAAACCTTGCAAAACACCAGCTTCTACTAAGCATGTTACTGATGTTTCACATGAAGCTCCTTTCTCTGATCCATTATAGTATAGAAATTTTTTTTGCACCCTCCAGTACCTTATATTTACATGTATATAAATTTTTCTATAAACAGGGTGTCTTAGTTCATGCATACTCCATCTAAGGCTAATTTTCTATTGTTAAACATATCCTACGTTACTTAAAGCCTACTCCTAAACTCAGCTTGAATTTTACAACAATTTCTTTCATTCTAAATGCATATAATGATGTTAACTAGGTTAGGGATACTTTGGACAGATGCTTATCTACTGATTATGTTATTTTTCTTGGTTAAAATCTTATTTCCTGGACTGCAAAGAAGCAATCCATAGTGGCGCGCTCCTCCACAGAAGCTGAATACAGGGCACTTGCAAATACAACAGTTGAACTGTGTTGGATATGCCAGTTAGTCTGTGATATGCATGTTTTTATCTATGATCCTCCACTGGTTTATTATGATAACATTTCAACCATGTCATTTGCTTCAAATCCAGTGTTTCACGCCCATACAAAACACATGAAATTGACTTTCACTTCATTCGTGAAAGAGTTACTCGCAAGGACTTAATGGTGCATTACATACCTTATCAAGATCAGCTGACAGACATATTTACAAATCCCCTTTCTACTGTTGACTTTCTTTTCTTTTGGGATAAGCTTATGCCAGCATTTACTAGTCATTAGTTTGAGGGGAGGTGTTAGATTAGTTTTACAAGTGTAATCTTTTATTGTCCACACGTACTATGTGTTGTCAATTATAGTTGGGGTAATTAGTTGTGTACTTTACCTAAACTGTATTTAGCATTATTGAGCTAAGCTGATGAAGTAAGATGAAATTCAGTTGAATGCTTCACTCTCTTCTCCTTCTCTCTCTCTCTCTTTCTCTCTCTCTCTCTCTCTCTCTCTCTCTATGCACTTTCCTTTCTTATTCTTGTCTTAAACCCTGAAGATTACATTTCTAAGTTATCGAAAGAAAGATATAGATCTTTACGCATATCTAAATATGGAAGAACCAACATTTAAAGGGTGTAACCAATGAAATCCATACCAAACACATATACTTATATATAGAACATCCACTAAACTAAAATCAAGGGGGTAATGGAGAGAAATATTTAGTTTAGGGAAAAGAAGTAAATACTACATGCTATACTTAATCATAATTTACCTCCATAAATAACTATGAGACTAGACAATTTGTGATCATTTATGAAAGCTATAACTTCAACCCAATCTATGTTTGTGTGTGTACATCAAGCTTTATAAACACCTAAAGCAATATCTATATCGTTTTGTATAATTCATCTTAATATATTGTAAGTTTATTTTTATACCTTTTTCTATTATGGTATTATTTTCAGCTGAAGTTCTATACTATTTTACTACGTGCGACAATATAGCTAGTGATGTCATCATAAACTTCATATATTATCCACATAAATTATGTAAAATTGCATTATTACTTATCATTCATTTTCCACAACATAGCTAGTGATACATTGTCAATAATAAATTGTGACCTTTTCATCAACTGATAATGAAATTGGATACTTAGTTATATTTTTTTAAAATATTAAAAAAATTAATATAGAAATTGAAGAATAATTGATCAATTTAAGAAGAAGCAAGATTGAATGATCGAGTGAGAAGCGAAGAAGCAAGAAGAAAGAAGAGAGAGAAGAGAGAGAGAAGAGAGAAGAAAGAAGAGAGAGAAGATAAGAAGAAAATAATACTTATATTCTATATTGATTCTTTTGAAAGTTTATTATTTAAGTAGTACAAGAGGACTAGATATTGCTAATCTAACCGCCGAGATAGTTAGTTTATTAATAAACATTAACCTTTTAACATAAATTGATATTAACACTCTAACACTTATAGTTATTTACACTTTTACACATTACTCTTAATATCCCCCCTAAAACTCTTGCCAGGATTTAAAGGCATGAGTTTGGAGTAGTAAACCTTGGTGTAGAAAGACGCTTTGTAAAGAGATATACTAGCTGGGACACAGTACCAATATGACAAACAATCAAATCCTTTTTTACAACCTCTTCTCTCGCAAATTGATCATCTATTTCCACATGCTTTGTTCTAGCATGAAAAATTTGATTAGAGGCCATATATATAACTTATGTGTTATCACACCACACCACAGTGTTGGAGGATCGCTAAGGAAGATCACACAGTAGTTGTCTAAACCATGTAAGTTCTGTAGCAGTGTTGGATAATGTTTTATATTCAACCTCAGTTGATGATCTTGCTATTGTTGTTTGTTTCTTAGCACTCCAAGAAATAGATTAGAGATGAGAATATCATAAAGCCTGATGTTGATCTCCTATCTGGTGGGTCACTTGACCAGTGTTTGCAAATGAGTTGTTGAACCCGTCAAACCAAGCTCCTGGAGCTTGTTTTAATACATATAGAATCTTATTAAGTTTACAAACGTAAAGAGGGTGAGATGGACTAACAAAACCTGATGGTTGAGACATGTATACCACTTCTTTAAGGAAACTGTGCAAGAATGCATTCTTGACATCTAACTGTTTAAAAGGCCAACTAAATTGTGCTGCGGAGATATGATCCTCACTATTAGTTTCTTCACAACTGGACTAAAAGTTTCTTCATAGTCAAGACCAGCTTCTTGATGAAAGCCCTTGACAATAATTCTTGCCTTGTACCTAGCAATTATGCCATCAGAATTATACTTACATCTATACACCCAATTATAACCAACTAAGTTCTTTCTATAAGGTAATAGTACTAGTGACCAAGTTTGTAACGCCTCGATTCCCGAGGGTTAAACAAGTTTGAAATTTCACAATTCAAAAATTTCCTTATTCAATTAAAACCCTAATTTGAGAAAATCCCAAAATTGAAAACCATAATTTTGCCTTAATTTTAACGTTAAATAGCGAAAGCATAAAATTATTTTAAAATAATATTAACTCATTAAACTGAAATAAATGATTCATTAAACTGTAATAAAGTGAAGCAAGAAAATCCATATGACATGAAAGATTAAACATGAATATTCATACATTTCTAGAATAACTGAAGTCAACTGAAGTCATAATCAAACTTAGAAATCATAATCATGCTTGCTATGGAAGTCCCTCACTCCTGCTGCTCACCATCATCTGCAACATAATCATCTATGGGAGGTGAGTATTAAAAATACTCAGTAAGTAAATTCACATACTAATGATTTCCACATGACATAAATTTAAACATATAACTTATGCAAATTTATTTCACACGTTCATTGATCACATAAAATACTTGTAACAACACATCGATTCATGATTAACATATATCTTGAACTTGTACTTAAACATGTCAATACTTATACATGCTTGATCATAACCCGACTAGACATAGCCCTCGATTAACAATCTAACCAGAACTGTTTCACAACTTGAACTTGAACTTGTAACATGAACGTGAACATGATAGATTGGGTGTCCTGAAACTTGATGTCACTTAAGGTTATCTGAACCTCAAAGACGCTAACATGAACATGGTGACACCCAACTGTATAACTTGATAACATGATGTGAACAATCTGGTTACTTGATAACCAAGGGACATAACTAAGTCTACTTTTTGTTTACTTATCACTTTTCACTTGAATTAATATTCATATTTCACGTTATCACATATACATGAGTAAACATATAACTTGTTCATGAACATAACTAGTATAACTAATACATGTATAACTTAATATATAATCATACCTAACATGGTAAATAATTTCATCATAATATGAAAAACAAATAAAACACTTGATCATAAGATTGAACATAAAGTAATAATAAAATAATTTCACATTATATATTCTACACTTATAACACATGAACCGAATTATTATGTAAATCCACTTACCTGGATTTGCTACGAATTAAATTCAACAACTAATGACCTGAGATCCAAGGATCCCAGATCACAACAAATTCATATAATATCTACAAATATTTAATTAACTAAGTGAGGTTGGGAACATGTGAAAACCACATCGGGTGTAAATTATCAAATGGTTTAAAACGGTTCAACAAGGTTCGGGTGGTCTGAATTGGTTCGGTTTTGCTGTTTTGGGCCGGTTCGGTCTGGTCAGGTTGAACTGGTCTAGTCTGACCGAGTCGGTTTAGTCTGGTCTGGTCTGACTAAATCGGTTTGGTCTGGTTTAGTTTGAATGAACCGGTCTGGTTCAGGTGAACCGGTTCAAAAGAAGGGGAAAACAGAAAAGGGAGACGAAGAAGAGGGAGAGAGAGAGACGCAACAGGGGGAAATAAAGGAAAGAGAAAGAGAGACAAAACAGAGAGGGGGAGGGAGACGAAGAAGAGGGAGAGAGAGAGACGCAATAGAGAGGGGGAAGACGAAGGAGAGACAGAGAGACAGAACAGAGAGGGGGAGGGAGATGAAGAAGAAGGAGAGAGACAAAACAGAGAGGGGGAGGGAGACGAAGGGGAGAGAGAGAGACAAAACAGAGAGAAAAGAAAGGAGAACATGAAAATTACCCAATTGAAGCTTGCAGGCGGTGATACGACGGTGAAAAAGCAACGATGGCACCACGAACAGAGAGATGAGGAAGAAATGTGCTGAAATTAAAGAACTTTAGACTTGGGTATTTCATATTTTTGATAGAAAAAAATCTAGATTCAGGAAGAGAAAAAAAAAAGAAAGAAGATAGAAAATAAAGGAAACAAGAAATTGCTTACCAAAGATCAATGTTAGAGGGCTGCCCAAGTTGAAACGAAGAAGAAGGTGAAGAATAGAGAGGCTTCGATGGGGAAGAAAAACTGTAAAATAGAGAGAGGAAAACAGTTACAGGGGAGGGTTCGTGAAGAAGAAAGTAGAGAACAAGAGGGATTTAAAGAACATTAGATTATAATGGAGTTACACACTAAGGAAACGGTTATGTTTCCTGCAAAAATGGAGGAGAGAGGTTGAGTTACGTGGGTAAGCTTGAGATAAAAGCAAAGATAAATTTGGGGAAGATGAATGAGAGAGAACACGTGTGAGGGAAACAAATTTGGTCGGCTTAATGTGTAAGTGAGTGCATATGTGTGAGTGAGGGTTTGAATTACAAAAATAACCCTTATAAAATACATGGGTATTACATTCTCCCCTCCATAAAACCTTTCATCCTTGAAAGGAATATACCTTATTGAAATAACTCTAGGTACTTGACACGTATCTCTGCTTCTCGTTCCCATGTTGCTTCCTCGATCTGATGATTTCTCCAAAGAATCTTGACTGGTTGAACCGTTCTGTTATGAAGAGTTTGATTCCTGCGCTCTAGAACTCTGATTGGCTTCTCCTCATAAGTGAGATCATCACGAACTTGCAGAGATTCAAAATCAATGACATGCGTTAGGTCAGACACGTATTTGTGAAGCATCGAGACGTGAAACACATTATGAATGCGTGAAAGAGCTGGTGGTAAAGCCAGTCGGTATGCCAAAGGACCAATACGATCCAAAATCTCAAACGGGCCAATAAACCTGGGACTCAGCTTCCCCTTGCAACCAAAACGCATAACACCCTTCAATGCGGCAACTCTGAGAAACACATGATCACCCACTTCAAATTCGAGATCCTTCCTCCTGACATCTGCGTAGCTCCTTTGCCTACTCTGAGCGGTCTTCATTCTATTTCTGATTTTCTGAACAGCTCCATTCATGGACTGAACCAAGTCAGGGCCCAAAAGCTTTCGTTCGCCAACTTCATCCCAATGAACCGGTGACCGACATTTCTTTCCATAAAGTGCCTCAAACGGAGCCATACCAATCGTTGCCTGATAACTGTTATTATAAGTAAACTCCACGAGTGCCAAGTGTGCGTCCCAACTACTAGAGAAATCCAAGACACAAGCTTGAAGCATATCTTCTAACGTCCGAATTGTTCGCTCAGATTGCCCATCAGATTGCGGATGAAAAGCTGTACTGAAATTCAACTGTGTTCCCAAAACTTTTTGTAGACTCTGCCAAAAGTTTGACGTGAACCATGGATCCCGATCTGATACTATAGACACTGGAACCCCATGAAGTCAAACAATCTCGTGAACATATAATCGAGCCTAATCCTCAACTGAAAATGTAGTCTTACTAGGCAAAAAGTGTGCAGACTTGGTAAGACGATCCACCACAACCCAAATGGAGTTAAAACCCTTTACCATTCTCGGTAGCCCTGAAATGAAATCCATAGTTACATGTTCCCACTTCCATTTAGGAATACTTAAAGGTTGTAAAACCCCAGATGATCGCTATCTTTGAGCATTGATCTGCTGACACACCAAACACTTGCTAACGAACTCAGCAATGTCACACTTCATACCATTCCACCAATAATGTAACTTTCAATCGTGATACATCTTAGTACTACCAGGGTGGACAGTGTATGGTGAACTATGAGCCTCCGTGAGCAATTCCTGCCTAATGAGTGCATGTTTAGGAACACACAGTCTCCCATGAAAGCGAAGAGTTGAATCGTCACTATTTCAAACCCTTGTCTTTTGTCTGAACCCACTTCACTACGAGTCAGAAGAAACTCTGAGTCTGAGTTCTGTGCATCAATAATACGCTGCTGTAACGATGGTTGAACTATGAGTTGGGCTAGTTAGGCTATAGTATCTTTTAGCAACACTTGAATCTTAGTACGTTCCAAATCCTCCAAGATATGTCCTTGAGAAGTAATAAGAGCTGTTGAAAGAGCTAATTTTTGACTTAAGGCATCAGCCACTACATTTACCTTTCCTGGGTGATAAATGATCTCGCAGTCATAATTCTTCACCAATTCCAACCAACGGCGTTGCCTCATGTTAAGTTCTTTCTGAGTGAAAACGTATTTAAGGCTCTTATGATTTGTGTAAATCTGACACTTACAGCCATACAAATAACGTCTCCAATCTTGAGGGAAAAAACAACTGCAGCCAACTCCAAATCATGAGTAGGATAATTCTGTTCATAGGGCTTGAGCTGACGAGATGCATATGCTATGACCTTTCCCTGTTGCATCAAAATGCAACCCAAACCTCTTTTAGAAGCATCATTGTATATAACAAAGTTACTCTTACCATCTGGAATGGTCAACACCGGTGCTGTCACTAATTATTATTTAAGGCTCTGAAAACATTTCTCACACTCGATCGTCCAAGAAAATGTGGCATTCTTCCTGGTCAACTGAGTAAGTGGGACATCAATCTTTGAAAAACCTTCAACAAACCTTCTGTAATATGCTCCTAAACCCAAAAAACTATGAACTTCCCCAACATTTGTCGGTTGAGGCCAGTTAAGCACTGCTTCAATCTTAGACGGGTAAACCGAGATTCCATCTTAAGATACCACATGACCAAGGAATGACACTTGTTGAAGCCAAAACTCACACTTCTAGAATTTGGCATATAACTGGTGTGTCCTTAATGTTTGTAAAACAATCCTAAGATGATTCATATGTTCGGCCTCTGATCTAGAGTACACCAGAATATCATCAATAAAGACAATCACAAAAGAATCCAGGTACTCATTGAACACCCTGTTCATTAAACCCATAAATGCTGTCGGAGCATTAGATAGTCCAAACGACATCACTACAAACTCGTAATGGCCGTAACGAGTGCGAAACATTGTCTTAGAAATATCCTCATTTCGAATCCTGAGCTGATGGTATCTAGATCTTAAATCAATCTTAGAGAATATTGATGTTCCTTGAAGTTGATCAAACAAATCCTCAATGCGCGGTAACGGATACTTATTCTTGATAGTGACTTTATTCAATTCTCTGTAGTCAATGCATAGCCTCATCGATCCATCTTTCTTTTTAACAAATAACACTGGACCACCCTAAGGTGAAATACTAGGTCTTATGAAACCCTTATCTAGTAATTCTTGAAGTTGATCTTTAAGTTCTTTCAACTCTGCAGGAGCCATACGACACAGAGCTTAGATATAGGGCAGTGACTGGTACCAACTCAATATGAAAATCCGTCTCTCGAGGAGGAGGAAGTCCCGGCAAATCATCAGGAAAAACATCCAAGAATTCAGAAACAATCGGGACCAATCCAATATTAACATGTGTCTTAGCTGTATCCATAACGAAAGCTAAGTAACCCCAGTTACCACGATCGAGTAGGCGCTGTGCCCGCAAAGCAAATATAACCTTCGGTATTGAGTATTGCTTGGATCCCCCAAACTTGAAGCTAGGCCTACCAGGAGGCAGGAATCAAACTTCTTTTCGATAATGATCTATGTTGGCATAATTTGCAGCCAACCAATCCATCCCTAGGATTACATCAAAATCATGCATCCCTAGGACTATAAGTCTAGCACACATAACATTATCTGCAATCATCACTGAACAAATCCCTATCGCCTTATTAGCTAGGAGGGAAGCTCCAGAAGGCGTAGAAACACATAATTCAAAACCCAAAGGCACAACAGAAAATGATGCATGAGTTACAAATGAAGTAGAAATAAAAGAATGCATGGATCCGGAATCAATCAATGTGAAAGCTGAATGTCCTAATACAAGTAATGTACCTGCCACAACTGCATCTGATTGCTCAGCTTCCTGGTGAGTTAATGCGAAAACTTTTCCTTTAGCTCTACCACCAACAACATCAATGGTCTGTCCATGAGCAAGTAGAGGGCAATGTCTGAGGTAATGCCCAGTCTTTCCACACTTAAAGCAAGCATTGATCGCCTTAAAACATTGACCAACATGAGGTTTGTTACATGTAGCACATAAGGGATTTGATTTGATCATCTGCCTTTTTGCATTGTGAGGACCCTGATGAGAATTCTGTGATTTTCTCTTTCCATGAAATGACTGCTCTGACTGAGGTGGTGCACGTGGTGGAAGATTATGTTTCATCAGCAAAGTTGCCTCAACCACCATTGCGTAGGTGGTATGCTTAAGAAGTGACACTGAACCCTTAATCTCTGGACGCAGACCTCTTTCAAAAGTCCGAGTCTTTTTTATCTCGTTATCCACATAGTGTGTGGCGTACTGAGACAATTTTACAAAATTCCACTCGTATTCAATTACACTCATAGCTCCTTGCGCAAGTCTGAGAAATTCAGCCTCCTTCTCTGTTGTGACCGTGATCGGAAAATATTTCTCAAGGAAAAGTTCCTTGAAATGATCCCATGTCACTGAATTACTGTCGATGTCATGAGTTCTCCGTATGAGGTCCCACCATTTGTGAGCCTCTCGTGTAAGCATAAATGTTGCGCAAACAACCATTTGAATCTCAGAACATGGCATAAACTAGAAAATCTGCTCTAGTCTTGCAATCCATTTGTCAGCTAGCAGTGGATCGGATGAACGGCCATCATATTCAGGTGGATTCAGCCTCCTAAAGGTCTGTATCAACTGTATGTCCATGGGTGTTTGCTGTGGTTGTTGTACTTATTGTGTTGGGCGAGCTGCCGCCGTCTGCCTTAACAATTCTAAGAACTCTTGAAACATCTCCACCATAGTTGCTGGAGGGTCAGCAGTAGGATTGACTGGTGCGTGACTGTTGTTGTTCCTTGTAGGGGCGCCATCGTACTGCTAACCATACAACCGAAGACTTACTAAAAGTTTAATTTTAACGCGCAAAATAACATAAACGTAATCGAACGTGTCATAACAAATCTAAAGCATATCAACTGATTCAATAGTTAAAACATATATATAACATGCGTACCTGACTTGTAAGATGATGGAGGAGCAAAATGAGCGACATGCCATACTTTTTACGTAGAAAAGTCTACAGAATCTAAAACCATTGCTTTGATACCAAACTGTAGCACCCCAATTCCCGAGGGTTAAACATGCTTGAAATTTCACAATTCAAAAATTCTCCAATTCAATTAAAACCCTAATTTGAGAAAATCCCCAAATTGAAAACCCTAATTTTAACGTTAAATAGCGGAAGCATAAAATTATTTTAAAATAATATTAACTCATTAAACTGAAATATATGATTCGTTAAACTGTAATAAAGTGAAGCACGAAAATCCATATGACATGAAAGATTAAACATGAATATTCATAAATTTCTTAAATAACTGAAGTCATAATTAAACTTAGAAATCATAATCATGCTTGCTATGGCAGTCCCTCACTCCTGCTGCTCACCATCATCTGCAACATAATCATCTATGGGAGGTGAGTATTAAAAATACTCAGTAAGTAAATTCACATACTAATGATTTCCACATGACATAAATTTAAACATATAACTTATGCAAATTTATTTCACACGTTCATTGATCACATAAAATACTTGTAACAACACATCGATTCATGATTAACATATATCTTGAACTTGTACTTAAACATGTCAATACTTATACATGCTTGATCATAGCCCGACTAGACATAGCCCTCGTTTAACCACCTAACCAGAACTGTTTCACAACTTGAACTTGAACTTGTAACATGAACGTGAACATGACAGATCGGGTGTCCTGAAACTTGATGTCACTTAAGGTTATCTGAACCTCAAAGACGCTAACATGAACACGGTGACACCCAACTGTATAACTTGATAACATGACGTGAACAATCTGGTTACTTGATAACCAAGGGACATGACTAAGTCTACTTCTTGTTTACTTATCACTTTTCACTTGAATTAATATTCATATTTCACGTTATCACATATACATGAGTAAACATATAACTTGTTCATGAACATAAATAGTATAACAAATACATGTATAACTTAAAATATAATCATACATAATATGGTAAATAATTTTATCATAATATGGAAAACAAATAAAAAACTTGATCATAAGATTGAACATAAAGAAATAATAAAACAATTTCACATTATATATTCTATACTTATAACACATGAACCGAATTATTATGTAAATCCACTTACCTAGATTCGCTACGAATTAAATTCAGCAACTAATGACTTGAAATCCAAAGATCCCAAATCACAACAAATTCATATAATATCTACAATTATTTAATTAACTAAGCAAGGTTGGGAACAGGTGGAAACCACATCGGGTGTAAATTATCAAATGGTTTAAAATGGTTCAACAAGGTTCGGGTGGTCTGAATTGGTTCGGTTCTGTTGTTTTGGGCCGGTTCGGTCTGGTTAGGTTGAACTGGTCTAGTCTAACCGAGTCGGTTCAGTCTGGTCTGGTTTTACTGAACCGGTTCAGCCTTGTTTAGTCTGAATGAAGGTCACACACACGCATGTCCAAAATCAAGATTTTTTCTGAATGTTCGTGTCATTAATCAATATTCATCAATACTTTTATATTTTAAATTTTTTGTATAATTTATCGAAGAAATACTTTTCTTACATGCATGTTTGATCAAATAGCATTAGTATGAGCGGTCCAGTTCTGGTGAATCGGTTCAAAAGAAGGGGGAAATAGAAAAGGGAGACAAATAATAAGGAGAGAGAGAGAGAGATGCAACATGGGGAAATGAAGGAGAGAGAGAGACAGAACAGAGAGGGGGAGGGAGACGAAGAAGAGGGAGAGAGAGAGGTGCAACAGAGATGGGGAAGACAAAGGAGAGACAGAACAGAGAGGGGGAGGGTGATGAAGAAGAGGGAAAGAGACAAACCAGAGAGGGGGGCAGAAGAAGGGGAGAGAGAGACAAAATAGAGAGAAAAGAAAGGAGAACGTGGAAATTACCCAATTAAAGCTTGCAAGCAACGATACGACGATGATAAAGCAACGATGGCACCACGAATAGAGAGATGAGGAAGAAATTTGCTGAAATTAAAGAACTTTAGACTTGGGTATTTCATATCTTTTATAGAAAAAAATCTAGATTCAGGAAGAGGAAAAAAAAGAAAGAAGAAAGAAAATAAAGGAAACAAGAAATT
Organism: Datisca glomerata; assembly: GCA_003255025.1. Lineage (NCBI taxonomy): Eukaryota > Viridiplantae > Streptophyta > Magnoliopsida > Cucurbitales > Datiscaceae > Datisca > Datisca glomerata. The sequence continues at coordinate 233,526 of QANY01002976.1, forward strand.
GCTTACCAAAGATCAATGTTAGAGGGCTGCCCAAGTTGAAACGAAGAAGAATGTGAAGAACAGATAGGCTTCGATGGGTAAGAAAAGATGTAAAATATAGAGAGGAAAGCAGTTACAGGGAGGGTTCATGAAGAAGAAAGTGGAGAACAAGAAGGATTTAAAAAGCATTAGATTAGATGGGAGTTACACACTGAGCAACCGGTTATGTTTCTTGCAAAAATGGAGGAAATAGGGGGAGTTACATGGGTAAGCTTGAGATAAAAGCAAAGAGAGATTTGAGGAAGATGAATGAGAGAGAACACATGTGAGGGAAACAAATTGGGTTGCTTAATGTGTAAGTGAGTGCATATGTGTGAGTAAGGATTTGAATTACAAAAATAACCCTTATAAAATACATGGGTATTACAAAGTTTGTTGTGATTGTAAAGCCTGATAGTTTTCTTCTATATCTTTGGTCATTTGAGGATTTTTTTTAGGCAATAGTAAATGTTGTAGGTTCTAAGGGACTTGAATCCTGAACACTAGATGCAATATAAGCTTTTCTTTTTACTATTCCTGCCTTAGTCCTAGTTTTCAAGGAATTAGTGTTTTAGAATGTTTACATCATTCGACGAAGTAGGAATAATTAATGAACGTGAGGCAGGAATGTTAAGATCTATAACTAAAGAATTTGAAATATCAGAAGCTGATAGAGTACCTAAACTTACATCAAAAGATGACATGTTGGAGATTGATGTATGATCTTCTGTATTTTGTTCAGAAGATGAAATATCACCATTATTTGAGCTAAATTAGAGTCTATACTAGGAGGATTGTGCATAAGATGATATGGCAAAAAGGAACTAATAAATTGCGAGTTTTGTGAAGCGTTAAATGCAACATTGGTTACTTTAACGTTAATTATGTATATGGAAAGCTAGTCTCATCAAATAACACATGCCTTGAGGTATATCCTTTCAGTAACCGGTTCAAAGCATAAGTATCCCTTAAACTCTAATTCATGTCCCATAAAAATACATTTTCTTATTGTAGGTTGGAGTTTATGGCTATTATATGGTTCTATTATATGGTTTAAACATGGGATAACGTGCACATAAAAAACTTTGAGATGTGCATAGTCAATGATCTTTGAGTAGAGCTTTTCAAAAGGAGAAAGATTATTCGTAGGGGAGGGCATTGTGTTAATCAGAAAAGCTGCATGAAAGCATGAGATCAAAATTGAAGAAGGAGGGAGGATTTGTAAAGAATAGTGAGTGTTGTTTCCGCTATATGTCTATACTTTCTTTCAGCAACGCCATTTTGCTGAAGAGTGCAAAATATGATTTTTGGTGTAAAATCACATCTTTTGAAGAAAACTCTTCAATTTGTTACTTGTATATTCTCATCCACCATCACTTCTCAAGATTTTGATTCTATTTGAGAATATGTTTAGAGAGAGAATACTTCAGATTTTGAGATTAAAGGAAATCTCACTACAAGAAATATAACATTTTACAATAGGCGTATATCCCCGTGAAAAGTAATCCACAGGGATCATGCGGCACCTGTGACAGCCCTTCATACTAAAAGTTCACGTTTTTCACGAGGCGCAACGCCTCCTATGAAGACCCCTGTGATATATCTCTTTTTACAGGATTTTTTGACTCCTGTAGAACGTTGTTTAATGAGATTTTACGACTTTTGTTACTTTTATTCATCATGTGTTTTTAATTCTCGTGAATTAATATTCACAAGTATTTAGTATCCTATTAAATCAAATACCATAAACTTTTTTAAACCTCATTGAAATAGTTTTTTGTTATAAATTATATATCTTATAAAGAGATTTTCCTGGCATTTTATAAATGCTATTTTTTCTAATCAATTTATATGCACATGTTTTCATACTTATTTAAGCATTCAAAATTAATACATTACTTGACTAAAAGGCATTCATACATCATTTTATTTTCATGAAATATTATTTACAAGTATCATCTAAAAGTAGTAGTACTTAGTCTACTAATATAATAGAATCATCATTCATTTCAAAAAGTAAAAAGCATCTAAACGTTTCATAGACGATACAAAATAACTTCAAATTTTCACTGCTCAACTCTTCAAACTTTGATGTCAAGTTGAAAATCCTCAAGAAATTGTAGGTCCTCCATTTTAAAGAAAATATATAGTCAGTGTACTTGTTAAATTTTTCACAACTAATATACACTACAATTACAATGAATTGAATCCAATGTCATATGAATATAAAATTAAGAAAAAGTAAAATTCTAATGCAGCAAATATATTCCTTACTAGTAAAAAATTACGAACATATATAAAGACACTCGCTAGTAAAAAAAATGAGGTAGAGGTATACAAATACTCACTAATGCAGCAAATAGAATCCAATGTCATATATTTTCGTGTTCAAGTTCTAATCATGTAGAAATTCTTATCATCATTTTTGTCACATATACAAATCTAACACTAGAATGCTATAAAACAGCACATAGCATGCTGATTTATGTTCATCAGGTCACAGACCGGGGGGAGCAGTAAGCCCCAAAATAATAACATCCAGATTGAAAAATATAATTAATCTTCATTCATCAATTAGTGTAATTCTCATCTCTTCCACGTACGTCTGCCAGGTGTGGATATCAAAACAAAGGACTAAAAAAATATTATCACATATCCATCTTGCTTCAGGGAAAATAAGATACTGCAAAAATATGTTTCCTCCATAACTTTCAAGCAGAACCAATAATATGATTATAAATAGAATCAAGTCAACCATGTCTTGCCAAATGTAGGTTAAGAGAAATTAAATATGGTTATGTGATAATAGATAGAGCGTTGACAACTAATTGCGGGCCAGCAATGGTTGGGGTAGGTTGTCCTTTTTGGTTGGTTGAAACAAAAAAGAAAACCAAAATCACTCAACTAGAAAGCTCTTAGACTTAAACCTTTCATGAGGCTTCCTTGGGTAAGCTTGGTATGGTTTTTGAAGTCCAGTCTGAATCATAGCTTTAATTTTTCGGTAAGTAGAATAAGCTTTCTACGAGGAACAAACTGTTCACTAAGGGGTTAGTCCATATGAGAATTGTTTGTTTGGTGAAGGGTGAAAGATCACAGCCTTCTTAGGAAGTATTTGGATATAGGGCCCTTCTCTATCAGATACAAGTCCCACATTAGCACCTCCACAATTCCCTCAACCATTATAGAGAAAAATTCACATGCCCATTAGTTTTTTAAAAATAATATACCTTCAACTCCTTCTTCATGGTCCTGCTTATTGGTTATGTCTATCTTATCAATCACAATAGCAGCCACACATATTAAAACAACAGAGTCACATATGCCCAAGTTGACAATTAATGTAAATTTATACATGCTCTTATCATAAACTTACAAGATAGAATGCAAAACTGAGAAGAAGCAGGAAGAAAACCAAAAACTTCAAAAGTCTAAGAGTTCATACAGGAGGGTTTACGAGTATTAAATCCTTGATCTTTTCTTGATTCTTGAGTGCATATCTAACAACAATTGGTGCAAAGTATCCCTGAGAAATATATCAAAGATTGAAGAACTTTTTAGTTGGATATCACACAGTGAATAAAGTCTACAAGTAAAATTGTCCTTAAATATTCTCTAAAGGCAAATATACCTGGACAACAAGTGATATCTTATTAATATCTAGTGCATCAACAAAAGATTCCAAGGATGACACATACTCTGTAAATCAGAAAGATAATTTAACATGTTGGGATCAGAATGAAAATCATGTCAAGCCTGATTATGGGGAATAAAAAGGAAAGTTGATTGATAGTGTATAAATGGGAGAAGACGTCTATTATTATGCTTTTTCCTTATTTCCAGACACATCATGTACACATAATATAACTGATGTTTATATTATGTTTTTCCTTAATTCTAGACAAACCATGTACATACTTCTTACTAAGATTTATAGTCGTGTCTGTATATATAAGCTTGTATATTTCAAAGAAGATATGACTGAGAAACTATAATTGTCCACATGATATCGGAGCCTGCCGGCCTAATTAGTTTTTTCCGCTGCTACCAGCCTTAATTGTTGGACTACCTTCTTGATAATGCCACCGGGCTTCATTGCTGGAGGCTGGAGCAACCAGTTCGGTCGTCATTGCAAGGGAAAAAATCAGGCTAAGTTTCGAAACAAAATCAGAACTGTTTCCCTCCATGCAACCCATTGCTTTCTTGTCCATGTTCTGAAACTACAAAAGTCATGTCGACATCTAATCTATCTACAACCCCTGTATCAACCCATCATCATGTGAATACCAAAACCTCCATGATACCTTCAAGTGAAAAAGAAGCAACTAAATCTAATGGTCATAGCTGCTCAAAACATTCATTAAAGGGAAGGGAAAACTAAACCATCTCATAAGACTAGAACCAAGAAAAATGATTTAATTGATGAATTTCAGTATAGCATTTTATTCAAATTCTTCCAAATAGATAGCACTCATGACATTGGAGTAGAAGGGGAAGACACAATTGAATGACAAGTATTATTTAATGATAGACAAACAGTAAACCATCCAACATGTAGTCAAATCCATATTTTGGTTTAGGCTTATCCGAAAACCCAAAACCCTACAATAAGAGGAAAGTAGCGAAAAAGATCTTCCTTAGCAAGCTATAAAAGTAATGTATGATGACAAGAACTATTCAATGCCCTTATCTAAAAATAAAGGCCAAAATTTGTTAGATGGATAAATATGGAGTGACGGGCGATGAAATAAGATAGATAAAGCAATAGATGGATAAGTAGAGAGAGTGGGGAAAGAAAAGAGTGAAGTTGTTTAGCATGGATAAAAACAACATTGAATTTGAATTTTTATCAAAGTTAATCACAATGCAAGGAAAGAGAAAATAAAATGGCATATAACGTCGAACATGACAAAATCACGTAAAGCAAGAATATTGATAAAGAAGTTTTTCTTGTATACAAGAATACAAGTAAATGGTCTATAAAAAATGCTCAGCAGATTTTTGTTACGTAAACATGAGATAAACAAATATGGCCAACTAAAGGGATCAAGAAGGATAACTAACATTTATAAAAAAAATATTATTTCCATGTTCAAGTCAAGATAAAGAATTGTCTAGATTTTACTACATAACTTGAGTCGTCTCGGAGCACATCGTGCCTTTTAGAAAATCATGTGGTGTGTGTGTTTATGTAGGTGTGTGAGAGGCATTTGGTAATTGTAGATAATCACTTAAAGAATTAATAACAACTCTCATCAGTCCACATTAAAATGCAAGAATAATTCTAACTAAGTAGATCTTCAGTGTACCAAACTTTATAACTCTTTAGATGTAAAGTAGTCATAATATTTACCTATGGGAATCTTGATAACTTTAAAAGTTCAGAAACTTCAAGATTAACCTCATCATTTCTGCAAGGCGGATGAGAAGGACTGAATGTGCTTTTTCATAAAGCTAACGGGAGAGAAGCTTTGAAAAGAACCTCACCTTGGTGGCTTGCAGAAAGCCAAATGATCAAGTAATACAATAGTTGAAGGAAATTCTTTACATAGTTCCTCAATATCTGTAATGTGAAGGTTGAGTCCCTGAAAGTCAGTCTTTATATACTTGCTCCATCATTTTCTAACAAATATTTAAAGTTGGTCATTTACATACTTGCTCCATCAATTTCTAACTAATATTTGAGTTTAATTTCTCATGTGAAAAACAAGATATTATAGATATCATAGCACAACAAAAACAAAAGAGAGAACTCATAGTCACAGACACTAGTCCACAACGACAAGATGTCCATTTAAGTATAGAGATCATCCATCCGGCATAATTAATCTCAAGGAATTAAAAAGATCATTGATCATATAATATTTATCTGTTTTCATCAACATTATGCATGACAAATCATAGCTTAGTTCAACACAAAAAGAAACAAAAATAAATGATTAAAATAGCTTTAAGTAACAATTCTCAGAAGAATAAGGGGAACATTGACCAAGCAATTCCAATTTCTATGAAGTTTGAAACATCTTCTTCATTCTCGAACTTAAAAAATCATACTAGAAAAATTTGCAAACTTCAAATTCTAAAACCTGCAAAAAAGATAGAAAGGTATTTGCCCACCAAACATAAATACAACACCATGGGCAATTAATTCTTTGAAGTTCTTAGCACAATCCCCACCCTGAAGCAAAAAAGTTTTCATACCCAGATAAGGATGTAGGGGAATACTGGCGCGTTTGACGTGGGAGACGTGGATCAAAAAAAATTTCTTTCATGTCGTCATTGGTGCACCTAGAGTGATTGAGTGAAATGGAGTCGTGGAAGTGATGTTCTCGACAATTCGAAACTAGAATCTATGAAGAGTATAGAGATGAAAAGACTCGAAGGAGGCAAAGGAAATTTCTATAAAATCGAGATGAGAGAGAGACCTTATCAAAGAAGCTTGAGCCTAGGGTATGCTTATGGCTAGATTGAGACGAAAAGAGTCAAGGCATATGTCAAATGGTCTAAAAGAAAGTCCAATCTAAAAGGAAGCAAACTTGTTATAGAACTTTGTAGAGAGATTAACAAAGGTCTAGAACCCTAGCCTCTAAAACAGGTTAGTATCGCCAATGGTGAATGCATCTTCCTACTTCACTCTGCTCCATTGAGAGGCTTTCTATTGCAGACTCTGCATCTCTTCTTCTGCATTTGTGGTGACTTAAACTCTAAAATTTCAAAAAGAAATTGAGAGAGTAAAAATCTCACAGATCCACCATTGTCATTGAGCGATAACCAAAGCTCAACAGAGCTTGAGAACCATAGCCGTTCATCCATATCTCCTTAGACGAATAAGACGCAGAGGGAATTTTTACAAAATCAGATGAGAGAGAGACCTTACCTGAGAAGCTTGAGGCTATGCGAGGCAAGGGTCATCTTGATACTGAGAGAGGCGAGGGGAGGGTCAGACTGAGAGAGACGGAGGCTAGGGTTTGCTTTCCCTCTTGGCTTCCCTCTGTCTAAGAGTTGAAATAACCAAATGAGAGAGACTACGAATTTTATTCGCGTTGAGCGCGAATAGAATTTTCATGCCCGCATTTTTTTATCAAGTCCCACTCCTCAAAATTCTCACTCCCGCCTTCTATTTTTTCTTTTTTACAAGAATTTATTTACATGATTCATAAATATCCTTGTTGTTTGGAGTTTTCTACATGAGGAGACAAAAAACCTTGTACTTAAAACTTATAGAATGTCATATTTGTTACAGTTGATCCACACTTAACTAGTGAAGTCATCTATAGAGGTGACATAGTATTTATATCCAGACAGAGAGACAATGGGTGAAGGCCCTCATACAATAGAATGTTCAAATTCTAAAGGAGAACTTAAAACAGGAGAAGACAATGAAAATGATAATCTTGTTGTTTTGCTAAGAATACAGCTTTCATAAACACATAGATCTATAGAAGAATCTAAAGATGCTTGTGCTTTAGACAATGTTATCTTTAATATTGAATTTGATACATGCCCAAATCTACTATGCCAAATTGAATTTGAGACCTTTGTTTAATTATATGTTATTGATGTGCATTTTGAGTTTGATGTTGTGATTAAGGTGGGAATGGGGTATATAAATCATTCTCACAGGGCCCTTTGTAAAGAATTGTACCCTTTATTTTGTCTTAAATCATAAAGAAATGGGCATCAAAGATAAAGATACAGTTGTTGTCAACAATACTTATAAACTAAAAAAAAAGATTAGAAGCTATGTTAGGAACACAATGGACTTTTGGTATATTAAAAGAATGAGAATCAGTTGGTAAAAGACATGGAGCAGTGAGAGTTATGGGGAGAGTTTGGCTATTACCTGCAGCAATATTATCATCACTAGTGTATTCCTCTAAATAAATTAAGTTGTTGGTATATGGTGTTTGATGTGTATTACAACCTGAATCTGTGAGCTAGACTTGTTGATTTGCTGAATTTGCAGAAGTTTACAACCATTGCAGTAAGTTGTATATGATGATTATTCACTTGATACGAATAGTTTATCTCATATGGTAGCAATCAACAACACTATGACTAGGCTTTTGACATATTTGATAATGAATTCTACCTTGACTTGTATCAGAAACTGTTTTTTATCAGAATTGACCAGTTTGTGCAGGTGGATTTCCAAGAATGGAATGCAAGACTCCTGGAGATGATTGACTAAAGGGTAATTCATTTCTACCTCTTTGATTAGAGCCTCTGCCTGAATTGAATCTTCCTCATCTAAATGATCTACCTCTACCTCTGTTTAACTGTCCTCCTTTGTAAGGCAACAGATTGAAAAAAGCTTTCTTACTTCTTATTTTGAGAATTTATGGATTTTTCTTCCGACTTGAGACAAACATGCCACTATCTAGATTCACAGGCTCACTCTGGCTCTCACCGTAGTTCTGAGGGTGTTATGTTCGGCAGGAAGGCCATTGGTGGTGTGGATGGGGATGTTTTTATCCTCAAGGTTTACTAAGACAACAATAAGCTTATCTTTTATCACATTTATCCTCAGAATGTATGAGTCAATATCCTCATTACGGTCTGTAAATTGGACTTATGTTGTAAGACATTTGATCTTGATATGGAAATAGCACATCATACTTTCACTGAAGTGTTGCAACCCACAACATAAGATAAAGCCATCCGTGAGAGTGCTGTATTGATTAAGGTCATGAAGGCCTGATCTTGAGTTATCCATTGATCAAATCTTGGATTTCTGGTTTTCTTACCTTTGCCATTGGTGATGAATTACTTTGGGTAGGGTGTGCTTGAATCAACGAATCCAAATACAGAATGTGCTTTAAAGATTGATGTTATTTAGTATTTCTATAGTGCAAAGTTTGATGAATCAATCTGATAGGAATCAGATTACATACATTGAATAAGATAAAGATTGGGAAATGGACATAAGTTCTAGAATCTTTATTTGTTGCCATGAATAATAATATGATCATTTTAAGAAGAAACAAGACTGAATAATCGAGTGAGAAGTGAAGAAGAAGAAGAAGAAGGAAGAGAGAGAAGAAAGAGAGAAGAGAGAGAAGATATTAGAAGAAAATAATACTTTTATTCTATATTGATTCCTTTAGAAGTTTACTATTTAAGTAGAACAAGATGACTAAGAAGAAAATAATACTTTTATTCTATATTGATTCCTTTAGAAGTTTACTATTTAAGTAGAACAAGATGACTAAGATTGCTAAGCTAATTGTCAAGATAATTAGTTTACTAATAGACATGAACCCTTTAACATAAAATGATAATAACACTCTCTAACACTTTTACGCTTTTACACTTTGACAATTACTCTTAACAGAAATAATGATATGATATTTATGAAACTGATATCAATTTCCACTTATAATTGTATCGAAAAGAACGTTCCATTGCAAAACTTATAAAGATTTCATTATAAATGACAAAAGACAAATTGTGGTGGAGAGCATAGCTTAGTGGTGTCACATCTCTCCTGTAATGATAATTACAGATTAGGGAAGCTCTAAATAAGACATCGACGTAATGAAATTGTTTTTAACTATTGACTCTACCAGCTAATAAATTGGATATATTTACTGAATTTTTCATAGAGGACTAATCTCATCAATATAAGCAACGACCGAATTAGTTTGGCATCACTACTACCATTTTTTGGCATGAAATTACACCTAATAACACAAGAAATATTCTCTCACACACATAGATGTAATATATATAGTTTGGCAACAATACTACCATTTTTTTGGCATGAAATTACATCTAATAACACAAGAAATATCCACACAAACACATTATTGATTATTATATTTTTATTTTAACACTTCAACATTGACTTCTTATTGTAATTATTTTGTAATACTCTTTATCGGTGGCTGCTACAAGAATGGAATATTCCAAAGCATTCGCTTCTGAAAGAATTTGAACTAATTGTGCCACGCAGTCTTTTGAGAAAATTGATTTGCAGCAGAAAATGAAAAGAATCTTAATTTTAATATCAAATAAAATTATTTATATACCCTTATATGTAATAAAGCCACATCTTTCTCTCTACTTCTCTCTCATTTTTATTAATTTAATGAAAATTAAGTTATTTTAACGTTGTTAATTTATTTAAATATTAATGAAAAATAATTAAAATAAAGTTAAATTTTCATGTGAAATTTTTTTTCATTATCTCTTATTTTATTAATTTAATTAAAATTAACTTTTTAAAAGTTAGTCTAGCATTATTAGTTTATTAAATATCAATACTAAATAATTACAATTAATGTTAAAATATTAATAAAAATAATAATTTAGTCTACATTCTTAACTAAATGAGCATTTAGGTAACTTCTTGTTATTTATAAAAATTTGTAACAAAGTTAACATATGTCAAACATAACAATCATAAATAATTACACATCACTTCATAGATTAGCACAAATAATCATGACAATAATGTTTTGCAAGTAATTAAATTGCGATGCTCATTTTAAATTGTGCGAACCAAATAACCCTACAAAAATTTCTAATTTAGTTTTCAATCGAAAAACTTAAACGTTATTTAGTTGGAAGGTCTAACTAGATAATTTAAGTTGATATTTAGATTGCAAGTAAAAGATGTGAGATTTCATCTTTGAAACCACCCACATGTCCGAATATCCTTATCTATAGAGAACTTGGTATGTGCCTTGAATACGCGATATGAGCAAATTGCAGGTTATTAATTGATTGATGAGCTATTTGTTGAAATAAGCTTATTATTGATTGGGAGAAGAGGCGATCCATTTTGTGTGTTACGGTTGAGTGAATCTTTGAGTTTCCAATATAAAAATCTTAAGTTATTATTTATTTGGTAGAGTGACCCAATTACATGATCTGAATGAATATTTAAGATTGCATGTAAGATGAGACTTAATCTCTAACAAACATGAACATGTATAATAATGAGTGTGTACTAAATAAATTCAAGATCTGAAACAAATAAAAAGTGAGGAAAAACGTTCTAATAATTATAAATTAGAAATGAAGATACATATTTTAAAAGATTGTTGAAAATAAACATTTCGTCATGTCAAGACATGAAACAATTAACTAATAAAAAGGGAAAAAAGAAGAAGAATGACGTTGTTAATGGAGGATAATAGATGAAAGTGATAGCACTGCCAAAACTCTAACTTTTAAACCCCACAAGTTGAAACCGAGGATCAGGATCTGGAAAATAATTAATTAATTTCCCATGCTAATTTTGTTGCTTTTAGGGTAGGGAAAGATTTCAGTTTCTCCTCTACTAGAGCGTGAGTTGCGAGCAGTTCGTCTAAAAACACTTGTTGCATTAAAAATTATTATTCTAAATAACATGTAGTTAATAAATATTATTGTTTAAATATTTTAGTATTTCTTAAAATATTTTTACATATACATAAATATATTTTAAAATATGTACGTGAGTCTTACAAAAACATTTAAAACATGTATGACATATAATTATGAGTTAAAATGTTTTTATTCCAATGTATAAATGTAATTCTAATCATGAATATTAATAAACGCACTCTAAATCATTTATTACGGACTATGTAATTCCGTTGGATTCGTTATTCTAAACATTTTGTACAATTTACAAAATGAAAAGATTGCGAGAAAGCTGATGATTCTTAACAGCGTGACTGAAACTTTGAGCATTTATTGGAACTTTTGGATTCTTATCTTATTTTTTGTGGCAAAATAAAGAATAATTTGGTTGGAAGCTTTTTTTTGTTTTAACCTGTAAGTAGCCTTTTGGGAATCATGTGATCAAAATGAATAGAACTGAAAATATCAATTTTTGATGTTCAACTCGATCAGTTTGTTATACTGATGAACTGATTGGATAGCTTTGGTTTGATAATTTAAAATATAATCAACTCAACGGAACTGTGAATATTGCTAGAAAATAAAAGTTTGTTGCGGAAGTCAAAAGTCAAAATGTGCAAGCTTGCTCCAAAAGTTAAAGTCAAATGTAGACATTTTCTTCCTAATCACATGCAGTTTGAGCGCGTCACAAAGAGTATGTGCATATGGTAGAATGTGGAGGGAAATCTGGCATTTGGTTATGGGAATTAGTAGGAAACAACTCAGGGTATTGTTTAGAGAGAGAGGTAAGATAGTATAGGAATGGGTATTTTAATTACAGAATTGGTAGTAAATAGCAATTTTTACATATGTATTTAGATTTATGTCAAGTTTTTTAAATAGTTAGAGATCGGTCATTTTTCCTTGACAAAAAAAAAAAAGAAATCCGTCATTTTATTTTATTTTTAATTAAATGTTTTATGCTTGGACCAATTTATCCTCATCTCGCTAATGAACTTTCATACATTTAAGTTATTGACGCTCAACCATTTTTAGTTATTTTAGTTTAATTTATAACTTTATTAATATTTTTAATCTAGCTATGTTATAAGGGAAGGCAAAAGCCAAGGAAATCAACAACTAATATTGGGCAGACTGGATTCACCAATCAAGTCAAAAAGTATACGATCACGAACATTCAAAGGAGAAGACTCCAAGAAAGTTACTCCAAAAGCAATCGAATGGCCCAAGTGAGCTAATCCATTAGCGACCTGATTCGTCTCTCTATAATTCTGTTGGATGGTGCCACACTGAAATTCTTTATAACCTCCATGCAAGCTCCTATCAAGGAGGAGTGCAGATGATGAGACACCTCTTTCTCGGTTAATAACTTAACAGCAAACATAGAGTCACTACAAACAATAACCTTCGAATAACCTTGATCAAGAGCTCCATAGAGACCATGTCAGACACCCTAGAGCTCAACAACTAAAATATTAGACTAAAATGTAAAACACACCCTACACTTTGACGAAACTATAAACTATACCCCTATACTTTTTTTCATATTCGTATACCCCTACACTTTGACTAAACTATAAAATATATCCTTCAATAACATTTTTTGGTTAAATTTAACAGAAAGTTAACTCCGTTTTGCAGTTTTCTTTCCTGCCGAAAACTTCATTATTTTCCTTCATTCCATTATTTCCCTCCATTTATCTACACTACTTTGCCCCTATAAATAACTCTCTTCTTTCCCCTCATTTTCAAACTTTCCTTTTCACTTTCAAACTATTTTTCAGATCTGGACATAAGCTTTTTTGAAGGTATTGGTTGACAAAAAATGGCTTCCTTCTCATCTTCAAAGTCCAGTGATGAGGTAGTTTGGCAGTGCTATTGCGGATTAGTTACTCCATTAAAAATTTCATGGAAACCAACGAATCCGAGAAGACATTTTTATGGGTGTGGAAATTTTAGAATGAGAAGAATTTGTAGGTATTTTGAGTAGGAAGATCCTCCGGTTCATCATAATAGTAAGCATGTGATTAATAGGTTATTGAAAGACATGAATGAGTTAGAGACTAAAGTTGCAATGTATAGAAGGAGATGAATTTTGACTATGAGTTTTATTATCTTTTTATGGGTTTGGTTTCTTAACATGTAAAATTTTTTTTACAAAAGTTAACGAAAAGTGAAAGAGTAAGAAAAGTTTCATCCAAGGTAAAAGTGAGAGAGTGAGAAAAAACTACCTAACATGATTTACTTTTAACTTCCGTTAACAATCTGCTAACGTCATTAACGATCTGGTAACGCCGTTAACGGAAGTTTAGCATTGTGTGGCATGTGCCTTTTTTTATTAGTTTTGACGGAAATTCTAAGGGAAGGTTATATGTTGTAGTTTAGTCAAAGTACATGAATATAAAATTTGAAAAAAAATATAGAGATATAATTTATAGTTTCATCAAAGTAAAGAGGTATATTTTATATTTTAATTAAAATATTACCATATCACAGATTTGTCATGAAACCAAATATTACCTCCCGCTAATAGTCACTAATTGTGCAGTTCCTCTCATCTATTGGGATCTCATTCAAAGCCAAGTTTGAAAGGAGGCCTGGCCCAGTCCACTAGTCTAGGAAAAAACGGACGATATGGCCTGAGTGAACTACCCATTTAATACCCAAGAACATAGATTGAGCAGAAGCCCAAATAGCTTTCCAAATGGGAGAAGCTTACTTACTCAAAGCGCAGCCCACAGAGAAGCATACCTATCACGCAGAACCTGAGCCTAGAGGCTATGCGAACCATTCGACTGTTCCCACACCATTTTCATAACAAGGGCTTGATTAATAGTGTCCAGGTTTTTGAAGCCCAAACCTCCTTTGCTCTTCCTTTTGCAGACAGTATTCCAATTAACCAAATGAGCTTTCCTTTGGCCCAAACTGCTACCCCAAAGAAAATTGCAGTTCAACCAATTGATATCAACTCTACCAGCAAGAGAGAAGACATGAGCCTCAAGAAAAAAGTTTTTTCCGAACTCTCCACAACATTAGAGAAAAAACTTTTAGAACCACGCCCGTTCCGTATAAGAACACCAAGGTACTTGCCCAAAGTAATTACCTTGTGAATACCAGATAAAATATCGCGCACCACATTAGAAGGAACGTTAGGCGAAAAGAAGATAGATGATTTATTAAATTGATTTTTTTGATCAGAGACTTGTTCAAAAAGATTGAGGCACTCTATGATCATCCAAATTTGACAAGTAGAAGCTTTGCAAAAAGAAGAAGATCATCCGCAAAAAAGATATGCAAAGTCTTGATATCACCTCTAGCGACTCAAAGACTTCCATACATCAAGCTACGTTTATAAACTTTAAATTTACTATCTCTAATCAAGGTAGTTTTCTTCCTATATTTGTAACTACCCCACTTTTAACTTTTCATATATTTAAGTTGTAAGATGGCTTCTTTAGTGTTAGTCTTTTTTTAAAAAAAAATAGTTATTATTTTTATTAATAAATTCAAGGTGGCTTCATTTTTTAAATTTCAAAAAATTCTCTCTATATGCACATCAATAGATATTTATATTGAGAATATGTCAAGTTAATACGCCATGAATTAATACGATAATTGAATACTTACATCATTCAACAAAATACAATCAATGTAAATACTTATTGACTCCGAGAATATGATTATTAATTCATGAAGACATTACATTCATATTAATATATTATTACCTAAAAATGAATGTTACTTTTAAAAATTACAATCATCGTAAATAGGCATTTACCATAAAATTAGAGCATGTTAATTACCTATATGCAATTAACTGTTTACATGTAAATATGAATGAGTGAGTGGTTTTTTCTTTTTGGGAAGGAGAAAGAGAGAGAACATTTGAATTTAAATTACTAGCTAATAATTATTTATAATATTTGAATTTAAACTCTCTATTTTTAAGCTACTAAGTCAATGTAAAAGAGGTACTATGGCACATTAAATGTTAATATTTTGGACTCATTATGAAATTGTTAAAAATCTAACTTCTTAAAAGTCATGACAAAAATTTAATTAGGTTCTATTAGATTGTCTAGTTTTCTAATTTTCACTTTTAATTATGTTATCGAATCTCTTTACATATTTGTTGAGTCTGTTTAATATATTTATTGGACCGCAACACATTTACTGAACTCATTTGTTGAATTCTCAACATATTTATTGAATCTCACAATACCAATGTCTAGAAAACAACCCGGATGTTCTTCAAAATCATCACGAAAAACCAAAATAACTGCCTCTATGGATTTTTCTTGAAAAATTCATTTGATTTACTCTGTATTTTATTTAAATGACACTGACATCCCATTTAATTTGGCAAATGACGGAGTATAGGTCTATTTTATTAAAAATGTGTTACTTTATTGTGAAAATACAAGAATAACCTTGATCTTATTCAGCTAGATTTTCAACCCAAATCATGATAATACCGACCCGACCCTACTTTTGACAGCAGTTTTTTAGCTCCTGTGATTCCCTCTCATCATCATCCCCTGTCTTCCTCTGCCATGCTCCATCCTCATCCGCCTTACTACGTCCTCCTCCGTCATATGTCCTCCTCTGACGGCCACTTGGATTCAATGAAAACTCCATAAGCTTTGTAATCTGGGTAACATACCTGCTCTACTACATTCAGATGGCAGTTGTAGATAGATATTTATTAGTCCTGGTTGTAGTCTTTTATTTAAATAACAAAATTTAGATTCAATACAATATGGGCCATTCTGTTGAAAATGTGTTAGCTTTATTGTGAAAAGACTAGAAGAACTTTGATATGATCCAACTAGATTTTCAACCCAAATCATAAATACTGATCCAACCCTACTTTTGACACTAGATTTTTTGGCTCCTAATTTCCCTATATCATCCTCTGTTCTCCTCTAACCATGCTTTGTCCTCATCCGCCCTACTCATTCCTCCTCCGTCATATGTTATCCTCCCATGGTAATTTGCTGACCACTTGGACTCAATAAAAACTTTATAGCCATTATAATCTAGGTAACATACATGCTCTGCACTATAAGAAAATCCTCTATTAATAACATTGGATTATCGCATTTTTAGTGAAAAGGCAATCAAATACAAAAGCCGTCGAAAGAAATCAAAATTTTCACAACGCGCTTATTTTTTTCTCGTTTTGTTCGGCGCTTTACCAATTCCCCTAAAAATTTCAAAGTCTCTTTTTGGCTCTTGTTCAACGAGAAGCACTCACGAATGCCCCATGCTTGAGATCCACTCATTTCCTCATTGTCCTTTCTTCTTCAGCTTCATCGCTCATCACCAACTTCTTCTTCGTTCTGGGTTGCCCCAAAGTCGAGCTTATTCTTCTTTGTTCTCAAGGCGATTGAGGTAGGGTTTGATTTTCCAAGTTCATTTTCTTCTTTATACGAGCGTTGAGTTTCATGTCATTCATTTTTCATCTCCTAGAACAGATAGGTAGGGTTTCAAAACGTGCGCACACGATAGCGTGACTGGGCATTCATGGCTTATCTCTGTCTATACATTTTCGTCTCATAAGAACAAAGAGATAGGACTCACAACATACAAAGAATCAGAGCTCTTTGTTTTACCACCTAACTGAGAGGCAGAGATCTTCGTATTTCTCTCATATAACCACTTAACAAAAAATTTCACTCATTTGCTTAAATTTCTTAAGGGATTTAGCTTGTTTTTCTTTAGAATAATAGTTCATGTATTATGCATTGATTGTATATTTACCACTCAACTTCTTACAACAAAAATCAAATGGCACAGTGGCATGTGTCTTCATTTTTGTCATTTTCATACGGATTTGTGCAAGGATCTCCTTCTTTGGTCTTTGAGCCTGCCTTTTTAGGTAGCTATAAAGGGCATGGAAGTCCCCCTTCTTCTCAAGCAAGAAAGCCCTATTATTCTTATTTTAATGTCCATTGGAGCTTCTCTTTTCTTCCGGCTATCTGGCTATTCTATTTACACGACTGTTCCCCAGTCTGACTTTCTCATGCCCGGGTATCTTTCTTTTACAAGTTCTACTTCTGTTACAGTAGCTATAGTTGTAATGGAAATTACAAGGTTATGCAGGTCTCCTTCTCATAGAGTAGCCTACTTCAAGATCTCTTTTTTATGACTTCCACTTATCGATCTCGGCCCGAAAAAGTGACCGACCAGGGGGGCCGCCTTGCGCAGCTTTAAAAAGGAGAGAATTTCAGAAAGTCACTCTCTCCAACATTTTCTACCTATCCTTAGAAATAGGGCGAGAGAAAGTCGATATGATATTTGTGTTGGTTTTTCCAACGAAACTACAAATATTTTTGTCTTTCTCATTCAGAAAGAAATAAACATTTGTGGCTTCGTTTTCGTCTAACACAGATTGGGTTTCTTCGTTTTAAGCTTGATAGCTTACCCGCAGACCTATTGGCACACATATTTGCTCTGATTACTTCATTCACTGGTTTATCCCGATAATTTTTTCTTCTTTTTATTTCTTTTTTCAATACTTATTCATTAATTCTTATTTGAAAAATTACAGGGCAAATAGATTTTTCATGAAATGGAAGGAATGGGTGAAACAATTTTTTGGGTAGAAGAGAGTTTGAGCTTTGTTGGTTGTAAAATTGATGATGACTCCAGTTCTTGTTTCATTCACCGTGCCTACTCCCTCAAAAAGCTCAACATGCATGTAGTCCCCCCTCTCTCGGTTTCTATATGAAATGGAAATGGTAGTATTGAATTCATAGAGATAAACCATGAATCAATGTCTTTTAATGTTCCTTTCAAAAATTAATTAGCATTCCTGAAATTTTAGTATAACCTTGGTAAATTCGCGTCTCTCTAGCACTTTTCTGGCATCAAATTTTTGGATTTGGTAAAAATAAATGTTAAATTTTCATTGTTTCACGTTCTGATTTTTTTTATGGCATCAAATTGTTTTGTGTTCTGAAATCATATCTTTAATTAATGCTTGTCATTTTTCTGGTTTTTTTTGTTTGTTTCCAGCACAGGAAGCCGACAGGATTGTTTACTCCATACTTTTCAAAGCTACAATTGCAAATTCAACTTTAACCTCAAGAATTTTTAACAGATTGGGACTTGAAAGTTTATTTAATTGATTTTTTTCATTGCATTATACAATGCAATTATAAATTATAAGTTATTGGTTAACCATTTTCTTGATCTCCTGTTAAACCATCTTCTCAATACTTCCACTAACATTTAGTTTTGACTTTTTCTGAAATAGTTGGTCGAAAATAGTTTGTAATAGTTTATGTTTCTACCCTAGTTTAAAGAGTTTAGTGGAATGTCAATCTTACTTTAGATAACTTACAGAAGAGGGGATTTTCTTTTGTTAATAGATGTGTTTTCTGTAAAGAAGGTGAAGAATCAAATTCTCATATCTTCCTTCATTGCTCTTTCTCTTGGAAGCTTTGAGGATATTTTTTAGACAATTTGTGTATTAAGTGGACTAATCCTTTTTTGTCAAGGATTTTGTAATGTTAGAGGTCTCTCAATAGTGGTCTTGTGGATAAGATTTTTTGGGAAGCTATTCCTCAAGGACTTTTTTGGGTGATTTTGCGTGAAAGAAATCTTAGAGTATTTGAAAGGATATAAAATTTAAGAACAACTGGGTGATAGCTTGCTCACACTCTTTTTATATCTATGAGATTAGGTTGTAATTACCCTTTTTTCGGGGTTTCTTCTTAATACATATTACTTATTTATAAAAAAAAGTTGGATTTTTCCAGATCCAGTAAAAAAATATTGTTTTACATTGATATATGATTTTTTTACTGCCCGCGATGACAGTTGTGTGTGTGTATATATCACTCATTGTTCTAGTCTTTTATTTAAATGAAAATATTTAGATTCAATACATCGCAAATACCTAAGTGTTAATGTGGTTGATCATTTTCTCTGATTTTTTAAAATGCATGGTTGTGCTATGTTCTCGGGGCTTAAGTTTTGAATTAAGGCATGACTAGTATGTAGAATTTAGTGAATTTATTTTTCACAAAAGAAAGAATAGAGTAGAGCAGATTGCAGTTTTTTCACTGACAAACTTATTTACTATAATTTAGTTTCCTATACTTTTCATTTTCATCATAAAGCTCACCAAACAAGAGCTCATTGTTACTGCACCATAATCTCACTAGTCACTACCTAATTCATGGTTTAAAATATTTGACGTTGATATGTTGCTCTAGAGAATATTAGACGGGAGAAAACACACTAATTATTTAGTGTGTTTTCTGTATTGGTACTGAGTACTTCTTTTGTGACTTTTATTTAAGCCACATGCCCTTTCCTTTTGTTTTTTTTATTAAATGAGTATTATATTCAGATATTATCTTCTTGCTCCTTCTTTCTCTGTTTATTACTTTTTGCGAAAACATGTTTCCTTCTTCTTCTTCAATCTTTTTTTCATCTTTTCTTCAATCTCTTTATGGTATCAAAGTCATAAAGACTCACGTCAATGGCCTCTGAATTTTCACCCATCTCTAAAAACATTGCTCCTAACTCTTCCGAAACCTCAGCGCAACATAGAGCTCCCCAAACCCATACCATTCCTCAAACCCTTGCTTCCTCTAATGGTGATCCTTCCCTTCATTCACCAATTTTCTTACTCTCTAATACATGCAATCTGATTTCCATTCGGCTTCACTCGTCCAACTTTATTCTCTTAAAATACCAAATATCTTATATTCTCAAAGCCCATTCGGTCTTTGGGTATATCGATGGCTCCAAACCATGTCTGACCAAATTTCTTTCACATGCAAATGGTGAGTTGTATTCTAATCCTCTCTATGATCACTGGATCACCCAAGATCAAGCCTTGGTCATCCTCATCAACGCAACTGTTTCACCCATGTCCTTATCATACGTCGTTGGTTATCAAACATAAAGAGAAGTTAAGATTTCCATTGAGAAAGGTTTTTCATCAATCTCCAGATCTAACATCATCCAGCTTAAATCAGACCTTCAATATGTATCCAAGAAATCTAATGAAAGTCTTGACTCATACATCCAACGCATCAAAGAGCTTAAAGATAAACTTGTGACTGTTTCCATTACTGTCGAGGATGAAGACCTTTTCATGTATACATTAAATAGGCTTCCCTCTGAGTATAATGTTGTGTGAACTTCTATTCAGACCCGTACAGAATCAATGTCCTTGGAAGAGCTTCATGTTCTTATGAAATCAGAGGAACAATTTCTGGAAAATCAATGGAAGCAGCATGAAAATTTGTTTCCCACAACTGTTATGGTTGCACATCAACCCAAAAACTTCTTTTGTGGCAATAATCGTGACAAGAACTTCAGGTCCTTTCACGGGGGCGATCGTTTTAACAATGGCAGAGGTAACACTGGTTGAGGAGGTAGGTCTTTCTTTAGTCAAGGTTCTTCTATCCTTGGCTCTCCTCTTGCTTCCCTCCCTTCTTAGCCTTCCCTCAGATGACCCACACCTTTCAATTCCTCTAACTATTTCTCTAACCAAGGAACCCATATCCTTTGTCAAATTTGTCAAAAACATGGTCATTCCGCTGTTGATTGTTATCACAGAATGAACTATGCCTTTCAAGGAAAGAACCCCATACCACACTTGTTGCCATGGCTACTATGCAATCTCCCCAACCCTCTTCTGACTCTCAAATTTGGTTGACAGACACAGGGTGTAATACATACCTCACTCATGAGCTCAACAACTTATTTTCCCCTTCTGACTATACTGGCTCTGACACTGTAGCTATAAGAAATGGTCAAGAACTGCCAGTTACTCACTTTGGTACATGTTTGCATTCCACCTATTCTCATTGCTTTAAATTGTCAAATCTGTTGTGTGTTCCGAATCTTTGTTCTAATCTCTTCTCTGTTTACAAGTGTTGCAAAGATAAAAACTATGTGTTTTTATTTGATGCTTCTTACTTCCATATACAGGACAATGCCTCAGGTCAAGTTATGTGCTAAGGGTTCAATAGAAATGGCCTATATCCCATCCTTAGTTCATTACCTATTTTTTCTAATTCTGCCTCTTCTACTGGTTCTGTTGCTTTAATTGGTTCTAGGATTACAAATAAAATTTTCCATGAAAGAGTAGGTCATGCTTCAAACAATGTTATTAGACAAATTTCTAATACTACATGCTTACCTTGTACTACTTCCACTTTCTCTGAATCTTGTATCTATAAATGTTGCTTATATAGTAAAATGTCCAACCTGTCTCACAATCTTTCCCTGATTTACCTTTCCAACTTCTTCATAGTGATGTTTAGGGTTCATGCCTTATTATTTCTATTAAAGGTTACAAACATTATGTTTCATTTATTGATGATCTCACTAGATACACTTGGATTTTTCTGATGACACAAAAATCTGAGGTTCTATCAATCTTTAAACTACTTAAATCTTTCATTGAAAAGCATTTTGATTCTACTGTTAAGTCTTTAAGTACATATGGGGGAGGTGAGTAAATAAGTCTTTCATTTAAGTTTTTCCTACAATCACAAGGCATTGCTCATCAAAAGTCCTACCCCTACACACCTGAGAAGAATGGCACTACTGAAAGAAAACACAGGCACATTGTGGAGACTGCCCTCGCTCTCCTTCTCACTGCATCATTGCCTCTTCAATTCTGGTACAAAGCCTTCTGCACTACTATTTTCTTAATTAATAGAATGCCTTCTTCTAGTCTGAACAACAAATCTCCTTTTAAATTTACCTGAATTTTTGGATGTACTTGTTATCCATGCCTTAAACCTTATGCTTCTCATAAACTGGAACCTAAAATAACTCAATACATATTTTTAGGTTATCCACTTGATTTTAAGGGTTATTTATGTTATGATCCCTGTAGTGGCAAAACATATACCTCACGACATGTTTTCTTTGATGAAACTATTTTTCCATATGCTCCCATTAGCTCTAAACATGTCTCTGTGCATTCTAAAACTACTTTAGGTCATTCTGTTTCTACTTCTCCTTATGCTTTACTTCATAGACTTGCCTTTTCTAATTCTCATCTTAATGTTCAATCCCACACACCTCACACTGCCTATGTCCCTAGTGCTATTTTTTTTCTACTTCTATGCATCATAACAATGATTTGCAAGTTGTTAAGCCTCTACAAACTACTTTGGATGACAATTATAATTCTGTGCAATCTATTCATTCTGTTTTAAATGATTATGTTGCTTTCCATGATTTTATCTTACCTGTTAAGGATATTGTCTTACCTGCTATTATGTCTATTGTAAATGATTATGTTCCTTCTGCTTCATCTGTCTTTATTCCTGATGTTACTGTTGGTCCTTCTCCTCATGATGCTTTGCCTGTTAATATAACTAATCAACCTAGTAATGTGGATAACACTCACACTACTACTGATATTCATCCTATGAAGACTAGATCTAAATCTGAAATTTTAAAAAAATGTGTTTTTCTCTCAACTCATCATCACACACTGAACCATAATCCTTTTCTTCTTTTACCAAACTACCTGAATGGGTTTCAGCCATGAACGATGAATTTTCAGCTCTTTTAAAATAGGGAACTTGGTCCTTAGTACCTCCATCTCCGAACAAAAATATTATTGGATGTAAATGGGTGTATAGGCTTAAGTATAATCTTGATGGATCTATAGCTAGACACAAAGCTAGGCTTATTGCTAAGGGGTTCCATCAAGAACCTGGTTTTGATTATCACGAAACTTTTAGTCATGTTGTCAAAAAGCCTACTGTTAGAATTATAATTACTCTTGCTTCTCAATTTAATTGGTCACTAAGACAACTCGATGTTAAAAATGCATTTCTACATGGTACTTTACATGAAAAAGATTTACATGGTTCAACCTCCTGGTTTTGTGCATCCTAAATTTCCTAATTATGTTTGCAAATTACATAAATCTCTTTATGGTCTTAAACAGGCCTCTACAGCTTGGTTTGAAACTTTTACTTATCATCTTCTTACTCTTGGATTTTGTTCCTCACAAGCTGATACATCTTTATTTGTTAAATATGATTCTACTTTTATTACTTATCTTTTGTTATATGGTGATGATAATGTTATAACTGGAAATAACAATGTTTATATTAATGATCTCATTCATTCTCTTCAAAAATAGTTTGAAATGACAGACTTAGGAACTTTGAGATATTTCTTAGGTCTTGAAATCTCTAGATCTTCTTCTGGTATCTTTGTCAATCAAAAGAAGTATGTTATTGATCTTTTATTAAAGGCTGGTATGTTAAAAGCTAAATCTTATTTTTCACCTTGTTCCACCAAATCACCTTTATATAGTCATGTTGGTTCTACATTATCTAATGTTACCGAATACAGAAATTTGGTTGGATCTTTGCAATACCTAACCTTCACCAGGCCTGATATCAGTCTTGCAGTTAATAAAATTTGTCAATTCATGCATAATCCTGCAACAGCTCACTATTCTACTGTTAAACGTATTCTAAGGTATATGGTTAGTACTTTATGTCATGGGATCCTGTTTAAACCGGGTATTTTATGTTTCCAAACCTTCAGTGATGTTAATTGGTCTGGAGATCCATCTGACAGATGATCCACAACTAGATTTATTGTTTTTCTCGGTAGCAACCTTATTTCTTGGTCTGCCAAGAAATAACCTACTGTTGCTCAATCCTCGACAGAAGCATAATATAAAACTCTTGCCAACACTACTGCTGAATTATCTTAGATTCGTCAGCTCTTGTGTGATCTGCATATCTTCTTATCGAAACAACCTATTTTATAGTGTGACAACATGTCAGCTATTACTCTTACGTCTAATCTGGTGTTTCATGCTCGGACAAAGCATGTAGAAGTCGAATCGAGAGAAAGTGGTCAAGAAGGATCTTCATGTGCAGCACATTGACTCTAAACTACAACTTCCAGACCTCTTTACTAAACCACTAAGCACACCTAGGTTTATTTTCCTCGAAACAAAATAATGCCATTTACACCTGACATTAGTTTCCGAGGGATGATAACATTGATAACTAAGTTAGTTGGCTCTTAGGGTTATTATTTAGTGTGTTTTCTATATTGGTACTGAGTACCTCTTTTGTGGCTTTTATTTGACCCACATGTACCTTCCTTTTGTTTTTTGGTTAAATGAGTATTATATTCAGATATTATCTTCTTGCTCCTTCTTTCTCTGTTCTTTACTTTTTGCGAAGACCTGTTTCCTTCTTTTTCTTCAATCTTTCTTTCATCTTTTCTTTAGTCTCTTTAAATATATCTTTGTTTATATATAAAAATTACTCGACAGAGTTGGAGCGGGTTTTTGTTTATTGTGTTATATATGTTTTCATATTTGTAGGTTGACATAATATTTTCTCACTTTGGTAGTTGTATATATTTATTCACAAAGAATATTAGCCTACAATTGATATCCATTGAGAATTACTCTGCGGATACATATGATCTGTATTTTATTATTCAGTTGAATGCAATAAAATTACTCGGTTGTGCATTCATTATAATTTGTCTTAATTATAAGAACATTATTTTTTGGTATATAAGGTATTAATATGCAATCTAGTTAATTATATAAACACGCATACTACATAATAATTGTATCATTACTATATTTTCTTAACATAATATATAATTGATATATATATATGTGTGTGTGTGTTTATATTATATTTGAGTAATGTATTACTAGTATAATTCATCAAACTGATATTATAAATACAATAATAATATATTACTATATAATACTAACATTAATAAACAATTTATATTAGTTTAATGGTATAATTTCTCATGTCTTAGTTATATATTACTAGTCATATAATATACAATTAAAATGTATTAGTATAGTGTAGGGGAATGGAGGAGGGTAAAAATGAAGGGAGAGTGACAAGAATGATGGAAAAATGGGCAAAACAAAAAGGAAAATTTACACATATGACCTCACACTTTAAAGTCAGTTTCACTCAAGATCCCACCCTTTAAAAAGTTTTGAACGAGACCTTATCCTTAGAGTAATGTGTCAAATGAAACATTTTGTCCAACTCTAGTCCAAAATATTTAATGGACATTAGATTCAAAACTGTGTAATAGGACCCCAAAGTCCAAGGTCAAACACAGAAATGCCACTACTACATTGTAGTAGTTATTCCTAAATGAAATTCTCCCAACTACCAAACTTTTGTATGTATACTAAATCCACGCTAGAAGAATATATATTTTCGAGCCCGGAATTTTTAAATGAAGAAAAAAAGAAATATAGAATACAAAGAAAGAGAAATTTTTAAATTTAGAAAAAGTTAGGTTATAAGAGTATACCTGTCGTATACTAATATTGAAAACCTTTGAAAAGTATGGTGTCATTTTAGATGCTATTCAATGGAGAGAATGGTAAAGATGATAAACTGGAATGGCATTGGGAAATTGGGCATGATCAAGAAATTAATAGATAGTGAATAATATTAGTTGTCATATATATTCAACTCAATAAATGAAATTGGGTTGACATAATAGTTCATATCCACATTACCAGGTCGTGAATTATAGAAGTTTTCATTTACCAAAGAGTAGTAACTTTGATTAAAAAAATGCATGTAATAGCTTATACTATAGTGATTAAAATGAATGAAATAAATGTATAAACTTATTTCAATGCATCTTTTTGTGTCATCATTGAGACTAATGATGTGTTAGAGAGTGTTAATGGATTAGAAACATTTTTATACATTGAAATGGCACTTAGTTAAAATATGCTTCGTATCCATCTTTGTATGATGTACTTGAGTATAATTTTATTTGTATTTGAAGCATATAGATGTCAAGGTATCACCTCAACCAGTCAAGACATCTATGGAACATGTCAAGGCATCTATGGAAACATGTCAAGGCTTTGGATGAGCATGTCAAGGAGGACTGCCCATTGAACATACTAGGTGAAGTCACCTAGACAATTTGACAGCATACCAACATTGTCAAACTGATATATGCTAACTATTTTAGTTCGCTTTAATTATGTTAGTTAGCTTCTCATTGTAACTAAGTGTGTAACCAATATTGGTTGTGTAATGAGAAAGTATAAATACTAATGAGAATGTAATGCATTAGTAATGATTCAATACGAAGAGCTTTCGTCGAGTTATTCCTCAATTGTTTTCTTCTATCTTTCTTCCTACCAAACTAAACCTTCTTCTTCCTGTACATACTTCTCTTTACTGCTTCATGGTATCAAAGCTTAAAGACTCACTTCAATGGTAAACCTAGAGAAGGTAATACCATAACATATAATGGAGATGGTTTAAGCTCGAGTATGAACAACTTTTTTAGCAACACACTCAACAGTTTTCTTTCAATAAAGTTTAGTAGAGAAAACTATGTGATTTAGAAATCACAAGTCCTTCCATCCATCATTAGTCATGAGATGGATGATATAGTTCTTGGATATTCCAAGAAACCACAAAAAAAAACACTAGCAAATGGTTATGCTAATGCAGAATTCAATATCTGGGTAAGGAAAGACCAACTCTTGCTGAGTTGGCTCAGAGCCTCGATGACAGAAGGAATCTTGGAGACTGCTACTCAATACATGTATCTCACTAGAAGTGTGAAACTCCTTAGAGAAGAGTTTTGCAAGTCAATTGAAGGCAAGACTAATGCAATCAAAGAAAAACTTACAAATAAAAAGTAAAGGTAATTCTTCTATTACTAAGTTCTGTGAAAAAATGAGAACAATTACAGATGCCTTGGGAGCTGCAGGCTGCCCTATTTCAGATCAAGATTTGATGCTAAATGTCCTGAATGGATTAGGACCAGAATATGATTCGGTAGTAGTTAACATAACTTCAAGAATGGATGATATCTCAGTTGAAGAAATGTAATCTCTTCTATGTGCCATGAACGCAGGCTTGAGAGACAATTGGATTTATGTGAGAATACAATAAGAATGAGTGTGAATATGGCTACAAGTTATGGAAACAAAAGAGGGTATTTTGGGAATCAACACGTCTTTAATGGTGGCTCTCAGAATTACACCTAATACAGTAATAATAATGCACAACAGTTCTTTAACAAAAATGGAAATCAAGGTTTCAGAGGTGGATTTAATAGAAAAAGGAGTGGATGCAAAAATGGAAAAGGAGGAAAGATCATTTGTCAATTATGTGGCAAAATGAGCTATTCTACAACATATGTTACTATAGATATGAAAAAGGAACACAGGGAGGCTTCAATACCTCTAACAGTGGAAACATACATAATCAGGGTAATTCAGGGAATCCTTCAGCATTCATCATATCTCCATCACCAAACTCAATCTATGATCAAGCTTGTTATGCAGACAGTGATACTATCGACCATGTAACTTCAAAACTTAGAAATCTCAGCCTGGCTCAAGAATACACAGGCCTTGAAAAACTTGCAGTTGGGAATGGTAAGTGCTTGCATATTATTCACTAGGTTTAGCTTTACTCCCTTCAAATTCTTTCCCTTTAAAACTCAGTTCTACTTAGAGTTCTTAATATTAAAAAGAATCTTATTAGCCTATCTAAATTGACATTTAACAATGATGTTTATGTTGAATTCCATGTTAATATCTACATATACTTGGTAAAGGACAAGGCTAGGGAAACACTTTTTTTGCAAGGAATACTTAAAGATGACATCTACTTGTTGATGTATCCAAATGTGAAGAATCATTCTACCCTACACACCTTTATTGGGACTGTTATTCCATTACAAAAGGAGAACTGTACTTTATCTTCTTCATGCCAAGTTTATAGGAACACTCAATCATTTTGTGTAAGAAGTAGACCTTGTTTGTCTCTATGTAACAATGCAACAATATCAAATAATAAGAATCATGTCTTTTCTGAGTATGTTTCTTTGCATCTGTCAATTCTGCTCAAAATTTATCTGTTATTTCTTCTGATGTTGAAAAATCAAAAGCATGTAACAAGTATGCAACTAATACCGATATATGACATAAGAGACTAGGATAACCAGCACAAATTATTCTTGATAAGGTTTTTAACTCATGCAACATTTCACCCCAAAAAATGTCTAGTTTATGCATAGCATGTTAAAAGTTCAAGAGTCATACTTTGCCATTCACTACCTCAGAATCAGTCTCCTCTCAACCTTTAGAACTAGTCTTTACTGACTTGTGGGGAACCTCACCTATAGCTTCTAGGGAAGGTTTTAGATATTGTATATCATTCTTAGATGACTATAGTAGGTTTACCTGGATTTTCTTTTGAAGCACAAATCAGAAGCCCAGGTGTTCAATTCTTTTAAGACCTTTGTACAAAAATAGTTTGAGAAGCCTATTAAAACACTTCAATCTGACTGGGGTGGGGAGCCTAGAATTTTTGCTAGTGTTCTTAAAAAATATGGAATATAATTTAGATATCATTGGCCTCATATCCATCAATAAGAATAGAAAAATAAAGAGAAAGCATATGCACATTGTAGAGATAGGTTAAACCTTGTTAGCTCAAGCCTAACTCCCATTAGCTTTCTGGTGGGATACCTTCCAAACTTCTGTATTTCTCATAAATAAGATGCCAACATGTGTTCTAAACTTTGAATAACCATATAAAAAATTATTCCATAGGATACCTGATTATAGGAACTTGAAAATCTTTGGATATGCATGTCAACATCTTAGGCCATATAACAGACAAAAAATTGATTTTCATTCAAAACTATGTGTTTTTCTTTGTCACTCCCCAAATCACAAAGGTTTCAAATATTTACATCCTTCTGCTAAATCCTACATCTCTAGGAATGTAGTTTTTGGTAAGCATGTTTTCCTTATACTTCCCTTTTTGCTGATGCACACTGTAAAGTCTTAAAAATATCAATAGAAAATAGTCAATTACATATACTTATTTATGAAATCAATCCAAATTTGTTGTGTAATCTACCCAATACTTCACATTTGGACTCCAATAGTGAATGGACATCTGAGAATTCCTTTCAAAATAACAATCTCAGACTTGAGTCCACTCACAATAGCAATCGCCATCAGAAAGTCATTATATATCAGGTAACACTCTTCCTGGTTCTCAATCTCATTTTTATTTTAACCAAACTGCTGATTTTCCTTCCATTTCAGATAATTTAGTAGTAGACATTAGTATTCCGATTACTAGACATACTTCTAATAATATTCCTACTACTTCTAGACCAATACATCA
This sequence comes from Datisca glomerata, assembly GCA_003255025.1. Lineage (NCBI taxonomy): Eukaryota > Viridiplantae > Streptophyta > Magnoliopsida > Cucurbitales > Datiscaceae > Datisca > Datisca glomerata. The sequence continues at coordinate 263,090 of QANY01002976.1, forward strand.
CATGACCACTAGGTCAAAGAATGGCATTGTCAAACCTAAAGCTTATATTGTCACCAAACATCCATGTCCTACTCTTGACTTACCTATTGAGCCTAAAAATGTTTAGCAAACACTTTCTAGTTCTATTTGGAAGCAAGCCATGCTTAGAAATGACACTTGGGAACTCATTCCTTACTCACCCTCCATGTAGTGGGAAACAAGTGGGTTTTCAAGCTTAAGCTTAGCCCTGGTGGTAGCATCCAAAAACACAAAGCTAGGTTGGTAGCAAAGGGGTTTCATCAAACCCTAGGCATAGATTTCACTAAAACCTTCAGTCTAGTCATTAAACCTTCAGCCTAGTGCTTATGCCTCAGCCTAAAGGATTTGTAGACTCACAGAGGCCTCACAATGTTTACAAGCTAAAAGGATTATTGCATAGCTTAAAACAAGCTCCAATGGCTTGGTATGATAGGCTCAAGACTGTACTTCTAAATTAGGGAATTATAAAAGTAAGGTCAGACACATCTATGTTCAATTTTAACTCTAGAAAACATGTGTTCTACCTACTGTCTATATAGATGATATCCTGCTAACAGGAAGCAATAATGGTCTGATTAAGCAAGTGGTTACAAACTCCATAAAACCTTTACTTTGAAAGATTTAGGAGATATTCACTACTAGCTTCCTGGGTATTGAGGTTCACAAGAACACAAAAGGCATGTTCTTGACCCAAACCAAGTATATTAGTGATCTTCTTAAGAAAACCAAAATGGAAGGTGCCAAACCAGCAACCTCACCTGCCTCTGCATCAGTTCATCTTAGTATATCAGAAGGGGAACCAATATCTGATGTCACTCTTTTTAGAAGCACCATAGGTGTGGTACAATATATATCTGTAACCAGACTTGGTGTAAGTTTCATTGTTAATAAGCTTACTTAATTATTCACCAGCTAACCCACACTCACTAGCAGGCTTGTAAGAGGTAATTGTGATACTTATAAGGGACAATCATAGAAGGGCTGACATTAAAACCTTCATTTAAGTTCCCATTAAAAGCTTATTCAGACTCAAATTGGATAGTTGATAAGAGTGATAAAAAGTCAATTGGAGCTTATTTGATATTTCTTGGTGGAAATCTTATGTCTTGGTATTCCAAGAAGCAGTCAATAGTTTCAAGATCTAGCACATATAATGAGTACAGGGTCATTGTGAATGTTGCATCTGAATTACAATGGTTCAAAAGCCTCTTGTTTGAAGTTGGATTATTTTGTTCTCAATCACCAATTCTCTGGTGTGACAATATAAGTGCTTTAACACTTGCTTCAAACTTCGTTCTTCTTGCTAGGACAAAACATGTGAAGTTAGATGTCCACTTTATCATAGATAAGGTTCAACAAAACCAGCTGGCAGTCAGATTTGTACTATTTTATAGACCAATTGGCAAATTTACTCACAAAACGGCTATCAACTCCTAGATTTAATTATATGAAAGACAAGCTTCAAGTTAGAACCTCACCCTTCAGTTTGGCGGAGGATGTCAAGGTATCACCTCAACATGTCAAGGCATCTATGGAATATGTCAAGGCATTGGAAGAGCATGTCAAGGAGGACTGCCCATCAAGCATACTAGGTGAAGTCACCTAGACAGTTTGACAACATACCAACAATATCAAACTGATATATGCTAATTGCTTTAGTTAGCTTTAATTCTGTTAATCAGCTCCTCATTTGTAACTAAGTGTGTAACCAGTCTTGTTGTGTAATGAGAGAGTATAAATACTAATGAGAATGCAACGCCTCAACAATGATTCAATACTAAGAGCTTTCATCGAGTTATTCCTCTCTTCTCCTCTTCTATCTTTCTTGATATCAAACAAACCTTCTTCTTACTCTGCGCGCACACATACACATATATACGTATATGTGTGTGTATGCGCTCGCGCGTATTTTTTTGTAAAAGTATTTTTAAGTATTAAAATGTATTTCAAATAGTAATTAACTTGATTGCATAAAGTTAAATTGTATCTACATGTACATATTAAAAGAATACACTTGGGAGGGACCTTATACAACAATGCATCGTACTTAATTAAAGAAGATGAAAAATAATTGTTGATGTTTGGAGTATAAGAGATGGCTTAAAGCTTGCTTGGGAGCTTCGTGTTAATCAAGGCAATTGTTTTGGAAACAGGCTCTGAAGTGCGGTTAATCTTTTGAACTTGACTGATATTGAAATTTATCCTCTAGGGGTCCTATTTTTTGCAATTATCATATGATCATTAGTAGTTTTTAGGCTTGCGCTATATCTTATACTTTTGAAAAAAGACAACTTATGCATTTTTTTACAAATTATTGTTTATTTTTCTTGTCAATGTTTACTTTCCCTCCTCCTAGTGTTGTGTTTCTTAGGGCATATTAAGAGACTGACACATCCCGACTCTTATATACTAAAACTTGAAAAAAAATTGATAGCTCAGATATCAACGTAGGGATTCAAAGAAATTATAGACTTCCAAGATATCAAAACGTTTTATGTGAGGAATTTTTTTAAGGTCTCTTTTTTCGCTACTAGAAATTCATGTTTTCTTGCTTTCTTCACCCTAGCCGACAGTTATAACCGTCAAGAAAAGAAACTCTGACGGTTATAGAACTGTAAGTTATCTCACCGTCGAAAAAGAACTACTCTGGCGGCAGTTGAACTGCCAGAGTTTCTTTACCAGTGGTCGAGAACCGTCATGAAAATGGAAAAAATCGCCTGAATAATTTAAAGAAAGACTTTTACCAGCACTCATTTTTTGCATGTAGGAATTTTTCTTTTCACTTTTCCGGCCGTTAATAACCGTCAGACAAGATCTTTTTCTTTTTTTTCCTTACGGTTATCAACCATTAGGAAAGAGATAATAAACTTTAACGGCAGTTTAAACCGCCAGAAAAAAATTAAAATTAATCTTTACCGGCGGTTTCTAACTGTTGGAAAAGAATAGCATGAGCTATATTGGCAGTTTTGAACCACCGGTATAGATAGAATTTTAGTATATTGCACCTATTTTGCATGTATGCCAAACATTTACCTACAAATACAATTTTCGATAATTTTACATATTCAGAACATTTACATAGCACTAGAGGGATTCTTAATTAGTACAACTGTTATATCTAATATACATACCATTACAAGTTAACTACACAAAAAACTAAACTTTCAATGCGAATAGACAAAGCCACCAAATATCACGTCTCCTCAATTTTTTGACAATAAAAAGCATGAACCTATTTAAGGCGTGACTCATAATCAATAAAACTTAAGAAAAAAGTAAGTATTTTATTTTACATAGTTCTTCTGGCATCCTTCAATCGGAGTTGTTTTCTCGAGGTACGCCTTTTAGCTTGTTAAGTTCTTCAAACACTAATGTTAATTGAGATGTCATCTTTGACTGGTTAGACTTCAATTCAAATATTCTCGACTGTAATTGTGTGTTTTTCAGTCAGTTAAGAGCTAGAAGCACCACCATAACATGCACTTGATGAAGGTGAAAACAACTTCGATGGAGTAAGGCCTAATCCAAGCCCGCGTACACGGTCAGGATGCTCTTTTCCCGTTACTAGTGAAAAAATATCTTTCGTCGAGAGAACATCTTCAGAGGGATTAAAAAGCTTAACGATGCGCTCCTGCATAGATTCTTATAATGCCAAACATAAATCATAGTAATTAGAATTATACTTGATGTAATAACTTTAATGTAATAAGGAACTTTAATTAATTTAAAAAACAATCATCATGTACTTTAATGTAGCAGTCACTTTAATAAAGAACTTTAATGTAGCTGTCACTTACAATCGCGCCTTCAAATTCTGGATTAATAAAAGTCTCGTCTTTATGCTTAAGAGTGATTGCAAATAACTATGCACGACTAGATTTTTTCCCAGTCTCTTTTTCTTATATCAAAATAATGAATACACATTTAATTTATAAATTAACTAAGCTTTGTTAAATATAAATAATCATTAATTATCATTTGATGAGATATTTGCGCGACACTCATCCGACCTAACGTATGTAACATTTTTTGTTTACTTCGGTTCCCCTTATTGGTGATACCACATTTCTATAAAAAAAAGATAAATGTCATAATTCAATTCATATTTAACATAAAATTTAGTATCTAATGAATAATGATATAACCATTATCATTCCTTCTTGAGAGTACCAAAAGTGGACAAGAGTTGTCCATGAATCCCTCTGCATTCGAGAAGGTGTATGTGGTAGGCATTCTTCTATGCTTGCATACTTTGTCTAATGTTTTATCTTAAGCCTACCTTTTTTATCTCTCCATTTCTTGTTGAGTTATCCATCTTAGTCTTGTAGGCAGCATCATCAGCATCATATTTAGACTACTAAATTTACAATAAAAAGTTATTATTATGACCAAGTAATAGTTAATGACAAACTAAGAAACTAATAAGAAAATACCTATGGGAAAATTTTTGTATACAATTTCATGAGTTATGCACCTTGGGAAAATTAGGCAATTAGGCTATGTTCAGTTATACTTTTTTATTATGTCATATTAATTTATAATTTACAGATATGTCTAATTCCTCCTTTTAGGTTGTTAGTTAGTTATGCTTTTAGGGAAGCTTTTACGTTAATGCCCTTTGTAAAACTAACTTTTGGTTTTTAGGTTTTAATGATTTTTTAATTGTCTTCTATAGGAAATTGCCTCTCCTGTCGATGCATTTTTTCTTCCTTGTCTCCTTCGACTTTTTCATCAAAATAATAGAAAATTTCTGGAGATTTATTCCATGAATTCTTCATTCTTTATTCATTAATTCGATCTCCTATCAATACGTTGACATATTTCTAAGAAATTAGGTCTATTTTTGTATTCTATTTCGCCTACTTTTTTTATTTACTGCCATTGATTCTGTAATCTTTCTTTCTTTTTCTGGAATTATTATTAGTATATGGAATTGTTTGCTTGAATCTTTATTAGAATTCTAGATTTTTTTGTTGGTATTTTTTATTATTTTCTAGAATCGTTATTTACTAATTTTGAAACATTTGCATATGTTCTAGAATTGATTTTAATCATAGTATTCAAATAGATTTTGTTATAATATTCTTAATGATTATTATTTTAGTTTATTCAATGTAATTGATCTTTGAATGTTAATCGTTTGTTTGATTGCTTAATTTCGATTGGCCAATTTCTGCCATTATATTTCTAGTTTGGATAGCTGGAATTGCATCTGCCTTTTCTAGATTGCTGAATCCTAATTTTGTTTACGTAGTTTATATGTATTCCCGTATAGTATATAACTATATACTGTCTATTCATTTGTCTGGAATATTAGAATGTGGTATATACTTATTTACTATTAGTAAATAATTTCATACTATTTTATACAGTATGATATTATTTGTTATATCTTGTATTGTTATATATCATATATTATATATTTATATATCTATTTATGCAAACTTATACTACATAGTCTTATATTGTATAGTCTAAATTTATATATTGTATTTTGTATGTTATTTTCTTATTTATTGTAATTCTATTTTTTCAGGTCAGATGGTGAATATTCCCATTGTTATTTTTTATGATGGGAAGTGGGATGATGTAAGAAATTACATTGATTACAAGATCAAGCCAGTGGTTGTAGGACATCTAATGATGTTATTAGTAGTGGTATATTTTCATCATCAGAGGTCGGATCCTCATTTCCAATTGTTGTTCATGATAATTCGTTTGAACCACTATTTATGGATAAATTAGATGCGGATAAGTTATCTTTTAGATTTGATATACAGGAGAATTCATAGCTCAAAATATGAGTTGAAAAAGGCACTCCATTTGATAGCTATGAAGCATAATTTTCAATTTTTTACTAGCAAGTCTAATCGTGGAATGTATGCAGTTCGTTGTGTTGTCAAGAGTTGCTAGTGGTTTGTGCGTGCTTCACGTTATAGAGGTGGTGAAATTTGGGGCATTAGAAAGTATGTAAAGGAGCACACTTGTTCGCTTGACATTGTTCAGAGTGATCACCGACAAGCCACTTCAACAATTGTTAGTGAGTATATAAAGGATAAGTATATGTGTGGAGTTAGTGATCACACACAACCTAAGGACATAATTCATCTTATGCTTGTGAAGCATGGCATTAATATCAATTATTATAAAGCTTGGAGAGCCAAGAATGGAGCTCTCGATATGATTCGTGGTTCTCTGGAGGATTTCTATGCCATACTACCTTCCTATTATTATTACTTGCAGAAGAATAATCCTCGTACAGATACTAACTAATTACCATTTGTATATCATTGTTTATTGTTATTTGTCATTTTATTATAACACATTTAGTATGTTTTTTTAGTAAATACTTTTACATGTTTTAGGTCTTGTTACACATTTCCATATTGATCGTGATGGGAGGCTAAAGTATTTTTTTTATGGCGTTGGGACCTTCGTTAAGTGGTAGATGTCATTGTAGACCCGTGATAGGAGTTGATGGAACCTTTCTGACGAATAAATACCATGGTACATTTCTTATTGCTTCAATGCTTGATGGTAGTGACAAAATATTTACACTAGCATTTACAATTGTTGATTGGGAGAATGATTTGGCATGGGATTGGTTTATAGAGAATTTGAGTTGTGTCATTGAATATCGTGAAGAGTTGGTGATAATTTTTTATCTTCAATAGCATGACAAAGGCTGTTGAAAAGTATTTTCGGGATGCTTATCATGGTCATTACATGCAGCATTTGCTCAATAATGTGAAGACAACATATAAGAGGTTCAAACTTGATAGTTTATTTTATAAATGTGTGAGGGCATACAGGACTGTAGATTTTGAGTTGCACATGCATTGTCTAGAGGCCATTGTTCCATTTATACGGTCTTACTTGAGTGGAGTTGGGTTTGAGAAATGGGCTCGTCCCTATAATGTGATGACACCAAATTTAGTTGAGACGTTAAATTCTATTCTAAAGGATGCTCGATCATTTCCTGTTGCCTGCCTTATAGAGTTTATACGATAAAAGTTACAGTTATAGTTTTATGATCGGGGGAGTGTTGTTAATTGTTTGCTTACATGTTTAACTAAGGAAGCGGAGAAGGATTTACGTGTTCAATTTAAGATTGCTCTTACCATGGATATGAGTTCATTAGTTTTTATCTTAATGTTTAATTATTTCCATTCATCATTTATTATTAATTGTTTATTTTTGTAGGTGTACATTGTTGATGTTAATACATCTCAAGTTCTTGACGGAAAGTTAAATATGTTATGAATATTACAAATAGGTGTTACACTTGTAATATGTGGCAACTAGATCTATTACATTGTTCTCATGCGTGTGTTGCACCTACAAGGAGGAACCTTTCACCATATCCATACACTTCCAAGTACTATACGAAGAGTGAGTTTGAATGTATGTATGCAGCATGTATGTGTCATATTGGCAATGAATCTTATTGGTTAGTCTCTGATGATATTAAAGATCAAAGGAATTTACCTCTGCTTGTTAGACGTTCTTCGGGTAAACCAAAGAAGAAAACGTATTTATCTTTTATGGAGAAGATTCCTAAAAATAAATGTAATACCTGTGGTGTTTTAGGGCATAATAAGAAGACTTGTAAAAATCCTGTTAAAGATTACGAAGGAGGTGCTTTGAAGAAGAAATGCCCGAGTTGATGTTGATGCTTATGTTTTCTATATCCTTATTTTGCATGGAATTTACTTTTAATATATTTTTCAATTTCATATCAAACATGTCAATGGCCATGAGAATTTTATGAATATGCTTGTTTAATACAATGTTTTAAGATATTTGATATATGTCCATAGTATATTATCATTTAAGGGAGAATTGGACATATACACATAAGATATAATTATTTACTAATCGCTTTTGATAAGGTTTTTTCAAGGATTTGAATATTTTACCCACAATACATTTCATTTATGTATATGTATATATACACCGTCAAACAAGGCTATTTTTAAGCAATTGGATATATACATATAGTATTTACCATTTACAGGAATTATGTATTCAAACCTATATATTCACTATTCAAACATAAAGAGATAAATTTCAGAATGAACGTTCATATATTCTAAAATGATCAGTAGTTTGACATTCATCTAAAGTTTCAGATTTAGTAACATGTTTGCGACTATCATCTTCTACTGCCTATTGATATACCAACAATTAAGAGTAAGGTCATTCAAAATAACGATTCCATCATCTATACCTATTCATCTATCAAATCTATCAGAATTTCTTCAAGTTAATTATCCTAGGAAAACAATCCAAAAATTATACCAATATTCATTCATCAAATTTAGGAAGGGGTAAACCAATTGAAGTTTGGAATCTCCGATTCAAATGGCATCACTGTTGATGTTGTTACTGCCTTTTTTGAAGTTGTTGCGTTGTTTGTAGCTGTTATGTTTTCCTTCAATGCTTATTGTGCTGTTGTTTGTGCTTGTTTCTCCTTTTCTGCCAATTTCATTAAACGTTGTGACTTTTTTACGTTGGCCGCATTTACTGCAGCTTTGATTAGGCGTCTTTTCTTTTTGTTTTTCTTCAGTTTATTTATGTCAACATTAGTTTAGTTCTTAATAAGAAATAAATATATAATCTCATTTACAATTACCTTTGTTTGCGACAGTTGAATTGTAGTAGGATTTTTTCAGCACATTTTGGTCCAGCATCTCCAGTATTTACATCCTTGTTTATAGCAGTTGTATCGTCATCCATTGCAGCATTTCCAACATTTTTATCAACCATATTAATAGTTGCAGCATATCCTTTTATTAATAATAATGAAACATGATTAGCCTGCTTAGTGTTAAGTTGATATTTCTAAAAATACTAGAATAGTATGTAAACTTTTTGCCTTTGCAGACGATGTTTTTTGTGCAAACACACTTAACAAAATATGTATTTCACTCATCTTTATATCCTAGTTCACTATGGATATATTCATTTCATATTGCGCTTGCTCCAACTTGTCAATTTTCTTGGTAATCACAACCATTGCTTCTCTATTTTGAATTTTTTATTTATTTTTTCATTAGTAAACCAAATGATCCACAATCTAATTCTTTGCAATCTTTTTCATTATCCACATTTTTTCCCTTCAGAAAATGAGCCATGAATGGCGCTTCCAATTCTAATTGTGTAAGTTCAATTATTCTATTATAAGATGTTACGAAATCAAACATTAATTTAAATTAGGAAAATAGAAAATATATGGTTAATGACAGTCATAATTTATATACTACTTCATGAAACAATTAACATTTTTTTGTATTTAAACTGCATATATGCATAATCTAATAACTAATATACCACTGCAGTACACTCAGATGAAATTAATCACACAACATTAACATGAATTTCAGTCATTTATACATAAGATTAAATAATAAAAATTTTAATTCATCTATAGTAAATGAAAGTGAAATCATAATATACCTCTTCTAAGTCAAAAACCTTGTTTTGTAATTCTCTCCAGCTTGGTTGTTCTCCTCCACCCCCCACCCCCATCCTCCAGTTGCACATTCTTGGTATTCCATCTCCTGAACGTTGTGCAACGTTGATGCTAGGATTCGTGAGTGTAGTGATAACCTCATACGCCCAGACAATCAAAGCTAGTGGAAATCCACCAAACAAGAATCCTTTTGCAAAACAACTTTCACATATTCAATTGTCATCTCATAAGACAACCGGCCCCATGGGTAATTCTCAAAAATCTATTTTATATCAATTTTTTTCAAATGGTGGATATCAATGTCGATGAGTTATTATTTTAGAAAAAGGAGATTTTCTAAGCAATAAATATTTTCCAACTTGATCTTAAGCTCTAGACTTGCATATCGAAAAACATTAAAATAAAAAACTAGACTTTCCCTAAACATCTATTTTGTTACAGATTTGAGATTAGGGAATGTTTCATCAAGTAATTGGCCCTCGGGTAATGTTTCCTTGTTCAATGTTGGGTAGGGACCACAATTTAGTCTCGTCATCAATGCAAAATCTTTAATACCACATCTAATGACTTGTCCTTCAATATTAAAACATAACTCATCATTATTATCACTAAAGCATTGTCTCCTAGCTAAATGAAGAATTAATTAAGGAGGTATTTTTGTTATTTTAATATCGAGTAGGCTTCCAAAACATGTATTTCTAAATACTTCTTTTTTCTTCTTGGTTTAACCAGTATTTAAGAGTATTAAAATACTCCATTTTTCCATAAAGATTGACTTTCTTGTACATTTCCACAATTCAGTTTGTAACAATACATTGTAGTTCTGCCAAGAAATAAATAATAATAATATTTATAACATAAAGGGTTATCATACTTCTACAAATACTATAGGTATATTTTAATGTACCTTTTGATTTATTTACCTTTTTTCAATTGTTGTGTTTTCATTATTGGTTTATGTTGTGAGAGCATCTCTTGTGGTTGTATCATTTTCTTCCATAGTTACGTCATCTTGAATCTTTGATTGCCCTTTCTTTCTCACATGTTATTTTTTGTTGGCGATGTATTTTTTCCTCATTGTATTTTCATTTGGATATATGTATAAATACTTTGTGTAAATAGACAAATATTCATTCATGAATATTTATGTGCAAAATTTATCATGTGGACTAACAAACAGTAAATGACTATTTGCTTAGATACTATATGCATAAATACTTCAATTCACTGTACATAACTTGTCAACTATGATTATTAAATATATATCAATCGTATATTATGCTTATCCTCATACACATATAGAAAAACAGATTCAGATAGAGATTGAACTAATACCTGTAGTATATGTCTAATTACTCACCATTAAACACTAATTAAAACAGAAGATGAGAGAAGACGCGTACAGCAGTCAATACAGATTTGTCATACAATTACTACATATATCAGAGAATCGAAAACAGATATTTGAATGAAAATTGCATATATATGATTATAATCTAATTGAGAAATATATTAAGAACAATATAACATTAGATATACACACGGAATTGGATGTATACCCATAGTTTGCATATATATGATTATAATCACTGACTACTTTGTATATACTTTGTCATACCTGGTTATTTTAAGGAATTAGATATATACCCATAGTATATTATGTTTTACTTAATTAAATATACACTTAGCAAAACAGATTCATTCAGAAATTAGATTATTACCTATAGTTAATGTCTATTTACTCACATATTAAACACTAATTAAAACATATATCAACAGAGATTCGAATGAAAATTGCACATAAAGTAAATTACATAGAATAAAATTACAAACAAAACTATATGTTCAACAAGAAATTGAGTTCTAATATATCTCATAAACACCCACTGACCACCACCAAAGAGATAGCAGAAATGTCAAATTGTATAAGCAAAGATTTGAACCGTATATAGCATAAATTTTGAACGAAAATTACACTCTCTATTCTTCCCTTAAAATGAAAATTATAACCTATCTCTGTTATTTTATACTCAACAATAACCAGCAATTCAAAAAATAAAAACAAATCGCGCAGATTCAAAGTAATTCAAAATTACACATTAAAACCTAAAGTAATCATGTTTGACAGACACGTAATCAAAGGTGAACGAAAACAAAACAGCCGTGTAATAACATAGATTCGAAAGAAAATCAAACTTGAACCAAAACTATTTCGAACTAATAATGGAGATTCAAACATATGGCTTTGGATTGTAGAAAAATAGAGTACAGAAACATATTCAAATCGATAAAAATCGAAAATAGTAGAGATTCAAACCGTAAATATCACTTACAATTGAGATACAAATTATTTAAGCTTCGGATGGAATATTTTGCGCTAGGGTTCTCCGGAGTCTCCAATCGTCGCTTCCCAAGGAGGGTTTTTTTTTTCTGTAAGAGTTTCACGATTTGTTGATTTTAGATTTTATTAATAGTGAAGGTAGATGTGTCTATTCACTATTTTTTGTAGGTTTAAAAGATAGGAACTATATTATTTTAACTATTTGTGCAAAATAGAACTTTTTTGGCCATTTATTTATTTATTTTCCTATTATGACCTATTTTCCTAAAAAAAAGTCATGCACCTTCTATAGTTGTCTCTTCTAAAAAACGCTATATTTTATTTTATTTTCTGAAATTTTTTCCTAAACCAATTTAATTTTTAACCCTTTAACTTGATTTTAATATAGTCATTATGATCAGTGGCAAAACCTACGTTTGGCTCCCTGACTTTTTGTTTTTCTTAATAATAAATATATATATTCTATCATATGCATGACAAGGAAATTATATAATTAGAACAAAAAATGAAAATTTGGCACCGGCCTAATTAGACTTATATCATAGTAGAATCAAATGTATAACATTTTAAGGTAGAATACAATTAATATTTTAGGATTAAATGACAAACACTAAAATAAAATTTGAAAAATCAAGAACAAATCAGGAATTATATTCTTTGAGATTATTTGATTTTTGCCAACTTAAAGGTTTAAGAGCTGACGCATACATTTTATATATATATATATATATATATATTCTGAAATCTAACCAAAGGTTGACTTTTATTTTAATATATAATTTATATTCAAAATATCCACATTCCATATATAATAATTCAAGTCAAAATATTAGAAGAAATAGTCCTTTGTTTTGCAAAGCTTATTTCAATATATGTAGGAATATTTTGTTGAAAATAATCTATTGCATTATAAGATTAAATAAAATAATAATAATAATACAACAATTCTATAAATATATTTATTATGACAGGTAAATAATATAATTACGGAAAGTATTGTCAATACGATAATTATAAAATATAAATACAATATTTACAAATGTTAAAACAATACAGACAGAGTAACGAAATAATAAGAAATCAAACCGAGTCATGTTTGCACTGTTTCCTTAAAACAGTTGCGCCCTCTCACTTGTGGTACTAAGTTGATAATGGTGTATGTTTCTCAAGATAAAACGGTTTGAGGCAGCTAAAAAGCACTCAACTTCATCACATTGATCGAACTGACTTGTCAGAATTCTACCACCAGAGTAACGACGCAAAACCAAGACTTGAATCGGAAAACAAAACCATTGACGAAATCATAAATAAATCGAATCAGATCGAACTAAAAACAGAACCAAGAAAACTTGAAGAAAAATAAGCAAAACGTGAAAAATAAATATTGAGAGTAAAGGAGAGCTTGAAAGCTTATTTGGCTTGTAAAATGAGGAGGGGAAGACCTCCTTTTATACTACTCACGGGGGAGGTGTGTAATAAAGAGTATTTAACCCATTAAAGGTCATTTAATCAAAAAATTAAGTCCAAAACATTTTTTGTTTAATTTGTAAAAATAAAAAATATTTTCGGCCTTAATTTATAAGAATATTTTATATTTCATGACATTTGGGCTTCCTATGAGAAGGAAAAATATATTTAGAGCAAAACACAACTCATTGGCCAATTTAGAAGTGGTCACAATAGATATAGTATCTAGGCTTATCAAGTCACCACTCTTGATACTAGCATCTCAAATATACCAGTCCAACATTTCTTCCATTTCTAATGTGGAATTTCTACAATTCTCTCATATTTTTTCATTCTCATTTAGCTCACTTTGAGAGATAATTTATCATTCTTCCCAAAGCTAACTCTGACAAATAATAGTCAATTTTGATGTACTCGCGGAGGAGAACTTAAATATCCAAAGACCTTACACTTTTACGTAGTGGATCTCATCTAAAAAGTTTTCCAAATTGGTCTACAAAAATGGTGTGCAAAATACTTAATTTTTCAACAATTCCCCACATGAATGAAAATTGACGACCAACAACACGACATACATGGTGATAGAATTCTACGTTTCAAAACCTGCATAGGATAGGTAGGTTTTATCCTTTGAACCTTCCCTTATGTAAGTATGTTTACTTTGCTAGCTGACCAATAAACACAATGTCTTTGAATTGTTCGACCTTTTATGTAAACAATAACATACTACACACAGGAGTCATTCCTGACACAGTTCAGTTCTCATGATTATGTTCATTTTGGCCATGAACATCCTTCTGGTTCTACAAGAGTTTCTAAATAATTGTACCTTACAATTCCTATAGAAGCGGCCCCACTTGACTCTCGCATAGGTGATGTCTTAATTTAAGAGTAAACTCACATTACTCCACTCGGATCTCATAGTTTCTGATACATAAGAATCATTAAAATCTCAACTTAACTTAATCTTTAACGGGTATCACTGTTTTCATCATAGGAAGGGATAAGGAAAATCCCCACAGTCACCAACTAAGTTTATATAATTAGTTTGTCCCTTTGAAATTAAATCTTTGAGTTCTCCAGTCAACTATGTTTAGTTTCCTTCGTATCAACCTATTTTTACATGGGTTTTAGTCTTATTCCCATCGATGACTTTTTAACTAACTCTCGAGTTAACCCTTTGGGTAATGGATCCGCAATGTTATCCTTTGACTTCACATAGTCAAGAGTGGTAATCCATATAAAGAGTAGTTGTTTAATGGTATTACGTCTATGACGAATGTGTCTATACTTACCATTATACATATTACTTTGTTATCTTCCAATAGCACTTTGACTTTCACAATGTATGCATATTGGTGGCATAGACTTTGTCAATCTAGGAATATCCTCTAGTAAGTGGTGTAGCCACTCAGTCTCCTCCCACATTTGTCTAAAGCTATAAACTTATATTTCATAGTGGATCTAGCTATAACTGTCTGTTTTGAGGATTTTCATGCTACAACAGCTCCTCTTAGTATGAAAACATACCCACTAGTAGTCTCCGTATCTTTCTTATCAGATATCCAATTTGCCTAGTATATCCTTCTAAGACCACTGGATATCTTGAATAGTGTAGTCCATAACTCTAAGTATATCGTAAGTACATCAGTACTCTCACAATAGCTTTCCAATATTCAGCTCCAGGACTATTCGTTAATCTACTTAGTTTACTCATTGTACAGGCTATATCAGGTCTTGTACAACTCATCAAGTACATTAGACTACCTATTACTCTAGAGTATTCTACTTGAGAGATACTCTCACATTTATTCTTGGACAAGCGTACACTTGTATCCATCAGTGTTTTTGATTCACAAGTGTGATCTTTGCTAAATTTTCCAAAAATAGAATCTACGTAATGATACTGACTTAAAATAAGTTCATCTGATGCTCTTTTGATTTTTATTCCCCATATAACATCAGCAAGTCCAATGTCTTTCATATCAAATCTAGATTTTAACATAACTTTTGTAGTTTGATCATCTTATCATTACTCCCAACGATAAGCATATCACTAACATATAAACACATAATGATATATCCATTCTCTGTATCTTTAACATATATACATTTTATCACATTCATTGATTTTGAATCCAATTGACATCATGCCACTGTCAAACTTTTCATGTCATTATTTTGTACTTATTTCAAACCATAACACGATTTGACTGGTTTACAGGCTTTTTTTCCTTGCCCAGGAGCAGAAAACCCTTCCGGTTGTTCCATGTAGATTTCTTCCTCTAAATCTCCATTTAGATCGAAAGGTTGTTTTCACATCCATTTGATGTACTTCAAGATCTCATAAAGCTACGATTACAAGTACCATTCTAATAGAGTTTATTCTTGACATCAGAGAATAAGTATCAAAATAATTAAGACATCCCTTCTGTCTGTAGCCTTTAATTACAAGCCTAGCCTTGTATTTATCAATTGATCCATTGGCTTTCATTTTTCATTTGAAAATTCACTTGGAACCCAAAGGTTCACAACCAGGTGGAAGATCCTAGGGGTGTTAAAAAATCATCCAGGTCGTTTAATCTGAACCGACCGAACTAAAATTGATCTGTCTGAACGGTCTTTTTCTTGTTAATGGTCAGCTCGGTCCTTCTTTTAGAGAGGACCAAAATTTCAGACTGGCCCAAAAATTTTGTTAGTTCTGGACCAATCTAACAAGACCGACCGCATATTATATATATATTTTAGGGTTATAGGTTAAATGTCCCTGTCTCCATTTTGCCTCTCGCTCTCGCCTCCTTTCGACTCTCCTTCTTCCTCAGCCCTCATGACTTTGCCTCTCGCCTCTCCCTCAGCCCTCACGACTCTACCTCTTATCTCTCCCTCTCACCTCTCCATCTCCCTCAACTTAGTCCCTATTTACTTTCTCTCCATTTCTCTCATAAATCTCTCTCTCTCTCAAGCATGTCTCTCAAAGCTCTCTCTCTCTCGCATATCTCTCTCATAAAGCTCTCTCCTTGAGATCTGAGACGTTCTCCTTCAAGTTTTGCCTCATATCTGATCTGTTCCATCTCTCCTCTCTCTCCCTCGTCTTAAATTCGAGTCATTCTCAAAGCTTCTCATATATAAGCAACCCCCCATTCTCCTTATTCTGTCCTTCACGTTCTACACTAAAGCTTCAAGGAAATCAGTTTCACGACTTCATGACTTTTGGTAATCTGATATCTGTATGATTTTTTAGTTGAACTTTTCATTTACATAGTGTAATACTGATTTAGTTCTGATTTAGTTGGTTTAAATCTGATCTGGATCTGATTTAGTTCTTATTTTAGTTTATTTAGTTTATTTTAGTTGATATATGTCCATGAATGGGTTCTGATTTAATTGATTTTAGTTGATTTAATTGATAAAATAGAGTGAGCTAAAAGGCTCAGCCTTTGGTCTATAAAATCCGCTCGATCTGACCGTCGATATTCGGTTTGGATGGATCAGGTTTTTTGCAATGTTATAGTCAGTTCGGTCCTCCATATAGGAGGGCAGTAATTTTTGGTCTGGTCTAATTTTTTCCCAAAAATCCGATCACACCGGCCGTTGAACACCCCTAGGAAGATCCATTAATATTCAAGTATGATTTTACAAAATTGAATCAATTTCACTCTTAATGGCCTCTTTCTAAAAAGGACATTCATTGGAGTTCACAGCTTTATTGAAAGTTCTTGGTTCACTTTCAATCATATAAGTCAGAAAATCAGGACCAAAAGATTTTTTTGTCCTAACTCTTTTACTCCTTCTAGGTTCTATTTTGACTTCTTCATCTTAGTCCCGACTATCTTCTTTATCAATAGTCTCAAGAAATCTTTTTGAAGAGATTGGCTCTTTCTTGGATTTGTAAGGAAATACATGTTCAAAGATGATGCATTCCTAGACTCCATTATCGTATTATAATGAATCTCAAGATTACTAGATTTATACACAAGGAACTGATACGCACCACCGTTATTTGCATAACCGATTAAAATGCAATCAATAGTTTTTTGTCCTATTTTTACCTTTTTTGGTGTAGGTACCATGACCTTAGCGAGCCATCCCCAAATTCGTAAGTATTTCTATGAAGGTTTTTTCTACATTTTCATAACTCATATGAGGTCTTATCCTCTTTCTTTTTCAGTACCATATTCAAAATATAGTTAGCCATCAAAACAGCTTCTCCCCACATGTTCTAAGGTAATCCAGAACTAATTAACAATGCATTCATCATTTTTTTCAGTGTACGGTTTTTATGCTCAGCAAAAACATTAGATTGAGGTGAATAAGGTGTTATGGTTTCATGTATAATCTCATGTTGAGCACAAATCTCAATAAATGGTGATTCATACTCATCACCCATATCACTTCTTAGCACCTTAATTTTCTTATTGAGTTGATTCTCAACTTCATTTTTATAGAGAAAAAATTTCTCTATAGCTTCATCCTTGCTCTTTAGTAAATATATGTAACAATATTTTGTATTATCATTAACATAAGTGATAAAATACTTATTTCCACCTCTTGCTTGTATCATTAACATCCTACATGACGAGTAGCTCCAATGTCAATCCATCATTCCTTTGGATTTGATCCAACTATGTTGACCTTAGAAATCACTGCTGAGAGGTTGATATCAGAAACGTCTCGAGTAATGTTGGCAATCACATTAGCCTCCTTGTTTCTCTTAGGCAGTCAACACTCAAATGATTTGTGACTCAACTTATCACAATTGTAGCACTTGCCTTGGAACTTTGGTTTCTTAGAAACCACTCCTTTAGGCCCTAGCTTGTTTGGACCATTTCCTTTGTTGTTAGGTCTTCTTGGCTTTAAAACCTTGACCATGCTCCAAAATATTTGCCTTTGTTGTAGCAACAGGGTTTGGCCCTCTTCTTTTGGATAACCTATTATCTTCTTCGATTTGAAGTAAAATAATAAGATCTTCTATGCTCATTTCCTTTCGTTTGTGCTTAAGATAATTCTTGAAATCCTTCCATCCATAAGGCAATTTCTCAATAATACAAGCCACTTGAGATGATTCACTTAGCATCATTCCCTCAACATGAATCTCGTGCAGGATAATTTAAAGTTCTTGCACTTGACTTATTACCATTTTGGAATCCCCCATTTTAAACTCTTGAAAGCATGCGACGATAAATTTTTTAGCGCATGCATCCTCAGTCTTGTACTTTCGTTCAAAAGATTCTCACAGCTCCTTTGTTGTTTTCTTGTCAGAATTAACACAAAGAATCTGCAAGACCATTCATTATGTAATTTCTACATAAATAATCAGAATGTTTCCAAGCATTTGGAAAACTTGCTCATCATCATTGAACTTAGGAGCTGCTTAAGTCAAGCACTTTGCCAGATTCAACGTTATCAGGTAGAAGAGTATCTTTTGTTTCCACATTTGAAATTCAGTCCGTTAAATTTCTCAGGTTTCTCTCCATGAAAAATATGCATAGGCATTGGTACCATACGGGCTACAGGGGTCGCAGCAAGGTTCTGCACACCCAGTTTTGCATTTGAGTCCCAATAATAGGGCTCAGCCCTTGGTTTTCACCAGCACGGTTCCCTGCAACATTGTTGTTGGTTTCAGTTGTCATATTTTCTTATCTGAAATATAAACCAGAAGTGTGTCAACACTTTGAAAATTACGCTATTTTCTCGAAGATAAGGCTAATTTTCCCAATATTTTCCAAAATAAACCAAATAGCACTTTTATAGATGATGGTTAAGGTGAACTGGTGGAGTTCTGATGCGGACGGTGTAGCGTTGGAGTGAATGGATCGTCGCACGCGTAGTTCACCTTGCAGAGGCCATAACTTTTGACACAGGTTGACTCACAGGGCCCGTAAGATATCAAATCGAAGCTCTTCACAGATATTCGTGTGTAACCATTTTATTCCATTATGGTCCAATTTCAGGCCCAAAATGTCATTTTAGGCACTTTCATAGGTCCGGAAGCTGTTTTCGCAAGTTTTGGACTTTTTTGTAATTTTTCCTTTCTTTTATGTTTAGAGTTTTCTGAGATAATTTTAATACCTTTTGGTTAGGATTTTTTGATAGTTTTTTATGATATTGTTGGAGATGTTTTCTCTATAGTTCCAATTTTTTATATTTCTTGATTTTTCGAAATTGCTGCCTAAATTCTGGTAATCTCACAATTCAACAGGTTTTAAAAGATTGAATTACTGGAAATCGTACGTGATAACAATATTTGATATTGTTAGATTTTCTTGAGATTTTCGCTATATCATTTGGTATCAAAGCTAGAACTGATATGTAGTTTTCATGGCACTACGATGAAACCAGCAGCGAGTTGAAGAGGTTTATGAGCGTGATGATGGCGTTCAACTAGAACATCAAATTGGGAAAATCGTGGACCAACTTATGGAGTGAATGTTGGAACAGTTAACCGAAAGGATGGTTAATATGATGGGGAATCATAATAGGAGGAATGTGCCTGAGCCGTGAAATTCGATCAGGCGGGGCGATTAGGTAGATGAATGAGAGGGAGAAGATGAAGGAGAATACTAAGGCAGAACACATGGCTAATAATTCCTCGACCTGTCTACGCAACTCCTCATGCTCGGTGAGACTTATCTTGTAGTGAGGTCTGTTCGGTAAAATGACTCCGGGGACCAGATCTATATGGTGCTGTATATCACGTAGTGGGGGCAGTTCATCTGAAACTGCTACACTCTCCGCTGCCTCATTCCCAATCAACACAAATACCGTCTCATACAACTCCTTATAAAATTGAGCCAAAGATAATAAATTTGTACTAGTCCCTCCAGCTAAGGGTTTATCTACTGGTTTATTAGGCACCAACACAATTTTAGTCCCACGAAATAGAAAACTGTAAGTGTTAGCTCGTCCGTCATGGATTGTCACGTGATCATACTCCCAAGGTCGACCCAATAACGAATGACAAACATCCATGGCCACCACATCGCACCAAACATCATCTCTATACTTTGTTCTAATAGAAAACGTAACAAGAGCACGTTTAGAAACTGTTACCTCACCACCTTTCTTAAGCCAGGCTAGTTTGTAAGGTTTGAGATGTTTCTGCGTCTTAAAAGTCAGCTTCTGCACTGCCTCTTTGAAAATAATATTTTCACAACTGCCAGGGTCAATCACGAAGTGACATACCTTACTCAGGATGTACCAGTGGACTGGAAAATATTACTCCTAAACCAATCATCCTCAGCTACTACTTTAGGCGTCAAATATGATCTCATGACAACCAAAGAAATCCCCACATCTCCCGTAAAAACCTCATCATCATCCGGCTGCTCTGACATTTCACATGTCCGTCGTAGGCGGTAGAGAGTTCAAGTGGACGAGGATAATAGACGGTGGGAGGCCGGTATCCGCACTGAAATACCATAATTTCATGGCAGTTTTCAGGTTGAAGAGTTCCTTGATTGGTTGGCAACTATCGAGGAGATTTTAGAGTTCAAAGGAGTGCTAGAGAATAAATGAGTACCTTTGATTACGACTAGGTTGCGCGATAGGGCTAAGGCGTGCTGGCAACAATTGAAGTTATATCGTACAGGTTGGGTAAGTCAAATATTTATTCTTAGGAAAAGATGAAGAAACATCTGCGAACTGCATTTTTGCCTAATATTTTTCAGCGGATTTTGTATCAAAGGTTGCAGAATCTGAAAGAGGGTTCAAGATGGTGGATGATTATACTATAGAATTTTACCAGTTGATAGCTAGAAACGAGATCCAAGAAACGAAGGAACAATTGGTAGCGAGATACATTGGAGGATTAAGGGTTCAGGTTCAAGATACCCTTAATATGTTTGATCTTGTGTCTGTGTCAGAAGCACATCAGAGAGCCTTGATGGTGGAGAAGAAGTCACGCCGTGTTAGTGGTGGGAGTGGATTAAGCGGAACCAATAACACTAATACAGGAGGCATGGGTAGCAAAGTCATGGGAAGTCAGTTTAACAAAGGTGCGAGTATTAATACCTTAACATAGGCATTCTGATTGTAAAAGGGCTGGTAAGGGGGCGTTGTTTGCTGAAACTGACGAGCATGGCGATGAGGATGTTGAAATTGTTGAACATCCAACTTTTAAAGAAGGATGGTTCTTGGCGGATATGTGTAGATAGCAGGGTTATCAACAAAATTATTGTCAGGTATTGGTTTCCTATTCCCTGCTTAGATGATTTATTATATCAGATTAGTGGAACTACTGTGTTTACTAAGATTGATTTAAAGAGTGGCTACTACCATATTTGGGTTTGGCCTGGGAATGAGTGGAAAAGATCTTTTAAGACTCGTGAGGGGTTATATAAAAGGTTTGTGATGCCATTTGGGTTATTTAACGCGCCTAATACTTTTATGCGTGTGATGAATCAACTGTTGAGACCTTTTATTGGCAGATTTATGGTTGTCTATTTTGATGATATTCTTATTTATAACACTAACTCATAGGGACATCTGCATCATGTGAGAGAGGCTTTAGTTGTACTCCGAAGGGAACAATTTTATGCAGCAAAGAAGAAGTGCGTGTTTATGACTCCAAAGGTGTTGTTTTTGGGGTATGTGGTTTCTAGAGACGGATTGCAGGTAGAGGAGGCTAAAGTTGAGGCAGTGAAATAATGGCCTAGACCAAAAATGATTACTGAAGTTAGGAGTTTTCATGGTCTTGCATCTTTTTATATGCGTTTTATCCCACACTTCAGTAGTATTGTGGCACAGATTACTGATTGTATTAAAGAGAGTAAGTTTTCATGGACCGATGAGGTAGATTCAACATTTTGATCGATTAAGGAACGTCTAACCACTGCACTGATTTTAGTGTTACCAGATTTTGCAGAGCCATTTGAGTTACACACCGACGCTTCTAAGGTCTGGATTGGGGCAGTATTGAGTCAGAGTAGCAGACTAGTGGCCTATTTCAGCGAGAAGTTGCTCGGCGTGAAAATCATATATAGTATTTATGACGTTGAGTTTTATGCAGTAGTACAGGCTGTGAAGCATTGGCATCATTACCTATTTCACAGGGAATTCATTATGTATATTGATCATGACTCTTTGAGGAATTTGCACAAACAGGAAAAGGTGTTTCCTAGACATGCGAGGTGGGTTGCTTATCTCAAGGAATTCACTTTTATGGTCAAACACAAGATAGGGATAACCAGCCGAGTTGCAGACTCATTGAGTTGCAGCAGTAGTTTGATGGTTACTATGCGGGTTGAGGTACCTGGTTTTGATTTTTTTGGTGATTTGCTTGTTACTAATCCTTATTTCTCTGTGGTTCTCCAAGACATACAAACTGAAAAGAAAACATATTTCTTGTTACATGATGGATTTCTGTTTAAGGGGAATCACTTTGTATCCCAGATTATAGCCTGCGATTGCAGATTATCAAGGAACTTCATGGTGAGGGTCACGTTAGTAGAGATAGAACCTTACAAGTGGTGCAATCATCGAAATTTTGGCCGAGTATGCACAAGGAGGTAGAGAAATATGTGCAACGGTGCAGAATTTGCCAAGTATCTAAGGGTTCTGCCACTAATGCAAGATTATATATTCCTTTGCCAGTTCCTTCTCAGCCTTGAATGGATATTAGTATGGATTTTGTGTTGGGGCTGCCTCGCACTCAGAGAAGTGATGATTTCATCTATGTTATTGTGGATCGTTTCTCTAAGATGGTTCATTTTATCCCTTGCAAGAAATTACTTATGTTGTTCATGTGGCACAATTTTTTTTTGTGAGGTATATCGTCTACATGGGTTGCCTGCTTCTATTGTTTCTAATAGAGATAACAGATTTCTTAGTCATTTTTTGCGCAGCTTGTGGAAGATGGTTGTTAATACAGAACTCAATTTTAGTAGTGCTTATCATCCTCAAACGGATGGACTGACTGGGGTGGTCAACAGGTCTTTGGGAAACCTGTTACGTTGCTTGGTTGGCGAACATGTGAAGATTTAGGACTAGAAACTGTGTCAAGTAGAGTTTGCTCAAAACCATGCAGTCAATCGCAGTACCAGTTTCAGTGCTTTTTAGGTGGTTTATTTGAACCAACCAGAGGGACCACTCGATTTGATGGCTTTACCGAGTAAGTCGAAGGTCCACGCCAGCAGAAGAGTTTATATCTGGTCTGCAGGATGTTCACAGGGCCGTTCATGATAACTTGCGTGCAGCAAATGCACGACAAGATGTTGATCGGTCGCGCAGACACATGGATTTTGAGGTTGGGGATTTCTTATGGGAAATCTTGACTAAGGATCGCTTTTCAGTTGGTGACTATAGCAAGTTGTCCGCCAAGAAGATTGGACCTGTCGAGATTATTGAGAAGATCGATTCGAACGCCTACCGGTTGAAGCTGCCTAGCCACATTCATATCGTTGATGTGTCAATGTTAAACATTTGATTCCCTTCCACGGTGATTCTTCTGATGACGATACGACTTCAAATTCGAGGTAGAATTTTCTCTACCCTGGGGAGAATGATGTAAACGGTGTAGCATTGGAGTTTTTAGAGCGAATGCATCGTCACACGCGCAATCCACCTTCCGGAGGCCATAACTTTTGACTCAAGTTGACTCGCGGGGTTCGTAAGATATCAAATCGAAGCTTATTTAGAGGTCTACGTGTGCAACCAGTTTTACCGAATCAGCATGATTTCAGGCCGAAAAACTATCATTTTAGGCACTTTCGGAGGTCCAGAAGCTATTTTCATAAGTTTTGGACATTTTTATAATTTCCCCTTTCTTTTATGTTTAGGGTTTTTTCAGATAGTTTTAATACCTTTTAGTTTAGGGGTTTTGGCAGTTTTTTATGATATTGTTGGAGACGTTTTCTCTATAATTCCAAAATTTAGTATTTTGTGATTTATCAAAATTATTGCTTAAATCCTGGTAATCTCAAAATTCAACAGATTTTAGAAGATCAAATTACTGAAAATCGTGTACAGTTCATTAGTATTTGAAATTGTTAGATTTTCTTGAGGTTTCCGCTACATCAGGTTTTTAGACCCAATTATGGACCAACTCTCTCAACAGTATTCAGTTTCAAGGTAATTAGATGGACAAGTCCACTTAAATTCTAATTTTCTAGACAGAGCTTCATTGTATAGTTACTTCCAGTTTTGGAATTTTGAAGAATATTTAGAATAAAAATTTTCGGTTGAAAAAACCCAAATCAATTTCTAAAATAATTTTTGGATAATTTTTGAAAACCAGATTAATTCCCAAAAATTAATCCTATAATACAATTACTTGTATAGAAATAGTGTATTGCATTATAAGATTAAATGAAAATAATAATAATACAACAATTCTACATATACATTAGTTACAAGAGGTAAAATATTTATTTACGGAAATTAATGTTTATACAATAACTATAAAATGTAAAGATTTTATCTACCAACGTTAAAATAATACGAACAATAACAAAATAATAAGAAATCAAACCGAGTCATATTTACAAAATTTTCTTAAAATAGTTACGCCCCCTCACTTGCGGTACTAAGGTTGATAACGGCATTTGTTTCCAAAGAAAAAATGGTTTGAGGCAACTGAAAAGCACTCAACTTCACCACCTTGATCGAACTGACTTGTCAGAATTCTACCACCAGAGTAACGACAAAAAATGAAGACTTGAAGCGGAAAACAAAACTTTCGACGGAATCAAAAATAAATTAAACTGGACCGAACAGAAAACTGAACTCGACCAAACAAAAAACTGAACCAAGAAAACTTAAAGAAAAATAAGTAAAAACGTGGAGAACAAATATTGAAAGTAAAAGAGAGCTTGAAAGCTTCTTTAGTGTGTAAAATGAGGAGGAGAATGCCTCCTTTTATAGTACTCATGGGAGAGGTGTGTAATAAAGAATATTAACCCGTTAAAAAGCCATTTAATCAAAAAATTAAGTCCAAAATGTTTTTTTATTTAATTTGCAAAAATAAAAAAATGTTTTGGGCCCTAATTTATAATAATATTCAAATTCCATGAACTTTAGGCTTCCTATGACGAGGAAAATAAAATTGGAGCAAAACATAACTCATTGGTCCATTTAGAGGTGGTCACAATAGAGAGAGGCTCTAGCTTTATCAAGTTACCATATTTGATAGTAGCATCTCAATATATACCACTTTAACCTTTCCTCTATTTCTAATATGGGATTTCTACAAGTCCATCCTATTTTTTCATTCTCATTTAGCTCCCTTTGTGAGATAATTTCTCATTCATCCCAAAACCAATTTTGACAAATTAATAGTCAATTTTGATGTACTCACGGAAGAGAACTCAAATATCCAAAGACATTATACTTTTACATAGTGGGTCCCATCTAAAAATTTATCCAAAATTGATCTATGAAATTGGTGTACAAAATACCCAATTTTCTAACATTTTGCAAACCCTACCTTCATATAAACAGAAATTATAGTTATAAAAATGCTAAGCATATGTATATTTTGTTTAATTTTGGTTCCCTTATAGAAAGAAATTATAGTTCCGCTCATGATTATTATCTATCCTAAAACATAATACTAAAAATATAGTGATAAGTGTGACGTGACTTATCACCTTAAATACACACTTGACAATGTACCAAGTGATTATTGTATATGTTTTAGAAGTTAGTTAATATTTATAGCGTTTAATTATGAAATAAATAATATTAACTTATCATAGATATCGTTCTAAAATTTCAATTTTCAAAAACTAATGGCACGTTTACTAAATTTTGGATTAAGGATTTGGATTAAAGATTTGGATTAAGGATTTAGATTTTGGATTTGTAATATTGTGTTTACTATAATTTGGATATTTGGATTAGATGATTTAGATTATATTATTTTAGGTAACTTTACTATAACACCCTTCAATTAAAATTTTTCTCTTTTTTACAATATATTTAGGGGTCACGGTCAGAGTCAGAGTCGGGTCGGGTTAGTGTCTGGGTCTGGGTTCGGGATCAGGGTCTGGGTTCGGGATCAGGGTCTGGATCAGGGGTCGGGGTCCGGATCCGGGGTCAGGTCATGATTGAGGTTCATAAGAATACAAAAGGCATGTTCTTGACCAAACCAAGTATATTACTGATATGCTTAAGAAAACCAAAATGGAAGGTGCCAAACCAGCAACTTCACCTGCCTTTGCATCAGTTCATCTCAGTATGTCAGAAGTGGAACCAATGTCTGATGTCACACTTCTTAGAAACACCATAGGTGTCATACAATATAGATCCATCACCAGACTTGACATAAGTTTCATTATTAATAAGCTTAGTTAATTATTCACCAACTAACCCTCACTCACTGGCAGGCTTGTAAGAGGTTATTAAGATACTTAGAAGGGACAATCATAGAAGGGTTGACATTGAAACCTTCATCTCAACTCCCTTTAAAAGCTTATTCAAACTCAAATTGGACAGGTGATAACAATGATAAAAAGTCAACTGGAGCTTATTTGATATTTCTTGGGGGAATCTTATGTCTTGGTCTTCTAAGAAGCAGACAATAGTATTAAGATCTAGCACATATAGTGAGTACATGGCCATTGCCAATGCTGCATCTGAACTACAATGGTTCAAAAGCCTCTTGTTTGAACTTGGATTACTCTATTCTCAATCACCAATTCTCTGGTGTGATAATATAAATGCTTTAGCACTTGCTTCAAACTCTATTCTTCATGCTAGGAAAAAACATGTGGAGCTAGATTTCCACTTTATCAGAGATAAGGTTCAAAAAAACCAGTTGGCAGTCAGATTTGTACCATTGTGGACCAATTGGCAAATTTACTCGCAAAACCACGCTCAGCTCCTAGATTTAATTATCTCAAAGACAAGCTTCAAGTTAGAATCTCACCCTTCAGCTTGAGAGAGGATGTCAAAGTATCACCCCAACATGTCAAGGCATCTATAGAATATGTCAAGGCATTGGATGAGCATGTTAAGGAGGGTTGCCCATCGAGCACACTAGGTGAAGTCACCTAGACAGTTTGACGGCAGACCAACAATGTCAAACTAATATATGCTAACTGCTTTAGTTAGCTTTAATTATGTTAGTTAGCTCCTCATTTTAACCAAGTGTGTTACCAGTCTTGGTTGTGTAATGAAAGAGTATAAATACTTATGAGAATGCAATGCCCTAGCAATGATTCAATACTAAAAGCTTTCATCGAGATATTCCTCTCTTCTGTTCTTCTATCTTTCTTGTTATCAAACCAAACCTTCTTCTTCCTCTACGGGCGCGCACAGACACTCATATACATATGTGTGTGTGTGCGCGCGCGATCATATTTTTTGTAAAAGTATTTTTAAGTATTAAAATGTGTTTCAAATAGTAATTAACTTGATTAATATAAAGTTGAATTGTATCTACATGTATATATTAAAAGAATACACTTGGTAGGGACCTTATACAACAATGCATCATGCTTAATTAAAGAAGGTGAAAAATAAATTGAAAAGTAGTTGTTGATGTTTGGAGTATAAGAGATGGCTTAAAGCTTGCATGGGAGCTTCGTGTTAATCAAGCCAATTGTTTTGGAAAGAGGCTCTGAAGTGACAGATAGTCTTTTGAACTCGACTGATATTGACATTTATCCTTTAGGGGTTCTATTTTTTTCAGTTATCATATGATCATCAGTAGTTTTTGCCTTGCTCTATATCTTATACTTAGGAAGAAGACAACTCATGCACTTTTTTTTTACAAATTTAGTGTTCATATGTCAACATTTACTTTCCCTCCTCCTAGTGTTGTGTTTCTTAGGGCATATTAAGAGATTGACACGTCCCGATTCTTGTATACTAAAACTTAAAAAAATTGACAGCTCTGACGTCAACGTTGGGACTCAAAGAAATTAGAGACTTCCAAGATATCAAAGCTTTTTATGTGAGGAAGTTTTTAAGGTCTATTTTTTTGCCACTAGAAATTCATGTTTTTCTGGCTATTCGTTCACCCTACGCCAGCGGTTATAACCATCGAGAAAAAAAACTCCTACAGTTATAAAACCGTCAGCTATCTCACAGTCAAAAAGTAGCTATTCTAGCTACAGTTGAACCACCAGAGTTTCTTTACAGGTGGTCGAGAACCGCCGCGAAAATGGCAAAAATTGCCTGAACAATTAAAAGAAAGACTTTTACAGGCAATCATTTCCCGCTTGTAAGAATTTTTCTTTTCACTTTTCCGGCCGTTAATAACCGTCAGACAAGTTCTTTTTCTTCTTTTCCTTGCAGTTATCAACCCTTGGGAAAGGGATAATAAACTTTAACGGTGGTTTAAACTGCTAGAAAAATATTAAAATATCGGCGGTTTCTAACCACCGAAAAAGAATAGCATGAGCTATACCAGCAGTTTTGAACCCCCACTATAGATAAAATTCCAGCATATTGCACCTATTTTTTTATGTTTGCCAGAATTTACCTACAAATACATTTTTTGATAGTTTTACATATCCAAAACATTTACAACAACACTAGCAGGATTCTCAATTAATAAAACATCTATTTTTCATCAATCTTCCGTTATACTGATGACAATTAAAATAAAATAAACAGTGATGAAGTTAATTGAATAGGACAAACGGTATATCTAACATACCATAACAAGTTAAATGCACAAAAAAACTAAACTCTCAAAGCAAACAAACAAAGCCACCATATATCATGTCTCTTCAAATTTATGACAATAAAAAACATGAACATATTTAAGGCGTGAATCATAAACAATAAAACTTAAGAAAAAAAGTAAGTATTTCATTTTACCTAATTCTTCTGGCATCCTTCAATCAGAGTTGTTTTCTTGAGGTACGCCTTTCAGCTTATTAAGTTCCTCGAACACTAATGTTAATTGAGATGCCATCTTTGACTGGTTAGATTCCAATTCAAATATTCTCCACCATAACTGTGTGTTTTTTAATCAGTTGAGAGCTAGAAGCACCACCATAACATGCACTTGACGAAGGTGAAAATAACTTCGATGGAATAGGGCCTAATCCAAACCCACGTACACGTTCGGGATGCTCTTTTCCCATTACTGAAAAAATATCTTTCGTCGAGAGAACATCTTCAAAGGGATCAAGAAGTTTAACGATGCCCTCCTGCATAGATTTCTATAATGTAAAATATAAATCACAGTAATTAGAATTATACTGAATGTAATAACTTTAATGCAACAAGAAACTTTAATGTAATAAGGAACTTTAATTAATTTAAACAACAATCATTGTGGACTTTAATGTAATAAAGAACTTAATTAATATAACCAATAGTCATCAGAAACTTTAGTGTAGTAGTCACTCACAACCGTGCCTTCAGATTCTGGAACATTAGAAGTCTCGTCTTTATGCTTATGAGTGATTACAAATAACTCTGCACGACTAGATTTTTTCTCAATCTTTTTTTCATATACCTAAATAATAAGTACACATTTAATGTATAAATTAACCAAACTTTGTTAAATATAAATAATCATTAATTATCATTTGACGGTATATTTACGCTACACTCATCAGACCTAACATATGTAACATTTTTTGTTTACTTCGGTTCCCCTTATTGGTGATACTACGTTTCTATAAAAAAGATAAATGTCATCATTCAATTCATATTTCTCATAAAATTTATTATCTAATGAATAATGATATAACCATTATCATTCCTTCTTGAGAGTACCAAAAATGGACAAGAATTGTCCATGAATCCCTCTGCATTCAAGAAGGCTTTGTGATAGACATTCTTCTATGCTTGCATATTTTGCCTCATACTTTGTCTTAAGCTCACTTTTTTCATCTCTCTATTTCTTGTTGAGTTATCCATCATAGTCTTGTAGGCAGCATCATCAACATAAAAATTGGATTACCAAATTTATCATAAAAAGTTAGTATTATGACCAAGTAATAGTTAATGGCAAAATAAAAAACTAATAAGAAAATACCTATGGTAAAGTTTTGTATACAACTTCATGAGTTATGCACCTTCTATAGTTCTCTTCTTAAAAAACTAGATTTTATTTTGTTTTCTCAAATTTGTTCCTAAATCAATTTAATTTTTAACCCTTTAAATTGAATTTAATATAATCATTATGATCAGTTGCAAAACCTACGTTTCTCTCCCTGACTTTTTGTTTTTCTTGATTATATGTATATATATATATATANTATATATATATATATTATACCATATGCATGGCAAGGAAATTATACAATAAGAACACAAATCGAAATCAAAGATTAATGGAATTGTATAGGATTAACTGTTTTAGGATGGTTGGAAATAATGTATTGTATTATAGTATTAAGTGGAAATAATAATAATACAACAATTCTGTAAGTATCTATTTTACGACAAGTAAATAAGATAGTCACGGGAAGTATTGTATTAGGGTAATTACATAATGTAAATAAATAATTTACCATTGTTAAAACAGTACAACAGAGTAACAAAATAATAAAAAATCAAGCCGAGTCATGTCTGCATAATTTCCTTAGAACAATTACGCCCACTCACTTGTCATACTAAAGTTGATAACGGCATTTATTTTCTAAGATAAAACAGTTTGAGACAACTGAAGAGCACCCAACTTCACCACGTTGATCGAATTGACTTATCAGAATTCTACCGCCAGAATAACGACGTAAAACCAAGACTTGAACCGAAAAACGAAACCATCAACGGAATCGGAAATCAACCGAACTGGACTGAGCCAAGAAAACTGAGAGAAAAATATGCAAAAACGTGGAGAACAAATATTGAAAGTAAAAGAGAACTTAAAAGCTTCTTTGGTGTGTAAAATGAGGAGAGGAATGCCTCATTTTATACTACTCATGGGAGGGTGTGTAATAAATGGTATTTAGCCCATTAAAAGATCATTTAATAAAAAAAAAGTAAGTTCAAAATGTTTTTGATTTAATTTGCAAAAATAAAAAATGTTTTGGGCCTTAATCTACAAGAATATTTCAGAAAATTAAATTTAGAGCAAAACACAACTCATTGGCCCATTTAAAAGTAGTCACAATAGATATAGTCTCTAGCCTTATCAAGTTCTCACTCTTGATACTAGCATTTCAGTATATACCACTTCAACATTTCTTCCCTTTCCAATATGAAATTTCTACAATTCCCTCATATTTTTCCATTCACATTTAACTCACTTTGGGAGATAATTTATCATTCATCCCAAATCCAATTTTGACAAACTAATAGTCAATTTTGATATACTCACGGAGGAAAACTCAAATATCTAAAGATCTTACACTTTACATAGTGGGTCTCACCTAAACATTTAGCCAAAATTGGTCTAAAATGATGTACAAAATACTCAATTTTTCAACATATTTTGCAATTCCTACCTTTATATAAATAAAAATTATAGTTATAAAAATGCCAAGCATATATACATTTTGTTTTAAATTTTGGTCCCCGAAAGAAATTATAGTTCCGCTCCAGATTATTATCTATCCTAAAAGCATAATACTAAAAAAATAATGATAAGTGTGATGTGACTTATCACCTTAAATATTGACTTGATAATATACCAAGTGATTATCGTATATGTTTTAGAAGTAAGATATTATTTATAACGTTTAATTATGAAACAAATGATATTAACTTATAGATCTCAGACTAAAATTTCAACTTTTAAAAACTAATGACACGTTTATTAAATTTTGAATTAAGGATTTGGATTTTGGATTTTACATTTGGATTTTGGATTTGTAATATTTGGATTAGATGGTTTGGATTATATTATTTTAGCTAACTTTACTATAATACCATTCAATTAAAAATACAATCTTTCTTACAATATTTAGAGGTCAGGGTCGGGTGAGGATCAGGATCAGGATCGGGTCTGGGGTCCAGGGCGAGGTCGGGTAGGGTCAAGACATGGTCGAGGTCTAGATCCGGGGTCAGGTCATGGTTGGGATCAAGAACAGGATCATGGTCTGGGCCAGGTCGGGGTTGGAATTCAAGTCGGGATCAGGGTCTGAGTCTGGGTCAAGATCAGAGTCTAGGTCCGAGTCTTAGGTCTGGGTCTAGGTCAGGATCAGGAACGGGGTCAGGATTGGGGTCTAGATCCAGGGTCGGGATCACGGTCTAAGGTTCAGGGCGAGGTTGGGGTTTGGATCCGGGGTCGGGCCATGGTCGAGATCGAGATCGGGGTCCGGGGTCTGGGTCGGGGTCTAGGTCTAGTTTCAGGTCTAGGGTCGATGTCGAGGTCGGGTTGGGTCGAAAGAAATGAGTATTTTTACCCATGAATATTTTTATCATCTATATTTAGAGGGTAAAATGACACTACAATTTGATAACTTTTAAATTAGTATTTTGACATTTAACATTAAAAGTAACAAAGATTTGAATTAAGATTTGTAATCTCCCATTTTGATATGGATTTTACTAAAACATGGATTACAAATCCAATTAGGTGATGGATCTCATATAAATCTTTTAATCCAAAATTTAGTAAACATGTATTTGGATTACAAATCTAAATCTTTAAGATTTGTAATCAAGTAAACGCGCCATAAATAAATCTAAAAAGGCTTAGGTATCAAAATAGAAAAAAAAACAAATCTTAATTTAGTACCAAATGAATAGTTTATCATTCTTAATAAGTGAAAAATAGAGAATTAGACTAGTTTAAGTTATTGTTTGGTATTATGTCCGTTAATTTTTTATTTTGCACATATGACCGGATTTTAGGAGAGATAATATAGTTAGTTAGGATTCTATGTGTTAATTTACTTAACTGCCTTTAATATAACTTAATATTTTTTAAGTTTAATTGTATTTTTTTGTTGTAGTTTTTCCACACCTTTTCTCTCTTCCCGTAGCTCTCTTCCGTGACTCCTTCCACGGCATCCATCGTTGCAATTTTTTCAGCTTTGTTGCAGTTTTTTCACACATATTCTCTCTTCCCGAAACTCACTTCCGCGACTATCTTCCATGGCTCATCTATTTATTTCATAAATAAACTAGAAAAACCCATTTCTAGGATCTTGACTGTCAATTAAATTTAACTATTTAAAGGTTCTGATCTATCCATGTGAAGAAACAAAATAGTTTCAAATTTTCAATTTCTACTTTCATTTATCATAAGCCGTCTAGATTTTGTTATTAGTATTATGATTTGTCTTCCTTTTTTTTTGTTTTTGTTGCTCTTGAATCTTACTTCTTTCATGTTTGCTACTTTTTTCTACTTTTTTCATTTCTGCAATATCATTTTTCATGTTTTTCAAGTTGTTGCTGTAATTTTCATTTCTGCAATTTTCGTTTCTGCAATTTTCATCCCTGCAATTTTCGTCTCTGCAATTTTAATTTCTACAATGTTGTTTATGCAATTTTTGGTTCTGCAATTTTTAGTTCTGCAATATTGTTTCAGCAATTTTCATTTCTACAATATCATTTTCGTAATTTTTCGTTTCTGCAATCTTCATTTTTGCAACACGTTTCTGCTACTTTTTCCGTTTTGCTACTAAAGGAAACTTTTTGTTGGAACTGGTATTAGTATTTTTCTTATGTAGTATATATATATATACCGTTAGTGATCACTCTATACTATTTATTCAATTGTATGGAATATTCATTTGTTTGGAATCTTTAGAATATAGTATACTTAATGGTAAATAATCTCATATTATGTTATATTATATGATACCATTTGTTATATGGTATATTAACGTATACCATATAGTATACATTTATTTACTGTTTTATGCAATTTTTGGGGTATACAATTGTGTAGTATATGTACGTATACCTTATGATATATATTTACATATTGTGCTATTTTCCATACACATCCAAGTACTATACGAAGAGTGAGTTTGAATGTACATATGCAACATCTGTGTATCTCATTGGCATGGATCTGATTGGTAGTTCCTGATGATATCAAAGATCAAAAGATTTTACCTCCACGTGTTAGACGTTCTTCGGGTAGACCAAAGAAGAAAATGAACTTATCTTTTACAGAAAAGATACCTAAGAATAAATGTAGCACTTGTTGTGTTTTGGGTCATAATAAGAAGACATGTAAGAATCTTGTTAAAGATGGTGAAGGAGATGCTTCGAAGAAGAAACACAAGAGTTGATTAGGTTGATGGTTATATTTTCCCTATTATTATTTTGTATGGAATAATATTTTTCATACACTTTTCAAAACAGATTTAGCCCGAAATTGGATTTGTACCTATAGTATATATTTATTTACTAACCTGTTTAAAACATTAAAAAGACCATACTACTACAGGAATACTGTTATTATCCCTGTATATACACTAATCAAGCCTAAACAGATACATTTGAGAATGAACTTTCATATAATCTAAAATGATCAACAAATTCAAAATCCATCAAAAGTTTCATAATTAGTAACTACTGCAGCTATCATCATTTAACGCCTATCATATACCATCAATCAAGCCTAAGGTCATTCAAAAAATGATACTATCATCTACCACCTATTTATCCATCAAATCTAGCAGAATTTCTTCAAGTTAAATATCCTAAGAAACTCAAAAGTTGTAACAACATTCTTCAATCAAGCTCGGAAAGGGGTTGGGATAATAAATTGAAGTTAGGAATGTCGGATTCATCTGGCATCATTGTTGCTGTTGTTGTTACCTTCTCTGGAGCTGCTGCTTTTTCTGGTGCTGCTGCCTTTTTCTTTAATGCTTGTTGTGCTGCTGCCTTTGCTATTTGATGTCAGGAATGTTGATCAGATAATATATAAGCATATATATGGTTATAACCTAATTTAAAATTATCAAGAATAATATAACAGTAGATATGTTCACGAAATTGGATGTATACCCATAGTATATTATCATTGACTTCTTTATATATACGTTGTCAATTGATTATTTTCAGGAATTGGATATATACTCATAGTATATTATGTTTTACTTAACTGCATATACACTTAGCAAAATAGATTTACTCACATGTTAAACGCTAATTAAAACATATATCGACCGAGATTCGAATGAAAATTGCGCAGAATAAAAATTACAGAGACTAAAATTGCAAACAAAACTCTCCGTTCAATAAGAAATTGAGTTCTTCATAAACCAAATAAACACCCACTGACCACCACCAAAGATATAACATAAATTTGAAACTGTATAAGTGGAGATTCGAACCGTATATAGCAGAAATTTCGAACAAAAATTACACTATATCCTTGCCTTATTTGAGCGAAAATTATAACTCATCTTTGCCATTTTATATTCAATAATAACCGACAATTCAGAAGATAAAAAAAATCATGCAGATTCAAAGTGATACGAAATCATGCATTAAAAATGATCGTAATCGTGTTTGACAGATACGGAATCAGAGTCGAATGAAAACAAAACAGCAGTGTAATACCACAGATTCAAATGATAATCAGATTTGAACCAAAACAATTTTGAACTAATAATGGGATTCAAACGGATGGCTTTAGATTGTAGAAAAACAGATTATGAAGACATATTCAAATCGATTCAAACCGAAAATAGAAGAGATTCAAACCGTAAATATAACTTACAATAGAGACTCGTACAATTTAAGATTAGATTGCACAAATCACGCTAGGGTTGCTCTGTTCTCCAAATCACCGCTGCTCCACGTTCTTTATTTGTTTTCTGTCAATTTTTTTGTTCTCTATGGAGTTGCCGAAGCTTTTGGTTGGGTTAATAGAGAGAGCATAATTGTCTTTTCATTATATTATGTAGGTTTCAAATATAAAAATCATTTAATTATTGCCTATTTGTGCAAAATAATACTCTTTAAACTTTTTTTTCTATAATGGTCTATTTCCCTAAATAAACCTTCTAATTATCTTTGAACAACCTTCCTGAGACATTGTAAAAAAACCCACTTAATTATTTTTTAACTTTATAATTCAATTTCAATAACATACCAAATTTACCTTTTACTTGGACCCACATCACAAATGTTACCTTTCAATTATTAATCTGATTTAAATATAAGGGTTTTTTTTTTCTCAAAATGATTTGTGAAAGTATCTGAATTTTTTAGAATTTATTCTCTTCTTTTTACTTTTAACTCCGTCAAAAATAGCACTTTTAAAAAAATGTCAAAAAGTAACAGAATAAATAATTGATATGAAGAGAGTCATGATTTATATTCCTTCAAAATAATGATATGATTGGAGAAAACGAAACACAAAGAAAACAATGTTAAGAATTAAAATATGAATAATTTTATACCGATTAAGTAATTTATTAAATTATAAATGATTAAATGATGAAATAATATTTATAAATTAATTTATTAATATATAAATTATTGATATATTTAATAAAAAATGATAGTTAGTTAGTCATACAAAAATTATTCTTAATATATTAATAATTAATTAATTTGCTAATTACAGTTCAGCTTCTTTTTTGTTGCCGTTAGTGATAAGCACGCCTGGCATTCATCATTCCCTCCAACCTCTCTCTCTCTCTCTTTCTAGACATTCACTTTTATGTTTTTCTCTCTCTATTGGCTTATGTTCATTTGATTGTTATTCTTTCTTCTTCTGCCCCAACTTTACTCTCTCTCTCTCTCTCTCTCGCTCTTTCTCCTCAGCTTTTTTTCTTTCTTTTTCGCTGCCGCTGAAGATAGTTTAATTCTGCAATTCTCTTCCTTAGATTGGATCTGGGCGTTTCAGATTTTCCATTTCTCAATTACTTCTACAGCCCCAGGTAAAAATTCAGTAATGGATTCTTTTGCATCTCTCTTTTTTTGCCTTGTTCGTAACTGTATTCAATGAGTTGTACTGATACACACTGTCAATTGATATGGAATGTGTTTCTCAGGAATTTACAGCATTTTCCTCAGCTAAAGGATTTTCATCTTTATTTTATATTAATATCGTCGATTTAATTGTGTGAATTCTTAATGTGTATCATCTCTTGTTTTTCTTAAGGTAAGCAATTGTTGGAATGCAATTCAGCTCGTTTCTGTAAACAAAGAGCTTTTAGAGCTAACATGCTGTATAATTGTGGAAGCTGCTGAAGCAGAACTTTAACATTATGTCATTGGAACGTTGGCTTTATAAATACACTTATTACTTGCGATATTAATTATTAACCTCACTGCTTCACAGCGAACATGTTGGGTGTGCTTGTATATGTATGTGGGTGTATGTTCGTTTCTCTTTCTGGGTATCATATTTCTCAGCGCGCGCGTGTAATTTTTGTTTTTTTTTTGTATCTCTTAACTTCTACTGTTATGCTCCGTTTTGCCAAATGGTTTTCTGATCTCAATGCAGGTAGTTCTCTGATTTAAACATTAGTCTTTTGGAACGATCTTTCCTTTGATTGCTCGTGTCAATTGTATTTTACCATTCTTTAATCCCTCTCACAGTCCCGTAAACTTCCGGATTACTTTCTCAAGCCAACCTTGTTTTCCATGGCATACCTCATTGTCATTCTGCGTACTTATTCATCATACGATTCTTTTTATGAACTCCATCATGGAGCGTGAATACAAGTTGTGCCTTTCAGCTGATAAATTCAATTTTTCTGCTTAGAAAATCACTCTCTTTAAGCTAAAAAACTGTTTTACTCTTTTTATATACAGCTACACCCATCAAGTGCTTCTCAATTGGGTTCTTCACCTTGAAAAAAATGGTTTCATATCAGAAGGTCATCGATTACTAAATTTCAGTAGGGGCTACAGTCAGCCTTGGGTGTGAGAGCATGTCTCCAAAATAAAATTCTCACATGAGCTACTCTAACACTTAATTCAAGTGGCGGTTAAATCTCCGAAACTTAAAAGTTTAAGCCTTTGGGTGGATCACTCAACTCATATCAATACTTAAACAGTTACCACATGAGCACGTTAAGTTTTCTGTTTCTATCTGTTGGTGACATTTCTACTATCTTAGCGTTCTTATATTTGTTTTTTAGTTTTTAGGGTACTTCCACCCCTACATTCAAGGAAAAGTGGTTGGGGACAATATAGAGTTAAAACAGCAGGAACAATATGGCTGTTTCCATGAGAGATTTGGATCCAGTTTTCCAGGGGGCTGGACAAAAAGCGTATCCTTAATCTAAAGAGATTTCAGCTTGTTCAATGCTTGTGAGATTTTACTCTGCAATTTATATAAACTATGAAGTATGGATGTAATAAATATGTTAGTGCTACAATTGTTCTTGAGTTTGGATTTATTGTATATAAATTTTGATTCATACGTTTGGAAATCTATGTTCAACTCTCCTTGACAATACATAGTGGTCTTGAAATATGGCGCATTGAAAATTTCTGTCCTGTTCCTCTGTCAAAGACCGCATATGGAAAATTTTTTACAGGCGACTCCTATATAGTCCTTAAGGTAAGTTACTAGCAGTCTTCTAACATGCTTTGTACATTTTCAGTCCAACTAGTTAGTTACATTGATCTAAAGTTTTATCAGAGATTTTCTATTCTATGTTAAGAGTTTTCTCTCTCTTTCTCTAGCTGTTGGATTGATTTGATCATGCTGCAATGGCCGTTAGGCTGTTTCATCTTTTCAGTACTTAATTGTTAAATAAGTTTTCTATTAAAGTCGTCCACTTGAAACTCCTATTTGTTTGGTGAAACGTAGGTGCTTGTAATTAAAAGAAAAAAGTGAAGAAGAGAATCACATATAAATAAGCAGAGGAATTAAGCGAGGTTATTGAGAAGTCTGAATTTGTTATCTATTGTTTGGTGATTGAAGACTTCAAATTTTGAGCACCTATTATCGTCTGTTACCCATTTTAGCCATGTTCTCTGATCGTCTCCTAATATTAGGGCCTGCTCTGTGGAATCAGACTCTGAATAGATAGGAAGCTTTGCTTGTAAAAGACAACAATACTGGAAAGTTTTGAATGATCTCTGTAGCCAGCTTTCAATCTATACATGTTAATATTTCCTGGTATATTTGTATATCATAGCGGCTCTGTTGGAACGTGGTTGTACACATGTTTGTAAAGATGAATATTAAATTGATTCTTATGGGATGAGTTTTGCTGTATACTGTTGGTTCTAAGGAATTAAATTCAAACAAAGATTAAAATGATTGTCTGGGGATGAGTTTCGTGCTGTACTTTTGGTTCTAAGGAATCAGATTCACATATTAATTTATTAATTGCTTACTCATTTCATGTAGACAACATCCTTAAAAAGTGGTGCCTTACGACATGATATCCATTACTGGCTTGGTAAAGATACCAGTCAGGTATGATTACTTGTTCAGCATATATGATTAAAATTGTTCAATATAGGTTCCTCATATTTAGTGACCCACTAAACCATTAGTACAGGATGAGGCTGGTGCTGCTGCCATTAAGACTGTTGAATTGGATGCATCACTTGGTGGACGTGCTGTTCAATATCGGGAGGTCCAAGGTCATGAGACTGAGAAGTTCCTGTCTTATTTCAAACCATGTATTATACCTCAACAAGGTGGGGTTGCATCTGGGTTCAAACATGCTGAGGCTGAAGAACATAAAACCCGGTTGTTTGTCTGCAAAGGAAAGCATGTTGTCAATGTAAAAGAGGCAAGTTGTTGCAGAACTTTCAAGCTCTTTTTTAAAGTATTTGGCTACTGTACAGTTCTTATAGAATGCGCTTCTTCTCTATTAAGTAGCTTTTTAATTCTGGTCACAGGTCCCTTTTGCTCGATCTTCACTCAATCATGATGACATCTTTATTCTGGATACCAAGTCTAAAATCTTCCAATTTAATGGTTCAAACTCATCCATTCCAGAGAGGGCAAAAGCATTGGAAGTTGTTCAATACATTAAAGATACATATCATGATGGAAAATGTGAGGTAGCTGCCATTGGTAAGTGGATTTAAAATTAGAGAATTAAAAATGCTCATTGCTAAAAGTATTGCTTTACGAGTGTACTCAGTCCAACTATTTTGTAGAGGATGGTAAGTTGATGGCTGATTTTGAAAGTGGAGAATTTTGGGGCTTCTTTGGTGGATTTGCTCCCCTTCCAAGGAAAACTGCCAGTGAGGATGATAAAACTACTGATTTTCATCCTACTAAGCTGTTTCGGTAAATTATTATCTCAATTTGGTCTGTGTGTTTTCTAATGATGTTATTTAGAATCTACCAGAATTTGAAATTCAGCTTTTCTTATAAGATATGGTATATATTTAGACCTTCAGTTATATATTTGCCTTTGAAGGGTTGAGAAGGGGCACACAGAACCCTTCCAGGCTGATTCTTTGACAAGAGAGCTACTAGACACAAATAAATGCTACGTTCTAGATTGTGGGACGGAAGTTTTCGTATGGATGGGAAGAAGTACCTCACTCGATGATAGGAAGAGTGCAAGTGGAGCCGCAGAGGTATTACTCTATGCTTTCCAGTCCACTATCTTGTGTAATACAATGTGAATTCTTGACTCATGCTGTTTTTTTTTATCAAACAGGAGTTAGTTTGTGGCCCTGGTAGACCACAATCACATATAATTCGTGTAATTGAGGGTTTCGAGACTGTAATGTTCCGGTCTAAATTTGATTCATGGCCTCAAACTGCTGATGTAGCTGTCTCGGAGGATGGTAGAGGCAAGGTTGCAGGTCAGGAGTGAATATTTATTGTTTCTTTGGATTGCATTACTGTTTATTCATTATGATCATCATTCTATTATCATTTATTAGACATTTTTTTCTTTTGCATCAGAAAATATTTATTTCTGTTAGTTTAAATATTTTGTAGCACTACTGAAACGTCAAGGGGTTAATGTCAAGGGTCTTTTAAAAGCTGATCCTGTAAAAGAAGAACCTCAACCATACATTGATTGCACAGGGAATCTACAGGTGAAGTGTTCATATATTGCATCTATGCCTTTAATGGCCGTAAGCAATGCTATGTATTTTGATCCATATCTCTAGAAATTCTACATCTTTTTCCTTCCTCACAGATATATTCTTTTCAGAACCTTTGGTGTTTGGTATTTTCTGAAAGATAGCATTCCTTTTATTCATCTCTATTCAATTTGGGTTTTTGCCCATTTTACTTATCTTTCAGAGTTCTGCTGGACATGCAACTTCCTTGAAACACAATCTGCCTGACCAGTTCCAGGATTGGAATGGAAAGCATAGTAATTAATGCATTGAGGAAATTTAACTCAAAAGAGATATGGGATACTTCAAAAAATATGAATAAATGAGCCAAATGGATGTGAAATTCGCAGGAGAGAAATAAATGCACGGAGGGTCGAGTAATTTAGTTAGAAAATATTTCGAACATACGCGAAGAGTTGAAACATGCAACAAGTACACTCAAAGCATAAACTTCCGAAATACTCCAAGGATTTATTGATTTGGAACACATTCAGTTAAACAACGGTAGCTAGACAGCTGGCCCTCAATGGCCTTCGCAAGTAAGGTTCACGTGTTGAAGCTCCTCCCGATCTATACAAAACAATGCGCCACTTGCTTTCTCTTATCCCATCCCAAGATTTTTCGTATGCTTCTTGGGTAATTTGGAAACCCTTACTTTGACAAGTCTTTGCATACCCACTGCTCCTTAGCATAGGCCCTGGGAACTAATACAGCTTGTATCCTATATTCCGATTTGTAAATTTGTCATACCATAGCCTTCATTAATGACAGCTCCTTGATTACATAGGTTTGGCGTGTCAGTGGTCAGGAAAAGACTCTCCTTCAAGCTTCTGATCAGTCAAAATTTTACAGTGGCGACTGCTATATCTTTCAATACTCATATTCAGGAGAAGATAAAGAAGAAATTCTTATAGGAACATGGTTTGGGAGACACAGCATTGAGGTATCAATGTTTACCATTTTGCAGCAATATCACCTTCTGTGTACCCTTGATGGTTTATTTTCTTCTCTCCTTTTCCATCAGTAGGACACGTTTCATAAATTTGCGCTGTGCTTGCTAAGTATATTTAGCCTGATAATCTAGTATTTCATCTGGCTTCCTCTATGTGCAATTCCTACATTAAAAATAGGAAGAAAGAGCTTCAGCCTTATCCCTAGCTGGCAAGATGGTCGAGTCCCTGAAGTATCTGCCTGTCCAGGTAAGATAACCCTCATATGTTACTGTTGCAAAACTTTTTTTGCCTCTGCATTCCTCTTACTGGAGAGTTTTGTTACTAATTTCTAGGCTCGGATCTATGAAGGAAATGAATCAATTCAGTTCTATTCAATCTTCCAAAGCTTCATTGTTTTCAAGGTTTGTGGGACATGGAGTTGCCCAGAAATACTTCTCTTTATTAAATATATACATTTGGTTGCCTGCCAAATAGACTGATGAAAAATCCTCAGGGTGGTCTGAGTAATGGGTACAAGAATTTCATTGCGGAGAAGGAAATCCCGGATGTGACTTATCAAGAGGATGGTGTTGCATTGTTTCGAGTTCAGGGCTCGGGGCCTGATAATATGCAAGCAATACAAGTTGAACCAGTGAGTTATCTCTCTGACATTGTCCACCATGTCATATGTTAATTATTATCTTATAATTATGTTGATTATGTGCTTCGATGTACTTTTTGTCAATTTGGGAATACTAGTATAGGCAGCTCATATGAAATACCAATGAATATTGGTATTGGCTATGATAAAATGCCTGAAATTTGTTGATACTTATCTCTGATCACGTAAAATTCAGTTATCAAATCTTCTTTGGTGATGAAAGAGATTTTTCTGACAGTCTCAAATCATGTGAATTTTTCTTACTGTATTTGCTTAAAATATTTTCTTCATCAGCATTTTACTACAATCAAAACTTTGCGCTCTCTCCTTTGTTTCTTTGACATTCCCTCCCTCTATATTTGGACAATGTAGAAGAATCCCCATTTTGCATTGATGATGATGTACAATGTTCTTTTCCCTTCTTATTAGGTCGCATCATCTTTGAATTCCTCCTATTGTTACATATTAAATAGCGGCTCCTCTGTCTT
This sequence comes from Datisca glomerata, assembly GCA_003255025.1. Taxonomy (NCBI): domain Eukaryota; kingdom Viridiplantae; phylum Streptophyta; class Magnoliopsida; order Cucurbitales; family Datiscaceae; genus Datisca; species Datisca glomerata. Next base: position 306,294 of record QANY01002976.1, read on the forward strand.
TACATGGTCCGGAAGCCTAACAACCTCAGATAATCAGGAACTTGTTGAGAGACTGCTGGATGTCATTAAGGTTGGATTTTTGTTACTACCTCTTATAAGCACATTATGTTTTTTTTAAGTTATTGAAGACTAACGCTCGATGAACTGGGAATCGGCGTGTAAACATGTTTTTATGTATTTGCGGAGTTGTATGTAATAGTTTCAGCAACAGTCAAAGCTTCAGAGTGAAAATGGCCAAATCAATTTGATCTAAACCTTACTTGTATTTAAGGAGCTTCTTAGATTTCTTTTTAACCTTAATGTTGAATGCATGGGGTGAAGGATATCCTGGTTGGCTACCATGTTAGCTGCTGTGGTGAAACCATTTTTTCTATATCTACTTCTCACATCCATGCAATCATCTGCAGCCAAATGTACAGTCAAGACCACAGAAGGAAGGTACAGAGTCTGAACAGTTTTGGGGGTTATTAGGTGGGAAATCTGAATACCCTAGCCAAAAGATTGTACGAGACGCTGAGAGTGATCCTCACCTATTTTCTTGCACTTTATCAAAAGGTTTGATATAAATATCTACATGTATATATATTTTGGTATGTTGGAACTTCATCCTATATTTGTCACTTTTTACGCCTCAAGATCTGACATTTTCCCTGATATTTCTGACATATTAAAAAATTCACGGTGCAGGGAATTTGAAGGTACGTAATTTGATCTATCATTTCTGGCCTATAAAATCTATTCATCTCACCTATTCCTAGGCAAGAAGAGGAATATACTGCTAAACATTATTATTTTCATTATATTATCCTCTTCTGCTTCAAGCAGTTGATATTTGCAGGCAAATATAATGAAAATAACTGCTAAACGTTAGTGTCACACTAGATATTTGCAGGCAAGCTATAACTTTTACTCTGCTCTGCTTAGATTTTGGCTTAATTGGAAATCGTGCAGGTGACAGAGATATATAACTTTGACCAAGACGATTTGATGACTGAAGATATCTTCATTCTGGATTGTCACTGGGAGATCTTTGTTTGGGTTGGTCAACAGGTTGATCCCAAGACTAAAGTGCAGGCTCTAACGATTGGTGAGGTATATAACACTTTACATTTTTTTATCAAAGAAAAAGCTGTACTCTGCCTGACTTTTTTCATTTTAAGTTTGAAACTATTATCTCTGAAAAAGTTCAAGCATATCGTCCCATTGACATCTAATGGAACTAGAAACAGTAAATCAAGTTTGTTGACAGCATGTAGATAATAGTGTATACAGTTTCACTATATCCATTGGATCGGTAATAGTTTTTAAGGTCAACTATAAAAGACCCAGTTTACTGAAGTTTATTTGTACTCGTGCTTCATACTACTTATTTTTCTTTGTTTTTGCTCATTTTGGAATTCAACTTCTATTAAATAACAAGCTCAGCCCTTCTGTCCATTACTCTATAGTTTCCAAGTACTATCAGAATTTAAAGTCACAACACATGTTTTCTCCCCAAAAAGATCGTTTACTATAGTAGTATTCTTCAGTTCCTTACCGTCAGTAGATAATTTGTAGATATTTTTCTCGTTGCAAAAATGAAAAAAATGAATTTCTTAAATTGCATTTGTTTTAAATGAGATTTGAAAACTTTCCTATAAACTATGAGTTCATTTTTACAGTAAGTTTTGTTTTCAGAAGGTCAACGTGTGACCCGCACTCTTGTCTAGATCCAACTAAGACGGAATGTCAAATTTCTGCATTTTTAAGTGAAGTGCAAAGCTTAAAATTGGTTTAAAATGAAGAACAATATCTAGTTACAAATTGACCCGAAGTACATGAGATGGTATTGCATGTTACCCTAGTTTCTATTGCCCTGGTAGTTTTTTCAAGTATATTCTAATTACTTCTACTTTCTTGCCAACAGAAATTTCTTGAGCGTGATTTTCTATTGGAAAACTTATCTCGTGAAGCTCCAGTATACATTATCACGGAAGGAAGTGAGCCGCCTTTCTTCACACGCTTCTTTACATGGGACTCTTCAAAGTCTTCTGTGAGTGATTTCCATGATGACTAAAACATGATCAGAAAACAGTTATATATCTAAAAAGATGTGTTGATTTTCGATGGACAACAGATGCAGGGAAACTCTTTCCAGAGAAAACTTACAATAGTGAGAAATGGGCGTACTCCAACCGTAGAGGTAACACTCTTTAGCACCCTCTCAACTTCTTTGGCCAAAACTATATTGAGATTTTTTTTTCTATCCAACCATCAGCCATGACCCCTTAAAGATGACAAAACCGTGCAACTCTAGGTTTCACACTTTTTCCCAAGCTCTAGTCCCCTAAACACTCAGAAATAACCCACTGGTTGTGTCCATATTATATTTGTGTCACCCTACAATTACTTTGCGCAATCATGTCCATTTGGGTCTGTATTGCTATGTTTCAGATTTTATCTAGAACTGACCTAATTGTCTGACTATGTCTGCAAGACTTCAAGTTTCTTTGGACTCCTTTCTGGAAATATGGTTGTCAGTTGTCGCTTAAAAGCGTTTTCTTTTGCTCTATAAAATATGATGTATAAAACCAAAAAAACCCAAGAAGGGGTAAGCCCTTTAACCAAGTAACATCTATTATGAACATTATCTCTGCTCCACACGTTTGGAGTCATATCGCAAAGCCTGAAGTTCTGAAGTTTGGATTGTTTGACTTGCACAGAAAGCTCAGTTTCTGATGTATTTGTTGTGTAATTAGAAACCAAAACGGAGAACCTCTGTTTCATATGGAGGACGGTCTGCTGTGCCGGATAAATCACAGCGCTCCAGAAGCATGTCCTTTAGCCCTGACAGAGTTCGTGTGAGGGGGAGGTCCCCAGCTTTCAACGCATTGGCTGCTAACTTTGAGAACCCTAATGCCAGAAACCTCTCCACTCCTCCTCCAGTTGTCAGAAAACTCTACCCAAAATCTGTTACACCAGATTCAGCAACTTTGGCTTCGAAATCCGCAGCTATAGCAGCACTTAGTGCCTCATTTGAAAAGTCACCCCCAACACGAGAACTTTTAATTCCTCGCTCTCTCAAAGGTATATAACTTAATTTGAGATTTAGGAGTAATTTCTTTAGTGATGCTCAGACTCTCCGAGATATTTAAATTTTGTTGCGTTTCTATCTTTCGTGAAGTGAGCCCAGAGATTCCCAAGCCTAAACCAGAGACGAATAACAAGGAGAACTCCATGAGCAGCAGAATTGAATCTCTCACTATACAGGAAGACGTGAAAGAAGGAGAAGCTGAAGATGAGGAAGGGCTTACCTTATATCCATATGAGCGTCTTAAAACAACATCAACTGATCCTGTTTCAGATATTGATGTCACAAAGCGAGAGGTCGATATATATTGAATTGGCATTCTCTCATTTTTAAACTTACAACTTCTTCACTCAGTTCTTAGAGATTTTATTTTAAAACGTTGCAGATGTACCTGTCTTCAGAGGAGTTCAGGGAGAAATTCGGAATGACCAAAGATGCCTTTTATAAGTTGGCCAAATGGAAACAAAATAAGCTGAAAATGGCTCTTCAACTGTTCTAAGTCTTCTTCATGTCTCTGGCTTCAGTCATTTAGTATCTCTGCAGCTTAAGCTGGTAGTGCAGTAAGATTGGCTTGCAAATCTGTAATTATTAACACCTTACAGCATCTTAATTGCATAATGGTTCTAATTAGAGCACTTTGTTTGTTTTGCAGCGGTAGTATTTGTTTTCGCAGGAGTGAAAGGGACAGTTAGATTGCAGATCTCACTAGTGACTAGTAAATTAGATGGACAAAAACCAGAGTTTCTAATTTTTTTGCCTTCCGGGGGCTCGGATGTCTAGCTTTGGTTGTTTTTTCGCAGTTGAGTTAGTTTGGTATTATTTATTGTCACAGGTTTTATTGTGAGCTTGCATTTCTTGGGTTTAATTTATGTGTTCAGTTTCAATTTTTTATCCAGAAATTGATTTCAGGGGAGCAGTTAGGGGGCGTGGAGTTTCTTCTCAGTCTACTTAGGTTGTGTCCAAAGACTGAGGATGGAAATATGTACAGCAGGGTGAAAACCAATCTGACCAATAAGAGTGATTTCTTCTTTATTAACACTGGTTGATATTATTTGTTTGTACCAATTTTGACATATGTTTTGATCCGAGTCGTAAATAATATTTGATTTTATTGAGAGAATGAAAATGCTTCCTCACAAAAACAATAAACGATAATGTTATAAGATAAACACTTTCCTATTTTTAATTTCAATAATCCAAACAATATCAAAAGATGCAACAAAAACTAAAGCACTTACAAACTGAATCCTTTAGCTTTGAACTCAATACTATGATAAAAGAAAACTTAGCTTTCTTCTCTTAATATGATTTCTTGAACCTATTGTTGAAATTACTCGTAGCTTTTAAGCTAAAAATATATTAAATGAGATTGACTATGCAATATCTGAATACCAAAAAAAAACTAGTGAGATCTGTAACAATTTTGGAATGGAAAGAATGAGTAAGACCTAATGGCTTATCTTACAAACTTGGGTCAAATGTTCAGTCTATAGTGTTACTTTTGTACACCAAGAAAGAGGCAGTGCCGAAATAAGTGGATGCCAATGTCTTCCCAGCTGATGTTGGCTGAGAGAATGCCAATTGCGAGCGTTCCAGAACAAACCCCATACAGAAATTTTTCCTGTCATGAGAAGAGCCAAATGATAATCTACCTAGTTTTTATTCTTTTGAGATTATGAAAAAGAAAAAAAGACTTCAAACCAACTTTATCAAATGCGTATTTTTAATTTCAATCGATTCTGAAAATTGTTTTTAAACAAATTTTTTCATAAATTTATACTTTCAACGCTTCTGAATAATATTACTGAATATATCATTTTCAAATCACGAACCAAATATGAAGCAAAAGAAACTGGTTTTTGAATCAAGAAAAGAAATGTTTCAGCATTATTGGGGGTTGAAAAACTCAGGGCAGTTGTAGCAAAAGAAAATGCATTTTGTAACAGATAAATGAGCTGTGTAAGAACCTAGCAAACACTCCATCTTCGTAAGCCAGCAACTTACCCCCACATAATAAAGAACTGAAAAGTTGAGATATAAATTCATGAATAATATTTACCTAGCAGCATCTAGTAATTGGCTGGCAATGCGTTTTCTTCTATTAGATGGGGTGACCCAAATAGCTCGAATGCCACAAACAGCAGGTACAGCTTCCTCCTCACACAAAATAGCTCCATTAAGGTTCATATCCATTATCTTAGGATTATCAGTAGAAGGCACTCCTTTAATGATTTCCCTCTGAAATCTAATATCCCCAAATTGGAGGATAGTTGATTTTGGTCTTAGTTCTTTTGGGGTAGCCTCCTCAGAACTTTTCTCATCCAGGAAACAAGAGAGAACTTTAAATGCTTTAGTTATTGGCTCAGCAACTAGACATCCTACAACCCTTTGTGAAGAAACAAAAAGATAAACCTGCACTATCAGATGACGGAGAAGAATCAAGAAAAGTACTTCTAAATCAATTGTGGAAAATGATTGTATTTCTAAACTAAATAAAATTGTCTATGGTGTAATTGAGTGGTTTAGGAACTATGGCTTATGATAAATCAAATAGTAGAGGAGATATGATCTCATAAGTTAGTCCATGCAACAAATCTCCAAGTAACCAAGAGATTGGTTAAGCTAACCACCTTACAGTTGTTGTGGTAAATCCATCCACTTTCGAGTTCAGTTTCCATCATCTTTACAACCTCCTCAACCTGTCATTACAGTCATATCCTGATTAAATTCTGAAAGCCTTAATTAATAAGTTTAATTTATCTGTTCAGTCAAACATTATCATTCACCAAATATTCTAAGTAAAAGAAGAATTTGAACCTTGTTCCTCTGAGCGGGAGGATCAGAACCCAAAACCATAACAATCCGACAGCCTTCAACAGAAGATCTGCTGATGACCCTTTCATTACACCAACCCTGTGTTTACATATTAATTCAATCCATTGAGAGAAACAAACAGAAGAAGAACTAAGCGATCAAGATAAAAATAACAAAAATACGTATATGCTAAGTTGTACCTTAAACTGAATACCATGGGTATAGTTTCTATGAAATACTTTATGGGCTTTTTCGTCATCTTCATCTCCAGTAGCATACTTGATTCCACATATGGAACATGCATGGAGCAGAAAATCAGACTGACCTAATTCTAAATGGTACTGAGCGTAGCTTCTTTTCTTATTCTTGACCACTGTTTTCGCAGGTAGCCTCGATTCTGGTTTTGAAAATGAGCTGTCTGAATTAGGGTTCGTCGGCGTTTTTCCAACTGACACTGGATTCGCTCCTTTTCCTCTTTACCATTTGTATAATAAAATTCATCAGCGAACAGATAAAAACAGAATCGTACTCACAGACTTCAAAATAACCCACCTCGAAAATTTACGCCCCTTCTACTTCCTGGGTACATTAGATAGTTAATTGTGCTTACACAGACAGTAAAATTTTCTCGGCAACCAAACAGCAATGTGATAATGGAAATCAGTTGAAAAAAAAGAGGTAAAGACGGAGTTCAAGAAACACATGCCTATCTGGAATTGGAGCTCTACGCTTATATGTGTTGACGAATTGATGCTTTGTCTTCTCCCAGATCGTCAATCCCTCATCGTGTTCGTCAAAGATTTGAGGTGGGTCAGGAAATTTGGGGGCGGAATTAGAAGAAGAGGGTTTGAAGAAGGAGCTGATTTTCGATTGCATGAAGAAATTGAACGGAACTCCGACTTGTAATCTAGATGAATTTTTTCTCTGCTTTTGGCGTTTTTATTCAGCTGAGCTGAGCGCCCATTTTATATATTTTTTCCCGCCATTTTTATTTAGCCTTTTCTTTTGATAAAATATTAATAATTAAAAAGGCTAAATTCAACCTACCCATAAAATAAGTTGATATTTTGGTAATTTACGTTTATATATAAAAAAAACTGAATTTTCTTTCCCTATGAGAGTCCCTCTCTCTATATGAGCGTCTACTACTCCAAGACGCGAGAAATTTTGCCCTAGTGACCCCGTTCCAGGTTTCGTGGAAATGATGGATAATATTTCCAAAAAATAACAATACGTTCGCGGATATTATTACAACATTAAATTTATGTATAAAATAATTATTTGTTGTAAACTGTTAAATAAAATTAAATTCAAATAAAAGTGATCTATTAAGATTTGGATAATTGGGTTTTAATGTATTTTATAGGTTATTGATCATTTAATGTGTAGAAACTTTAGGATAATTTCTATTTTTATAATAAGCTAAAATCGAAATACTAAAAGATGAATTATCTATAAGTGATTATGGTCCCCAGGTCACACGATAATGGAAAACCATTCTATTCTCCCTAAGATCTCATCGTTAGAGAGAAAACTGAGAGATTTTATCAAATGAGACTCTCGGATAGAGAATCGTGTAGATCTGGAATGCTAACCGCTCGGCTCTAAACATCAATCTATCGTCATGGATTCAGGTACGCTTCCGCTCTATAATTATTTTAAATCTTGATGTGTTCAATATGAGATCTTGGGTTTTATTGAGATACGGTTTATACCGAAAGAATTTTGAATCTAACAATTGGTATAAGAGCTACTCATGTTGAAATATTGAGAATCGATCTATTAAGTTCTAGATCCATGATTATAGGTGTTTTTGTATTTACGTTTCGGTATCCTTGAATTTAATAATTGTTTGACAATGTATTAGATTTGAGAATAATTTTTTCAATATTTTTTGCTTAATTTTGGAACAGCCTGCCGGTGAAAGTTGATCGGCGTGGCGATTTGACCGCGCTGGCAAGGAGAAGTCGCGGCTGTCTGAAGTAGAAGCTGTGGCTGTATGGAAGAGTCGCGGCCTTGGCCGTGACTTTCAGGTAGAGTCACGACCTTGACCACGACTATAAGCATGAGTCGCGGCCCTGGCCGTGGCTGTTTGCCGAAGCCGCAGCCATTAAGGAAGGTTGTGGGCTTTGCTCGCAATCAATTTTGGAAGGGCTGGGGATCCCAGCTCTCACACCTTTTTTATTCATTTTTTTGTTAAATATTTTTTTAATTATTTTATTTAAATTAATTCATGATTAATTTTATGAATCAATTTTAAATTAATTTTTAAGGATCGTAAAATTAATTTTTAATTTAAGAACTTTCAAAATAGATTGTTTTGATTATTTTTGATTTTTTGGGTTATAATAATTTCAAAACAATTTTACGGATTATCTAATGGATTGTTTTGGTTGTTTTTAGTTTTTTGGTTAAAATATTTTTAAAATAATTTCAAATGATCGTAAAATTAATTGTTTATCAATTAATTTGAGGTTTTAATTCGGTACAATTTTAAATTCGAACATTAGTATGATTTTAGGATGAATTAGTTGAAGCAGCATGTCGTCAAAGTGACATCTCTTTGTGAAAATTGGTTTGTCTTGAAATATAAAAGTTCATGTGTACGTGTAACTTATGTGAATATTTATCGGCCCAAATGAAGATAATTATTTGACAGAATTACATGTGCTTCCTTGGTAATAAATACGTGATAATTATTCGATTTTACATGTGAACAATAAATCGGCCCAAATGAAGATTTCTTGTTTGATATGTTATTTATCATCAATATTTGATTGCTACACCAAGACATCATTCACAAGTTAATATTTTCTGCCAAAGTCATAATATTAATGGAGTGCATAGTGTCTTGAAATGGGTTAATTGTTATTATTGTTTGAATTATTATTGTTATTTAGAATTTATGTGACCTTAATTTATTTATTGTTCTCTGTTCAGCTGTTACTCATCCTAGTATCGCGACCAACATCAATTCAATTCCAGTTCTAAATGGCTCGAACTTCAGGTCCTGGAAAGATAATCTCTTGATAGTTCTTGGAGTCATGGATCTCGATTTTACGTTAAGGACTGATTCTCCTGCACCTCTTATGGATAAGAGTACCTATGATGATAATAGGGAGATGGAAAGGTGGGAGAGATCAAATCACATGTGTACGTTAATCATGAAGAATGCCATTCTAGAAGCATTCAGTGGCACTATATCAAAAAAGATAACTACATCTAAGGATTTCCTTGCAGACATTGAAAAGAGGATTGTCAAGAACGAAAACACAGAAATTGGTACGCTCTTGTCGGACTTAATTTCAAAGAGGTATAAAGGTAAAGGTAATATTAAGGAATACATTATAGAGATGTCTCACATTGTTTGAAGGTTAAAAGAACTGAGGCTTGAACTTTCTGAGGACTTGCTTGTGTATCTGGTTTTGATATCCCTTCCGGCACAGTTTAACCAGTTTAAGGTGAGCTATAATTGTCAGAAAGAGACTTGGTCTCTGAATGAAACATGATAAGACAGGAAAATGCTTACCTAGCATCTACCTCTAAGGATAAGGGCAAGGGAAAGAAAAGGAAAAATGATAAGGAAGTTGTGGATACAACACCGCATAAGAAACAATAAAAGAAACCCGTAAACTCGGAAGGTAATGGTTGTTTCTTTTATAGAGGTGAAGGACATAGAAAGAAGTAATGCATCAACTATCATGCTTGGCATGCTAAGAAAGGTATGCTTCTTAATTTGGTTTGTTTTGAGGTTAATTTAAGTTCGGTTCCTAGACACACGTGATGGATAGATTCTGGTGCAACAACTCATATCAGTGTGCATGTGCAGTTTGCCTGAATTGCCGAAAACCAAATGATGCTGAAAAGTTCATCTACGTGGGCGATGGCAAAACGGCTAAGGTTGAAGCAATAGGAAAATTCAGATTATTATTAAAAATTGGACATTATTTGGATCTTGATGAAACTTTTATTGTACCGTCCTTTAGACAGAATTTGATTTCTATTTATGTTTTAGACAAAACTAGTTATGTTTGTTCTTTTGGAAATGGAAAATTTGGTTTGTTTCGTGATTTAATTTCAGTTGGTTCCGATTTTTATCAAGATATAATAATCTTTATTTACTTGAAACAATTGTTTCTTTAAAGAATCTCTCCAATTAAGTACACAAGGTACTAAAAGAAAATTAACCAGTGAGAATTTAGGTACGTTATGGTATAGGAGATTAGGTCACATCTCCAGACGGAGAATAGAGAGACTTGTGTCAGATGAAATTCTCGGTCCCCTAGATTTCACAGATTTTAACATTTGTGTTAATTGCATAAAGGGAAAACAAACTAATAAAATGAGATTTGAAGCCAACGGGACTCAGGACGTCTTAGAACTTATTCATACGGATATTTGTGGGTCATTCTCTTCGGTGGCTTGGAATTGTCAACAATATTTTATAACGTTCATAGACGATTATTCTAGATATGATAATTAAATTATTATTAGATAATAATTTGAATCAACTAAATCTGTTATTTATAAAATAACAGATAAGTTAGTTGATAGGAATAATCAGATATATTAATTTTGAATAAATCTAGATATTTATGTGATTAAAATAAATATTTAATTTACAGTAATTGTCACGGGTCAATAACTGATTGAGAATCAGATTGACATTGACTTTTGTAGTGTCATGTGGCACTACAGTTGTGGGGGTGCAACACCGTAGTGCCCCACGACACACTGGCACCGCAGTAATGCACAGTTGCAGTGGGTCCCACTGTAATTAATAATTTTATAACTAAATATTAATTTAATTTATCTATAAAAAATCTGATGCGCCATTATCTAGAAAATATATGTATATTATTCTAATGACCTTGTTCATCAGTTCATTAGATGATCAAAGGATCAGTTCATCAGTTCATCAATCAAGAGTTGGATTGAGAACATTGTTGGTGTCAGAGAGATTTCCCTCTACGATTAAACGTTAATCAAATCTCTAAAAGAATAATCATCACGCTCTTTTAGAGAATCATCTCACTATAGTCCTTCTCAGTAAATCTCTAGATATCATGTGTTGAGTACGTCTGGAGATAGAAAAAAGTGTATTGTAATATTCTACGTACCCACACACGTCCTAGTGCGTTGAGGATTGACTTGGAAGATCTTGGTGTGAATCTCAGAGTCTACTAAATGTTGGAACGGTTTCGTGGGATGGAAGATCAATCAATTTTGCAATGACGCTTAATATATACTACAAGAGGTATATGATCTTTAATCTTGTATGTTGTAAATTTAATGTATAAATATAAAATTGATACTTACTGATTGAAAAAGAGTTTTCATCACAGTCATTGGACATGTTCAAAAATTTTAAGGCTGAAGTTGAGAATCAACTCAACAAAAGGATCAAAAGCGTCAGATCTGACTGTGGTGGTGAGTACTATGGCAGATATGATGGTTCAAGTGAACAACGTCTAGGACCGTTTGCTAAATTCCTAGAGGAATGCGGTATCGTCCCACAGTACACTATGCCAGGTTCGCCCACTATGAATGGTGTTGCTGAAAGATGAAACATAACGTTTAAAGACATGGTCGGGAGTATGATTACTCATTCGACCTTACCAGAATCACTCTAGGGTGAAGCACTTAATGCTGCAACATATATTTTTAACAAAGTTCCAACTAAAGTGAATGACAAAACCCCATATGAGCTTTGGACCGGCAATAAATCTAGTCTAAGGCATTTGCACGTTTGGAGATGTCCAGTTGAGGCAAGGCCATATAAGCCTAATGAAAAGAAATTGGACTTACGGACGGTGAGTTGTTATTTTGTTGGATAATATGGAAGATCTAGGTACTACAGGTTTTATGATCCCACAACTAGGTCGATTTTTTAGACAGGAAATATGGTTTGGGATTTTGTCCTCAGGAGGAATATGTTGATATTCCCACATGTGGATTAGCATTGATCAGGAGTGTGTCCCCGACATTGCTCATGACACAACACGTCAAGACAATACCGGAGGACCTCCCATTCAAGAGATTGTACCGGAAGAACAAACTCAAGCACCTCAAGAACCTGTATGATATTAAGAAGATTCACTAGAGAGAGATGAAATGCAGTGCCAGATGATTACATTGTATTTCTCCAAGACCATTCCTTAGACATGGTCAGGAGTATGATTACTCATTCGACCTTACCAGAATCACTCTGGGGTGAAGCACTTAAGGCTGCAGCATATATCCTTAACAAAGTTCCAGCTAAAGTGAATTCCAAAACCCCATACAAGATTTAGACCAGCAATAAACCTAGTTTAAGGCATTTGCACGTTTGGGGATGTCCAGTTGAGGCGAGGCCATATAAGCCTAATGAAAAGAAATTGGACTTACGGACGGTGAGTTGTTATTTTGTTGGATAATATGAAAGATCCAGAGGGTACAGGTTTTATGATCCCATAACCAGGTCGATTTTTTAGACGGAAAATATGGTTCGGGATTTTGTCCTTCAGGAGGAATATGTTGATATTCCCACATGTGTTATTAGCATTGATCAGGAAAGTGTCCCCGACATTGCTCATGACACAACACGTCAAGACAATACCGGATGACCTCCCATTCAAGAGATTGTATCGGAAGAACAAACTCTAGCACCTCAAGAACCTATATGCCATTAAGAAGATCCACTAGAGAGAGAAGAAATGCAGTGTCAGATGATTACATTGTATTTCTCCAAGAGCATGATGTTGACATTGGTAGATGGAAGATGATCTGATCAACTTCAGTCAAGCCATGAAAAACTCTAACTCTCAAAAGTAGATCGATGCCATGAATGAGAAAATTAAGTCCATGAAGGACAATGACGTGTGGGATCTTGTTCCATTACCAGAAGCTGCGAAACCCATTGGTTGCAAATGGATTTTTAAGACCAAGAGGGATAAAGGTAATGTGAAAAGATACAAGGCTTGTCTTGTTGCAAAGGGCTTTACACATAAAAAGGCATTGACTATAAAGAAACTTTCTCTCTTGAGCTGCATCATATGGATGTAAAGACAGCGTTTCTCAATGGTGACATTGAAAAGATGATATATATGGTGCAACCAGAAAACTTTGTGTCAGGAGACCCAAAGAATATGGTTTGCAAACTTCAGAAATCCATCTATGGACTCAAGCAGGCATCTCGACAATGGTATTTCAAATTTCATCAAGTGATCATCTCATTCGGTTTTGAGATGAATTTAGTTGATGATTGTATATACCATAAGTTTTGTGGGAGCAAGCATATTTTTCTGGCTTCCTATGTGTATGACATTTTGCTTGCCAACAACGATATAGACTTATTGCACGACACTAAGAGATTTCTAGCTAATAATTTTGAGATGAAAGATCTTGGTGAAACCTCTTTTGTATTAGGAATCCAAATACACCGAGATTGTTCTCAGGGTATTCTAGGATTATCACAAAAGAGCTATATCGAAAAAGTCCTTAAAAGATATGTCATGCAAGACTGTAAACCAGGTGATACCCCTGTAGCTAAGGGAGACAAGTTTGGTCTCAATCAGTGCCCTAAAAATGATTTTGATGAAAATTAAATGCGGAATATTCCCTATGCGTCGGTAGTGGGGAGTCTAATGTATGCTCAAGTTTGTACACGTCCTGATATTGCGTACGTGACTGGGATGTTGAGAAGATACTTAAGCAATCCAGGCATAGATCATTGGAAAGTAGCTAAATAATTCTTGCGGTACTTACAGAGAACAAAAGATTACATGCTTACGTTTTGGAGGTTGGATCAGATTGAGATCGTTGGATATACTGACTCTAATTTTGCTAGATGCCAAGATAATATTAAATCTTCATCAGGCTATACTTTTCTACTTGCTGGAGGAGCTGTCTCTTGGAAGAGTGTTAAACAGTCTCTTATAGCCTCTTCTACCATGGCAGCAGAGTTCATAGCATGTTATGAGGCGTCAAATCACGGAATATGGTTGTGAAATTTTATCACGGGGCTGCTCATAGTGGTTAGTATTCAGAGATCACTAAAAATATTCTGTGAAAAAAAATCAACAGTTCTTTATTTTAATAACAACAGGAGCTCGACAGAGTCAAAGTTCATAGACATCAAGTTCCTGGTTGTTAAAGAAAGAGTTCAGAGTGGACAATTATCTATAGAGCACATAGGAACAAACTCCATGATTGCGGATCCGCTTACTAAGAGATTGCCACCCAAGATATTTCATGAGCACACTGCTCACATGGGCGTCATATCAGTTGAGGATATTCAATTCTAGTGGGAGTTTGTATTTTATTTTTAGATGCTCTTTTTCATACAGAGATACTTTAAAGGCATTTTGGTTTATGGATATTTTAAGGTTATTTTTTACAGAAATAAAGTTTTTGATATTCATACTCTGATTTATGTATGGTTTGATCTCACTAAAGTTTACAAAAGACTAGTTGGAAATATGTATGTTAAGATCACATTACATGAAATTTCCATGCTACACATCCACATCATAATCAATGTCATTCAGTTATATTGAATGCGTGCATTGATGGGTTGAGCTACGATTGATGTAATACCCCAAGCATTAAGGGAGTATATTGTAATTTTTAGCCACCCACACGCACCATATAAGCATCACACTCAAATGTCTCCCCGACTCTCTCATTTTATCTTTCACAAACCCCCTTGTAACTGTTTCTCTCTAAAACAGCAACCACCCCCTCTCCCAGACGTTAAATGCCCTCTACTTCTCCATTTTTCAATTTCATCTTCTTCTTCATTGTTCTAATTCCTGTCGTCACTACATCACCGTAGTTTCTCGTTCCTGGATTTTTAGTCATCGCTGCATCACCGTAGTTCCTCGTTTCTGGTAAGCTTATTCCTTCTCGTTTCAATTTTCTTCTCTTTTCTTCCTCTTTTGAATCTAGATTTTGGATTAATACGTTGATGCATCAAAGAAAGAATTCTATTCTCCAATTTCCAGAAATTTACATTCTTTTTCGGCACTGCTTGTTGAGTCATTGCTTCATCATCACCGTCGCCGCCTTCATCGTTGATAAAGTTGATTTCCTTCTTTCTTTCTCTCCTTCGTCCCCCCTCTCTGTTGCGTCTCTCTTTCTCTCCCTCTCCTTCGTCTCCCTCCCCCTCTCTGTTCTGTCTCTCTCTCCTTCGTTTCCCCTCTGTTGCGTCTCTCTCTCCCTTTCTTCGTCTCCCTTTTCTGTTTTCCCCTTCTCTTGAACCGGTTCACCTGAACTGGGCCGATTCATTCAGACCATACCAGGCCAAACTGGTTCAGTCAGACCAAACCATACTAAACCGGATCGGTCAGACCAGACCAGTTCAACCCGACCAGACTGAATCGGCCCAAAACAACATAACCGAACCAGTTCAGACCACCCGAACCTTGTTGAACCGTTTAAAACCGCTTGATAATTTACACCCGATGTGGTTTCCACCTATTCCCAACCTTGCTTAGTTAATTAAATAATAGTAGATATTATATGAATTTATTGTGATTTGGGATCCTTGGATTTCAGGTCATTAGTTACTGAATTTAATTCGTAGCAAATCCAGGAAAGTGGATTTACATAATAATTTGGTTCATATGTTATAAGTGTAGAATATATAATGTGAAATTATTTTATTATTTCTTTATGTTCAATCTTATGATCAAGTGTTTTATTTGTTTTCCATATTATGATGAAATTATTTACCATGTTATGTATGATTATATTTTGAGTTATACATGTTTTAGTTATATCGTTTATATTCATGAACAAGTTATATGTTTACTCATGCATATGTGATAATGTGAAATATGAATATTAATTCAAGTAAAAAGTGATAAGTGAACAAGAAGTAGACTTAGTCGTGTCCATTGGTTATCAAGTAACCGGATTGTTCACATTATGTTATCGAGTTATACGGTTAGGTGTCACCATGTTCATGTTAGTGTCCTTAAGGTTTAGATAACCTTAAGTGACATCAAGTTTCAGGACACCCAATATGTCATGTTCACGTTCATGTTACAAGTTTAAGTTCAAGTTGTGAAACAATTATGGTTAGGTTTTTAATTGAGGGATATGTCTAGTCGATTATGATCAAGCAAGTATAAGTACTGGCATGTATAAGTACAAGTTCAAGTTATATGTTAATTATGAAATAAGTGTGTTGTTACAAGTATTTTATGTGACCAGTGAACGTGTGAAATAAATCTGCATGAGTTATATGTTTATATTTATGTCATGTGAAACTTATTAGTATGTGAATTTACTTATGAGTATTTTTAATACTCATCACCCATAGATGATTGTGTTGCAGATGATGGTGAGCAGCAGGAGTGAAGAACGGTCATAACAAACATGATTATGATTTCTAAGTTTAATTACGACTTCAGTTTGACTTCAGTTATTTCAGAACTTTATGAATATTCATGTTTAATCTTTCATGTCTTATGAATTTTCGTGCTTCACTTTATTATAGTTTAATGAATAATTTATTTCAGTTTAATGAGTTAATATTATTTTAAAAATAATTTTATGCTTCAGCTATTTAACGTTAAAATTAGGATAAAATTAGGGTTTTCAATTTGGGGATTTTCTCAAATTAGGGTTTTAATTGAATTGAGAAATTTTTGAATTGTGAAATTTCAAACATGTTTAACCCTCGAGAATCAGGGCGTTACAATTGATGTAACAGAGGCTGCTTTTTCCTATGTCGGTATGGTCGATGGACCAGATTGGTTATAGATACATTTCGGTAACGATAACAAAGTTGAACGCGTTCAGTTATTTTGACAAAACATAATTATAAGCTTTAACACATAGCCCAAGTGGGAGATTGTTTGATCCTTAATCCAACATTGGACTTATGTGTAAAATAATTATGTGTTGTAGACTGTCAAATAAAGTTAAACCCAAATAAAAGTGATCTACTAAGGTTTGGATAATTAGGGTTTTAATGTATCTGATAGGTTGTGGACCATTTACTGTGTAAAGACTTTATGATAATTTCTATTTTTATGATGGGCTAAAATAGAAATACTAAAAGATGAATTATCTATAAGTGGTTATGGTCAACAAGTCACACGATAATGGAAAACCATTCTATTCTCTCTAACATCCCATTGTTAGAGAGAAAATTGAGAAACTTTATCGAAAGGGACTCTCGGATAGAAATCGTGTAGATCTGGAAGGCTAACCGCTCGGCTCTAAACAATAATCTATTGTCATGAATTAAGGTACGTTTCCGCTCTATAATTATTTTAATTCTTGATGTGTTCAATATGAGATCTTGAATTTTATTGAGATACGGTTTATATTGAAAAGATTTTGAATCTAACATATATCCCTCACAGACACAGAAAATAAGGTTTTAGAAGTGGATGATTATCTCATCGATGAAACCATGGATCCATCCCTCTGCCTTGTCAAAATCTTAACGCAGAAAAATGTTAATAAGGATGTTTTCTGTAATACAATTCCAATTATATGGAATACAACAAAAATGGTAGTATTAAGGAACTAGGGCCGAATCTATTCCTGACTCTATTCAGTCACCCAGTCAACAAGCTCAAGGTTTAGAGGAATGTACCCTAGCACTTTGATAAAGCTCTCAATCTGTCGAATGATATAAATGGATTTATCTAGCCTTTGAAGATGGTTCTAAATGAAGTGAGCATATGGGTTCAAGTTTTAAACCTCTCCACATTATGCATGAACAAAGAAATGAGTAAGAGGATAAGTGAATGCATTGGAAGATTTCTCAAAGTGGATGAAGGGCCAGAAGGAAGATGTTGAGGGAAATGCTTATGGATTCGAGTCTGATTTAATACTGATTTTCCACTGCCCTGAGGTTTAGAGCTCAAAGTTCCCACAAATCCAGAACCAATCTGGGTTAAGTTTCTATATGAAAACTGGCTGACTTCTGCTACACATGTAGGAAGCTTGACCATTTGAGTAAAGACTGAAGTAGACTTGGGAGAAGATTCGGTGATACATAGTAGAATAAACCAATATGGACCATGGATGAGAGCAACAGAAAAATCAAAACCACCAAGTGGAAAACAGAAGGAAAATTAGTTGGCATCGTCTTCTTCTTCGTCATCTAGGAGAAAGTGTTCCCTACTTGGTCAAAGACTGAAGTGTCTAGCAAGGAGATTTCTACGGTGAAGACAGAGCATACCATAGACATTATAGCTCACCCTTAGGGTGATAATCCGACACAAGTGCCATCCCTAGTCTTATCACCGCATCCTTACCCTGTCAATCAGGGAATGGAAGAGGTTGGGCCCTTGATCAAGTGGAAAAGAGTGAAGGCAGGAATAAACAAATGAAAGAGAGTAGGTGAATCTCTCGGGTATTCTTTGTCAAAAGGAAGTTCTGGAAAGTGGGCCATGTAGTTCTTTGGGTCAGAAGCGTCAAATGGATCTATTTTATCCCAACCTAATAAAGAGGGACGATCTGAATTTAAAGTGGGAAATAGTCAAAACCTTCAGCCTAACCTAAAGAGATGGGTCTACTCATGGATCGCTAAAAAATTCCTAGCCTAAGGAATAGTTTAAGTTGTACGGCAACAGAGGCAAGGGAATTGCATAAGTTTTCCCGAATACGAAGCTCAAAAGAATATTGTCTTCTTCAGCTCCGGGGAGACCTAAAAGAGCCAGGTTAGTTCATGATGCATGCTTTAATCCTCAATCTTCAGTAGTGGAGACCGATGATCAGACCTACTACCCGCAATGAGTCTGCTAAGCTACAACACTTAGGACTTGGGAATCCACAAGCGATCCGAGCTTTCAGGAGGCCTCTCTCCCAAAAGATCCCACTTGTGTGCTCTTACTTGAAACAAAGCTAGATTCTAGGGTTTTTAAGAAAATTAAATGTTTGTTGGGCTTTTTGAATGGCTTTGTTGTTGATAGAATATGTTTAAGGGGAAGGATAGCTCTATTGTGGAAAGAGGATTTGTCCTCTCTCTCAATTCTCACTCGCCTGGACATATAGATGGGGTGGATTAAAATTCTGATGGTACTGCTTAGAGACTGATTGGTTTTTACGGTAACCCTAATAGTGGGTTGAGATATCAATCTTGGACTCTGTTAAGGTGGCTACGAGGGTTGATGAATGTACCTTGGCTAGTAGTTGGGGACTTCAACGAAATCCTTCACATGCTGACAAAATGAGTGGTTCATTGAGACAGGATTCAGCTATTGACTGCTTTGGGGAGTGCTCAGAGGAATGTGGGTTAATAGGCTTACCATTTAGAGGATATATCCATACCATGGACCAACAAAAGAGAGGGTGGTGGCTTGGTGATGGAAAGGATTGACTTGGTATTTACTTCTCAAGATTGGCTGAACCTTTTTTCCAAATGCTATGGTCCACCATCTAGGTTATCTCTCCTCAGATCACATGCCCCTCCCCATACTCGACAATGGTCCCCTTCACGCTTATGGTAAAATGAGATTTCATTTGGAGAATTTCTGAACTCAAGATGATGAATGTAGAGAGGTTATAAAAGTTGTTTGGTTGAATGTGGCCAACGATGGAACTTCTTTTCGATATAGAATGGGCTTAATAGGTGTGCCTCACCTTTGATAGCTTGGAGTAGAGCCAAGTATGCAAATTTCTCTAAGAAGATTGCAAATTGCTAAAGTAAGCTAAATGCTATTTATCATAGCCTAGATAAAAAGGAAGGAGGGAGTAGAATCGGCTTAAAGCCTATCATGATGAGTTGGATAGGCTTCTGGTTCATGAAGAGATCTATTGGTCTCAAAAGGTAAAATGATATGGCTTCATTATGGAGATGCAAACACAAAGTACTTTCATGATAAAGCTTCTATGAGGAGAAGGAAAAATCAAATTAAGAAGCTTGTTGGAACTGATGGTAATTGGGTAGATGACTATGAGTCCCTTTGCTCCCTCTCGATTTCCTACTTTGATGATTTATTCACCCCAACGTTCCCAGGGATGGAGATTTGGTCACAGTCCTCAGGAGCATTGATAGGAAGGTTACTGATGAGATGAACAAAGATTTAATTAAGCCTTTTGCTGAGAGAAAGTAGAGAAATCAATTAAATCAATGCACCCCTAAAAGATCCCTAGCCCATATGGGTTCTCGATTGCCTTTTACAAAAAAATATTAGGATCTGATTGGAAAAAAGGTTACAGATTTCTATTTGAATCTGCTGAATATCTGTGCTATATTAATTGTATTTCTATTACTCTTATCCCCAAAATCTTGTATCACTCTGTTGTTCCTGATTTTAGACCGATTAGCTTATGCAATGTTATTTATAAAATTGTATCAAAAGTCATTGCCTGTAGGATGAAAAATGTTCTCCCAGATATTATCTGTGAGAATCACAATGCCTTTATTAAAAATCACCTTATTACGGATAATGTGTTCACTAGTTTTGAGGTCCTACATTCCCTATCGATGCGTAAAAAAGGAAACCTTAGTTTTATGGCTGTTAAATTAGATATGAGTAAGGCATTCAATCAAATTGAACGATGTGTTTTGCAAGGTGTCATGGAAGCTCTTGGTTTCCATAATAATTTTATTAATGTTGTTATGAGGTGTGTTACTTCATCGCCAATGAAAGTTCTTATTATTGGGAAGTCGTATGCACCTTTTGCCCCTCATAGGGGTCTCCGTCAGGGAGACCGTCTTTCCCCTTATTCGTATGTTTTATGCTCAGAGGGGTTATCTTCTATGCTTTGTAAAGATATTACTTTGGGTTTATTACGTTGCCCGTGTATTGGCAGGAATGGCCCGTTTATTTCTCATTTGCTATTAGTTAATGACTGTCTCGTCTTTTTTAAAGGTTCGGTTAAGGAACGTAGAACTCTTAAACAAGTGTTGGATACTTACTCTAGGGCCTCGGGCCAATGGATAAATTTTGTTAAATCAACAGTTGCTTTTTCTTTAAATACTGGCTCTGATGTAAAAGCTATGTCAACTCTGAATATCCCCACAACTCTTACAATTGAGTCCTACTTAGGACTTCCGGCTTTGATGGGATGCTCTGAAATGACTCTTTTTGGTCACATTAAGGATAAATTGTCAAAACTTCTCCAAAGATGGAATGAAAAGCAGTTTTCTGTTGGAGGAAAAGAAATTCTTCTCAAAGCTCTCATGGTTTATGCAATGAATTACTTCTGGATCCTATTCAGTGTGTGCAAAGACTTGGAGAAAATGATGGTTAATTTCTAGTGGGGTTTTAAAGATAAAGGGTTGAAAATGCATTGGCTTTCATGGAAGGGTTTGTGCAAACCAAAAGTAGAGGGTAGGATGGGCTTTAGAGACTTATCTAGTTTCAACCAAGCGTTGCTCGCCAAACAATGTTGGAGGATAATCCAATATCCAAACACCCTCATGAGTAGGGTTTTTAAAGAAAAATACTTCAGGAAATGCTCTTTTTAGAAGCCTATTGTCGTGATAATGCTTTTGCTGTTTGGAGGAGCATTATCTGGGGTCGGACAGTTTTGAAGAAAGCCTTGAGGTGGAGCGTGGGTAGTGGGGCTCACATTTTAGCTGGCTCTGACGCTCGGATTCTGAAACCTCACTCTTTCAAACCACTTTGCATCTCTTCTATCCCTTCAGATCTTAAGGTTGCTGATTTAATTATTGGAAATTGGTGGGATAAGGCTCGGTTGGAGTCTTATTTTCATATGGAAGATGATAAGTTGATTTCTTCCCTTCCTCTTGTTGGTCTGAACTGTAAAGATAAGCTAATATGACATTACAACTCAGAGGGGACTTACACCGTTAAGAGTGGGTATTGGGTGGCTTTCGATACGAATAATTGTATTGGTAGTTCTTGTTCGAGGGCCCTTTCTTGGAAGAGGAAATTGTGGAATCTCCATCTCCCACTCAAGATCAAAGTTTTTTGTGGAAGGTCTCTAGGAACATACTCCCCCCATTTTTTAACTTGGCCAAAAGAGGGATTGGGTGACTTTAAGGAGTGTTTTTTACGACAAGTTGGAAACAGTTACACATGCTCAATTTCTTTATTCACGTATCAAAGATGTCTGGTCTTTGGCTTAAAATTTATTTCTGTACAGCACAAACTTTTGTTTTATGGACTCAGGGGATCCTATGGATGCTTTAGAGAGAAACCTTTTTGATCTCCCTCACCAGCAATTATCTTTGATGGCTTTCTTATGTTGGTTTGTTTAGTTTTTCAGGAATGCTTGGCTATTCAGAGGCTTAAGCGATCAAACTTTTGGTCGCTAAAGCCCCAAAATCTCATCGCTAAAGGTCCAACGCGACAAACATACGTTCATCACGAACGTCGTTACTTTCTCTTCATCAGCGAAAGTCATTCGTGATGAAAAATGAACTTTGTCACGTTAGACCTTTCACGACGAAGGATCTTTGGTCGCAAAAGGTTTTTACGACGAAAAAACTAGTTGTCGCAAAAGGTTTTTGCGACTAAAATAAGCATCGTGGCAAACAGATTTTTGCCACCAGAATTATTTTCGTCACCTAAAGTCTTTAGCGACCATCTTTTACTTGGTCGCGAAATGTTTTGGCGATCAATTTTATTTGGTCGCAAAATGTTTTTAGCGACCAAATTTTATTTTTCTAGAATGTAAATAAAAAATATTGAATTTTTAATTTTCATATACACCTATAATAGTAATAATCATTAAAAAAATTATCAAACCCGATCTTTTTCTAAGAAATACATATATTAATCATTAATATATATAATGTAACAAAGTAGTAGTAGTTCATTACAAAATCTCTGAAACATAATTCACTATAAAATGTGGTTCACAAGTGTATCCAAAAAAGGTAAATCGTAAAGAGTGTATTTAAAGTTTGATTGTTACAACTACAAACTTAACCGATATTCTGAACCTCACGTTTCCGTTATTGAGTCATCGTCAGTAAGCTTTGTAGTTGGTCTTCTACCGACTTCATTTTTTTATTCTATATTTTCATCATGTACTCTTTTTCTTGGAAAGTGTGAGTGAGATTCCATGTCTAAGACATTTATTTCCCCTGAAGATTTCTTCAACTATCTTTTCTTCAGTGTGAGGTGTGGCATTCCCAGCGATAGGATCATCCCGTAAAGCAAACATGCATTCCTGTAACATCTCAATGAGTCAAATTCAAGATAAATATATTCATCAATAAGAAAGTATTTAAAAAGAATCCAACAAAATTCGATTCAAAGTGATATATCACAAACATGCAAATACTCAAATCTTAAAATAACAGAAGATGTATCTTAAGATAGTAGAGACTCGACAATGTGCTTCCACAAAGAGACAGACGGACGATGACTAGCAAATTGACAGACGGTGACGACGACCAGTAAGTTGACAGATGACGACGATGACCAACAAGCTGACAGACGGCGATGGCGGCAAGCTGATGGTGACAGATAGTAGACGAGCGAGAGGCTTCGATGGGTCGGCAAAGAGGGGTTTGCACGAAAGGGAAAATGGTTATGAGAAAATGAGGGAAGTTTTGGGGAAGTAAGAATTCCATTGCCTAGTCAAAACTATGTCGTTAACTAGGAATGGACAGACTTTCTCGGAGGAAGTTTTTATTTGGTCAGTAAAACTAGAACTTTTACCGACAGAATCAAACTTTCGTCGGTATATTGATAAATTTACAGACAAATTTATAGATGATAAGTTAAATTTGTCGGTAAAAATAAACCTTTTACCAATGAAATTTTTAATTTTGTTTGCAAAAGTCATCAATTCTTTGGCGGGAATCAATTTTTTGTGGCGGGTTAATATTTGTGATGACGAAAATAAATTTCGTCACTAAAAATATAACTTTTAGCGATGAAAACACTTTCATCGCTAAAGATGACGTTTCTTGTAGTGGCTTTAGACGGGAGGGAAAGGAGATTATAGATCGTGCTGAGACTTTCTTGCACGAGTGGAACAAAGTCTATCCTCTATCAACCAACCTTTCAAAGACGGTTCGTCGTACTGAAGGAAGATGGCTGCCCGGATCCAGGTTCCCTTAAGTTGAATGTAGATGCCTTGATTTCTCCTAAAGGTACAAAAGTGGGTGTTGTCATCCGAGACTGTACGGGTTCGGTGGTGGCTGCTTGCTCGCTCTACATGGACGTAATATTTGATATTTTCTTGGCTGAGTGTATGGCTATTCTTGAAAGCCTTAGATTTACTCGAAACAATAACATTTCGATAGATATTATTGAGACAAACTCCAATAAGTCTTGTGCTGCCCTCTCGTCATCTACAATGCCATGTACTGAAATTGAGAATGTTTTAGTGGACATTATGTCAGATCTTAATTTTTTTCCTAATTGTTGTATTAAGCATATTCCTCGAAAGTGTAATTATGTAGCAGATAGGCTTGCCCGTTATGCTATTTAAGTTTCTTCTTCTTCTTGTTGATCGATATTGTTCCTCCCATTGTTGATGATCTGTATATTCTGGATTAATTTTCTTAATATAATAGCAGTTTAAAAAATTTAGGTTTATAAACTTTAAAATGATTAACATTACTTATTAAATTTTTAAAATATGCAAATTAGTTTCTTATATCATATTTCCGTCAATTTTTCTAATGCTAAAGTTTATACAGTTAGATGTTAAATGATTAGAAAAACAACATAACCATAACCCACACATTAATTAGGGATTCCGATCAATCAATGTCAATACGTACTTCTTTAATTTGTTTTTCTTCTTTCCATCTCTAAAAGAAATATTGATTTTTAATTTGAAACTAATTCTATATTTGTATCTTACACATTAAATCTATTTTTACCTATTTTTTAAATAGTAATTTTACATTTATTGATAAAGTAATATGTTTGGATTAATTTATCAAATTATTTTAACTAATCATAAAACATAAAATATCAATTCATGAATGACGGACATAATCACTTAAAACTTGATCAATAAATTAATCTATATAATTTTTTTTAAAGATATCACCTTCTTTTTTGTTATTTTCAATATTTTTTCCTCACACACCATAACTCTTTTAACCCATTTTTTGAATACGAAAATAAAAAATAATAAAAACCGATTAGAACGGTGTTTTTTTTATTGGAGGATCCAAGATTGAACAAGATTTCTCATCCAACTTGCCAAAAAGGAAGTACTCCTGTTCCCAAATTCTGTCCTATTACCTGTCCACGTGGCCTCAGTTCTGTCTCTGTTTTCAAATCAGATTCTATCCACAACCACAAGACAGCAATTCCATATTATCATCTTAGTAACAACAACCGAAATATGGTTTCCAATTCTATTCCATTCTACCCATTTTCTTCTCATGTAAAATTTTCAGAGATCAGAGCAACAAAAATGGCGGAAGACAGATAAATTCACTCCTCTTCTGCAACATTATCACATTTTCTTTAAAGAATTCAATGGTGGGTTCAGTCTCAGCCCAAAATCAAGGTCTTAGAGCAATACCACCTCCCACTTCAACCTCACATCTTTCCCCATCTCAAAGGACTTCACCTTCCCATTTGTTATTCTCCAAGGTTCTTTTTCTCTTCTCCTTTCCTCTTTCAGTTGTTTTTCATGAAATTCACTTGTAAATTTCCGGGAATTTCATGTTATGAAGCTAACTTGGTGTTGAAATTTCTTTGACAGAATGTAATTTCAAGTTCAGGGGGATTTTCTTCGAAGCAGAGTTCGTTTGGGAGAGGTCAATTTTGTAGCAGACACTTTCTTACGTTTCAATCGACTCCTGCAAGAAGAAATCAAGCAGGTAATTAAACTATATAAATATCTCTCTTTCTTATACTCTTTAAACATATTGAGAGGGGTGGTCACAATGTGGGAGCTCCTCTCAATAATCTCTCGACAAGATATGTTGTTTGATTATTTAAAAATGTGTTCAACAATACAGATTGTTACAATGGTTCGCGTCATATTATCTCAATGCGTATAGAACTTTTAATTTTGAGAAACAAAACTAAATAAAAAAAACTAAGAAAACAAAAGAGAACTATATTGTTTCATTACGAAATCTTAATTTCCGATAAATGTTTAGTACTAGTATTCAAGAAATGTTTGGGTATAAACTTTCAGCCAACTCGTTTAAAAACAGTTTTCAAAATCAATTAAAACTACGAGTTTGATAATCTTGTTTTTTGGCTTATTTATCATTTCAAAAACAGTAAAACTAAACGCAAACACTTAACAATGAGGATTTCTCTGTACAAATTCAATTTCCAACTCTCCCTTTCTTTTTTTTCACAGTTTCAATTTGAATGATTGATAGAACTTGGTGTTTTCTTTATGAAAGGGAATGTTGTTTCACCATTATGTGTGCTACCATTAACCGAGGAGAATGTGGAGAAGGTATTGGAGGAAGTAAGGCCTGGATTAATGGCTGATGGAGGGAATGTTGTTTTACATGAAATTGATGGTCTTGTTGTTGTATTAAAGCTTCAAGGAGCATGTGGATCTTGCCCTAGCTCTACCATGACTCTTAAAATGGGGATCGAAACTCGACTCCGTGATAAAATTCCAGAAATATTGTCCGTTGAGCAAATTCTCGACACTGAGACCGGACTTGACCTTAATGACGATAACGTCGAAAAGGTGATTCAATTACTCTTAAATTTGTTGCATTGTATCTATTCCAGTTCAATGTTGAGAAATTGCGATGGTCAAACCATCAAGAAAAGAAAAACTGATTTTCGACTCGTGAGCTGTTTTTATTTTTAGGGGTCAAAAAATCATTTTTTTCAAGGGTGAATCCACGAAAGTCTCTAGAAAAATTCATGGATAGACCCTTGAGAAAAAAGAAGAAAAATGATTTTAAAACTATGGCATTAAAAACAAATAAAGTTTGGGTTTTTTTACGGTGTAAAAGATTAAGTTGTCCATTGGGCTTGACAATTTTTTTGTTGAATTTGATGTCTACTAGATTATAGTCTAATAAAAGTATTTCGTTAGATTTCAGTCCAGCAAGTGTTAATTAATCTCAATGTTAGAATGCTAGTCAAGAGTCTAGCAAGAGACAACTTAGTATTTTCCCTTATAAAAATATCACATTTCGTTAAAAACTAAATAAGGGTCATAATTTCTTTTTTCATTTTCTCAATGATCTATCCACTGCAATTTCTAAACATCTTGTGAATGTTCCGTCTTGTAAATGGTTGAAAATATTCCAGGTTCTTGCTGAAATTAGACCGTACCTTGCCGGCACAGGAGGTGGAATACTTGAGCTCATTCAGATCAACGACTACGTCGTAAAAGTTCGACTGAGTGGACCTGCGGCGAAGGTAATGACGGTACGTGTTGCCCTAACACAAAAATTACGGGAAAAGATACCAGCCATTGCTGCTGTGCAGCTGATAGATTAAATTTGGTTTTCATATACAAATTTACAAGCAGTTTTCTTTGTATCCACAGAAGATGTATGTGTAGAGAAGGGTAGAATGATGTTCATTTTTGTTAATAGAGCATTCACTGATAGAACTTTGTACAATTTGAAGAATTATTTCTGTTCATACTAAGAAACTTATGATCGTTTTCTTTTATCTGTGTGATCGAATCAGTCTTAAATTTGTTGCCTTGAATCTGTTGTGGTTTAATGTTGAGAAATTGTGTCGGACGGACCACCGAAAAAAGAAAAAACAATTTTCGACTCTTAAGCTGTTTTTACTTTTAAGGGTAAAAGAATCTTTTCTTATTTTTTTTTCCATTTTTCAAGAGTGAATCCATGAAAATCTCCAGAAAAACTCATGGGCATATCCTTGAGAAAAAGGAAAGGAACAAAATGATTTTGAGACCTGACCTTTTTTTTAAACAAATTTTGGATTTTCTTACAACGAAAGGACTAAGATGTCCATATTGTTTGAAAAAAATTCTATTAAACTTGGTGTATTTTAGACTATGGTTTAGCAAGAGTATTTCACTATATTTTAATCTAACAAGTGTTAATTAATCCAATGCTAGAATGCTAGTCGAGATCTAGCAAGGGGTAACATAATATTTTCTCTTATAAAATTATCACATCTATATCTATATTATATTAAAAGGGGTTTAAAGAGGAGAAACTCGTCATTCTCCTTTTTGCCCTCTAAAAACTATTAAAATATATTTCAAATTAATATTTCACTTGTTTTCTCATTTAATTCATTTGATAATATTTTATTTTTATCCGATAATAATTTATTTATAGTTAATAAAATAAAATATTTTGATAATCTTATATAATTAGAGACGTGACTATCTGTAAATTGATTTTAACATTTTTTATAACTAGTATTTAATTATAAGTCAATAATGATTCGTTCGTTATAAATTTATATATTTTTAATATTCTCTAATATTTATATTATTAGTAACATGAATAATCATATACATGAATTTATAGAAAGACATTAACATATTTTAAATATGAGAAATTATCTCTTAGTATGACATAATTGTATCTTAAGAATATGACAAATTGGTAAAATAAAACTATTTTATATACTATTCAAATAGCACTTAATTTTAATATTATAAATAAGTTATTATTATTATTATTATTATTATTATTATTATTATCACTTTTAGCTTACATGTAGAACTTAAAATGGAGAAACTTTTGATCCTTTTTTTTGCCCTTTAAACTCTATTAAATATAACACAAATTAAGTATTTCACTTCTTTCCTCATTTAATTCATTTGATAATGTTTTATGTTTTATCCAATAATAATTTTTTAAAGATGTTATATTTATTTCAACGTTAATATTAATTTAAATTTATATGTACATTTTAAGTTGATTAAAGACATGCGAAGCGCTCAACTAGTTTTGTTAAAAACTAAATATGGCCCATAATTTATTTTTTCATTTTCTCAAGGCTCTAAGGCTCTATCCACTACAATTTCTCAAAATGTCTCATGAATGTTCCATCTCCTAAATGGTTGAAAATAGTTTAGCTTCTTGTTGAAATTAGACCATACCTTGCCAGAACAAGAGGCGGAATACTCGAGCTTGTTCAGATCAATGACTACGTCATAAAAGTTCTACTGAGCGGATCTGTGGTGATGGTAATGATGGTACATGTTGCCCTAACACACAAATTATGGGAAAAGATACCAGCCATTGCTGCTGTGCAACTAATAGATTAAATTTGGTTTTCATATACAATTTTACCAGAAGTTTTCTTTGTATCATCAGAAGATGTATGTGTAAAGAAGTGTAGAATGATTTTTTTTGTTAATAGAGCATTCACTGATGGAACTTGTTTTGTACCGTTTGAAGAATTATTTCTGTTCATACTGAGAAACTTGGACCGATCATTTAGTAAAAATCTGCCACATCTGGTTTTATAATTGTTGATAAGGCAATTATGATCGTTTTCTGTTATCTTTGTGACACGGACTCGTCATCTAGCCTTGCCATGCTCGTTTCAAATGACCCACATAGTTATATATGTCGGATTTAGTACACACTTTGATGGATCGTTCATATGTGAACCTCTTAGAAATATCAACTAGAGATGGCAATATCATTCACGGGTTTAGCAACTCAGGGGTACCCGACTCTAATGGATAGAATGTGAGTATTTTAAAATGAGTTTGGGTAGAGTACGTGTATATAAAAAATATACCCATAAGATATGGGTAGCGTATGAGTTTCGATCTATCCATTCTCGTTTACCCATTTAAATATATATATATATATATATATATATATATATATATATATATATATATATAAAAAATTGTATGGTTGTTANGATACATTCTTATGAGATTTTGATATAAATATATGAAAATAGTTTCATATTGCTTTAAATTTTATTGTCAATATTATAGAGTGTAGGTAGAAAAGCTCCACCAAATATCCATACCCAAAAGAGTATTCCACATACCCTACCCATAAATTTTTTGTAGGTATAGAAGTGAATATAATGAGAGAAAATGTTAATAGGTATGTAGGTGAGTATGACACAATCCATACAACCCTACTCACTTTCATTTCTAATGTCAACTAAGGTTTCAGAAATTAAATTATTAATGGCTGCTATTGAACTTAAAGTCTATAGATACACAATTGTTTTCGTATTAGTAAAGATGATGGCAATGAAGGAAAATATAAAGTTGAAAATTGTTAGATTTTGAAACTTCTTATGTAAAATGATATTTACATATCAAATCATGATATTCATGTTGGTTGTCGCGGCGGAAGCGTGAAGGCACGTGACGTTTTAAAAAATTAAACTTTTAATAAAATAAAACTTATGCAATGTCACGATAACCAAATAAAAACTTATATCGAAGACTATTTTCAATCAGTCAGGATTTATTATATATTTATAAGTTAAATCTACAACATACAAGGTTAGAAATCATCATGAAAATATCATTTACAGTCTACATCAAGTGTCTTTGCAAAAATCGATCGATCTTCCGTTTCCACGAAATTGTTCCAACAATCAGTAGACTCTGAGATCCACACCAAGATCTTTCAAGTCAATCATTAACGCGCTAGGACGTATGTGGGCACGTAAAATATTAGAAGACACTTTTTTGTCTCTAGATATTCTAGACACATGAGATCTAAAAAATTTCTTAGAAGAAATTTACTGAGACGATTCTCTAAAAGAGCGTGATGATTATTCTTTTAGAGATTTGATTAACGTTTAATCATAGAAGAAAATTTCTCTGACACCAATCATATTCTCAATTCAACTCTTGATTGACGAACTGATGATCTGATCAACTGATTTTCTCTTCTTCGTTCAACAACCAAGACCATTAGAATAATATATGTATATATTGTAGATAATGACGTATCATATTTTTTAAGATAAATTAAAATAATATTTAGTTATAAAATTACCATTGCAGTATGTCGTGAACCAGCACAGTGCCTCACGGTACCACTGTAGCGCCGTGTGGCACTATAGTGTTGCACATTCACTACTGTAGTGCCACGTTGCACCACAATAGTCCATGTCAATTTTTTATATCCTATCAGTGACTGACACGTGGCAATCACTGTGAATTAAATATTTATTTTAATCAGATAATTATCTAGATATTAGTTAATTCAAAATTAACATATTTAATTATCTCTATCAACTAACTTATCTGTTATTGCATAAATAACAGATTTAGTTGATTTAAATTATTATATAATAATAATAATTTAATTATCTAATTTTACAAATTATATATTTTATCTCACTTATCTATAATTAAAAAAATCGACAATTATTTCTATATATATAATTTCCGAAAATTATATTTAATATATAAATAATTTAATTAATTAATTCTTGATTAATTACTCACACATAATTATCTCATAATTATGTATTTGTCCTAGAATAATTTTTTTTTTTGTAAATCAGTCATTTCTCATGTCCTGAAATATTCACACGCTAGACATCATAGTATAGATGTGACTTGGTGACCATGGACCTATAATTCTAAGTTCTAATAAACCAGAATATTAATTAAAAAATTTAATTAAATAATCTTATTTATTAATTTCAATATTACTCCAATATGGAATTGCATTCTTAGAGATTATAGAATGTATTTACAAAGTATTCTCATGTACTCCACTGACATAATCATTTCATGTAGTACTGTTATTCAAGTATTGGTTTGTAAATTAGAATTGATCAAAATTATCATTTTACCCTTTTAATTATATCTTGATCTTTAAGTACCATTAATCCACTAGTGGGACAGAATATCTAAGACTTAAGAGAACCAATATACAACATGTTAGGAAATTTAGATTTCAAATGTGGTAAGATCATGTCCTCAACCATCCACATCATTGAATCTCTAAAACAAAGTCACTAGCCTGGTTAATAAACAGACCTCAACGAGTGAATTAAAAGATTCAGTAGACAGGCGTTGAAGTTCATGACTATTCAAGATTCAAACTGATCTACACATGATCATCAAATTGATGTGTATTAAATTTTTATGATAAACGGCACATTAGTAATGATATTAATTCGCATCGGTCATGTCATATATAATCTTATTGTATAAAGTATCTTCACTAAAATATCTATCCACATCAATGATCCAGATCTAGATCATACGCATTCATCATGCTTAGCGAACTGTACTAGCAACCATTTATTAAAAATTCTATACTTTAATATGTTCCTGATAATTTATTCATTATCTATGATCTAAATCCTTACTAATATAAGATCATAGTCTCATTAATGAATATGAAATTTTCAGATATTTATATAAATTATTCAACAATAATTTAAAAGAACAATTATAAGAAAAATGTAATCCTCTTTAAATTTCATATCAAAATATCAATACACATGCTTTGAGAGCATAACCTCCAACAATCTCCCACTTGCCCTAAAGAAAATGTGGCATCTCTCTTAATCTCATGTTACGCACGTGACCCTCAAATGACTTCGCAGCAAGTGTCTTTGTAAAAAGATCAGCCATGTTCTGTTCTGATGCTATCTTCATAATAGTCACATCCTCTCAATGCACAATCTTTCTTACAAGATGATATTTCCTCTCTATGTGCTTGCCCCTCTTGTAACTCCTCGGTTCCTTGAAATTTGTTACTGCCCCACTGTTATCACAATTGAGGATCAATGGCTTGTTCATATCTGGAACTGCTTTCAGATCAGAATAGAACTTTTTGAGCCATACCGCCTCTTTCGTAGTTTCACAAGCCGCTACATATTCAGCTTCCATAGTGAAATCTGCAATGCTGGATTATTTAATACTTCTCCAGACTACAGCTCCTTCACCAAGGGTGAACACTGATCCATACATTGACTTTTGATTGTCTCTGTCTGATTGAAAATCAACATCAGTATATCCATTATGGTTCAACTTTTCACCTGAATAAACAAGTATATAGTTTATCGCTCTCATAAAATACTTGAGAATGTGCTTTACTAGCAATCCAGTGTTCCAAACCTAAATTCGATTGATAACGACTGATAATTTTCACTGTATAACAGATGTCCGGTCTCGTATACAACATGTCATACATGAGACTTCCAACTGCTGAAGCATATGAAACATTTCTCATATAATTTTTCTCTTGAGGTGTCTTAGGACATTATTCTTTGGAGAGAACAATTCCATGTCTGGTCGGTTGTTGACATTTCTTGGAATTCTCCATAGAGAATCTCTCCAGCACCTTATCAATATAAGATGCCTGAGAAAGTGCCAAGAACTTGTTCTTTCTATCCTATAGGATTTGGAGACCCTGTAATGTTTCGCAGAAGCAGCCTTTATCTCCATCAAACCAGTAATTAGATTGGTGGTTGGCTAGTTCCATTGGCCACTAGCGATGATCATGCTAACTTTAGAACAGACATCCAAACCAACCTTGGAAATAAATATAAATAAATATTACGGCTTCAATAAAAGCATCACGTAGTAAATCAACAAACCTAAAGTGATATCTCTTTTCTTCAAGTTTACCTACCATGGTAGCAAAGTGAAATATGATCTATACGAGACATACAAAACACTTAGCTAGTACTCGAAAGTGTATATCATGATTCTTCATCTTCAGTCTACTTATAGGGGTTACATTCGTCTATCATTTCTGAGAGTTAGATGTTTTATTTCTCTCCTAGTTAATCCTAATTTGATATTAGAAGTATATTGACTTTTCCACTTTGATTGTTTCAATTGAAGTTTTTGGTCACATCAATTGTGTAGATCTAACATATTCAACAAGCGAATGCAACATTGTATATGGTGAAAAGAAAAATTAGATTGATGCTTGAAAACTGTGAAGAATGCTCCAAATGTGAGAGCCAGAAGAAAGAAAAGAAAAGGAAGTAAAGCCCAACGCAACCTTTTCTCACTACATTCATTCAAATTCATCATAAGAAAGCAAAAGTAAGCAGAAAACTAAGGACAATTACAATCCACAGATCTTCTATTCATCTTAACAGTTTCCAGTTAATCTGAACTTCTTCCTGCCTCTTCCATCCCCTCTTCTTCAACTCCCATCACGATATTGAGCCACCCACGGCACGGTCTGGCTCTCAATCAATGTCTCAACATGGCTTCTCACACTGTATAATGCTGCTGGATCGTATCGATATCTAACCCTTTCAGCTTCACAACTGACTCGACGTGACCCTTGAGCGTGTGAAGTTCCCGAAGCCTATAACAGTAATAACACAAACTTCTTAATAAAACTAATGGGCGGGTTATGATAATTATGAACTCTTTTTTGGTTTTTCTTTTTACTCATAGCTCACCTTGCAATCTCAGCTCTTCTCTTGGCTTGCTCGGCGATCTCAGAAAGTTCTCGGTAACTACTCTTCTCGGGGAACAGATCAGCTGCTTGTGGTGGCTGAAGTCCATGCAGAGTCCTTTGAGCAAGAGCCCATTGGGCCTCCCTCTCTTCTTTTCCATAATCTTTCTTGGTTGTGAAGGCAGTCTGTTTAGCACAACCAAGTTATAGCCAACACATCCAAACCAAATGCACAAATTTCAATTTCACAAGTAAAGAATTATTTACCCTGTTATCGAGTAACGTTAACCATGCCTTCCCGCTTAGGATGTAACGGATGGCGAACTTCATCAAGTCGAGCGGAATATAGAACACAATACTGTAAATCCAAATGACACCGGCCCATCCCCATCCCGCACCCTTTATCCTCGCGAATCCCCAGTTGGCATACACGGCTATGACAGTCGCAATCTGAGGCCCAGAAACATTTAGAACATTACCATTTATATAGCTTATTCGGTTTAAATTATTTTTCAAGGGTAAAGAAGCTTTTTTCATACCAACTGAGCGATGAGGAAAGCACCCATTAAGAGAAGTCCGGGGCGTTCGATGAACGACCAGCTGCGTGATCGGGTGACGAATATTAAAGCCTGACTTACTATGCTGACTTGTAGGTAAAGAGCGGCCATCATTTCATCAGGTCTGTCTCTGATAGATCTTACACCAAATTTATCCTGTTTTTTAACATGAAAAGAAAATAGATATTTTAAATCAAAGACCTAGGTAAATTCAACTATAGTTATGCAATCGAAAACTATTGGAAAAGAAAACAAAATATGAACGTACACTGAAGAAATCGGTGTCCTTCATTAACCAGAAGAAGATGACAGTCATCAGAGCCAAGTAACCTCCAAGCACAACACCAGTAGCAAATATCTCTTTCAGTTTCCAGCTATCAGGCAATGGAGATGGCTTTACTCTGTCCTTTGAGATTGTCATAATTGTACCTAACCAAAAATTGAATCGAATTATTATCGGTACAAATGTAGTCATTCTTCGGAAGAGCTTCAATCTGATTTATAAAACTCACCATCGTTGAGAATGGCAATGATCAAGACCATAAATGGTGAGAAGTCAAACTTCCATATGAGGGCAATAAACATGAACCCAAACTGTAAAATCATCAAACAAGCAGAAAAAGAAAATCTAATTAAATTTAAAGCAACAAATAAGAAAAGTAATCGATTCGTTTTAATTCTTTACTTACAACAATACGGATTGTGATGGAAACTGCATAAATCTGCCAAGAAAAAAGAAGGAAAAAAGGAAAAACGATTAACAACTCAACAGAGAGAGAGAGAGAGAGAGAGAGAGAGAGAGAGAGAGAGAGAGAGAGAGAGAGAGAGAGAGAGAGGCAAACTAACTGTATAGTTCTTCATTCTCTGAAAGATAGCTCTGCTAGTCAACACTGCACTAATAATGACACTCAAACCAGGTTCAGTGAGGACAATATCAGAAGCCCCTCGTGCAGCATCAGTAGCATCTGCAACAGCAATACCAATATCTGCCTTCTTCAAAGCAGGGGCATCGTTCACACCATCCCCTGTCATTCCACAAATATGCTTCCTTTCCTGCAACTTCTTCACGATTTCGTATTTATGCTCTACATATAAAAACAACAAGGTATTTTAGAATACGGTCTCTAGTACTAGTATTTTAGAACCGAGCAACGTGAAAGATCAATAACCTGGAAACACTCCTGCAAATCCATCGGCCTTCTCGATCAACTCTTCAACAGGAAGGCCGGATATGCTTTCGTCCTTGTGTTGACCAAGTAAGGAAGATGAAGGGTACATATTAGTACCCATACCGAGTCTTCGTCCAGTCTCCTTCGCTATGGCCAGTTGATCACCTAAACATCAAAAATCCAATTGTAGTAAGACAGAGATTAATGAAAATATTGTTTTCATTCCAATTGAAGTAAGGAGAGAATGAATTGAATTACCAGTAATCATCTTAACATTCACACCAAGATTGAGAGCCCTGCGGATAGTCTCTGCACTGTCGTGTCTCGGGGGATCGAAGAGGGGCAGTAAACCAACAAACTGCCACGGAGCACCAGGACTATCCTTATTTTTCTCGGGCACTACCTGTACAAGTTTTGAAAAGAAAGGAACAATCAGATGACATTCAATCTATTATAAACTCAAGTCGGAAACATTTCCCTAGAATACAAAACGATTAATGACCGATCTTGACCTGTCTTGCAACGGCCAACGATCGAAGCCCACGTTCAGCGAATTTGTCAATGACACCATGAGCTTTCCTCTTGACATCCTCCTTGCAGTTGCAAAGAGTTATGATCTGTTTGCAGAAATTAGTCAGTTAAAAGGGAATAAAAAGAGCTAATATTTTAATATGTTGTACGAAGATCATTATTTACCTGCTCAGGAGCACCTTTGCTAGCTCGGTGCCAGTTCCCGCTCGAATCAATGTAAGTCAATGCAGTTCTCTTGTCCACGGGATTGAATGGTAAGAAATGCACTTCTCTTATGCCAGCTCGTGCCTCCTTTGGATCAGCGAGCATTCCAACAATGGCAGCATCAATAGCATCCTGATTTTCAGTCCTAGATGCCCGAGCAGCTAGCAACATCACATGCTCCCTATCCACATCCTTAGCAAAAACCTCGATCAAGTTTTTATCAACACTAAGCTTGTTAAGAGTGAGCGTCCCGGTCTTGTCACTGCAGAGGACATCCATACCAGCCATTTCTTCAATCGCTGTCATACGCTTAGTAATGGCACCTTGCTGCGACAGCTTGTGAGACCCAATAGCCATTGTCACTGACAAGACGGTAGGCATGGCGATTGGGATTCCTCCGATCAAGAGAACCAAGAGATTGTCAATTCCATGCCTGTACTTACGGTGCTGAATTGGGTACATAACTATGATCTCAATCAACATCCCGACCGCAATCGAGCAGATACAGAAGTTCCCGATTGCTGTAAGCACCTTCTGGAAATGGCCAACTTGGTTTGTGCTGTCCACGAGATGAGCTGCTTTCCCGAAGAAGGTGTGGACCCCGGTGGCAATAACGACTGCTTCAATCTCTCCTTGTTTGCAAGTCGAACCAGAGAAAACTTCATCCCCTGGACTCTTGGTCACCGGAAGTGATTCTCCGG
This sequence comes from Datisca glomerata, assembly GCA_003255025.1. Taxonomy (NCBI): domain Eukaryota; kingdom Viridiplantae; phylum Streptophyta; class Magnoliopsida; order Cucurbitales; family Datiscaceae; genus Datisca; species Datisca glomerata. The sequence goes on from QANY01002976.1 coordinate 343,532, forward strand.
TAAGGGCAGACTGGTCAACCTTTAACGGATCACCCTCGAGAAGACGGGCATCAGCAGGGATGATGTCTCCTAATTTTATACTGATGATATCACCAGGTACTAGAATTGCCGCCTCTTGCTCACTCCATTTTCCATCCCTTAGCACCTACAAATTATAACACAATGTAGTTATCACTTATCAGCCTATATTATATATTGCAAATTTTAAATATTCACTCTTGGTTTAATGTGTTACCTTAGTTTTAGGGGCGAGACCAGCCATAAGAGCAGCAGCAGCATTACCGGCATTGTTCTCTTCGATGAAACTGATGGTGGAGTTGATGACCAACAAACAGATAATACCAACAAAGTCCTGCCAATCTGGGGGCTTCCCATCCCCATTTGCAAGTGCAATTGCCATCAAGGCAGCAGCTTCCATCACCCATGATAGTGGATTCCACATAAACCCCAGAAACTTTAGTATCTTGCTTTCCTATTAACAATTATTCATGAATCTGTATCAAAATTCTGTTTTATCAACAAATTTGTCTGAAATAATGGATATGTCATTAAGGAAAGACCTTTTTCTCTTCTAGTTTGTTGGGTCCGAAGATTTGGAGCCGGCTTTCTCCCTCCTGCGCCGATAAACCTTCCCGGCTGCATTTCAACTGCTCAAACACTTCCTCAATTGGAATTTTCTCCTGTAAACAACTTAATTGTTAGGAATTTGTTAACTTGTTACAAGCTTTTCAATCATAAGCTTGGAGCTGATGTATATCATATTTTGTTCATTACAAGCACAGATAAAATTGTATTAGTAATAATATTTTAGTGATGAGAACTGAGAAGGGCAGGAAAAAGTGAGATTTATCAGAAGTTGATAATTTCAAAATCAATATGATGGTCATATTGATTTTGAAATTATCAACTTCTGATAAATCACACTTTATAAACAGTAACCTCTCTAGTATAGTATAATGACATAAGTAGTCAAAGACATAGCAGAATAGTAATCCCAGAAAAAATGGTTCATCCACGTGTAGGCAAGTGATTGGAAGCCTGACTGCTACATGGAAGTTAAAATCTAGGGATGGTAAATCACAAGGCGTTGGAAAAAGCGTTGAAACAAGGAAAAGGATGGGAAAGGTGGGGTCCATTCTATTGGCATGTGATGCCTCGCTTGAAATGCACGCATTGATTCCTCAATAGAAAAGTAATGGTGAAAATGTAATTAACAAAAAGATCAGGGGTAAAGGAGCGGAATAAATCCAAATTTGATAAAACAGAGGGGTTGGGTCCAATGCTGTCAGAACCATCGAACGTGAGACGTTACAAAATAGAAGCGCTCGTTAACTTTTCGGCTACGGAATTTCTTTTCCTTTTTTCTTTTCAATAAAAAGGCCGGTACCACGGAAAAGTACTTTAATTTCCAAGCCAAAACGAACAAGTTGGTAAATGTTTAAGATTTTTCTTTTATTATTATTTTTTTAAATTTCTGACTTCTTTTATAATTTTTTAGATGCACAGATACTATTATAATATACAGAGCTACTTTCACGTTATATTTTAGTGAGAAAAAAAATTAAAACTGTTTTCTAGTTAACAATGTGTAAATAATATGTAATATTAAATTATCTTAAAAAGTGTTGAGTCAATTTTACTATTATTTAAACATGAATTCCCCTAATAACTCGAGTTGATTTATTATTTAAACATGAATTCACCTAACAACTCGAGTTGATTTATATTTCGAGTTATAAAATTACTCGATATATTCTGATAGGAATAATATTATTTACTTTTACATAAACTAACATATTTTTAAGATAATAAATTTATTATCATTTTTCAAAAAAATTAGAAAGGTATTCCTATTGTTTAAATAAATTACAAGAGCTATCATAAAAAAATTACCTTTTTTATCACCAGAAAATCATAAACTTACAAATTCTGGTCCGTTAAATGGTAAAGGATTCGATTTAGTTTATTAAACGTATATCTCAATTTCACTAAATTTAAAATTATGATTAAACAAGTTTCCTCTATATTTGTTTCAGAAATTTAAAAAAATTATTATTTCTATTTGTTTCTAAAAAAAATTCTCAAACCAGAAAATAGACGCAATCAGGATCAGATAAATTCAAATGTCACAAGTTCAATCAATTTCACAGTTGATGAAATAAAAGTTGTATTAACAGATTAAACTGCATGTTCTTGACAATGAAGAAAAAATTTGGTGTGAAGTTGAAAATCCTAAATAATTTTGCTCCCTTTGTGGCGTTTCAGCTCCACTCAACTACAGTTGGTCTGTTTGGTTGGAGAGAAAAGGTGGTAAAAGGAGGAAAACAGATGATAGTGGAGAAAATAATGTAGTATTATTTTAAAGCCTCAAGGGGGGAAATACCATTTATTAATTAGCGCATGCACGCCACAATTATTTTTATTTGGTTTCTATATCTAAAAAACAAGAAAAGGGAGAGAAAGAGAGTTCAAAAAGTTTATATTCCATTTTCTATAATTAAAAACCAGAAAATAGAACAAGAAGAAGAAATTTCTCAAAAACAAAAGATACAGAACACCGAAGCATTTTCTATCACCAATTTTCTCGTTCAATCGTCGATCAACAAATCATTAGAAGAAGAATGGGAAAAACAGAGAACAAAGCTTTAACAAGATTCTAAATAAAGAAAAAAAATATCGAAAATCCAAAACAGGAGCATGAAATATTTTCTCGGGAAAAGCAGAAGAGAAAAAGAAATAATGAGGAGAGAGAAGGGGAGTACCAGATCAACGGTTTCATTCTTGATCTCTTCGAGGGTAATAGCTTTGTCGTTTCCCATCTTGCTCTGTCACAACTCAAATCAAACAGCAAAAGCGTTGTAATTGTTTTGGGGATTGGGAAATTGAAGACGATGAGTTGCAGGCAGACAAAAAAATTGAGAGTTAATGGAAGATGAGAAAGTAAAAGAGATATTTGAATGGAGATTAGAAAGAAGAAGAAGAAGAGGTGGTTTGGGTGAAGCTTTCTGTGTACATGTGCCTTTCTTTTTATACCCTCTCTCTCACAGGTAAAGCCGGTTTTGCTCCGAACCAATTCTATTATCGCTACTTGTGTACGTGTACCAGCAATTTTTTATCAAGCTTTCTAATATTATTTTATTTTTTATTATAGAAAAGTTAAAATATTAATCCATAATTATATTCTCACCAAAAAATATTATGTAATAAAAAATTTGCAATTTAAAAGAATAAAATGTGTGCTAGCCTAATTTGAGATGAAAAGTGTTATATAAAGTAACTGTCACCGGCTGCTTGATCCCTCTCCTTAAGCAGGCATCTCGAAAAGTAATAGCTTGAAACTCAATGACCGTTTATTTCGTATAATTTAAAATGATCATCGTAATTCAATTATTGTTAAAATATAATTATTATATTTTATTGGGCATGATAATTTATAAAATTATAAATGACAATTTATAATTTTTATATGTAATATATGTCAAATTTTATTATAAATTTGTATAAATAATATGAAGTTGCTTAAATATCTTTTCAGTTATATCGGGCAATATTTTGACTTGCAATTATAATAATGTTTGATTAATATTTAAATAAATTATAATGCTAGACTAAAATTTGAGAAAATTCATTTTAATTAAATTAATAAAGTGAGAGAGACAGTGAAAGACAGTGAAAGAAAGAAGTGTCATTTGTTTTATTTCATATGACAGGTACGGAAGGAATTTTGTTTGATATTAGAATAGAAATGCATTGCAAATCAGGACTGCTCTCATTTTCTGTTGCTATTCAATTATTACAAAAAATTAAAAATTTAGATTGCATGCATAGTCTATAATTACATCCTAATTTAATGATTATTTTCAAATAAACGTAATAATTCAATTATAAGTGGATCAAAATATGATTATAAAGGAAAATAACACGAACCAAATAGAACCTTATGGTCAACTTCTCACGTACTTAAGAAGTTTTTTATTTGAGTCATTTTAACCACTTAGGATTTTTTATTATTGTACAAATTTTTATTCCCATACTGTTTTTTAATTGAGATAATTACAAACAATAAAAACTAAGGCATTATTTGAAAATCATGTGTTTATTAGTTGGTAAAGACACATTGTCAACTTTATTAAGTAGCTTTACTTATTTATTCCGTGTATAATGTGTTATAAAATATTATTTATTTAGGGTGTAATCGGTTCAGTTCGGTTCGGTTTAAAGATATTTTTAGAACCGAACCACAAATATCATTTTTTAAATATTAAAATCACATCGAACCACCCGTTCAACATAAACCGAACTGGACCAAACCATCCAAACTGACTTCAGTTCGGTTTTGTGGTTTTGTCCTACTAGAAAAAAAGTTACCAAACCATTTTCTACCTATAATAAACCACATAAAACACTTAAAAATATTGTTTCTAATCATGATAACGTGGTGGAAGCCACATTTAGATCCATTGCCATAAAAATTCTGAAATTGTTCAAAGAATGGAATCCCTATAGTTACTACAGATCTCAGACTTATCAAATTCAAGATGGTCTTATAATTTAAGCGACACGAGGTTGATAACAAAACAAAACAAAAAATAGAAGTCACAACTCAACACCAAAAAAGATTCAAATATAAAAGCAGATCTCTCTCTAGCATTTGCTTTCCTGAATCTTGCTTGAATTGCCCCATTTGCCTATATAAATATGTAAACCAACAAATAAGTCATCTCACTAGCATAGCAACATACAATATGTAAAAGGAAAAAGTTGAGCGTAAGCTGCACGAACTATTTCTTTAATCATTTTAAAATAATTAACCTTAAATTTCAGTGTCAACAGCAAAGTAAAGACAATTGTTCCATGTTATAGTGTATACTTAGTTGTACAGTAGACTTTCACAAATATAAAAGACATAATCATGTTTTTGTTATATTCAGTGCTTCCATCACTGTTGGCATTGAGTGATCATTTACATTCACTACAATAAGCTTCTTACTGTTTTTGGGGAGCCTTTGAATTAAACGAGTTTGGTTGTTTATTAAATTTTACCTTGACGTCGTGGATATGTAAATAAAAGTAGAGATATGGTAAACTTTAGTATTCTAACATCAATAATTCTCTAAAACAAAGTTCTAGAATGAGGAGACTGGATAACAAATGCAATGCAGAAAAATCATTAAGTGTGAAAAAGTGCCCATGTCACATAGACAGCCAGCAACAAATACTTGAAAGTGCCAAATAAAATGGAAGAAAAATGCATAGAATGAGAAAGAAAACTCAACTGGATGGCATCGGATGTGCATAAATCATAAGCCACATTCAGGTTTAGGTTGATCCATGATAAGCATAAAAATGATTATGTGAGGTACTTACGATCAAATGTTACGATCACAATCAGTTTCACCCATCATATGATGGCGTACTACTCGACATTGTCCTCCACTATTACAGTTATGGACTCCTCTTTAGTCACCAACTCTAAAGAGCAAACGAAAAATATACATTAAGATTAATAGCACAACTAAAATTTAACATAATAAAAATAAAATATAAAATGAGATACATTTATCCAGTTTTTTACTATCCTCAAGTGGTTTAACAATGTCGATTTGCGATGATCGAACCATCTTGTAAACAAACAAGGGTTGGACAGTTTAGGAGCCGATAAGCTACGGTACTAATTAAGTATGCGCCCACCGGTACTAAAAGCAGATTTTGAAGCAACCGTTGAAATCAGAATTGCCAATACATCTCTAGCCATCAACGCAAGTACCAGATATCTAGAAGAGCTACACAAATCAAACTTAATTGCTAAACTATATAGTCACACAAGCAGACATCCCAATAAGTTCAGACAAAACAAGCAGACATCCCAATAAGTTCAAACAAAACAAGCAGACATCCCAATAAGTTCAGACAAAACAAGCAGACATCCCAATAAGTTCAGACAAAACAAGCAGACTTAATTTTTTCTGAGTTTCATTTAATGAAAATCAACGGATGTGTAGCAATGGTGGGTTGTTTCATTGAGCTCATATTTTAGCATCTATTGTGTTTGATTTCTGTTTTATCTATTAAAAGCTTATTTTTGGGTAATCATTTACTTATGAGTGTTATTTCAATCTTCTCATTCACTGCAAATACTATCAGTTAGCATGCTCTATCTTCATTGGGTCATCGTTCAAACTTTGTTTATGTTCATGAAATTGGGGTAAGCTAAATCATTCTCATTTTAATCTATTGCATGTTATATTTCAAGAGAAATTAATTCTGTTGCCTGGTTACCATATAATAATCTAACGAAAAACATTGTTCTCAACTCATGAAATGGGATCCTGATCCATCAAGTTTGCACATGGGATCTTGTTGAAGGAAAAGAAAAGTGTATACCAGATCTAAAAAATAACTAATAGAAAGAGTATACCAGATCTCTCGTTCGTCTAGTTACCATATAATAATCTAACGAAAAACAACTAATAGTGCATATCTAAAAAACATAATTTGAACTAAGAATTTCAAAAATTATGGACGATACAAAGATAGAGTATACCAGATCTTTCCAGCGTCGGTAGTAGTCGAGCAAACAAGTCTCGGCTTTGTCATTGAGCAGTCGAGCAACCAGATCTCCCATTCATCGTCGAGCAGTATAGCAAACAGGTCTCCCCTTCGTCGTCGAGCAGTCAAGCAATCAGATCTCCCCTTCGTCGTCGAGCAGTCGAGCAAGCAGGTCTCCCTTTTATCATCAAGCGGTCGAGCAAGTCGCCTCTCTCGGCTCTAGACTGGAGCAGTCGAGTTATGAGGACTGAGGAGAAGGGGAAGTTAGGTCTGCGAGAGGCGAGAGTGTCGAGTTATGAGGGAGGACTGAAGAGAATAAGAAATTAGGGAAAATTGTAGAGGTATATATATATATATATATATATATATATATATATATATATAAGTGCGGTTCTGTTCGGTGTAGTTTTTCATAAAAACCGCACACCGAACCGAGCTTATTTTTAACTTAGACAACTGAACCGAACCGTCAGAAGTGTAAAAACTTGCTGAACCGCATCGGTTCGGTCCAGTTCAGGACAGTCTGGTCGGTTTTCTGCTCTAATTATACTTATACACATTATCAACTTTACTAAGTAGTCATTATTATTTATTCCGTAAATATTGTGTTTTAGAACGTTGTTTATTATAAGTATTAATTAAAGGCGATTTGTAACATTGTTTAATTATGTATTAAAAATGAAATAAAGGATTTTTTTTTCAAATTAAAGCTGAATTTTTGAAAATTATATTTTCCGTACAGGGTAATTTTATTTTATTCTGCTTCATGATCATGAATAAACACATCATTCTCTTTCCCATTCTGTTTATATCTTACATACATTCATCTTTATTCCATTTATTTCATTGAGAGAATCTTAATTTGCAACTCATTCTTATTTGGTAAACTCATCATTCTAACCCTGAAATAGTGGGTCCCGTGAGAAGCTAACTTGCACATATCATCTTATAGTGTTTGAGAATAATATAACTTCGAGCTCATGATTTCAATATATATATATATATAGAGTTAATGATTGTACTAACTCATATCCATCGTTTATCCTCCACCATAGTTTGAAGATGAGGTTTGTACAATGATACAGCTATAGGCTTAATTTTATAAACAATAATGTAATCAACGTGACAAAACCCAAGTCCAGGTATTCAACTTAGTAAAGGAAATCCATATTTGACAAATCCAAAGCAAATAAATAACTTATCTTAAAAATTATCAATTTATTTTTCCCAGCTAGTTTCCATCATTTATCCCTTTGTCGAATCAACATTGGTTATTACAAAGCTTATGATTTACTAAATTAGGGTTTATCGAAGGAGATTAGTTAAATCACATTTTAATTGAATAATTAACCCAATTGATGATTCCACTTGGCCGCAATTGGTTGATGTTATTCAGACTTATGCCCAAATTACAAGCAATGAGATATATAAAGTATTGATCAAAATTTAGTTGATAGCTTAATTAATTTATTAGCTTTAATTACCATTTTTCTTCTGTGATCTTATAGCTTTTTGCTTAGTTCTCTCGATTTATTATCTTAAGAGTTAGTATGATTGAATTATTTGTTTAAAATTCTGTCAAGTTAAAAAAAAAACTAAATGAAGTGTTAATTGTTAGTATGTAGATGCTAGATTCAAAAAGCGCGCATTGCAACGTATATATAAAATTAATTATGACATGGAGAATAAGAAATTTAAGAATATTTTATCTATTTTATATATTAATAGTTATGACATGGAGAATAAGAAATTTAAGAATATTTTATCTATTAATAGTTATTGCTCGGACATAATATACATAAAATAAAATTGTTAATTAAAAAGTTGATCAATGAAAGTTACCATACATAGCATTATTTTTTTACTAATGTAAAAAATGATTTTATGTTATCAATTTGTCACATTACTAAGAAATAGTTTCATCATTAAACAATAGCTTCTGAGATATATACATTAACCTCTTTCGTATGGATTTTAATTCGTCGAATACATAAATATTACAATAAATTCTATTATGTAAATGAATTGAAGGAAAAAGAGGTAAAAAAACCTAATTTGTTCAACATTTTAAGGAGTGTAAAGAGTAAACAGGAAAACCAAAAGTTTTCTCCTCGTTCTCATTTTTTACATAAAATGATTTTAATAAATATACACTCCTCAACGGACTTTAAATATCATACATTGTTGTCATTTTCTGTCATCCATACTATTTTTTTAGCTAAATTCATGCTAATATTTTGTAATTCAACTACGTGCATTTTCTCCCATGAACCTCACTAATAAATAATTATGATAAATTAAAGATATTAAAATAAAAAATATTTTTTATTCAAGATAAATCAATCTCTGTGGTAATACCAGTACATACAAGCTCAAGTAATTTAAATATTTGACAGCCCCTAAACTTTTGTTTACTCAATTAGAAAAGATGGAAAAAGTACTCAACAATAATGCAGTAACATAGGAAATAGACTTGAAGTAGGACCCAATATTAGGCGAATATATATTTATAAGAAAAAGAAAAAAATCGAGGCACTAAACCTTTTTGGGGAGCATTATAAGTGTATTGAATATGAAATTGGAAACCAATAGAAGGATGCCAACTTGATAGCTTACCTATTTGACTGTTGGATTCCCTCAAAAGCTATTGGACATATGAGCTGGGGAATGGTTCTTCTAACCTTTCAGTTTTGACTAGGCTAGGTGCCTCGTGTTTTTCCTCATATTAAAATAAAAAGATTGATATCAATTGATATATATATATATATANATATCATCGTTGTTATGACCTAAAAAATGTTATGCAGTATTACAGTACATAAAATATACTGATCAATTGTCAATTAATATTCTTATTTCAGACGTATGTTGTGGATGAATATGTCAAAAAAAATAAACTAAAATATGATGTATACATGAAATTTGTTCTTGCTTTTTTAAACTAGTCTAGAATCCGGAGCATCTCCTCTACCTAACTCATGAGTTGGCCAATACTTTTAACCACGCATTCTGATATTTCTTTTTTGATGAGAGAATTAATATGTCTCATAATCAAAGAAAGTGTAATTGATGTTTTTTTATCTAAGCAATCACATTTAATATATTCTTTTTGTTCTATTTTTTTTCCCTTTTATATTGTTTCATGATTTGTTTTCCTTTTATATTGCTTCATAATTTAATATTGTTTCATGATTTTGAAAGGAGCCGTTTTAGTGTTTCGACATCAAATTATTTTTCTCAATTGTGAAGTTGGAAAATATTACATTTTTTTCCTATTTTGAAAGTTTGGTGAACAAGAATACTTTTAGATATTCAATCACAATAGCAAAGAAGAAATATGATTAAAGTAAATGCTACGAAAACATTATGTGCATAGTTGAATTTGTCATGTTGGCATATCTGAAGAAGCTGATCCGGAGCTACTCGTTTGGTCAAGTAGCCAGAGTATAAAAGTCACATAGGAAGTCACATAGCAAGCTAGAGAAGCCAATCATGGGAAGAAGAAGGAATTATCGTCGTGGCGGAGCTAACAACAATCATAACGATCGTTAGATTCTCCACGCTACATCCAACAGTTTAAAATTAAAAAGTTATTAATATTGATAAGTGATGCTCAGTCATTCATCTAAAAGATGAAGTAAATCTTGGAGGATAAGCTCAATCTCGAATAATATTCCATGTATTCTTGATTTATATCGGGAATTTGGTTGAAATACAAGCCTATAAATACCGACTAAATTATGAATTAAAGGATCATTGAATACAAGCCAGTGAAATTTACTCACTTTCATGTTTAATTTCTCTGCTTTCATTACTTTCTAGTGTAAGGGAAAGTTCATTTACATTTTTAGTGTTTTCATTGAGAGCCGAGAGAAATCGTTCGAGAAGCCAACCCAAAAATATTAAACATGCTTAAAACTAGATCCAACACAGTCTATAATGAAGATAATGAAGCCAGGAACTCTATTGACCAAACATATCAACCGACTCCACCAATGGAGATACTCTAGAAAATTCTGACTGGGATGCGAGAGATGGAAGAACGGAATACAGAAACGTAACACGATGCGTGGATAGCTATGCAAGAACAGATCCATGCTCTTCAGCAGGAGATGGCTCGGACGCGTGCTAAGGTCAGCCAAAGAGAAAATAATGAAGAACATGACATCCGTTCGGAGAACAACATGCGAGAGACAAGACAGGAAAACCACGAGAAAAGTAGGAATGTGCAACGAGAAGAAGGGGAAACCTAGTCTCAGAATCGAGAAAATGAGGTTGTAGAGGAGATGCGCCAGTCCAGAATTATCACCAAGGAAGCTATGGAGGAATTACTAGAACAAAAGATGCTGGAGATGAGGAACCTAGGGAGTACTGGAAAAAGCGACCTTGAATCTCTCACTCGTACCCCGTTGAGCCAGAGATTCTGGTGGCACCTGTACCTAAGAAATTTTTTGCTCAAAAGTTCAAGCGTTACAAAGGCAAAACAAATTCAGTCGATCATCTCTGTCGTTTCAGGCAGATAATGGCACTATATCGGTATGAGGATGGGTTAATGTGCAGAATGCTCCCAACCAGTCTAGATGGAACGACCTTAAAATGGTATCATTCACTCCCTGTCCATTCGATTACTAACTTTGCTGTTATGTCTTCTGTCTTTCTAGAACAATATTTCACATATCGAGCAGTAATAGAAGACACGGAGTACTTCCTCATGATCACGATCAAGGAAAGAGAATCCTTACGGGAGCACACTCACAGATTCAAAGATGAAATGGTGAAGGTTAAAAACTGTGATGATCGGATGACCAGACTAGCTTTTAGAAGAGGGTTAGGACCAAACTCGCCTTTGTTCGAATACTTGTCCAAAATAAAACCTTTATCTATGGTAGAGACTTTCCAAATGGCTTAGACTTATATTACACAGGAAGAAGAAAAGAAGAGTCTGTTGAAAGCAAACGAATGAAAAAGGGAAGAATCGCAGAAGCGAGAAAGGAATTCCAGATCAGAAAGGAAGAGAACTGATAGAACAGACAAAGCCGGCAAAATGGGTGGAAAATAGGAAAGGACATAGTTCCAAAGACATGACTCGAGTAGAGTATATCTAATGGATAAGGTCTACACACCATTGACCCTCTCAGTAAATCAGATCTTTGAACAGATTAAAGACAAGCCATGGTTAAAAAGGCCAGCACCACTTACAAAGGAACCGAATTACAAAGACAAGGATAAGTATTGTTCTTTCAACAAAAGCGGTGGACATTACACCATAGATTGCTTCCAACTCAAAGATTATATTGAAGAACTTATAAAAGATGGCTATCTATGCCGGTTTGTGAAAAGAGAGAGCAGAACCGGGAGGCAGAGAAATAAGATCGTGGTGATGAAAATCGTGACAACGGGAAACAATCTCTTCGCATTATCAACACTATCATTGCACTGACGGAGCAAGAGGGAACAACAAGGAAGGAGGAAGAAGTACTGTAAGAAACCAATGTTGGAGAAGCGCATGGAGAATCGTTCATCCGACAATGAGAATCTGCTGCTGATATTTTATGATCTAGATCTCGAACACGACGGACACCATAATGTCGTGCTTGTCATTTCGATACAGGTCAGAAATTGTCGCTTGAGAAGAGAAGTTGTGGGGACCTCGCAACCGTTGATAGGTTTTAATGGAGCTATCGGTTACTCGGAGGGGATCTTTACGCTCCCTATAAGAGCTAAACCTTTTAATCATATGACTGAGTTTGTAATTCTGGATACTTCATCACCGTACAACGCCATTCTAGGAAGAACGTGGCTGCATAAGATGAAGGCTGTACCGTCAACCTTTTACCAAGTGTTAAAGTACCACTCACCGGAAGGAATCAAGACCATCAAAGGAGACTAGGCTTTAGCCCGCATCTGTTCTGTGACTGCATTGAAGTCAACAAAGAAAAAGTGTACAGAAGAAGTAACTCAATAACAATCAAAGGATGACAGGTCAGACGACCCGAGGTACGAAGCGGGGAAACAGACAGAGTTAGTGTGCTTAAAAGAAAGAACACAAAAAATGATAAATATCGGCACCTACATCAAACAAGCAGAAAAAGACATGTTGATTGACTTTCTATGAAGGAACACAAATGTTTTTGCGACTACTGCACGGGAAATGTCAGGATTTCCAGAAGAGATTATACGCCATAAACTGAACACAAATCCAGCAGTGACACTAGTAAAATAGAAGAAGAGGAGTGCCATATCAGAATGGAATAAAGCAATAAAGGAAGTAGTAAAAAAGCTACTAAACGCAGGATTCATTAAAGAAGTTGACTATCCAGAGTGGTTGGCCAATGTGGTGATGGTGCAGAAAAAGAATGGTACATGGAGAATCTGCATGGACTTCAACGACCTAAATAAAGCTTGTCTAAAGGATGACTATCTGCTGCCAAAATTGATCAAATGGTAGACGCCACATCTGGACATGAGCTCCTCATCTTTATGGACGCCTACTCTAGATATAACCAGGAAAAACTGTTTCAACTTGACCAAGAAAAAACTTCTTTTGTTAATGAATATAGCATCTATTGTTATAATGTGATGCCCTCAGGGTTGAAAAATGAAGGAGCGATATACAGAAGGTTGGTGAACAAAGTATTCCATGGTCAAATTGGAAGATATATGGAGGTATATGTGGGTGACATGTTGGTGAAAAGTAAACAAATGAGGAAACCATATCCAAGATCTTGAGGAGGCAATCTCAGTCCTAAGAAAAAAATCAATAAGGCTGAATCTGGAGAAGTGCATTTTCGGTGTCACTGTAGGGAAGTTCCTTAGCCACTTAATAACCCAGCGAGGCCTAGAAGTTAACCCAGATCGGTGAAGGCTATAATGGAGATTAAGTCTCCAAGGAATAAAAAATAAATTCAATAGATTTATTTCCAGATCAACAGATAAATGAAAATCGTTCTTTGATAAACTGAGGAAGAGCTCTATAGACAGATGGGATAAAAAATGTGAAGAGGCCTTCAACAGAATCAAATAATACTTAATAACTCCCCAACTACTCTCAAAACTAATGCCTGGTGAGCAACTCCTCTTATATGTTACAGTTTTAGAAACAACTGTAAGTGATGTACTCATTAGAGAAGAAGAAAAGAAACAGAAGCCCATATACTTCATCATCAAAAGCTTAGTAGCGGCAGTGGCTGCTGCTAGGAAGCTGAGACCTTATTTTCAGGGACACAATATTAAGGTATTGACGGACACGCTTGTTAAAATTCTGCTACACTCCTCAGAGGTAAGCGAAAGAATGGAAAAATGGACAATTGAACTAAGCTAGTATGAGATCTATTATGAGCCCAGAACTTTAATCAATGGGAAAGTGTTTGCAGATTTCATCGCAAACTTCACCTGAGAAATAATTGATCCAGGATGGCCTAAAAAATGGAGAACGGATCTTGGAAACTATACATTGATGGTGCTTCCAACAATAAGGGAGCAGGAGCTGGAGTAGTGGTGCAAACCTCATTCGGAGAAACATTATAACATTCTATCTCATTTGGATTTAATGCATCGAATAATGAGGCCGAGAATGAAGCGATAATAGCTGGGAGTATCTTTGTTATAAGAATATGATGAAACTGACGTGAAAATATTTTGTGATTCCATGTTAATTGTCAAACAGGTCATGAGAGAATACATAACTAAAGACGAGAGAATGATATGTTATTTATATCAGGCAAAAGAATAACTAAACTCTCTAACTCTTTTCCCAGGGAAGCACATTAATGAGCTAAATGTGTAAGTCCTTGGGGGGGGGGGGCAATTCGTAAGTCCTGCTCTAAAAAAGAATTAAGGGTGTAAATTCTTGGAAGGGACAATTCGTAAGTCCTATTTTCAGAAGGAACCAAGGAAGTAAGTCCTTGGGGGGGGATTCATAAGTCCTACTCTCAGAAAGAACTAAGGGCATAAGTTCTTGGGAGGGACAGTTCATAAGTCCTACGCTCAGAAAAAACTAAGGGCGTAAGTCCTTAGGAATGGCAACTCATAAGTTCTACTATCAGAATGAACTAAGGGCGTAAGTCATTGGGAGGGGAAATTCATAAGTCATACTGTCAAAATGAATTGAAGTCACAGTACTAAAAAAAAGAACGGACAAGAAGAGTTGAACTCAGACCAAAAAGCTCAAAAGTTCATAACATAAAAGCTTCAAGAGCTAAGCCCATACCAGAAAGAAGAGCTGTGCTCAGAATAGTTCGAAATTCATAACAGAAAAGCTTCAGGAGCTGAGCTCAGACCAGAAAGCTCGAAATAGAGTGCCAAGAACAGAGGAGCTTTGGCACTTCAGGAAAGAAAAAAGTCAGAACCTCAGAGTAGAAAAGAAGAACGGATATCCGAACCTCAAAACAAAAAAAGGAAATTACAAATTATGGAAAGAACTTCAGAGTAGAAATTCTTTAGTGGGAAAGCAAAATGAAAGGGACCTGCTAAGAATAAGAAAGTCCAAAAAGTTGCTACTTCACTGCAAAGACAAGTGATACATATGGACATCTATGGGGTAAAAATTTTAATAGATTAATAATTCTAATTGATATAGCTTCAAGGAATTCGAAAAATCTTCTACATGGATGAAAAAGAAAGTACGAAAAAAAGAGTTACAATTGAAATAGAAAGAATCTAAAGAGAAGAAGTATCCTCATTCTAAACCCCATAAGAGATCTTAGTAGGGGTCGAAGCATCTCTTGCAAGAGGAGGAGTAACATCCAACTCTAGAAGGGTTGATTTTGGCTTGGCCTGCAGAAGTGGTGGCTTCACTCTGCTCATCAATAGGGACATCGCAGAGGGGTTTTCTTGGAGGGGCCTTCATTGAGCCGTCTCTGTAACCCACACTGTAGATTACCTACTCAGCTTCATAAAAAAGGCCTGATATTCTTCTCCAACCTCTTTCTATTTCTATTCTAGAGTTTGAGCTTTGCTTGCTTTAACAACTACTAGAGACTCCTTACTAATCTTCAATGCCTCATTCGCAGCCCCCAAAGATTCTGTCAAACTCAGAATCTATGCCTTAGCCCCATCAACTTCTACCGCTTGCTTCTTCGTTGTCTCATCAAGTATAGTCTTTGACTCTTTTAATTGAGCAACCTCTACATGAAGACCCTCAATAATGCCAATAGAATGAGCAACATCCCTTCAGAGCTTCTATAATGCCAAATCTCGCGCAACGTGATGCTCTTTGAGAGCATTATGGTGAATAATGACCTAAAGAGAAAATAAAAATAGTAAGAAAAAGGTAAGGGAATAATCAATAAGAAGGAAAAGGACAAAGAACTATATTCTAACTAAGTTGTGATTGAGAGAAGAAATGAGTTTTCCAACCCTATAGTTCCGAGTTCTAACCAAATCAGCCTCAGAGTTAATCCCACGGGTAACAATGTGAGAAGACTGAGCAGCATCCAAAAAATAGACTGTTGCTGGTATACAGCCAATTTTCTAAACCGTCAAGGATCAGAACCTCTAGCTGCTCCCTGAGATCCAGAAGTAGGATCTTGATTAGTGGCTGGCAGAACTAGAGCATGAACAACAAGATGAGGAGGAGTAGCGAAACAGGGGGGGGTAAATCCTCATCCTGAATGGAAGGAACATCTAAAATGGAAGGATCCCTTGAAGAGCTGGTCTAGTTAGATCTGGGGTGAGTTCACCTCCTGACTTCACGCAGCATAGTACGAAGTCATTTCGACATACTAAGATTTTCTTTCACTTTTTGAAGTAAAGTATTTTCCTCTGAAGAATCATAACTAGAACCGCTGGGAGAAGAGTGTTTAGAAGAGACACATGAATCTCTCACTGGATAGAAAGAAGTCAATGGGGAAAATGTGGAAGACAAAACTGGAGGAGAAATAATAGGAAGATCTCATGGTAGAATGGATAATATCACTATAATGAGTGGCACGACTGAACTCGAGGGCTGAGAGTAGAAAATCATGACATCGTTGCACGAGTCTAGGAGCTCGGACCACTTTTTATGCCGGCAACGGAAGGCGAGGATTAATTTCTCTTCAATCTCCTGAGTTATGTAAGGCTTCTTGTTCTTAAATTTATCTGCAGGAAAAAGGAGGATCAACATATAAAAAAGAGGAAGAGGAAAAAACGTAAACTTAAAGAGAAAAAATGCTGGGAAATGAGGCTTAGGTTACTTACTGAAAGTCCCTCAGTTCCTGGAAATTCTCCAGTGGCATCACTGCCCCAATTTCAACCAATCATAAGGACATCCTCTCCTAACTTTTGTCCCCCGAGGGGATATTAGTCACCATTGACCCTCTATTTTCTGAAGTCTGATTGGAAAGATATAGTACATCACATCCCTAGGTTTAATTACATAACAACATCTCAATTCATCAACTCCTAAATCCAAACCAAATTTCCTATTCAAAGCCTTAAAGCCGAGGAGGATCCTATAAGTGCTGGGAGTAAATTGAGAAGGGAAAGACCACACCAGTTAAAGAAATCTTAGAAAAATGGGGAGAAATGAAGTCTAAGGCCCGGAGCAATATACATTGGACTTACGGTTATCTGGTATGGAAGCCTACAAGGATGACCGGGGTGCCTACTCTCGCCTAAACCAACTACACCATCAGGAGGAAATGCGTTATGAAAGATAGAAAGAAACTTGCTAAGCTCAGTAAAATTTCTAACTAGAGGAACAATATGCTTAAATTCAAGTCCACCCCGACTCATGGCTATTGGAATTACTAACAACAAAGAAAAGAGAAGTAGAGAAGACATAAGACTTACGAAGAAGAAGAGAGGAAAGTAAGCAAAATGAAAAGGAAAGGAAGAATTTATATTGACTTCATGAAAGGTTATAGAAATTAATTAAGAGAAATGAAATGATGACTGACATGCCCTCGATTAAAGGAAAATCTGTAGGAGAAAACGGGACATTGCTGCTAACGCCTATTCAGAGGTTGACAACTGGAAAGAAGGATGACATATTCTGACTAAAAGATAAATAATGGTCATTATATCTGAGTACGAGAATGGGAAGCGACAAAATAAATAAATGAGGAGAGTCAAAACTTCAGAACGAAAATCGAAGCATCAGAACAGACGCTTAGTGAGAACGAATATCGAAGTATCAGGACATACATATAGTTAGAGTGGAAATCGAAGCATCAGAATAGACGCTTAGCGTGAATGGATATCAAAGCATCAGAATAGACATTTAGCGAGAACAGGAATTGGAGCGTCAAAACATACCATTGATGAGAACAGGAGAATGAAATGATAGAAGAGAAAACTCACGCAACCATCAAACGCACGTCATTCGATAAAATAACTATTATTATTGTCCTTTTTTGTAGGTCATTATTATTGCATGTCCCAATAAATATGGGGTTGAAGATCGAGGAATAAAATCATTACATCTGAATGAAGAGAGATTTCATCAAGTGTAACGGGGCAAATGAACATGAATAATTTTTTGTATTCAGCCACGTCAGTAGAGAAGAAAGATAATTAAAACAAATACCACGAAAACATTATAGGGGTAGTTGAATTTGCCATGTTGATAGGTCTAAAGAAGATGATCTGGAGCTACTCGCCTGGTCAAGTAACCAAAGATAAAAGTCACATAGGAAGTCACGTAAGCCAGAGAAGCCAATCAAGGGAACAAGAAGGAATTATCGCCGTGGCAGAGCTGGCAATAATCATCATGACAGTCATATTCACCACACTACATCCAACGGTTCAAAATTAAAAATTTGTTAATACTGATAAGCAAGACTCAGCCATTCATCTAAAGATAAAGCAAATCTTGGAGAATAAGCTCAATCTCGAAGAATATTCAGTTTATTCTTGATTTATTTTAGGAATTTGGTTGAAATACAAGCCTATAAATACAGGCAAAATTATGAATTAAAGGATCATTGAATACAAACCACTAAAATTTACTCACTTTCATATTTAATTTCTCCGCTCTCATTACTTTCTAGTGTAAGGGAAAAATTTCTTTTCATTTGGTTTACCTTTTTTTCTTCTACAATCATCATCAACTCAAAATCACCAAATATCTCATGAATTACCCTAATATCTTGTTAGGAACGCTGAGGTATTAAACCCTCAATCACAATTGAAGTCATGTAGTGAAAATGAGACATAACGATAGACAACTCGTAGAAGGATTATATTACGGTAAAAGGATTACAAGAATTTCTCTCTAAAATAAGGAGATTACAATTGACAATACCCTATCTCTTATAATAGGAGAAAACACACACACTTTAACAAAAGGGAAAGACAAGGAGAGACTCTAATATTTAGGAGAAACTAATTTTCTCTCTAAACCACTCTCACTCTTGCTCTCTAACTTCTCTCCAAGTTGAATTTCCAAAATACTTTCTCCCACATATATTTATAGGTGAATGTTTATAGGTGAGAGAGGTGGTGGAAGACGCTTGCTTCTTACTTCTTGCAAGCTCTAGAAAATTCTACTACTCCTTGCTTCTAGCAAGTTGTAAAAGATTGCTTCTAACAAGTTCTAAAAGCTCCTTCTACTACTTACTTTTAGTAAGTTGTAGAAGTTTGCTTTTGACCAAAGTCAAAAGCTTTAAGCAAGATGGCTTTACACCACAACATATCTCCAACTTAAAGCCATTCTTGCAATCCTTCTATTCTTTCTACTTTGCGATTTCCATGTTGCTTATATTTCTACTAGACCAATAGAGGTTCGACACCACGTAAACTTTGTGTTGTGAACGGATTTCATTAACAAATCTGCTAGGTTATCTCTAGTATGGACTTTCTACATATCCACACTTACGTCTTCCATCTTTTCATGAACGAAGTGATATTTGACTAGTATGTGTTTTATTTTCGAGTAAATGCTGGATTCTTTGTCAAGTGGAAAACACTCAGACTATCACAAAAAGAGGACTTTTCTCTTGTTTGTGGCCAAGCTCCTCTAATAACATTTGCAACCAGATTGCCTCTTTACTAGCGTCTGAAGCTGCCACGTATTCTGCATTCGTCGTTGAGGTTCTCAAGATAGACTGCAGTTTTGAAACCCATCTTACAGCTCCTCCAACAAGAGTAAACACAAAACCTATGGTGGACTTGCTTTTATCAAGATCATCTACAAAGTCTGAATCAATGAAACCTGTGACGGTAAAGTCTGATCCTCCATAACATAATGCAGCATTTGAGGTACCCTTGACATATCTCAGGATCCTTTTCACAGTATTATAATGTTCTCTACCATGATTCACCATGTATCGACTAACCGCTCTGACTACTTATTTCATGTCTGGTCTTGTACATACCATAACAAACATTAAACTACCCACTGTAGATGCATATGATACTCAAGACATTCCATCCTCTCTGCTTCACTACTAGGACTCATCCTTGAGGATAACTTTAAATTAATAAGAAGAGGGGTATAAATTGGCTTACAATTTTTCATATTGAACCGTTGTAAAATTTTCTTCAAATAGTTCTTCTGAGAAAGTCAAATCTTATTATTATTTCTGTCTCAAAGAATTTACATCCCTAGAATCTTGTTTACTTCTCCCAAGTCCTTAATTTTAAACTCCCTAGTCAACTGAGCCTTCAAATCTTTAATACGTTCTTTGTTGAAGCCTGCTACTAACATGTCGTCAACATACAACAATAGAATAATGAAATCACCATCATCAAATCTCTTGTAATAGGCACAAGGATCTGGGTTGAGTCTGTTACATCCAAGGCTCATTATGAAGGAATCAAATCTCTTATACCAACATCTCGGCGCCTGTTTGAGATCATATAGATATTTGTTCAACCTTTAAACTAAGTTCTCTTTTCATTTTTCTTCAAAACCTCCTGGTTGGAGCATATAAATATCTTCTTCAAGCTCCCCATGAAGAAATGTAGTTTTCACATCCAACTACTCTAAATATAAGTCAAATGTAGCACATATCGCCAGGACCACTGGCACTGTTATAAGTCAAACAATAGGAGAAAATATCTCGTTGAAGTCGACGCCTTCTTTCTAAGAAAATCCTTTCACCACCAATCTAGTATGATACCACTCCACTTGGTCATTGCAATTTCACTTGATCTTATAGACCCATTTATTCCCGATGGCCTTTCTTCCTTGTGGTAGTGGAATAAGGTCCCATGTTCTATTTTTATGGAGAACTTTCAATTTCTTCTTGCATTACTGCCAGCCATAAAGAAGCTTTTGAGCTTTGAATAGCCTCATGTAAAGTTGATGGCTCTCCATCCTCTATTAGAAGACGGTATGCACCATTTCCCTCCATAATATAGTCTGACTGCCAAGCTGGTTCTCTCCTCTCCCGAGTTGACTATCTAACATATGGAGTTACAAACTCAGCTTCCTCGTGTTCTTCGTGCTCCGGTGCTGCTTCAGAAGAATCTGGAACTCCTTCTTGATTTTCAATTACAGTAGTCTCTAGTTTCTCCTGTGAAATGCTATCATTTTCTTTTCCTTGTAGTTTATCTTCTAAGAAGATTACGCCTCTGCTGATGATCACCTTGTGAGAAGTGGGATCCCACAGGCGGTATCCCTTCACTCCATCAGCATACCCTAAGAAAACATAGTTCCTAGATTTTGGATCCAGCTTCGATGTTTCTTGGGCATTATACATGATATATACAGGACTTCTAAATGTATCTAAGCGAGAATAATCAGCTGGCTTACCAGTCCACATCTCCATTGGCATTTTTAGATTGATTGCGGTTGAAGGTGATCGATTGATGACATAGCTGGCGATCTAGACTTCTTCAGCACAAAATGACTTTACTAACCTAGAGTTCTCAACGTCACTGTTATTCGTTCAAGCAAGGTTATGTTCATCCGCTCTACTACTCCATTTTTTGTGGATGTACGCCGTCATTAACTATCTCTCAATACCTTCTTGTTGACAAAATCTACCATTGTATTCTCCTCCATTGTATATCTTAAACACTTGATCTATTTCTCAGACTCAAGCTTCACACGCACTTTGAAAGTTTTGAAAACTTCAAACACATATGAGTTATATTTTATTGAATACACCCAATATCTCCTAGAGTAGTCATAGATGAAAGACACAAAGTATCTGGCACCTCTTAGGGACAAAACTATTGCTTGCTAAATATCAGAATGGATCAGCTCCAACATAGTTTTGCTTCTAACAATAGAACTGTTGAACTTTAATCTGAACTGCTTACTAATAACACAATGCTCACAAAAGGGTAATGAAACATTTTTTAGCCCTGGAAGAAGCTTTTGTTCGCGAGAATCTTCAAACCTCATTCTGACATGTCACCAAGTTTATGGTGCCACATCATCATAGATTATTCTGCTTAACTTACTGTCGTCACAGATGTTTCTCCCTCTTGTAGTGTTTCTCGTTTAAGCATGTATAAACTCACAACTATCTTTTCTGCTTTCATCACCATAACTACGCCTTTTACTATCTTCATGATTCCATTTTGTACATGGGTTTCATACCCACTGCTATCTAATCATCCCAACGATAATAGATTTTTCTTTAGACCTTTCACATGTCGTACCTCCTGGATGGTGCGAGCAGTACCATCATACATCTTGAGTTTGATAGTACCAATACCAGTGATCTCTAAGGCATGATCATCTCCCATGAACATAAACCCTCCTGAGATGGGCTCAAATTGGTGGAACCATTCTCTCTGTGGGGTCATATGCCATGTTACTCATGTGTTTATAAGCCAAACATTCACGAACCTTCTTCTGCCTTCAGTAACTGTTGTTACATCACTATATAAAATCTCACCATCATCTGAGGTACTTGCTACACAACCCTAAGCTTTTGATGACTCAAGACTTTTACCTTTGGCCTCTTCATGCTTCTTGAGTTCCCAACACTCCCTTTTGTAGTGCCCTTACTTACCACAATTATGACACTTGACGTTTTTCTTCCTTCAAGATTTTGATGTACTCTAATTTTGACTCCCACTAAGGCCACATTCCAATGATCTCTCTCATCACCGTCAAAGTTTTAGCTTGTTGTGAGCCTCCCAGTATGTCTTCTTTGTTTTTGTGCGACTTTCATCTTCAAGAATCACAATTGCAATATCATTAAAGACTAGAACTTTTACATTGTTGATCAAATTGACCATGAGTTGATCATACGAATCATGTAGACTCTAAAGTAGAATTTCGGCACGTTCACCTGCCTCTATGGTATGCCCCATTTTTGTGAGTTGTGAAAATATAGTGTTTAGGGTCTTGATGTGGTTAGTCACCGAAGTCGACTCCATCATCTAAAGAGTGTAAAGTTTCCTCTTCATGAAGATTTTATTATGTAGTGATTCGGCCTCGTACAATTTTGTTAGATTATCCCAAATCTCTTTTGTTGTCTTTTTCTCTGTCACACTTGATAGTACTCCATCGGCTAGTGCTAGATGCATATTAGCAATGGCGTTGCCATCCATCTCGTTCCACTTGCCGTCAGTGATCTCCTCGGGCATATCTCCAATTTTTGCCAAGCAATTATCTTTTCTCAAGATTGCACTCATTCTCATTTTCCATAATGAGAAATTATTCCCATTGATTTTTATTTCGTACTTTGTCGCCATTATTGAAGATGCATTTTCTCCACCAACTGGATCTTATGGTAGCACAAAAAACCAGCTATAAACTCGGTGCTCTGATACCACTGTTAGGAACGTTGGGGTATTAGGCTCTCAATCACAGCTGATGTCGTGTAATAAAAATGAGACAAAATGATATGTAACTCATAGAAGGATTATATTATGACAAAAGGATTACAAGAATTTCTCTCTAAGATAAGAGGAGCACAATTGACAATATAATCTCTCTTATAATAGGAAATAACACACATTCTCTAACAAAAGGGAAAGATAAGAAGATACTTTAATATTTAGGAGAAACTAATTTTTTCTCTAAATCACTCTTCTTCTTGCTCTCTAACTTCTCTCCAAGTTGGATTTTTAAAATACCTTCTCCCACATATATTTATAGATGAGAGAGGTGGTGGAAGAAGTTTGCTTCGTGCAATCTCAATAAGCTCCTACTACTACTTGTTTCTAGCAAGTTGTAGAAGTTTACTTCTAGCAAGCTCTAGAAGCTCCTTTTACTATTTGCTTCTACCCAGTTGTAGAAGCTTGCTTCTAACAAGCTCTAGAAGCTCCTTCTACTACTTGCTTTTGACCAAAGTCAAAGGCTTTGAGCAAAATGGCTTTACACCACAACATATCTCTTATCCAATAACCTATATCATTTAGAATGATTAGAAATGTAGGATCGATATGGAAACCCAATCTAAGCTCACAAAAAAATAATCTTACTCACTCAAAAAATTTGCAAGTATAAAGTTCAAAATATTAAGAGAGATTTATGAGAGTGTTGAGAAGGTTTTAAAAGCAAGTCTTTTGGCTATGAATTGTGTTTTGTGAAGAGAAATGAGGTGTATTTATAGAGGAGATAGATGTTAGGGTTTATGAGGGAAAATTTTAAATTTTGAATATAGACAAAGAAAATGACATTTCATTCTTAATAAGGAGGACAAAAAATCATTGACCTAAAAGACAATGAATACTCCTATCCAAAATAACACAATATGGTCAAAAATCATTTGGGTAAGTCACACCTCTATTTATCTACTTAAAATTAAAACTTACTTTGTTTGTCATTTGTCATTATCTCCATCTCATGTATTTTGTCTATTGTACAAGAGATATATGATTTTAGGTGTTTAGGCTTTTTTATGGATGAAAACTTAATTTAATGATAGACATTTCTAAATAAATTGAGCTTTAATAAAGGTAAAATAAAATGAGTAACCTCCTAATAAAAATTACATGAAAGTAAATATCTTCATGATTTTCAATCTTCTTGCTTTATGAACTCCTATGAAAATAAATATTTTCATGATCGTCAATTGAAATGTCTTGTCGTAATTTTTTCAATAACCTCTGCAAACTTGATTAAATTTATTAACAACGTCAATATCTTATTGTCATCAAAAGTTATCTCATAGAGATATAGGGCTAACAAGAAATATATGAATCTAATCAATAATGTTAACGCATTAAAAAACTTATTGACTTGGAATCCATGTATCACTTTCATTTTTCTACTAAAGGAGATATGATAATATGTGGGATCAAACTGCGTATCATATCAAGGTAAAATCTTACTGTGACAAACTGGGCTGATTGTGTGATCAATTTATCAGTCTGATAGTGTTGTGATGAAACATGACAAAAAGAAATATGAAACCAAACACAAACAAGTTTTTATGTGGTTCAATCAAATTGGCTACATGCATGACAGATCCACCATCAAAAAATGAATTACACACTATAACAATCTCATTCTAAAATACTCAAAGCCATAATACACCCAATGTCTTCTCACACTATTATGTCTCACAAAGACCCTAAGCCTAACATTGTATTTATAGTCACACTCTCATAACCTTAGGATTTCCAAACAATGAAATTACAAAACTAACTATTCTCATGAGTTGGTCCCATAACAATCTCTACCTCCAACCTATGAGCGAGAAACACCCAACCAGGGTGTTTTGATCACAGACTATACTTGCTTCATAGCTAAGCCTACACCCTCATAATATTATCTTTAAATCACACATTCTTTTAGATCGGTTGTATGCATCGTTCTTCTTGTCTAAAAACTCTAACACTCGCTCCACCTTGAACAGTGTTACCATCAACTTGTACAAGTTCCTAAAACTTTTATATGCTTTCATTATGACCAAAGCACCTCTGATAACTAATAGCTCTACCTCTTTCCCAATACCCATAACCCAACAAATCAAGTCTTCCTAAAAGAAATCAAATTACTTTTCAACTCTAGCACATGTCTCACATCATTAAACGTCTTCACAGTTCATCAAACATTCTTACTTTCATTTTCTTCTCTCTTCAATCTTACATTCCTTATCATCAACCAACATGACATTCCCTTCGTTACAAATCTCATACTTATCAAATCAATCTTTATTTCAACGCATATGAAATGAGCATGCAGAATCTAAAAGTCACAGATCTTTGCCATGAGTTACCGAAAGGACCTCATTGTTACCTTCAAACTCATTACTCTCAACCAAAGTTGTTGTGTCTATGTTCTTCTCTAGAGATTTCTTCTTGAGCTTTTTGCATGTCTATTATCATCTTTCTGCACTGATATTGAAAGTGTCTTTTTCATGATAATATAACACTTAACATTACTCATATCTCTCTCTAAAATTATCTTATGACATACTCATACCTCAAGTCGAATCTCACTAAATGATGCATTACATTCACCTTTAACCACTGGTTGCTTAGACTCTCCAGTCTCTAACAATACAACAGTTATTTCCTCCACCTTGAGAGTCTCTTTTTTGACCAATAACATGTCACTTTGTTATCACATGAAGGTGAAAGTGAGGTCAATAACAACAATGTTGATCTTCTTCATCAATCTTAGCATCAACACTAACCAATTATGTAGCCAATCTATTAAAATTACTTATATGATCTTCGATTTCACTACCTTCTTTCATACACAGTTGATATAACTTTTTCTTTAAATGCCATTAATAAAACTTTTTCTTTAAATACAGCCGGTTTGTGAATGACTTGAACACATATCATCTCTAGTTTTCTCCATAAGGCCTCAAGTTTTTTTTTTTTGGAACTCATAAAGCTTCAAGTTGAAGTTTCATTCAACACACTATACTTGATTTCTTTTGCTACACATAATTTAATAGTACTTACGAGTTTCATCTCAAGTTCTTCTCATCATCATTGAACATGTTAGTTAGCTTCTTTGACTTTCTTATTAGCGCCATAAACCATTCATGTTGTACAAGAATATCTTTTGCCGTACTCTGCCCCAGACTAAATTTTTTTTTAGAATAATTCAGTGTACTAGTAGAGAAACAAACTCACTACTAGGACCGTAACAATCACCAGACATAACTTAGTACTATTCTAAACCAGGAGCTAAAGAAATAAGTCAACCCCTAAACTCTCTTCCTCGTGAGTTCTCACAGCTATGGAGTGTTAATTTAGCACAAAAAACTTTCAAATTAAAATAACCAAACACACTTTACGCAGACCACAAAAACAAACATAGTGGAAAATCAATTAAAAACTCACCAACTATAATTACCAAAGCACCACGACCTCACACATACAAACGAAACTTATACCACCTAATCAGAAAATCCGATTGCAAAGTTCTTCGATTTCTCTAACCGGCTCTGATAAAAAAAATATCAAACCAAACACAAATTAGTTTTTACGTGTTTCAGTCAAACTGTTGATATCTATGATAGATATGCTATTAAAAAATGCATTACGTACACACTATAATAATCTCACTCTCATACACTCACAACCCCGATACACCCAATGTCCTCTGACATTTTTATGTCTCATCAAAACTCTAAACCTGACATTGTATTTATAGCCGCGCTTTCATACCTAAGTTTCATAAACAATAAAATTTTAAAACTAACTATCCTCATAGATTGGTACCAGTCCCACAACATATAGCTAGGAAGCATTTCCGTCAATGATGTTTTCGTGAATTGATATATCTAGTTTATTTGAACTATCAAGAAAGAAAGAAAAAATTAACAGGCAAAGATCTATGAAGTTGTTTTCTAAAAGTGGTAACGATGTCATTGAATTTTATCTTCATTTTCTCTTTCAAACTTTTTATTTAGAAAAATTATGCCACACCCATTTAATGTAAATTATGTAACAATGATTTTCAATGAATCCTTCTGAGATTTTGGAAAAAATGTGGTGACATAATGACTTTTTTCTCAGTAAAATATAGACACCATTTAGGTGTATTGACTTCAACTTTTCCTTAAAATCAATGCATTTAGCGGAATTAGTATTTTCTATGGCTTGTGAATATAACTGTGGAGGTTTTTTTTATTCCTACATCAAAATTTATTTCCTGCAGATAAATCACGTAGTTACGTGAAATAACATGTCTTGTTAGCCTTTGAGATCTTCTCAAAAGTTGTTGGCTGAGAGTATACCACAATACTTCTAATGGCGTACATTATCCTTATTAGATGGGAAACCATCGTAGTTAAATTGTCGTTAAGCATTCTCTACGGGTTTGTAAAACAACAATCTCTCGAAGACGAAAATGTGTCAAGTATCAACTCTTATTTCTTCAAATCAAACTTTAGTGATTTCTCACTCCTAGTAGCTAGGTCTCGACTTTTTATACGAATCTAGCTTGCATGACTAAACTAGTATCCTAATATTCTTAGAGAAATTAAATTTGTAAATGTTTGATTATGCATTTCAGCAATTACCTTCTAATTTGGCAACCAATGTCATATACTTATATGATGGTGTGAATGATATCAAATAGTTCTTTACTTCTTTACTTTGCACCTTTGTCAATGTGTTTAGTTTGCTTACTTATGTCATGTTTATTTACATTCAAAATCGGATGAAGACTCGAAATCATTTTCTATCAGAAGCAGAATAAAATTGTCAAAAATTAAAATTCAGAACTAGATTAAGATGTTTATTAACAGACAATTAATATTATTTTTTATTTAATTGTTAACTAAAAAGCTTATTTTATGTATCCAACAAAGAAACTTAGCAGAGAAAGAAATATCTATGTTATAGGCGTTCCTTGACTATGTGTAGCAACACATGTTGCACTACGCCAAGAGGATTACATTAGGAGAAGGTTTTAAGGTCCGACCACCCAGAAGGAGGAAGTAGAAGGAGAAAGCTCGCTTAATTCGTCAGATTCCATGAAGAAAGATCAGCTGTCTCTCAGTGTCTACATCACCATTGCTCATCAAAAGTAACATTCCACGTGGCATCTTCCCATAAGGCCCAAATGCCCCAACGAGTCCAATCATCATGATAGACGTCAGATCAACCTCTGATTAGTCACTTTGAAGACATATCAACATTTAATAACCATCAGTTTATGTCTGCTCGGGGGAACAGCAACATTAAAGACCGCATCTCATCCAACTAATCAAGGAAAGTTGAAGGCTTCCCTCACATGCTGTCTAAGCTTCTTCGACACGCTCCCTCCCGCAATGCGTCGGGAATAAATATCCTCACCCACTATGGAACAAGGTAATCAACTCTCCCCTGAGAAAAAATCTGCCAAATTTCTACTAAGATATTGGCTTAGGCATGGAGGCCCTTAGGTGAGGAACCCTCCCCCTGCGGTTCTCCTCATTCTTTGGGTTATTTATTTTTGTTTTGCAGATATTCAAGCTGAGATGACCTCTAGTCGCCAAGGGGAGAGCATGTATTCGTGTCGTTGAGATTTTCAGCTTCAACAGTGGGTGTCGTCTATGGGAACGACGTCAAAACTATTCCTATTTTAAAACATTGAGACCTTTGTGCCTCCATAAAGAGAAAATGAGTCTGATGTCATCGTCTTACTCTGACAAGATCCTAGACGAGAGGGGAGATCCCCCTTCTCTTCGTCTAGAGAAGAACTCCCTGCCGCTATAGCGATCACACAACGAAAAGAGAATGATATAGTGGTTGCGCCCTTTAAGGTGACCCGAAGGAGGAGGAAGGACATGTTGGTAATCACTCAAATCATAGTGGCTTCTTGTACAAAAATGATCCTCCCTCCTGACCGCTCACTAGTGGAGCCATCATGCACTCAGAGAATAACATGGGAAAACCATCTCAGAAGGGGCGAAACGACGCCCTGACCCGGAGAAATTGTAACCTCTTGAGGGAATCAGGACCAAAATGAAGCCAGGCTTTAGTTGGTCAAGCCCCCGCTTAGTGGTGGAGGAACTGTCTAATAAGAAGGGTTATGAATGAGGACACCACGTTAAACAACCCCCTGGTGTGCTCCTGGTCACCCACAATATTGCTTGACGAAGGGGGAGAGCATGATTGTCGAAGAATAAATGAATGCAAACACTTTTGAAAAATATTTGGGAGATAAAATGTGGGCGGCTGTGAAAGACGAAGGAAAACATCAACAAGCTACCCTTGGCAAGGCAATTGTTTGGCCCCCGTTCAATTTCTCGATGTCCTTTTGGCCACCAATAATTTTGCAGAGCTACCGGACAAATGAAAAGCCGCGGTAAGTAGATAAACGAGTCTTCAATTGAAATACAAAGCCTTTCATCGGCTCTCTATAATAGGTCATTCCCAACAAGTAACATATATATGCCACGTATCATAGGTCTGAGCTGACATGGTTCCCAACCTTCGAGCCCCGCCTAGAGTAATACAGGAAGAGGTATACCAAGTCAAAATCGATACACTAGCTCACGGGTAGAAGATGAGAATAATCACAAGGACTCTTAAACCAATTTCCCCAAGGGATAAGGCTTCTAATGGTGGAGCATGCAAGTATGCTCCTCCTAAGCATTCGTATGGAGCATATAAACCTACGAGAATATAGGCAACCGGGAAAAGACCATGACCAGTGAACTACCTGGAGAGCAGCCTAGAGAGGAATCTGGCTTGCATCCTATCTCCCCAGATGGGAAACGCTCTAGCCAAAGCAAGAATGCATAGCTAGATGCCAAAGGAAAGAAGTTTGACTTGCATTTTATCTCGCTAGACGAGATTAAAAGTGATGTATGACTTGCATTCTAGCCCGACAGACGAAAAAATAAGCTCTAGTCAAAGAAGAAATGCTTGGTTAGACTAAAAAATAATAAAAAATAAAGTCTGGCTTGCATCCTAGCTCACCATACGGGAAAAAGGCTCTAGCCAGAGCAGGAACGCCTAGTTAGATGCCAAAAAAAAGTTTAACTTCCATCCTAGCTCACCATATAGAAAAAGGCTCTAGCCAGAACAGGAACACCTGGCTAGATGCCAAAATAAAAAAGAGAACTATGGCTTGTATCCTAGCTCGCCAAACGAGAAACGGCTCTAGACAGAGTAGGAATGTCAAGCTGCATGGTAAAGGAAAGAAGTTTGACTTGCATCCTAGCTCGTCAGATGGGAAAATACTCTAACCAGAGCAGGAACACCTGGCTAGATGCCATAGGAAAGAAGTCTGGCATGCATCCTAGCTCGCTAGATGGGAAAATGCTCTAGTCAGAGCAGGAATGCTGGGCTAGGTGCCAAAGGGAAAATAGAAGTATGGCTTGCATCCTAACTCACCAGACATGAAAAGGCTCTAGCCAGAGCAGGAACGCCTGGTTAGATGCCAAAGGAAAGAAGTTTAGCTTGCATCCTAGCTTATCAGACGGGAGAAGGTTATAGCCAGAGCAGAAATGTCTTACTAGATGCCAAAAGGAAAGAAGTTTGGCTTGCATTTTAACTCGTCAGACGAGATTAAAAAGTGATGTTTCGATTTCATTCTAGCTCATCAGACGGGAAAAAAGTTCATGTCAGAGTAGAAATGTCTGGCTAGACTCTTAAACAATAAAAAGTGAAATCTGGCATGCATCCTAACTCGCTAGATGGGAAAAGGCCCTAGCCAAAGCAGGAATGCTTGGCTAGATGCTAAAGAAATGAAGTATGGCTTGTATCCTAGCTCATCAAACGGGAAAAGGCTTTAGTCGGAGCAAAATTGCCTGGCTAGATGCTAAAGGAAAGAAGTCTAGCTTGCATCATAGCTCACCAAACAGGAAAAGGCTGTAGCCAGAGCAGCTATGCCTGGCTAGATGCTAAAGGAAAAAGAGAATTTTGGCTTACATCTTAGCTAGCCAGACGAGAAAAGACTCTAGCCAGAGCAGGAACACATGGCTAGATGTCGAAGGAAAAAGAGAAGTCTGTATTGCATCTAGCTCATCAGATGAGAAAAGGCTCTAGCCATAGTAGAAACGCCGGGCTAGATGCCAAAGAAAAGAAGTCCGGCTTGTATCTTAGCGCATCCAACGGGGAAATACTCTAGTTAGAGCAGGAACACCTGGCTAGATGCCAAAGAAAAAAATTCTGGCTTGCATCCAAGCTCGCTAGATGAGAAAAGACTCTAGCTCATTTTCTAAGGATGATGCCTCGTAATAGAGGTTGGGCTTTGCAACTATGATCTGCTAACCAACGAAAATAAGGGGTTCACCACACATGATCATCGATGGCAAGAAAATCACCACGAATTTGACACCAATGACTTTGAGGCACGAAATTTAAAAGACAACAGAGAGGGAGGGAATGATTCATGGAAAGGAAAATCAGAGAAGCCTCGAGAGAAAGCCTCCAAAATGAAAAAGGACCCGAAAGGGGAAGGACTACAGTTCTCGTAAAAGGGAAAGAATAATTGAGGGCAAGGACAAGGTTGGTAAAGATCTCAACTCTCTCAGGAAGGCGAGGATGAAGAAAATGAGAAGGGATGCCTATTTATAGGCCTTGAAGAAGGAAACCGCTCATTTAATAGGATTAAAATAAGCCATGATACCGACCCTTAAGGCGATCCCACACCCAATGAATGACCGTCTCACGAAGAAATGGGATAATTTCAGAAAACTAAACGTCACTCACGCGTCCGCAGGAATGAAGCAACGCATCAATGAGTCAGGCCTATCGGTTGGCGACTCTCCCCCTCCTTTGTACGCA
This sequence comes from Datisca glomerata, assembly GCA_003255025.1. Lineage (NCBI taxonomy): Eukaryota > Viridiplantae > Streptophyta > Magnoliopsida > Cucurbitales > Datiscaceae > Datisca > Datisca glomerata. The sequence goes on from QANY01002976.1 coordinate 375,602, forward strand.
TCCACGTGCCATCATCACTCCTACTCCCAAGTGATCGATGGCATTGAATCGCGATAAGGATAGGGGGAGCACGCGCACGGACGAGTCACGATAAAAAATAGTCAGACAATTAATCTCATTTACCATGGGCTTCCCAAGATTCAAGTTCAAGTGAGGGTTACCACATAAAGTTAACTCCGACAAGGAACCTGGGTAAAGAAGTCTTCAGACCTGGGGGAATAGGGTCTCCCAAGTCCTTGACTTGGGTAGGCACTCCTTGACTACTTTTAGTGTAGCAACACATGTCGCACTACGCCGAAAGGATTACACCCAGACAAGGTTTTAAGGCCCGACCACCTAGAAGGAGGAAGCTGGCCTTGCCAGGTCAGCTCCCAAGAAGATCGGGTTACACCAACCCGAGTATATGAAGGGCAGTGAAAGTAAAGTCCGTAAAAAGAGCTCGACCGTCTCTTAATGTCAGCACCATCATTGTCCGCTGAAAGTATCATTCCACGTGGCGTCCTCCCATTAGGCCCGAACTCCCAACAAGTTCAATCATCATGATAGGCGTTAGATCAGCCTCCAATTAGTCACTTTGAAGGCACATCAATATTCAATAACAATCACTTTATAAGCTCGATCAGGGCAACAACGACCTTAAAGATTGCATCTCATTCATCCAATCAAAGACAATCGAATGCTTCCTTCACACGCTTCCTAAGCTTCTTCGACATCCACAATGCCTCAAGTATAAATATTTCCACCCACTCCAGAACGATGTAAGCAACTCTCCCCTAAGGAAAATTGTGTCAAATTTCTATCATGATACTGACTTAGGCATCGGAGGCCCTTAGGCAAGGAAACCACCCTCGGTTCTCCTCGTTCTTTGAGTTCTTTACTTGTGTTTTACAAACATTCAGGCTGAGAGGACCTCTAGTCGCCAAGGGGAGAGTATGTATTCGTGCTATTGAGATTCTCGGCTTCAATAATCTACTTCTTATTTTAGCAGAGTCAACATGTGTTCATCATAATCCAAGATAAATGCAACTAACTACTATGGAATAAGTAGATGCAATATGAGTTAAGGAACCGAAGCAATCTTTTCTAACAGATTGACAAAAGTACACCTAATTATGCTTAGTATATAAATTTCATGTTTTTCTAGATTACATACAAGTTTTAGAGTTATAATCGTACACGATTAAAGTTGTTTTGCGTTAATATAAAATTCAGCATGAGTACATTATTGTGCTAAGCTGTACATTTCTTCATTAAACGGTGATGCCATGATCGAAACTGTGTCTATGTGAAACTACAAATAGTAAACATCATATTTTAGATATAGATCAAACCAAACCCATTCAACATTTGATTTTTTAAGTGCAAACGTACTGTGTATAAAAAGAGATAAGAATATCATAAACATAAATAACAAACAGTGTATCATATTTTAAGCCACGCTTGAGCCACTTAACAAGTGCAATATGACATAGAGTGTCTGCAGCAAAAGCTACGTGACATTGGCAATATTTGTCTTGTTTCAAGAAGCAAGCAATGAAACAATATTAAAAATTACAGGCAAGTAGAATAGTAAATTAAATGTTATGTATGAGAAACAAGTTGGAAAATACATGGCTAGCTTAGTCCTGATTTTTGAGTGTATGGTGGGGCTGATGTAACTTGTTTCTAGTGATCTCTTCTTCAACAACATATATATATTGTTCTCTTCTTTGGTACATAACAAAAGAATAAAGTTGGATTTCTTTCTTGCGTCTTGTCGCCACATCCACAACTTTTCTCAACTTTAAGTCTTCGTTTTGTATGTACAGAATATTATATGGTCATATTTGCTTGATATACAAGATATTTTATTTAGTTTTCTTATTATCTTGAAATGAAAAATGACTCAAAACAAATTTAAATGCGAATTACAATTTCAACTGATTTTGAAAACTGCTTTTTAAATAAGTATTTAACTGATTTTGAGAACTGCTTTTTAAGCAACTTTTTAAAAGATTCATAATAAAGCTTTTAGTTTACACACTATTATACCAATCACGGTTTTGGGCATTACACTTTTTTTTTTTAAATTACGTAATTATCATTGTTTTTACTTTTTTAAAAGCACCAACAAACGGGGCTCTCAATTTTCGAAATGTAACATGTTGAACATTTGAGATATTTTCATGGAAAATTATATAACTATCAATTTTCTGACATTTTCAACTAGAAGAATATTCTCTCACCCACACAATCAAAAAGGAAAAGTAAGGCATGAGATATTTCTAAAAATGACAATTTTAAAATTGATCACTTGAGTAAACATCATTCTTCACTTAATTAGAAGGTCATATATGATTTGACAAAAAAGAGGGTCATATATTGAAAGTAATATGTCTTTTGGCATTATCCAAAAGTCTTGAGCCCTTGATTTATGTGTTTCCTTTGCACGTTTATATGGTTTATGACTATATATTATATTATGTTTTACTCCAACTTTTTGGTTAATTGCCCTTTTCCTTCATTGTTTTTCTGTAATATTGAAATGTGGGTTCGGGGTCATTTTAAGATTGATACTTTATCAATCGTAATCTGAACCTTTTAGGTGGGGTCATAATTAAATTGTCTCTCCACCAGAGTTGGCAAGGTTCTTTGGAAAAATTCGTAGAAGAAAGTTTCATAATTTTCATTTTTAATTGAAGTTTTGGAGGTAGAGTCTTCTCCTGGATATTATACATTCTCTATGGAAGAAAATATACATTTTTTTTGTGAATTAAGAAAAAACAAAAGTATACGTGAGTTGATTTTAAACATGAGACCAACTTATAGTCTAATATCTTCCTTCATGTAAAATTTTCTTTTCTTGTCACAAACATGAGACCAACAGCATGGCTAGTTGCAACGTTCTGTAAACCATACATCAAAACACAATGTTTTGATGCATTATTTAAAGCGATTGCAACAGTTAAGGTTAACCGTCGCAATAAGACAATCTTGTGCGATGATTTATGAAAAACCGTCGCAACTCCGCAATTTTTTACGACGGTTGGTCGAACCGTTGTAACAGTATCCCTATGTTTCGACCGATTGCGACGGTTGGCCCAACCGTCACTATAAAAGAAAAATGCCATGATAGCGGCCAAAAAATGCTATCGTAGCAGTTTGATAGCATTTTCTAAAACGCAATATTAGTAATGATATTAAAAGTCAGAACATATGATAACGTTTTTTAAACGCTATGGTAGCCCTACGATAGCATTTTTTAAACGCTAATGTATCTCTACCATGGCATTTTTTAAATGATGTGATAAGTTTCTTATAGCATTTTTTATCTCTTTTATAGCATTTTTTGAAAGCTTAAAAGACATTTGATAGCATTCTTTTCATGCTATAAAATGTTGTGAAACATGTTACATTTTTATCTCTTTAATAGACATTTGTTAATGCTATGAAATAGCTTTGATAATCTTTTTTGTTACTATTCTTGTAATTGTACAAATATAAAAATAATTAACTTACTGACAATGTCACAAAATAACAAAATCACATCATTTTATATAATTACTCAAAATCATTACATATTATTCCACTAGAAATCATATCTCAAAATGATAATTACATATTGGTTTTTTTCATAGAGCAAACCAAAATAATATATCCTAAGGAAAAAAATTTAAACTAGTATAAATTCACATCTAAATAAATCTTACAACCACATTGCTTAAAGTGAGTGTTTCCATTGGCACAATAGCCACCATGGCATTCGTCCGTCACAATTATGGTCCCGGCTCGTCTAGAGCATATGCTCTTGTCCAGACACTTCACCTTGTAGCATGCGTCATACCCTTCACCTTTCTGAATAGTATTAGAAGTCATAAATTCATTAGTTTCATATAGAAACAATACAATTTTTATGCAATAAAAGGTTGTTATTTACATCTACAGGTTTTTCCCCTCTCGCTCTCTCACAATTTGGAATGTTGTTAAAACATTGGAAAGAATGAATATTTTAAAGCCAACATTTATACATTAATGTTTGTGTAGAAAAATATCACCTCTGCCAACATTTATACACTAAATATATTACAAAAGATTATGAGAAATGGGAAGAAACTTATAATTCATAGAAATGACTTTTACCTGTCCAGACAAACGATGATGAGAAATGTGAAGAAACTTAGGAAGGATTAATTATCTTCTACATGTCCCATTTCTTGTCATCTGTCACATTTCTACAATTAATTCCAACAAAAAGTATTTAACATGAAAATCCCCTTTAAAAGATAACCAAACTATTCTTTTACAAGCTCATCGTTGCTGTGAGAAGATAGTATCTGCATAAGACACAACATAAGCAACTAAAAGCTTCCACTTAGAAAATGAAAGGGTATTCATGCTAAAATCTAGATCACCTTATTCAATGTGTGAGCTTTAACTTTATCAACCATTCCAAAAATATTATCATTAAGTAAAAAAAATTATTTAAGTTCCTGAAACATTTTTAGTTCCCAAGAAATGGGCTACAGAAAAGCAACTAGCTACAGATTGTAAGCAACAAACATATTTGAAAGGCGTGTTTTACCTTGCAGCCTTTTGGTCATTGGAATAATAAAGTTTTTATCAGTAATGGGTGAAATATGATACAAGTTGCCTATTGAAGAACATGATTGTAAAGTTCCTCTACAATCAGTGCAAAAACAACAATATCATCATGATCATGTTACTAAGAAAAGAAAAGAGAAGGCCAAGGAAAGCAAAATTTGGCAGGTAGTAATGGATCTAAGGGGTAGAGTTGTACCCCATAATCTTATCCTACTGTTTTTTCGGGTAAAAATATAAAAACAATTGGTCTTCTATAATAAAGCAGTTAAATTCATTTGACTACTTTAAAATGCAAACCCACAATGCTTACCGTGCCTTGAAAAGGAATTTCCTAATGTTTACTTTCATCTCCTCCAAAATTCCAGTTGCATGCTCTATACAATCGTTAGATCTGCATTCCTCATTCTCAATACACCTATGGAAGAAATTACATTAACAAATGAAACAATAGATTTCAATTAAATATAGAATGGGAAATTAAAAAAAAAATACAAACAAGATAAGTTCATATGAGTGTGCGAGAGAAAGTCTGATATACTAACAAACAAGATAAGTTCTAGTATTGTTAGATGTTGATTTGTAAGGTATAGTTGAGAAATATAAAGAGGCTACAAAGAAGGTGAATCAGATGAATGGTCTAATCTAGAAGCAGAAGAGATAGGAGAAATCAATGGTGTGTAAGAAGTTGAAGAACTTTTTGTATTCAATTGATGTGTATATTGTAGAGGAAGAGCAAAACTGATTTTGCTACTTTCACAGTGTGTGGCATTCAAAGATACAGGCTTAGGAGATTCTTTTGAGTTATGAAATGGACTAGAGAGTTTGAATTTATTGATTCTACTTCTAGTTTCGATAAATCATCATATATCCATTGATATATTTCAAATATAACTCATTTGACAGTAATTCTGCCATTACTCACAAGTGTATTAGGCATTCAATATTGCATTCTTATGACATAATATTTTAGATTCCTATGATATAATCACTCAGAAATCATAATTCAGACTCGTTTGTCAATGCAAAATTTTTAAGCATACAAAGATACACATTATTCATTAGCTTTGGTCATGCTATCACAAGTTTTGCATTCTGATTGATTAAGCATTGTTTTTATCATTCAAATATAGTTATGATTGTTTCACTTTTTAATTCAATCACAATTCTTATCATTCAAAGATAGTAGACTTAATATTTTAGCAACTAAGAAACTACTAAACTATCAGCTGACTTACAAAATATGAGGCAGTACAATCAGATATTCACAAGGATAGTAAAGAGATTGGGTCGTCAAACATCTATATCAAACAACATGGGCATAGCCAATGACTTAAAGAGATTTAAGTCAAAACTAATTAAAAATGGGACAATGAGAGAGAGGGGGTCTGATGGAGAGGCAATTAAAAATTTATATTTGTTGAGAGTAAATCAAACTCACTTGCAGTCTCCCTGAGTTAACACATATTCTAGCTTCTTTGCCACAATAGATGCAAATTGTCGTTCATCACCAAGATTTGTAAAAAGAAGCCTGCAAAACTTTATAAGTGGAGTTCACCTTATAGCTTAAAAACAAATATCATAAATCCAACCTCTTCACACACTGATGAATATCAAATATCCAATTGGCAGACGAAGTATAACTTTGACCCTGTATTGACGATAAAATCTCTATTAGGAGTCTCATACTCATCTTAGACAAAATTAATGCCTGCAAAAGTCAACACCATTGAAATGTAATGCTGGATGATAATCATTTTTTGTTGAAGGATATATGTCATATTGAAAAACCAATTGGAAGAATTTGAGCTACTTGAGATTTGAGAAAAATAATCATTGTTTCAATATAGAGTTGAAATAACCTATAATCTCTTTGAAATCGACTAGTTAGTGAAAAGCAACACCACTTGAAGCTTCCAATTATTACATATTTCTCATGTTATATAGAGAAATATTTTTTCAAGAACAATCATTTAGTACGTAAAGTAAGAATGATAAGGACATTTGAAGTAGAGAAAGAAGGATACCGCAACAGCCTTCATTGCCCCCGGTTCAATTTGCTAAAGTGATCCTCATTCAAGCCTAAATCACCATAAAATGCATCATAATAAAATCCTTGTGGATAGCATTTCAACATTCATAAGAAATAAATTTTTGAAGCTAAAAATGATAAGTATTTAGCCACGAATATCCTCTTAAATAACGGTAACGGTATATTACGTTACCTTTCCTCTAGCTGTGCACGGGCCAATGCAAAGCTTGCAACCGTACTACATCTTAACAGACTGTATCGGGGCATGTCAAGTTCAACCAAAGCATTAAAATATTATAAAATAACTAAATGAGTTGTAATTATATCGCCTGAGATTAAGAATGAATAATCGAATATCAGTATATGTCCGAGTATGTGAGCGCTAGAATGCCAAAAAGGACCACACCATACAACAGTGAAATAAAATATTGCAGGCAAGGAAGGAATCATATGTAACAATAAAATTTTATAAAAAAAATGAAGCATAAGTGAGCATCTAAGACTAAGAAGTAGAGGGAAAGAGGATAAACCTTTAACTTTACTAAGTGAACTTTTGAACTCTTCTTCTGGCTTAATCAAAACAATAATCGATTGGCCTGAAAGTAAATCATTAGAATATTACATACATAGGAAGTTGAAGAAATGAAAATTTTAAAACCAAAGCTTTATGTAAAGGACATAAAGCTTTAAAACCATTAGTTGTTCCAACAGTAAATGCATATCCCATTACCACAAATTGATAACCACAAGATTTGAGAGGTTAATAAACTCTAAATTAGAAAATAAAGAACCATAACTAACTCATTTATCAAAACAAAACAAGGGCAAAGAAACTGAACTACAAGCATAGAGAGCTACGAGAGAGAATCCGCAATAGAGAGCTGAGAGAGTTGCAAGAGACACATGCAAGAGAGGTTCAAATAGAGCTTTGCCTCACAAAGAGAGAGGTTCAGAGGGTCCCTCATTATTATTAAAACACCTCCAGGATCACCTCCAAAGCATCTCAAAAGCAACCTGGAAATCCTTCTGCAGACAAAAATCACAAAAACATAAAAACCAGATAAACCTCATAAAAACATAAAACACATACAAAAATCAGACATGAATTTGAGATTAATCCTTGCAGAAAAGGGGAAGTCCTCGAAGAGCTTGTACATGAATATGCACAATCAGATAAAAGTAGGGAAAATATAAAGCTTCTACAGAAAGATTAGAATTAGGGATTTGCCTCAGATAAGCTGGGATTGGGAGGAGTTTCGCTAGTAAACGAAAACCACAGAGCTTAGAAAGAGAGCTGAGATAAAGAGCTTCGAGAGAGAGCCATCAACAGGACAAATCTGGGCAGAGCTGAGAGAGGTAGCTACACAAGAGAGCTCAGAGAAAGAGCTATGAGAGAGAATCTATAATAGAGATTTGAAAGAGAGAGCTGCAAGAGAGGCGTTGTGAGCTTTGTCGCCGAGAGAACTTCACCTTGCGAAGAGAAAGCTCTATGAGCTTCATCGCAGAAAGAGCTCTCTATGAGCTTCGTCTCCGAGAGAGTGAGGGTTGAAGAGAGAGGCGATGTGAGAGATTGATTTTGGTTCAATTTCTTTTAGTTTAATTAGGCGGTATGAGATTTTTATTCCCCGCCCTTTGCCCCCGCTTAAAGAATACATTTCATTGCATTTTAGTGTAAAACGCGATCATTGAGTGCTATTAAAGCACATAATTCTTGTAGTGTGTCACTGTTTAACCGTTGCAATATACGATTTTTCTTGTAGTGTATATATATAAAGAGATAATTATAATATTCAGTCACCATATTTCTCTAACTACCATTGAATAATAAGTCGGGAATAATTTTTTTATTATATGATTTCAAAGATAATAAAAAGTATTTTGAGTGCCCAAAATGAAAGTGTGTCGAACTGAATCTTTGTAGATATTTTTTTTTACTAAATTATACCACAAGTGAGGCCAAAACTCATCACACACTCATCACAAGTGCAGGTTATGGAAGTGTGACAACTTGTGGCCTAGGTAACATTTTGTTGACCAGAAGTGATAATAGAGGGAAGAGAGTAAATGGAATGGTTAGTGATAATTATATTTGACAGCTAAACCCTTTTCTTTATTCTACTTAATTGTTATATCCCTGGTTTTTTTGGGTCATAATGCTCAAAAGAAAAATGTTAGCACCAACTAGGCAGTCAACTAAATAATTGAGTTAAATTAGTGCTTTATTCATAACAATAATAGACTAATTTATTTTTTAATGTTTGACAATTTTTCTTATTATATATAAATATTCACCACTTCCTTTCCAAAGAGCCTCATGTCACTCATGTTTGACAATTTCAATGATAATTTTTTCTGTTCTACCTTTTTCAATTTTATTTATAGACTAATTATTAAGTAGATTAATGCCAAGATGTAAAATATTTTTATTCAGAATCATGTTTAGTTCTTTGTTTTCTTTTTTTCAGGAGAGAATGAAGATTTTGAAGAGATTGTACCAATGAAGTTGTAATTCTCAGAACTATCGATAATTGAGCTAACAGTTCTGATTTATCTATTTATTTGATAATGAATAAAAAATTTCTGCGTGGACAAACAATTAGTAGTATACAAATATTATATTGTTTATGCGCCATTTTCTATAGAATTTGACCCTATAAAAGAAAACCTAGAGTTGCACATAATTTTGAAGATAGATCGAGCAGATCAAACCTTTATGCCTACTCTATGAACAGACTGATCAAATGACAAGATTAGGATAGGGCTGATTACTGGTGGAACTGCCAATGAAATAGTTTGTGTACTAGGGGCGGTTTTGGTAGCGTGGCACGAAATAAAATCTCATTTAGTAGCAATTTAGTGAAGTAAGAGATACGTCGGAAAGCAAATTTAAGTGAGATCAGAAATTATGCTAATAAAAATAATAGCAAAAGAAAATGTAATGCTTTATTTAAAATTAATGGTTTAGAGTTGTTCAAACTCAGAATATTTTTTGGGAAATTCTTTATTAAAAATTAACTCAACCCCAAGAATTGCATAGGAAATTTGATATAATCCACCATGCTTTATAACATAATCCAGTGAAACGAGATTTTAGTGATCTTACACGTTCAGATCCGTTGTTTATGTTTCTTAATTATGCTCATTATACTTACACTATAACAATGATATTTAGCGGACGATACTTACAATCTAGGAAATGATGTGAGTTTCAATTCAATGGATATAAATAGGGTAGGTTGAAAGAAAAATATCAAAAATTCCAATTCCATACTTTCAAATTCAACACGGAACAAAGGTGAGAGAGAGAGATGAACTTTTAGACTTCAAGAACCAATTTTTTTAAAGTGTTGGTCCTAATACAAAGAACATTGCCAACTCCATGTTCTCTTGTTTTCTGTGTTTGAGAACTCTCACATGGCCCCAAGAACTCAACAATGGAAAAGAATATATACGTATGTGTGTATAAATATATAGACATATATGTTACATTATGCAATTTGGACCATCAAAATAGCCACTTTTTAGACAACTACTTTATTATTATTGAAGAGAATATTTTCTCTTGCAAAATTCACAACCATCCATGTTATGTTATTTCTATTGTGTCTTATTTCTTTGTTGTGACCTTAAAAAGAAAATATAATGGGGTTACTATTATATATAAGAAAAAGGGTTATATATATCTTAGTTATTATGAGTATTGAGAAAGATAAAACCTATAAGGAATTATTGCCACTAAAGGAGAATCAAAGCATCTCCTTTACTATATGTAAAATCTCTGCCCACCTCTTTTTGTCCACCAAATTTCTCTTTTTTGTATTCATCGTTCATATTTCTATCCTATCCTTATCATCATGGAGATTCTTCAAAATATACAGACAATGAGTTTATTATCTGTTTTTAATTTTAAAAAATGAAATGTTTTAATAAAAAATAGAGCACGACTATAAGTATAAATCCAAATAGGATCAGGCTAAAAATGTAACATTCAAAATTATATATGGTATAGTAATTAGGGTTGGTAAGGCCTACTTCCCAAATCTAAACTTTTTTTTTGTGGGGATGATGGGAATGAGAGATTTATCGTTTCGAAAATGGAGAATATGGAAAGTACATGTAAAATCCACTAACCCAAGTGGGACTTTGGCCTTTAATTGTCTATCCTTGTCATTAATGTCTTTATGGAATATGGAACCTTATAAAACTGTATAGATTCCACTGTCATTCATCATCATGGAGGAAAACAAGCACACTTTCCTCAGTACATGATAGTACTGCCCTTCTTCTCTTTTCTTTTCCTTTTTTAATTGTTCTTGCCATCTTAATTTAGCATATATGTGATCAATTAGCAGTTCTTCTAGCTTGATAATAAGGTTTATGCGGTATGAATCACTTTTGTACTGGAAAAGGGTACTTTGATGTATCATGAAGAAGTTATTTGTGTTTGTTAATATACCAATTAAGCAATATGTCATCCAAAATTAAGGCCATTACAGGCTAATGACAACAACAGATATTTTTATGAGGCAATGACATAGGATTGGGGAGAGAGAGAGAGACTTGTTTAGGCCAAATTTGCCACTACAGTACAGAAATTTTGAGACAAAAAGTAGAACTCCATCAGTTAAGTTAGGAGCAAACGTGGAATATCATTAGGTTATGAAGCACAAATTTAGGAAGTTGATAGTAGGAATAGTGAGGTGACAACTATGTTTAAAAGGCAGAATAATACACTTTTAAGGCCTACAAAAATTGTGTCAGATAGCACAATTTGTAGTATGAATTAAAGTCGTGATGACAGATCTCATGCAAAACTCTCCAAGCCCAAAATATTAACTGAATTTATTTTGGTATGACATATGCTACAATACTCCATCCTTACTATGTGTTAAAAGGCCATTTTTGAATCTCCAGATAAAGCAAACAGATAAAACCAGTATCCAAAGACATTTAGTATGTAACAAATTTACTAAGCTGTTTTCAAAATTAAAATCAACTGAAATTAATACGTGCCTTATTTTTAACGAAAGATGACAAAAAAACCAACATTTCCACCTCATCCTGCAAAAATTGCAAAAAAAGAATTTGAAAAAATGGCCAAAAATAACTGAAGTAGATAATTTATTTATGAAAACCACACAGATATAAATAAATTACTTACATTATTTCGATCATTTAAAAAAATGATTTTACAGCCATTTTTGCGGTTTGAGTTGAAAAGTTGATTATTTTTACAGTTTGAGTTAGAAAATTGATCATTTTTACAGTTCTCCCTATTTTTAAATTAGGGTAGTGGAATTTACATTTTTTTTAGAAAAGTACTTGGACATCCTCTGAGGTTTACATAAAAGATACAGACACCTCTATAGTTTAAGAAAAAACACAAACCTCATGTTCCAATTTGGAAACTAAAAAATTCAAAAATGTTATTTTCCCTACTAACGGCATTAAAATTTCCTAAAATAGCAAGACTCATAATTTTCTATATTACTTACTGGATAGAACTTAAATTGTCGTGTTGAGTGCTTTCTCGAGTATGGATTTTCTCAGATACAAAGGGTTAATATTACTTGAATGAATTTGCATCTAATATTATTTTGATCACTCTATTTTCAAACTTTATAATATATCAAACTTATTTGTCTTTTCTAAACTAAGCTATTTGTTACATATTGAACTTATTTATCTTTTTTTAAACTACTAGTAAACATTTAATTACTTTTTCCTTTTTACAAGGATAGAAAATTGTTAACACAAAGCTCCCATACAAATATTTGATATACTCAAATTTAGAAAAAAGAAAAAAAGGAAACCAAATTGAAGAAGCATGAATCAGGCATAAATCTGAAACTAATGATTAAAAATTAGTCTAAAAAATCTTAAATAGAAACTCCAAATGGAGTAAATACTGAATGATACGAAACGTTAATTTTCCGGTTCTTGATATTGATTGATCATCTTGAAATATGATGGAAGGGAGATCAATGAAAAGAAAAGCAGATTACTAAGAGAATAAAATGAACAGTAAGTTTTTTAATGCTAATGTATACTTCTCTAAATACTTTAAGTGGTTAGAGATTCACAATTAATATACGGTATTCTGGGTCTAATAAATTAAACAATAGAGCATTTGTGTTTCAAACAATGCCATTGACGGAACGTTGAGCACAAAACACAAAATTTAATCGAGATGATAGTTTGGCAATCGTAATCACGCCTCTGAGAATGATAATGGTGATAAATCAATCAAAATTCTATGATGAATCTCACATCTTGAATGTCCTATGCTCCTGTTGTTGCTGGAGAAAATGAAATGGACAAACATATTTGTATGTTACTCAGACGAAAAATCAAACTTCAGAACTGATCAAATATGATTTGGAAACATCATGTAGTCAAGAGGACAGATGTTAAAATGCGTATCGTACCTTTAACAGTAGTAGGTTCATCTTGAGGTTTCATTGCCGGGAATAGAAGAACCTCCTGTTGACAGAAGAGTATTTAGGAGAAGATTACTGGTCGGAATTCAAATTTGGGAGGGAGGGAGGAAGGGTGATGTGAAGAACAAACCTTGATATTCTGTGAATCCGTTAACAACATAGTAAGCCTGTCAATACCTATTCCCCAACCACCAGTGGGAGGCAACCCATACTCAAGGGCAGTACAAAACGTCTCATCCAAAGCCATTGCTTCATCATCACCTGACTGTCGATCCTGCAATTAAATGACACAAATCTTACTGACAAACAAAAAAATCATCTTCTTATCTGTTTGTTCAGATAAACAAATATTAAACTTCAGATAATAATAATAATAATATGTCGCATCACAGATTCTGCAGTTGCCCGTTAATGTAAGGCTCAATACCTTGAGCTGTTCGGCAAACCGCTGACGTTGTACCACTGGATCATTCAATTCAGTGTATGCATTACAAACCTGAATAGTCACAGAATTAAAATGATGAATCGTGTTTGAACTGAAAATATAAGGAAAGCAAAATGAAGGGAGAGAGGATTAGATATTATGCAAGTTATATGGGCGCACTTCATGCTTGTTGACAAACAATTCAAAGCGTTCAGTCTGGCCTGGTTTCGATCTATGCCACTTTGCTAAAGGACTCATAATCTCAGGATGATTGATGATAAAAGCAGGATTTACACACATCTCTTCCAGAAAGTGCCCCACAAGCTGCCATTCCAATATACAACGTCAAAAGAATATTCATATTAACGGCTATTTAACATTGTATTTTCATTACTAGAACATGCATTACCCCTTTCTTTTCTAATCATTAGGGGTCATAAAATTTTCTACTTTCGTAAGGTGTGTACTGTCTACTAACATCATCAAGGCATCAACAACTAAACATAATTTTAGTTTCTTTTCACCAGAAACTAAACGTGATTCTATTCAACAAACTAAACATGATCTGCATAAAAAATGTTATGGAAAGACAAAACTATAGAAGAGAACTTTAGAAACCAAAATCCAATTTAACCGTGAAAATTACATTTATTATTGGCCGTTCTTGAGCATTGTTACCAATACCGCCTGTCTCATAGCTAAACACAGTACTTCTAACCTCAATAAACTGACATAACAAAAGCTTGCGTGAGGAGTGCAGCTCCACAAGCATGTGACAACAGGCAGTAGACTCGTCTTTTCTGTTTTAGTTGAGGTCCTTGACGATAGATATAAAACCTTGGTCTGGACCAGTTTTAAATCAACTAGAGCATCAGCATCTATATCTAGGCTCTACACCCTTTTTTCTGAAAATAATCAGTAATTTTTTTCCGGTTAGCACCTCGGACGTACACAAAACCTCGGCAAAGAGTTTCCCGCAAATGCACCTCAGTTAATTCAGGAGATAAAACCCTCAGTCCATGGCCACAAAATTGCAGTGCCGCAGTTCGAACCCACGACCTAGGGAAGCAAACCCCCAAGCCCACGGTGACCAATTGCGATACACCGTCTTGGTTGAAAATAATCAATAATAACGTCCCAAACCCTTAATTAGCTCTATCCCTGTTATAGTCAAGGCTACAAACACTAAAGACTTTTTATCAGCACTAAAGACTTCTAACCCAACAATTCCTGCAATAAACATTATTAATGATGGACCATGCCACAGAAGCAAAGGCAAAAACTTGAGACACGTGCCCTAAAAACTCCATGACTATAGGTGCTTCACGAAGAGAAAAGGTTAGAAATATTACTTTGTCCAGCAAACGAGCTGTTGTTTCAGGAGGAGGACATTTGATCTCAAACTTCATACATGCTTCCCTTAGATATTTGTTAGCTTCATTGCCAGATAAGTCCTTGGGTATATTGAGGTTCGCCATCTTTTCTAATTCCTCTATCATATCAATCCTTCTGAAAAGTGTAAGAAACAAGATAAAATACTAACTGCATGAAAGTTTACGTGCATCATCAACAAAAATAAAGCCCACAAACCTGAAAGGGGGAGTGAAATCAAGCTCAATGGGATCCTTATCAAGCCCATTTGCATGAAATTTAATTTTATAGCCTCCTGTAAGTTCCTTGACCATCCCTATTCAAAAGTCCTTCATGTCAAGCAACAGAAATGAAAACTTGGAAGAAGATAGAAAAGGGATTACAAGACAAATGAGGTTAGTGTGCTTTACCACTTAACATATTCTCCGTAAGCTCCATCAAGTCATTGTAATCTGCAAAAGCCATGTAAAACTCACAGGTAGTGAACTCGGGATTATGTGTCAAATCAATGCCCTCATTTCTAAATTGTTTTCCGATTTCATACACACGGTCCAATCCCCCAACAACTAACTCCTTAAGATAGAGTTCAGGTGCAATGCGCATGAACAGCTTCATGTTCAGGTCATTGTGATGAGTCACAAACGGTCGCGCTGCTGCTCCACCAGCAATCATGTTCATCATGGGCGTTTCAACCTGAAAGCGCAGAAAAAACAAGAGAAGTCAAAGTGAGGAGCTACCGGAAAGTACTATCAGAGCACTCAGTAAATCATACAGCCAGAGAGATAACACAAACCTCCAAGAAGTCACGGTCATCCAGAAACTTCCTAACATATTGTATGACCTTAGCTCTGGTTTTGAAAATTTGTCGCACCTCCATATTCAACATAAGATCCAGGTACCGTTGACGATAACGGGTTTCCTAGAAATGAAAGAGATTAACCAAACCTCACAATCTTTTTTGTAAAAGAATGGTTGCTAAGTTTGAACAAACCACACCCAAAACTGCTTAAAAACCCTCTCTAGCTTATCAAGAAACTTACTTCGAAAGCTTCGTAAAGAGGTATCACAGTTAGTAATCAGTTCATAAACAGACTAATAAATAGAAAAATGAGAAAAAGATGACAACTTCATTTCTTTTCCAGAAATTACAGCATTTTGTTCATCCTTATTCGTTATTTCGACAAATTAACATCAACATCATAATCTTTTGGATGTTGACAGAAATTCCAGGGTAGTCACTCCTAATGACCTTACACGTTTCCTTTTATTTTATTCAAATGCTTCCCATTTAGTAGCATTCTTAATTTATTTTATTTTACAAAAGAAAAAAGGACTTAATTCAGCAAAATTGAAATAAAAAGGACGAAGAATTAGTAAAGGGGGAGGGAAAGAAGCTTGTTGAACACACTGATATTATGACTTTATATGATTGTTTCTATAATTTTCACAATGTAAACTCAATAGTGCCAGAGCAAAAGAAAATATATAAAGGCTATCCTTCATCAAATCCTCATCCCTACAGAGGAACCATGGAGAACCAAGAAAGGAAATACATGAGAAATTAGAAAAAAACATTTCTTCTTTTTATTGGTAGAAAAAAAAAAACATTTCTAAAAACTGATCTACCTTAGATTCTTATAAGTTAAGAATACCTGATCTTTTAACACATAGGTTTCAGGATTTCTGGTACTGCCTGGGACCCATATATCAGTTTTCTATAGAAGAAAAAGAGAGAATGTCAGAAAAGTCCATGGAAAACTAAGATTGTCGAAAAAAGACTTTCACCTTCAAATTTGCATTCTCAGCACCAGGAGCAGCTTTCTGTCTTGGCATCATATGAAGACAATGAGATAGGACAATGAATGATTTTGGGAAAATACTTAACTCCCCTCTTTTAGTTTTCCCTGCAACAATAACATGAGATGTAAATTATAAGAAAGATATTTCAGCCTATTTTCAAAGTATGGACAATCTTGGTATGCCAGACCTGGAAACCCCGTTACACCAACGATATCCCCACGCTTTACACTAGAATGGAATCTCAAAAACTCTACTTCGTCCAAAACTGAATTACTGCATTATGGAAAATGGAAAGTAGTCATCATCAGATTAGGAAACAATAATGATGGAGGCTAGGGGGCAATGGAGAAATGCAGAGAAAACACAACTAATCAATTTCACCAAGCACACTCTAACTCCAAAACCACATGTGATTTGTAAGATGCAGGGAATGAAGATAACAAAGTCCAAATCATAAAAACTTGTGTCATTAGGAGGGAAAGGGGTTGCTAAAGACAAGCAATTCAAATCATTTAAAAGAAAAAAGTGTTTCATTTCCTCACCTCCTTTACACATCCCAATTAAATAAATTATTATACCAAATAAATGATGTAATATGGCAAATAAAAGTCACAAAACTTTATCACTCAAGCCTTTAGACTGCTACATGCCTAAACATCATCACACTAACCCAAAAATGATTCAACCCGTCATGCTTCCACATCAAATTAATAGAATTTGTATACTTTTGACTCCATCAACTTAACAAATCATCAAACGGACAACTCACTTTATTAGTTCATCACCTTATTACTCACTTTATTAGTTCATCAACATGCTGAGTTAGATATTCTACAAATAGTGTGTTTTCTCTGGTGACAGGGAACGTTACTATAGCAGGCTCCATGGGCCATAGTTACCAGACTTGGTGACGAGAGAACCAGAACCAGCTACAACCATCACCGAGTAACAGAAGGTTTCCCAATTGTAAGGTTCACAACGGGAAGTGCACATCGTGCACATCCTGCACATCCCGTGCTTGCTCTAACCACTGAGCCATGCCCTGACAGGCACAAATATGATCTTCATTGGAAGATACTTTTATCAGTATGCTAATTGGAAGTTACAAAACTTGTTTTCAAAAAATTCTTCTGTCGGGATAGAAACATGTGCAACTATATAAATCAAAAGAACTTGGAAAGAAGTATCAAAGGGAGCTCATAAAAAATAACAATGATTAATTACCGTGCATCAGCCATGACTTGGACTTTAGCACCGCCACCATGTAAATCATAAAATAACAGCTTCGAGGAGGACGATCGTTTGCTCATTATTCGTCCTTTTTTAAAAACAAAAAATGAGTAAGTAATAAGGGGAAATGAAAACAGAATATGAAACATCTACCAAAAAATATAAGTTTTTGATAATGAATACCGGCAATTGATTCAGAGACGTCCTCAAGATGATCCCCATTGCCTAAGCTTCCATACTTCTCTATATATTCAAGAACGGACAAGGAAGCAAAGAATTTGTGAGGATATGGATTTTTTCCATCTACCTTCTGAGCTGCAAGATATTTCAGCCTATTTTCAAAGTATTGCTGCCATAAGCAAACAAAGATAATCAGGAACATGATAATTGCAATAAGGAGTTTTCCTTCTGACTTTCTAAGGCTTGGAAAAGTATTAGGAAAATCTAACTGAGATGTACCGTTGGATCCATATCTTCATCATCTGCTGCTGCAGGTTTCTTACCCAGGGTTGACAAATTTGCATCCTGGCGATTTGAACATCTTGTAAGCATCGCGGAGATAACAACAATAACAGATTGCATGCAGTACAAGAAACTAATTAGAGGAGCCTCAGATTGTGTTTTTCATAAGAAGTTCCCATATTTTCTTCTTTTCGTATGAAACAGAATTATCGAATCATTAATAGAGAGAAATTGGTACGAAGGTAAGAAGTCCCGCGATCCTCCAATAGATTATAATAACAGTATCAATAAATACATAGGAAACCAGTCAAATGCTTTAGACCGCGTCAGTTCAATAAAAAGGAGACATGTTTACTGCCACACTACCGCCACAAATTCATCAAAGTAAAATTGAACAATCAGATCCTTTATTTTGCTTAAACTGTCATGAGGGGAACCTAGAACCAAGTTCTTGATGCAAGTAACATTATACAAATTCTAACCTCACAAAAATTGAGGAAACTCCATGAAATAAGGGATACTGAAGTTTGAAATGAAAATTTAATTCAATCTATCAAAATCATTAAACTTTATGTTTTCCCCTATGAGCTCAGGAAGTAAAGAGAAATTTAGCGTTCTGCTAAAAATACAACCTGCTTTGCCTTCTCCTTCTCTTGCTCCTTACGCCGCCTTTCTTCTTCCCTCTGCTTTTGTTTCAATTCCTTCTTCCGCGCGCTATCAAAAACACAGAAACAAAACATTAAAGTATTAGCGAAGTTTGTTGTTTTATTCGAAAAATAAAATATTTCAGAAGCGCGAGTTATTACGATTATCTATTGTAGAAGCAAACAAATGTCTGGAAATGTGAAAAATCAAATTTTCGCGTCCCAAAACCTCACATATTTATCTTTTGACCAAGCTTTCAAATGTGTCAATTTAACAATCAAGGAAGAGATGTCGACTTAGCGGCAATGGACTTACTTTTTGCTAATAGTTTCTTCAGCCGGTCCAACAGAATCAGCTGCAGTAGATGAAGAATGCAACCCCAAATCTGAGACAGCGTTGGCTGTTTCTTCAACCGAGCGGTCCATCGTCACAACTGATGGGTTGCTACGTTATTGGGTAATTCACTGAAAAAACAATCCTTGAAGGGGAAGGGTGGCGTAGAAATGCAACAAAAATCAGTATGTCAGAGAAACAAGACCTATATATTACAACATTAGCATCAAATTAAGACAGAACAGATATACAACATCATGTTTTTAAAGCTCATGGACCTCTCTGCCGCTGCCGGAGACGAGGATACCGCTGAACAAAATCAGTCTAATACCTGAGATGAGAAGGAAGACAGGGAGATGTGGGTTTCAGAGAGCTTGTGCGTCAAAGACCGGAGTATCAGCGGGAGTGGAAAATGAGCGGCAGCGAGGAGAATTGTGGTGTTTTGCGGCAGTGAGAGAAACAGGAGAAGTAGTAGGGTTTGTGTCTGGGCTACGAAATTTTTTTTTAGCAAAACCAGATTCTACTTAATTTTATGCCCGTCGTTGCACGGTTTTGCATACAAGATTTAATATAGTGCTAGTTATTCTTATAATTCATAAGAAAAAGTCTTCTTAATTGGGATATTTAAAATTTTATGCACTTAATAATGTAGGACGATATACTTTTTACTCAAGTTACTTAGAGAGCAGGTATATTACTTAGGCATTTACGTTTCTTAGTCCTGAAATTTAATGATTAGCTCTAATTACTTTTTCATTAATGTTTTACTTGTTCACCAAGCATCACACTACAAGTTTGTTTTTTCCCAACGT
This sequence comes from Datisca glomerata, assembly GCA_003255025.1. Taxonomy (NCBI): domain Eukaryota; kingdom Viridiplantae; phylum Streptophyta; class Magnoliopsida; order Cucurbitales; family Datiscaceae; genus Datisca; species Datisca glomerata. The sequence continues at coordinate 395,729 of QANY01002976.1, forward strand.
TTTTTTCCCAGCAAATGAAATTGCCAGAAAAAACTAGTTTAGATATCAATTTTTATCGGCAGTTTATAATCCGTCAAAAATGACCAACAATGATGGCGGTTTTTGTTAGCTTTGCCAGCGGTTTTAAACCACCGGTAAATGTCCTTCCAAAACATTGTGGCAATTGCTTGGTTTCTAAACTGTCGGTATAGGTTCTAATATATTTTCTTATTAAAACAACGTCATTTTGTCTTTGTTTTGAAGACAAAATGACGACACTTGGGGTTAGGGTTTATATCACCCCTAACATGATTCTATCATTTTTTGGCAGAATCATCTCTTAGGTCTTTCTCTCTAACCAGTCTCTCTCCCTTATCGGTCTCTCTCTCTCTCTCTCTCTCTCAGATCACGCATGGGGAGTGAGGAGTACCTGAATTTTTGTCTAGGCTTTCTCTATGTCCAAAATCTACTAATTTCTTGAGGGATTCAAAATTGGTTGTTTATTTCGATCTCGTTAAAGTAGAAGATGACAGTGATAGAGAATAAGAGGCATGGGGATGATCGATCCTCCTAGAGGTATTGCTTTGGTTGTTATAATTTGATTTAGGGTTCACCAATCAAACAAAAATATTTGGTTTAGGGTTCTATATAAATGCAGCCGTCGTTATGATTGAGTCATTCAAAAATTCAATGAAATAATAAAAAATTCAGTCTTGTTTCTTAAGAGATTTCTCCATTTTCTTTATGTATCGCTTCCGCTTCATCAGTCCGTATTACAGCCTTGTCTTTCCTTAGTCTGATGGCAAGCGATGAAACTGGTAGCAACTACTTTGGTGGCGCAGGTCGCGGAATGCAGGCCCTTTGGGTACCGTTCAAGTTCAAGAGCAACGTTTTCTAAGGATTGAGCAAGCTTTGCAAGAGCTGCAACGAGTGATCGCTGGACTTAGAATTGGCGGCAACAGGATTCCTAACCAAAAGTGTATGTGAATGAACAAGATGGCTCGTGGTTAACCGCTTTTGGGCAAAGAACTTGCTTTACTACGAAGAGTGCCTTCTATTCACGTGGAGTCTTTGAATGATAATAAGTTGGTGAACGACACGTTTGTGAGGCGGAGAAGGAGATATGAAGATAATCATACAGATTTTGAATATAAAATCGAAGTGGAGATCCCTACGTTTAATGGTCATTTTCAAATTGAGGATCTTCTTGATTGGATTCTTAACATGGAAAATTTCTTCGAGTACATGGAGTTCTTTGATGATAAACAAGTCAAACTAGTAGCATACAAATTGAAAGGGGATGCAACCCGTCTGGTGAGAACAAGTGCTAAGTAATAGATGACGCATTGGGAAACAACCAGTGAGGTTATGGTACAAGATGAAACAGTTGATGCGGGCCAAATTCTTACCATTGGATTACGAGCAGATGTTGTTTCAATAATACTTGAACTACAAGCAGGAAATCATTCTATCAATGATTATATTGAAGAACTTTACAGGCTAAGCACACGCAACAATTTGACGGAAGAAAACCAACAAATAACAAGATACGTCAGTGGATTGAAACAAGCTATTAGCGATCTCACTAGTCTACGATCTCATTTTGAGTCTGTTAGAAGCAGTGAGTCTAACTTATAATTTGGAGGGTCATCTAGTTCATTCATCATCTCGCCCGCAGTTTTCACGCAAGACTAATTAGAATGACAGAAGGCAAACATGTTCTTACTTCTCATAGCCAACAACAGCGTGGGAATAAAGAAACAAGTTCAAATAATAACATGAGCCAAGGACACCAATATGATTTTGTAAACCAAGCCACATAATTCTAGAATGATCGTAGTACTAACAATCCTTATACACGTCGTGCGCTTGACAAGTGTTACAGATGTCAACAACCTAGGCATCGTTCCACTACATATCCTAATCAGGTGAGGGTTAACATTGTAACCACTATAGACAATGATAGGAATAAAGTACTCGAGCATGACGATCCAGATGATTATGAAGGGATTGGGTTTGCGGCAGGAGATGATGGAGATAGACTGTTATGCATTATACAAAAGGTTGTTGCTTGCACCAAGAAAGGAAGAGGATAGACAACACCACAATATCTTTAAACTTGATGTGCGATCGATCAAAATGTTTGTGAAGTGATCATTGATAGTGGCAGTGGTGAGAAATATTCTATCTACGGCACTAGTAAAAGCATTGAAATAAAAGACGAGAAAACATCCAATGCCATATAAGATTGGATGGATTAAAAAAAAGAGCAGAAGTGTGTGTCATAGAGGTATGTTGAATCATTTTTTTTCAATTGGAAAGTTCTATAAGGATGAAGTTGTCTTTGATATAGTAGATATGGATGTCTGCCACGAATTATTGGGGAGGCATTGGTAGTATGATGTGGATGTCGCTCATAGTGACACAAACAATACGTATATGTTTTGGTGGAACGACAAGAAGATTATTTGTAATGTCCTTGAATGCGGGGTGGAGGTACCTAAAACCTCTAGGGTGGAGGGGAAATCTTTTCTTATTGTTCTAGGGGATGAGTTTTTAGAGCAATTTAATAAGGTAAAAGAATATCACTGTTTATTGGTGAAAAGTACGTGCGCATGCTCTTCAGTCGTTCCTGAATAAGTACAACCTCTACTAGTAGAATTCCAGGATATTTCCCCTACTGAATTGCCAAAAGAGCTACCACCTATACGTGATATTCAACATCACATAGACTTAGTGCCTGGAGCAAGTTTGCCAAATCTACCACACGACCAGATGAGTCTGAAGGAACATGAGATCTTGCAAGGTCAAGTATGAGCCCATGCACAGTCCCTTCATTGTTAACATTAAAGAAATATGATAGCTAGAGGATGTGCATGGATAACAGGGTTATTACCAAGATCACAATAAAGTATAAATTCCATATTCTTTGACTGAATGACATGTTCAACATGTGAGCAGGATCTAAAGTCTTCTCTAAGATTGATTTACACAGTGGTGATCATCATATTTGAATTCTCTCAGGTGATTAATGGAAGATTACTTTGAAAACAAAATAAGGCTCAAATGAGTGGTTAGTGAGCCATTTCAGATTGTCCAATGCACCAAGCAACTGGTACTCAAGCCTTTCATTGGAAAGTTTGTTGTTGTTTACATTGATGGTATTTTCATATATAGTCAAGATGAAACATCCTATGTGGAGTACTTGAGAAAGCTCATTGCAATGTTGCGTGAGAACAAACTAATACATCAACCTAAAGAAATGTTCATTCCTACAAGTAAATTTGTTGTTCTGGGGGTTCATAGTGGGAGAAAGTGAATTTAGGTTGACAAGGAGAAGGTACGAGCATTACAAGAGTTGCGTACACCTAAGAGTGTGCGCAATGTGCATAGTTTCCATGGGCTAGTGACGTTCTATCAAAGATTTATCAAGAATTTCCGAAGTCTAGCAACATATATCCGTGATTGAATGAAGAAATAAATGTTCCAGTAGGGGGGATGACAAGAAGCAAGATTTGCATTGCATAAAGATAGATTGAGTATCGCACCAGTCCTAGCTCTTCCAAATTTTGAGAAGGTATTTGAGTTTGACTATGATGTTTCTATAATGGGCATTGGAGCTGTTTTGTCTCAAGATGGTAGACTAGTGGAGTTTTTGAGTGAGAATTCCAACGATGTTAGGGCAATTTATGAGATGGAGTTCTTCACAATCTTTCAAGCTTTAAAACATCAGGAGCATTATTTAATTCAGAGAGAGTTTGTGTTATGCATTGGCCATCATGCTTTAAGGTTTATAAATACTCAGACCAGTCGTAATTGCATGCATGCAGGTGGATAAAGTTCCTACAAAATTTTATGTTCGTCTTGAAATACAAATCAGGACAACAAAACAAAGTGGTTGATGTATTGGTTGGCGTGTGCTCTTACTTTCACATTACAATCTAAGATTATCATATTCGAGTATGTGAAAGAGTTATATGAAGCTAATGAAGATTTTCAACATGTTTGGGTGAAATGTACTTCAAGATAAGATGCTGGTGATTTTCATGTCCATGATGGATATTTATTTCGACAAAAATCAACCATGCATACCCAGAATGTCTCTATGTTAGCATCTTATTGAGAAACTGCATGGAAATGGCTAAGGTGGTCATGTTTGGTGCTACAAGACCATGGCCCTTGTAAAAAAGGAGGTGCTAAAAGGCCCAACTAAAACGTGATTCAGGGAGATTTGTACAAAAGTGTCATATCACCCAAATAGCTAAAGGGCAAGCACAAATTATGGGATTGATATACCCTTTTGCCAATACCAGAGAACCTGTAGGAAGATTTGAGTATTGGTTTTGTATTGGGACTTCCTTAGACACAATGAGGTAAGAATTCCATTTTTATGGTGGTGGACAGGTATTTAAAGATGGCTCATTTCATTACTCATACTAAAATTCTTGAAGCATCAAATGTAGCAAATCTATTCTTCAATGAAGTAGTTTGTTTCAATGGTGTCCCATAAACAATCACTTCTGATAGAGATGTCAGATTCCTTAGTCACGTTTGGAGGAAGTTTGACACCGCACTCTAATATAGCAGTACTTGCCACTATAAGATCGATAGATGGAAAGAGGTGACAAATCACACATTGGGAAATATGCTTCGTTGTATTTACGGAAATAAGCCTAAACAGTGGGACTCAGCCCTTCCTCAGTTTGAGTCTTCTTATAACAGCGTGGTCAATAGATCCACGAGGAAGCCCCATTCGGGGCGGTTTATATGAAGGCACCAAGACATGCACTAGACTTGGTTCCAATATCCAGGTTGCTTGTATTTAGTATTGCAGCAGATAATTTTGGTTGAAACCTTTCAAAGAATACATTTTAAAGTAAGGGAGAACTTGGAACAAGCCAACAAAAAGTATAAGGAAGATACACACGATCATAGTCGTGTTAGAGTTTTTCGGGAATGAGATTTGGTGATGACCCATTTTTGTAGAAACATGTTTCATGCTGATACTTATGGGACAATAAAGAACAAGAAGTACGAGCCTTTTGAATTAAGTAAAAGATTAATGATAATACTTATATGATTGAATTGCCAGAGAATATGTCACTTTCTTCAACCTTCAATCTGACATACTCGTAGGATGGATATACTTGTTACTCAAGTTTACTTGGAGCAAGTATATCATTTAGGCACTTATGTTTCTTGCTCTTAAAGTTTAGAGATTAGCTTTAATCATCTTCTCATTAATGTTTGTAAATGGTGAGCCACGTTGTTAATAGTAACGTGTCATGGCGTCTAAAGACAGACTCATGTGGCGCTTACGTGGAATAACATTTATCAGTGCGTGATAATGACAGAGTAACGTCTGTAAAAGGCGCACCATTTTATAAAGGTGTCGATCTTATCATATGAAATTAAATATTAAATGTTTTACTTCGTCTTCGAGTTTAGTGACAAAGATTCAGAGGTCTTTTCTCGCCTGAGAACAATCTGGGGGCTGTGGTATGGTATGATTAGGACAAGGTTCGCTACATCGAGATAGGTTGATATCCTTGAAGGATATAGCCGCCTTACGAGTCTTGGAAGTGCCTCTTTTATGCCGCACTGGGAGAGCCTTGGGCACGGCTCCCCATGCCACTTTGGGGGGAGCCCCGAGGGTGGCTCTACATACCGTCACGAGGGGAACCTCGAGCGCGGCCTCCCACACTGCCATGGGGGGAACCCCAGGCGCGGCCTCCTATGTTACGTCGTTTTCTGGTGTCACATTTTTAGTGTGTGATCACGTTTTAAGCACGCAACCATTGTTAGTGTCAGTTTATGTCTGGACACGCAACCCTTTGTTGGTATCAGTCTCTGTCTAGACACACAACTCTTGTTAGTATCAGTTTATGTCTAGACACGTGATTTCCATGTGTGTGTTCCCCACTTGACCTTATATTAAAAGGCATTTGTCACCTTCTGAACGGTTGCCTAAGTTTGTCCTTCACCCTCCGACCACCAACTCCCATGTTCTCAGGCGTACTTGGCATATACTAGATCACCCTAAACCCCAAAACATTTGGACGACTCCACTGGGGAGTGATCTGTCTACCATCTGCATCTTTCTTCGAGTATGGTTGGACGTAGTCGAATCACGAGAGCTTCTTTTCATTTGGAAGGAGAGAATGTTAACCCAACCATTGAGAACCATGATATGGAAGATGCTGCTTCCAGGGAGAGAATCAATCTCCCTGCCGTTACCGCTGCTACAATGACAGTGACTGAGTAGACTAACGCAATTAGAGAGCTACATGCCTCTAACGCTGAGATTCCTGCCCTCTTAAGTACTCTGACCACTCTTCTCGCGGGTGCCCAGAACCCTTCTCCACCACCGCCCGTTGTTCATATCATCCCTCCTCACGCTCTTCCTGGCCAGGAACAGTAAATAGTGACCGAAATGCGGGTCATTCGAGCGACCCCGCAAATGTTATCATTCAACAGCATTCCCCACAGCCTTTGCACGTCCCACGTCGGCACATGACATCCCAGTCGACGGCACCGAAACCGGTCCTTTCATTATCAAAGAAACACTGTAAAAGATGCTGGAAATGGAGCGTGTCAGGGCCTTTCTAAGCAATACGATAGTAGACTTTTGCCCCATTACCATGTGAGCTGCCCATGAGGCCGTACCCATTTGAGTATGTGCCTCCGAAGTTCCACAAATATAACGGGAATGAATGATGTGCCAGAGAGCATATTGTGCGTTTTATTGATGACTTGGGCCTATACAGATGTGATGAGACCATGAGACTGAGAGAGTTTTCGAATTCAATTATTGAATGGGCGTACACCTGGTACATTAACTTGGCGCCAATATCGATCTCGAGTTGGCCATACATGGTCTCGACCTTCATGACCAAGTTCTTCGTGTCTGAAGAAAAAAATGAGATTATTAGAGTTGGGGCGCGAGCTTCAGAGAAAGGACGAGGATCTAATGACTTTTGTCAGACGGTTCAAGGACAAGGCGCTCGATTATCGTGAGGAATGGAAAGAGGAAGTGCTTGTGAAGATGTGCACTGCGAGATGCTTAAGGAGTACAGGGCACATCTGGAGAACTTGGACATTACTACATTCTCTCGTCTTAACATTGCTCCTCAACGCACCAACACTTCAGTGCCCAACCCGAAGGCCACAGAACAGGGAGAGCGTGGGGAGCATGCATGGAAACCCGTGAGATATGCACCCCAAGTAGTAATGATGCAACCTCAGAAGCGGGGTGCTAAACGAAACAGGAGTGAGAGGGATGCCACGTCGCCTTTTCCCTATCCCATAGACAAAGTAGAGGCATTGTTGGACGTCTGGGTCAAGGATAAAGCCCTACGGAGGATCTGGGTGGACAGATTGGCCACGAGAGAAGAAAGAGAGTCGGCTCGTTATTGTAGCTTCCACAGGGACACCTCTTATGCAACAAAGGACTGCAAACTTTGAGGTGGATTTTCCATTATAAACTCAAGAAGGGGGAAAGGAAGAGCTAAGGAGAAACTACATTTAAAGACTGAAACGGGCAAATACATTGCGGAAAAAATTCCACCTCGTGAAATGTCGGCGAAACATCTATAAGGGCAAGATTAGATCCCCTAGCAGCGTTCGAAGCTTGGGAGTTCACAACCATTCCTGACTCATGGACCTAAGAGATGTATGACAAGATTGAGTCATAATGATCGAATTAGAAAAAAAATGAGCATATATACATACATATATACATACATATATACATACATATATACATAGATATATACATACGTATATACATAGATATATACGTACGTATATACATAGATATATACGTACGTATATACATAGATATATACGTACGTATACATAGATATATACGTACGTATACACATAGATATATACGTACGTATATACATAGATATATACGTACATATATATATACATATATACATACGTACATATATATATACACATATGTACACACACACACACACACACACACACACACACACACACATATATATATATATATAGAGATAGAGGCATTACAGATGCCTCGAAAACGGCCCCAGCTTGCTGTCGCAAGAGCATTTCACAAGCCTCACTGACCTCCCTAGAGGAGCTACATGCTACCTGTAAAGTTCATTTATTCGTTAATATGTAATCAGAATGCAAAAAGGTAGTGTAATTGCAAAAAAAAAAGATATGTTACTTAACGGAGGTTCGTCATCAGAGCTGACGATGTTACCTCGAAATTTACGCCGAGGTGGCTCCAAGTCCCCTGGAGTAGAAGCATCGACATGCCTCTCTACTAGGATATCCCTCGTCACTACTCTAGGGTGCCGGTGTAACGATGTGGATTTGAGTCTGGGGTTAGCTGTTGACCTCAAGAAGAATGTGTGAAGGTTGGTTGAAGAATCAACCCAGTTAGGATCAGAATCACTCGCCTCGGACATCTCGATGGAAGTCTCGTGACCAACAACAGGAGTCTTCCTTTTCCTCTAGGGTATAGTAGGGGCCATCTGGCTCACTCTTTCGCTAGGAGGTGGTTTCATGGACCGCAGCATTAGGTCCCCTCCGTAAATATTTTTCTCTGGTAGATCAACATGGGGAGGTTGAAGGTATTGCAACCATAATCAAGCAAGGGATCCCAATATCTTTTCATTAACGTCGCCACGTTAGGCTTACGAGTGGATTGAGGAACACGGAAAAATGACGCAACACTACTATGTGTACGCACCTCTACCATCCAATACTCAAAGGCTTCTCTGAATTGGATACATGTTGTCGCCTCGATGGAATACACTGATCGAAACCAAATTGGCGAGCCACTCGGTTGCACTGGTAACAAGTGCTTAAAAATTCATTCAGCCCAGCCTCTCTCGCACGCTTAGTCACTACTAAAAGTGTTGATGGTGTCAAGATAGCCAATATAGTTGCGTCAGTATCGGAGAGCCGAAGGGGAGAACCATACATGCCTTAGTCAATATGCTTCCCAAAAAAGGGCCATAAGTCATTCTTAACGTGACCATCTGGACATAAGGTATAGGGTCGCGCCAAAAAGTACCCAAAATATGTCGATATCAGTAGAAAAAGATAGACGCTTCGGAAGTTTATTACTGCACCACGTCCATGCCCAGGGAGGATCGACACAGCCAATATCAGACTGAGACCGAGAAGAGCCACACATTGGGAACCACTCCCAGGTGAACATCTGTAAGAATGACAGATCAATATAAGAGTTGATCTTATAACGTCCTAAATTCCTCTCGAGATCTTTGTGGAGGCAATCCACCAAGTAATATAGATTTCCCAAGAATATCGGTGCTAGAGGGATATGACGACCCTTAGTAAGGCTGATGGTCATTGTGAAAACTCGTGCACTGACCATATCATCGGGTCGACCTACAAAGTGGAAAGATAAATGAAGAAATGACACAACAGAAAAGTTCGAAACCCACCTAGTCAACGAGGCGAGTATGGTTAAATATATGTATATTTTTATAATTAAATGCATAAAGAAAGAGAGAGGAAGAACATACCTTGGAAGATGTATCGAGAGAGCCACACAGACGGGAAAGCAGCAAGTTCGACCCTTTCATCTCTGAATCTGGCACCCTCTCTAACTTCCAGCGTCGAGTTGTTCTTGAAGGACTCCACATCCTTGAAAAAATAGCACAACCACCCACCAAAATTTGACTTCCTACTTAGAACACCCACTGCATCGGGTTTGTGAGAGTGTGATAAACCTTCCTTGAGTAATTCGAGAATGTCCATCTCCACAAGGGTTAGGGTGGTCCGAACGGGTTGTGGTTACCAAACAACGGAAGACACAAAAGCATGTGGACATCTTCTAAAGTAGGCGTAATCTCTCCACAATCAACAATAAAGGAGTGAGTTTGTCTACTCTAATGCATCACCAAAGTATCAATAACATGCGAGCAAATATGAATACTGAGACGTGAACAAACCCTTAAAGCTTCATACATGCCAGCCTCTCGTAGAGTTGCAATATATGTCTGTTTTGATATAATGTACTTGCACCACTCAGGCCAACCCGCCTTGGGCTTGGTGTGACCATCATACGTGATGCACAATGAAGGGAAGTCACCACGAGTTAGCCGTAGCAATGGAATAGATTCTGCTTCGAGGACTTCACAATTTTTGGCCATCTCATTTTCCATCAATAGCGTTGAAGACGATGGCACAACCGCCTATGGACTTTTACCCATGGAATTAATTAGTCTTTTTGTCGTTACGTCAGACTTTCCTCAAGGTTTCAGTGGACATTCAAGCGGAGCAGCATGTTTGGAAAATGTAAGTAACTCTCTAGAGGCCATTTGCTTCACAGTAAATTCAAGAAATGAGAATGAGAGAATGATTCTGGCTGGTTTATAGGGAAGGAGAGCTCACATGCCTCGTCCCAGAAGAGACTGTGATGTCTCATACAAGGAAGGATGGGACGCAACGCCTCTGAATGAGGAGGTGTCATGCCTCGCTCGAGTCAAGATGCAACGTCTCGTTCGAGGCGCTGTTACACGCCTCGTTCGAGGTGATGTGACACGCCTCTAAACGGGGCGTTCTCAAACGCCTCCTTAGAGGTGTTGTGACATGTCTCATCTCGGGTAAGACTCCTCCACCTCATTCGAGGAACAATGAAGTTGTGGGAACTTCCCCAAAGGCATCTACTCTTGAATTATTGTAGATCTAAATTTGTATGATCTAGTTTTAATGGAATTCAGTGACAAAAAGACGTATGTCCCATGAATAAGTGCGAAAGAGGCAGGCAACACTCAAATAAGAAAATATGTTCAAGCTTGATTGTTGTGCCCTCAACCTTGAGCATGGGGCTAATGTAAATGGTGAGCCATGTCGTTAATAGAAACGTGTAAAAAAAAATACGTTGCGTCTAAAGACAGACCCATGTAGTGCTTATGTGGAAGAACATTTATCGGTGCGTGATAATGACAAAGTAACGTTTGTAAAAGGCACACCTGTTTTACAAATGTGTAGATCTTATTATATGAAATTAAGTATTAAATGTTTTACTTCGTCTTCGATTTTAATGACAAAGATTCAAAGGTCTTTTCTCGCCTGGGAATAATCTGGGAGCTGTGGTCTGGTAGGATTAGGGCAAGGTTCGCTACATCGAGATATGAGTATCTCCTCGAAGAATGTAGCCGCTTTACGAGTCTTGAAAGTGCCTCTTTTGTTCCGCCGGGAGAGCCCTGGGCGGGGCTCCCCATGCCACTCTGGGGGGAACCCTGAGGGTGGCTGTCCATGCCGTCACGGGGGAAACCCGGGCTCGGCCTCCCACACCGCCATGGGGGGAACCCCGGGAGCGACCTCCTATGTTATGTCGTTTGGATGCGGCACATTTTAAGCATGGTGTAACGTTTTTAGTGTGTGATCACGTTTTAAGCACGCGACCCTTGTTGGTGTGAGTTTATGTCTGGACACGCGACCCTTGTTGGTGTCAGTTTTTGTCTGGACACACAACTCTTGTTAGTATCAGTTTCTGTCTAGACACGCGATTTGTATGTGTGTGGTCCCCACTCGACCCCATCTATATAAATGGATCCCTAGCACCATTATGGAGGCATCAATTCTCACAAATCTCGAGATCTAACACGGTGAATATTCTTTCCTCGAGTTTCTCACCCACCTTAGAGTTTCTCACCTATCTTAGAGTCTTAAAGGCATTTATCACCTTCCGACGGCTGCCTAAGATTGCTTGTCCTTCACCCTCTGACCACCAACTCCCATATTTTCAGGCATACTTGACATATATTAGATCACTCACATACACATTACGCTAAACCCCGAAACAATGCTTTTACTTGTTCACCAAGCATTAAAGTCCTATATAAATGCATTTGTGGTATATGATCGAGTCATTCGCAAATTCAGTCAATTAATAAAATTCAGTCTTGTTAATAAATAAATCTCTCTTTTTCTTTATTTATTATTTCTGTCACTTATATTTATACGTACTATTCACTATATATAAAATATATGTATCTAAGATGAATCTAATAAAAAGCATTACAAACACAATAAAATTCTCAATAATGTATTGATACAATATCTATTTCATCTATGCAAACAAAACTATATCAATCACAAGCCAATTCGATAACATATAGAATATTTAATAAGTTTCACTTTATTTTATATGATCTAGCAACGAGAGCACGGTTAAGATAAAACATAAAACATAGAGTATTATGAGAGGACAAAAATAAATTCATATAGCACCAGATTAAGAATTGTTATATCACTACATAAACTTCTTTTCCCTTTTCTCATACTCCTTTATTTCTTTATGGTAATTTTCTCCTTTTTATCTTATATCAATAACTTCTTCAAAACTGACTACACAAAACTAATATATATGAGAAATATAAAAATGTTGATTTTAATTATGATAATTTTCTTTACAAATCATATATATGTGTGAATCTATATATATACTTATATGATGATTCGTGAGGTTTTTCTATACATACGGTTTTCCACAAAAAAATGACAATTGAGTTGTTATACATTGATTTGTATTATGTAGGCCAACATGTTGAAACTATTTTTCAAGTATCTTCACGATCCAATTAGATATTCATCAGCATCTATATAATGCGAAAAATTAGAAAAAATAATAACAAAAAAAAAACAAACATGAATACAATTATGGAGAATAGATGATAGGAAATAGAGAAACAAAAAAACTACAAATAAAATTACTTAAAACTACATAACCATTGTGATATTCTAGAAGCAGAGAATTTAAAATTCCAGTTGTGAACCAAATAATTGAAGAGGAGATCTTGGCTTGGCAGTAAGAAAGCGTATCATTCGTTTCATCCCTCTTCTCTTGATTCATTTTCTAATTGAAGTTGGAGAATGGAATTAAAAGAAGTCGGGTTAATTTTACAGACACATCCTCAACTCTACCCTGAGTTGGTAGAAAATTGGACAAAATTGCCATTCCCATAACGAAACGCACGTTTTGAATAAATTAAAAAAAAAACCAAGACAGAAAACCTAAAATCACAACTGCATGGTCGGCAACAGCTGTTATTCGGCTCACTATTTTGCAAAGTTACTTCTGGAATCTTTTCTTTCTTTGTTGCATTGAATTTTTTGTTCGCGTTTGCCCACTGATTTGTTCTCTGCTTCCTCCCTGCGTTTCCCGACGTTCGGTAGCTCAAATTGTCCCGATTCTCATAGCCATTTGTTTTGTCCATGTGTACTTGCGATTCTGATTTCGATTTTAGGTTTTCCAATTTCGCCAAGGTGCTTTTCGGGACCTAAAATTGCTCCCATCCTCGTAGCCATTTCTTTTTGCGTTTTCCGGCAAGAAACCCAGACGACGAAGCCCTCTGCGACTGAACCAGCGAAGAAGAGGAAGCCCTCTTCGTGATTCGCCCCCCCCCCCCTCCCGATTTCATTCTCTGCACTTCCTCTCGATTTTGTCTCTGCACTCCCTCTTCGATTTTGCACTTCCCCCTTCGATTTTTTACCGGTGCAAAACGCGCGTTTTGTTTGTTTTTTTTGTTAATTTGGTCAAAACGTGCGTTTGTTATGGGAAGAGAAATTTTGTCCAAATTTTGAATAATCTGAAAGAAAAATTAAGAAGACTTATGGGATTTACTTAAAAATTAATTAAAATTGAATTCTTTGGTAGCTCTAATCCATTTGATTTCATTCTCTCCTAATCCATTGCTCTTCACGCGCATGAAATTTCCTATGAAATAAATATATATATATATATAAACGAAGTAAGGATAGCGTAAGAGGTAAAAATTTAACTGAATCACAACCATATTTAATAAATAATAAATTTGATTTTTTTGAAAGAGCATACGGAGGCAATTAAGAGTAACTAGACGATGAATCTTAATAGGCAAAAAGATAAAAACTTTTGAAGTCCGACATTGGCTGGCATCCATTAGCATAGATTCATGGGGCGATAGGGATAAGAGTGTCTTTAGAGCTTTAATGGTAACCTGTTGGTTCTGAGCAAATATAAAGCCAATTCACAAGTATCCGAAATGAGTTTCAATGACCGTTCTATATGGATTCAGATACAGGATCTTCCTCCAGACTGGGTAACAAGCTCAATAGTTTAAAGGAGAACAATTTGATAGGGGTAAAACAGAATTGAGAGAAATAAGTAGAAATAAAAGAGCTAGGACCTGGAAATGGTGATTAGTATCTTAAACATAAAATATAGGGTTTCGATGATGCTTCTAACATTCTTGAAGACCGTGAATTGGGAGTGGTGCTGGCTGGCTCAAACAGGCCATCACAGGAGATATGAATGTTATAGTATGGAGCTGTCAAGGTTTGGGGAATAACTTGACAGTTCTAGCTTTAAAGGATGCATCAATCCAATATAATCCTCCAAGGATATGTCTATTCAAAACAAAACAAAAATGAGTAAGGCTGAAAATCTAGTATGGAAACAAAAATTTGACAACTTTTATGTAGTTGATCCTATTGATCTTTCTTGAGGCATTTTAGTTTGTTGGAAAAATGATATTAATGTCTAGAGTGTATCTAATACTCGGAATATTGTAGACATGAACATTGACAAGTGTGGCGGGTTTACTTTTTTCTATAGTTGTAGAGATGAGATAGATGGAAGCAATATGATAATCTAGCTAATTCTAAACAGAGTAATACCAAACCTTGGTTAGTAACAGGGGATTCGAATGCTATGTTAAGACAGAGTGAGAAGTCTGGTAAAGAGGGTTTGATTTTAAAAGAGCTAGGATGTTTAATTAGTTTATTATCAATTGTGGTTTCAATCTAAGGGAAGTTTTTATACTTAAAGGAATGGTAGGATGGGTAATGATTTTTATACAAAGAGATTGGATATGATACTTATAAATGATGCTATTTTAAACTTTTTCCTCATCTTGAAGTACAAACTCCTCTAAATATAGGGTCTGACCATAATATGTTAGTGATTTTTCTTAGAAGTAGTACTTCTAAACCTTAAAAATGTTCAAATTTCAATCTAAATGGTTAGAAAAATAGGATTTTGATAGGATCCTATTTGAGAGTTGGAAGCATCATGAATCTACTATAAATATGGGAAATCTTCTTAGTAAACTCAAAGGTTGTAAGCATGATATCAATACTTGGTGTAAGAAATTAAGAGGTAATCCTGAAAAAAGAATTGGAAGATCTAAAATCTAAGTTGCTAGGTCTTAATGATGAGATTGGAGATGACAGAATCCTCCAGGTTGAAGGCTAAAATAGAAAAGATTTGGAAACATGAGGAATGTTACTGTGGTCAAAGAGTTAGAATAAGTTGGTTAAAGTTGGGGATTGTTTTATGATGCCGAGAAGAAATTCTCGACATCCATGCTGAGTTATTGTGACCCTTAAATTGCATTTACAGTAATCTGGGCTACACAAAGCTCAACATGTAGCATGTTTTTTTAGGTTTTTTTGGAGTTCACCAAATACGTAGTGGGGTTCACCATTACATAGTGATGTTCACCAAATACGTACAAAAAAATAATTCTTGAAGGGGTTTATCAATTACGTAGTGGGGTTCACCAAATACGTACAAAAAAATAATTCTTGGAGGGGTCCACCAATTACGTAGTGTGGTTCACCAAATACGAACAAAAGAATAATTCTTGGAGGGATCCACCAATTATGTAGTGGGGTTCACCAAATACGTAGGAAAAAATAATTCTTAGAGGGGTTCACCAAATACATACAAAAGAATAATTCTTGGAGAGGTTCAGCAATTACGTAGTGAGATTCATCAATTCATGTAGTGATGTTCACTAATTATGTAATGGGGTTCATCAAATACGTACAAAAGAATAATTCTTAGAGGGATTCACCAATTACGCAATGCGGTTCATCAAATACGTACAAATGAATAATTCTTGGAGGGGTTCACCAATTACATACAAAAAAATAATTCTTAGAGGGGTTCAACAGTTACGTAGTGGGGTTCATCAATTACGTAGTGAAGTTCACCAAATAAGTAGAAAAGAATACTTCTTAGAGGGGTTCATCAATTACGTAGTGAGGTTCACAAAAAAAGAATTTTTAAATTTTTGTGAACCCTAAAGAATTTATTGTACACTACTACGTATTTGGTGAACCCCTAAAACCTAATCGCCATACCTAATAGGTGAATCACCTATTTTTAGCCCCTAAATGCCATCCTGAAGGTGCCAATCGTCATTGTCAAAGCCAATCACCATTTTATTGCCTCCAATAACCTGTTTCAATCTCTAAACGCCATGTTGAACTAGGCGATCGTCAGTCTCCCTCCCAATCGCCATTTTTTGCTCTTAATCACCATTTTTCACATTTTTCCTTTAAATTGATACTTTTGTAATTATTTACGGTACACCGGGAAAATAATTGATAAAAATATAAAAAAACTTGTTATTTCAATGCAAACATTCATGATGCTCACTTACTTTGTGAGATTGGATTAGATTAATTAAGGCTTCTCGAGACAATTGGACACTTAATCATAAGCTCAATAAAAGTTGTCATTGATAATGTTGTGCTTTTGTGATAACTATCGAACGAGACGGGTTTTCACCAAATATAATTATATGTTGTGATGTTATGATGATTGGTAAATCTTATTTATCAGTTTGACGAACATATATAACACTTAAGATCGGATTCTACTGTTAAATCAGCATATCCGCTAAAAGGTTTGAAATTAAATATTAAAATTTGAAATTTAACCTTTTTTATTTTATAATAATAACCTCATAAGTTTTGGAAAATAACCTTTTACGTTTTAAGTAATTTCCCTTTAAAATTAATTTTAAAATCTAACATTATTTCTTATCAAAACTTACCCCAACGTTAAAAAACCCCTTCCCATTATTCTCAAAAAACCGATGCCCAACCCTTCCCCCTCTCTCAACACTTCATTTCTCTTCACTCAAACCCTATTCTCTTTCTTCTTCATCTTCATATCTCTTTTCATAACCCGAAATCCATCAAAACCTCACCAAATCCGTTGCAACACACGAGTCAAAACCTGCGCCAAATTCAAGCCAAATCCCTCCAACCCGCGACCCCGAACCCCATATCCTTCTAATATTGTATTTTTCACTAATAATGGTTAGAGGAAAACATAAAGTTACAATGGGAACATTGAGTCTAACGACGCAACCAAGTTCGAGCTCGAGCGTCTTGAAAAGGCCGTACGATGCCACCGATTATGGGGTGAAAATATTTCGTCCAAAGAATCAAAATATTAGTAGCCATATTCTTCATATTGCTCCAACCGAGCATACATCTCATCCAAGCAAACAAGATGTAAGTTTTTATTTGAATATTTTGAATTTTATGTGTTATATTGTTAAAACACCTAATATATACTTGATTCATTCTGTAAATTGGGTGTTTTTAATGTGATGATTATAGAAATGTATGGTTTTTGGTAGAAATATATGTCTTGGATGGAAAATTATAGTATTTTCATGAGTGTCCGTAAAGTGTTCGACGAAATGTCATAAAGAATTATATGGTGTATTTTTTTCATTGTTCATAAGGTGTTTGATAAAATTCCATATTAAGGTTTATGATATATTTATATGAACGCCCGTACCATGTTTAATGAAATGCTATATCCCATTCAAGGATAAAATGTAAGTTTCTTTACCAAAAAATTTGGTTGTTATGTGTTATATTGTTAAAACACCAAATAGATACTTGAATCATTTTGAAAACTGAGTGTTTTTTATGTGATGTTTATAGAAATGTACGATTATTTTTAGAGATATATGTTTTGGATGCAAATTATAGTATATGTTTATTGCCCATAAAGTGTTTGACGAAATGTCACAACAGTGATAGTAAATTTTTCTTCATACACCTTTTTCACTGAGTCATATTTAAATTTTGGTTTTTTAGACTGAGTTCTATGATCTTGGTATTCGTTGTTTTGGGAACACGACACTAGTAGCTCGATGGTACAGTAGCCTTCTTGAAAATGTGAGAAGGAATGTTGATGCCTCCGAGTTTGGGTATTTTATAAGTATATTGAAAAAGGGTAAGATGGATCACGTTTTATTGAAAACTCTGGCTGAGAAATGGTGGGATACAACCCACACCTTTCATATAGATGAAGTGGGTGAAATGACAATGACCCCATTGGACTTTTCTACGATAACTGGCCTGAAAGTCGGTGGTCGTCAACTAGACTATGATTTGGAACTCTACAAGAACAAGAAGACTTTGCAAAAGCTAGTTGGCAAACCATTGTCAGAGGTTGGAGAAAAAAATTTAGTTATCAATGGATATTTGATCATTATTCTAGGTACGAGTGTACTACTCCTAAGCAAGAGGAAATTTTGACCTGAGTCTTTCTACTGGTGCTCTTGGGTAGTACATTTTTGTACGACAAGAATTATAAAATTTATTTGTACTTCTTCTCGAGCCTAAAGAAAATAGATGAGATATAAGAGTATAATTGGGGTGGTTCAGCGTTGTCCATATTGTATTGCAATATGGACTCTATATGTCGAGGGAAAAAGGTAAGGACCATGGGTTTTGAAGAGCATGTGAGGTGTGGGCTTGTGAGTACTTTCTTTGTTTGGCATTGAGCAGACCATTGGGTGGTCCAAACATGTTCCCGAGAGCAACACATTGGATAGAAATTGAGTCGGGAATAAGGAATGCTGGTCACTGCCTTAAAGAATTCTGTGTCAAACTTCGATACGTGAGGCCTAATGAGATATGCGTTTTATTATATCAATTCTTATGCCCCCTGTTTTATTGGCAAACTATTTGATTTTGAACTTGCAGATCAATTGGTACCCTTGGGGAGAATGTACATACTTGCCTAACTATTGGATCGACAACATACCACCTACCACCATGTGAATCTTGCTGCAAGAACCTGTTGGAAGAGCATGGTACTTGGGTGAGCGCGTCTCACAGCAGAGTATGGGAACCGAGGGGCCGTTGATCTCATACAGACCCCCAAATTCAATGTTATGTGATCAATCATTGACCAAAGAGGATATGTCTGGTGGTCTTGGAGGTTTTAGAGTGACACACTTTATCGAGGATGTAAATGATGATGGCGGAGATATATATGATAAATTCTGAAAAAAGTGGTTGTCTTACAACTATGATGGTGCATCTTCATTTTCGCAGGTGCTAAACGTCTCTAAGTGGTTTCTAAATATAGGACATTACTCATCTTGTTATACAATGTAATTTTGTAATCCACTATGTATAGGCAGCAACACAAGCAACTGCAACAGCCGCAATAGTACCAAGAGCATCAGGGTCGGCTAAAGCGATCGTTAATGATATAAGAGTAGCTGACATCCCACTATCATGGCAGATTCAGTTACCACTCCCAAATGGTGGTGGTGAGTTGGTTGACATTCCAAATGATGTTCCAGTCTGGGGTCTTCCATCTCCTGAAGTCGATTATGTGAGTTATGATGTTAATATTTATTATTTAGTCATTCAATATCATATTAACGCGTAATTCGGATAATGTAGGTGCCGACGACATGCGCGGCAGGCATGATGCGCATGATTGGCGGTCTCAACAAGCTGTTATTCGAGAAAATAATGAGTGCACGTGAGGCGATGATAAAGGCCAATGCACCAACGAAAAAAAGGATAAGAAAATTATAAACTTACGATCTTTGCCTATTTATTTTTTAGTTTGAAATCAAAATATACTGAACATGTACACTTGTAGGCGAAGTTGCAAAGACGCCTGCACATGTATGAAACTCAAGCAAGCAAGCATGAGAGTGATGATGATGAAGTTGATGAAGATGATGACCATAGTGAAGATTCAGTTAATGATGATAAAGATGACCATGATGACGACACCAATGAGGACTGAATCAGAACGAGAACATGAAGGAAGTACAAAGCATTCACATGATGCTTTATCGAAAAAAAGAAAAGTTACACCATGATGTTTTGTCAAAGTTGATACCAACTTTTTGTGGATATAAATATGATGGATTCTATGTTTAGATTTTAAGTTTTTTTTTTAGATTCTAAGTTTGTTTGGATTAGATTCTAAGTTTATTTTTGGAATATAAATTTGTCAAAGTTGCATGACATTGCATGAAGACGTTTGACATATTATGGATATAAATATGCAATTAATATTGTGGGTGAACTACTATTTATGGATAACATTTACAAGTTGTCAATCTATCCAATTGGATAACATGAAGAGTAGATTCGTCCCTTATGTTATGGCTTGTCTGGCGCTTACAAACTGTCTATCTATCCAAACATTTTATTGGTCCCAAACTATAAATAATTTTTTCAACCATGTTTTTTTATGCATAATTGAGAGTATTAGAACCAAACGCTTGACACAAAAATGTTTGGCCCGGACTAAAAGCTATGAGCAAGCTCCAAACGCCTGTTATATATGGCGTTTGGGGCATGCTGATAGTGTTTGGGTCCTAAACGCCTGTTAGTATAGCGTTTGGGGCTTGCCGATAGCGTTTGGGGCTTGCTGATGGCGTTTGCGCCCTAAACACCATTGTAACAGGTGTTTGACCCGTGTCCCATGGGACGCAGACCAAACACTTGTTAGTATAGCGTTTGGGGCCCAAACGCCATCGACAGGTGCCAAACGCCTGTTATATATGTCGTTTGGGGCCTGCTGATAACTTTTGGTCCCCAAACGCCTGTTATTATGGCGTTTGGGTCCCAAATGCTATCAGATGGCCCCAAACTCCTGTTATCACAGGCGATTCACCTTATCAATAGGCGATTAGGACCACCAAAATAGCGCTTTGAGTCCTAATCGTCTAGTTTGACCAAATTATTGGTTGGTGGTGTCTGGTGGTTGTGCAATTAATAATGGTAGTTACTCTTCGTAAACCATCCTTAAAAATCATATATTCATTCAACTAAACACATTCTTACTAATTTTCAATTGCTCTAAACTTCAAATACACTTACTTGCTCCTTCATTTTCTTTGTTTGGATTATCCAATTTTCATCTTCAACTAAGTGATCGACTGCACCGAAAAGGCCATGTTTGTTTAGTTTTCTTCAGTTTTTTTTAAGATTAGGCATATTCAAAAACCTAACATCCTGATGTTTATTTTTCTATAATTTTTTTTAAGATTAAGCATCTTTAAAGATGAGTCATCATGAAGTATCCATAAACCCGGGTGAGACGAGTACATGACCAGGTTCATCCACATTAGCAAACTTTCATGATGAGGATGTTATTGATGATAATTTTGATACGTTACAAGAGGACGGACATTTCTACTATACACACGCAGCCGATGTTGGGTTTAGTGTACGGAAAGATGATAAATGCAAGAACATAGAGGGAGAAACTGTGCTACGAAGATGGGTTTGCTCAAAAGAAGGAACTCAGGAGAAAAAAATATATGGACAGAGAGGATACCAAGCGAGAGCCAAGAGGCTTGACAAGAGTGGATTATCGTGCTTGTTTTAGGGTGAACTTTGATAAGAAAACAAAAAAATGGGTCGTTAAAGATTTTGAAGCTAAGCACAACCATCCCGCTGCCTCATCACAGGACGTGCCCTTTCTTCGATCTAATAGAGTAGTGAATGAAGCAGACATGGCTCAGACAACAAGATTGTACAATGTTGGTGTAAGGCTAAGCCAAGCGTTTGATTACATGGTCGACCAAGCAGGTGGTTACGAAAATGTGGGGTTCTTACGGACGGATCTCTACAATAAGATGGAAAAGCAGCAAAAATCGCAGATAATCAAAACTGATTCAGAAGCAACTATTGCATTTTTACTGTAAAATTGGAGATGGATCCAGATATGTATTGCAAATACAAAATTGACACGGTTAATCATTTATCAAATTTTTTATGGGCAGACTTGACGTCCCAAGTTGACTATCACTATTTGGTGATGCATTGGCGTTCGATACGACCTACATGACGAACACATACACGAAACCGCTCGTGATTTTCCTTGGCGAGAACAATCACTACAAGACCACAATATTTGGTTGCTCATTATTGGTTGATAAGACTGTGGAAACCTATCGATAGGTGTTGAGGGCTTTCTTGGATGCCATGAAAAGCAAAATGCCCCAATCGGTCATTATAGATGGCAATAAGGCAATGTGTAAAGCAATCAAGACGATCTTCCCCAATCACAATCATCGACTTTGTGCATGACATCTCAAACAAAATACCCAATCAAACGTGCATAACCCAGAATTTCTACAGGCATTCAAGAGAGTCATGTTTGACATAGTTAGTGAATCAGAGTTCAAAGAGGAATGAGATCGTTTGATAGAGTCGTTCAACCTCAGGCAAAACAAGTGGGTACACTGGATGTATGTGAAGTGTGAATGTTGGGATTAGGCCTTCCAACATGAAAAATTCTTTGCTTTCATGAGAATGACGCAACGATCTGAAGGTATGAACGCATATATCTACTGATTATTCTTTGAACGTCGATCTAAACTATTTGAATTCATGCTACAATTCGATCAGGCGTTGGCACGTATTCGACACGAGGATAGGTTGGATGATTTCAAGATGACAAATGAAATGCATGTGCTTCATACTCACTTGCGTGCGTTAGAGCAACAAGCGGCAAATGTGTTCACACAAAAACTATTTAAACGTGTGCGTAAGGAGATCATGGGTGACACATCATTTATAGTTTGTGCTCTGACATATGGTGGGGAGGCTCAAAATTATTTGTTGGTCAAGTTTGGGGTGCCAAATGAATCATACTTAGTGACACGAGACCAAAAACTTGATACGCTCAAGTGCAGTTGTGGAGTTTGAATCAGTGGGGATACCGTGTCGACATATGTTTACTATTATGAAAGTAGAACATATGTAACAGATCCCAAGCATGTGCATACTAGACCGGTGATGTATCACTGTGAAGAGTAATATGCTACCAACCGGGTCAAGCCATTCTCATATGGATACAGATGGGGTAGTATTGCTTCGGTACAATTCGATCCAACTAGCTGCCAAAAAACTTGCTCACTTTGCGTCAAAGTTAAATGAATGGTCGACTCGAGCCAAAGTGGAGGTTGGCATGCTTTGTACAAAATATGAGATCTTGTGGAATGAAGGTTGCCAACGAACATGATGTGAAGCACGAGGATGGTGTAGAGATTAAAAGAGGCCCCATTGAAGACTCGGTAATCTTGAAGGCGAAGGGCAGCCGAGGTGCTAGCTCGAGTAAAGAACGACCAACCACCCATCGATGTGGCCATTGTAAGAACACTGGACATACCAAACAGACATGTCCAGAATTACCGAGTGATGTGCATGCCATGATGCCAGACGATAATAATGGTGATCCAGCACCATCTAACGTGCGAGGTGCACACACAACAGGGGTCTCTGGACAAGGTGCGTCCCCATTCAATGTGCAAGGTGCATACGCATTCAATGTGCAAGGTGCGTACCCATTCGACCCATATGCATACCCACCACCATTCAACGCACAAGCTGGGTATCCTATGTACAACACAAACATCCCACATTGGTGTAATTTTTCGTATCCCTCGCCGCAGTAAATGTACATTTTGGTATTAACTTGTTTTCATAGTTTTTTGAGAATCTTATCGTCCAAATATTTATAAATCTACTTATTTATAACAATACACAACGATTCTGTAAAATCTGTTATTTTATAACTATACAAAATAATTCTGTAACATCTGTTTATCATCATTGTACACGATGACTTACAAAAGCCCTTTTTATTTATAGTTGTACACAATAGTATACAAAATCTGTTTATCATCCTTGTACACAATAACTTACAAAAATTTATTGTGTCCTATTTTTTAATGTTCTGTTCAAACACTCGCCCATTTGACATTTCTGAAAATTTTGATGACCTAGATGTTATTGAAGAAGACAATAACGACGGGGCAATAAGTTTCGAAGCGTACGAAGATATCCCTTTTCGAAATTTATTGCACCGCCGTTATTGTTTGCTTCAATAACATCTAGTTTATCGAATTTTTCAAAAATGTCAAATGGGCGAGTGTTTTTACAAGAATATAAAAAAACAGGACACAATAATGTAATACAATATTATCTATCCATTTTCTTCCTCTTGTCAAATCTTTGCTTTAAAGTCAGTGGTAGTCGAGTCTCCGAGATAGATGAGTTCGTATAATAAAATCGACCAACGCTATCATGTAACATATCATACGAGATGTTCTAAGGATGGTTGACGATCTTCAACAAAATGTTACACCGAAGATCGTGAGATTTATAATCCCATAAAAATATTCTCAATATTCAACAAACTATCATACACCTCAACATATTCAACATCGACAACCATAAATGAGCAAATCTAAAACTAAAAGAAGCCTAGCTCCAAACTAAAACAAAATAAAAAATAGAGCTATAACATTCACCAAACTATCATACACCTCAACAAATTCAATAATAACATTTAAGACTTGAATATTCATCAAACACATTAACCTCAACAAATTCAATTCACCCACTTCGCCTTTAGATCTTTTATCTCAATCACATCACCATCGAATTTGATCTCCTTCCCACCGTCAAAGATGCCCAGTATAGAAGTCACATCATTTGTGGTTACTTTGAATGTCGACCCATGGACATTCAACGTGCAGGTGGCTGGATCGAAGTAACCTAATAGTTGCTGCAAGAAGTTTCTCTTTAGCTTATGGCATTTAATATCCAACAATCCTTCGAATCCCATCTCCACGACTGCTCTCCTCTTCCCCTCATCGAAATTTACAACAAGATCCATAAATTTCTCAGGTATATAACGTGTGAGCAACTTCCGTTTTGAGGTAGGCCTTCTCAAATGACTAGGATCGGGTTGTTCCGCTCCACTTTTAATGGCATGGATTTTATTTTCCTTCAAATAATTGAATTTGGCTTCCTTTTCGTCATACTTTTCCACTTTTAAAGCTAGATGCTTTCGTATCTACATATCAACAACTCACTTAAATTACAATCAAAATTTATCAATTCCATGTTATAATATAATGTTTGTTTAAACATACTTACTTCATGACCACTAATCTTTTCACATGTCGCCATCCTTTTAGCATATTCTTTCGCACTATTTTAGTTTTAAACAACCACATTAACATTGTAAACTTTTATATGAAAATAAGTAATATTAAATTGATGATCTCATTAATTACTTACAAGTATACGAAGAAACCCTTTTGTTTTTGTGTTAGTCATCTATAATATAGGTTAGTATAATCAAATTTAGCCATATGATAATGTCTTCTTATCAATATCATCCCTGATACTCTTTACAATGGATTGAATATCATCTAGTAAGAATGCTAAAATGGCATACCAATGTTATGTTCTTGTATACATCATCCCTAAGTTATTAATCAACTGTATGCAATGACTATTTGAAATAAGAATTAATTGGAAATGACATATATCAACAATCTTAATAGATGATAAATATGATGTGTAAAAAATTTAAAGAATGCAAGAAACTTAGTTGATCTAGTTGCAACATGATCTTCTCTAAGTTTTTTCATAATTTATCATGTAAAAGAATCATATTAGAAAATTTTCACCATGTAGGTAAGCTAGTTAAAAACTCAATAGATGTCCAAATCTTCATAATCATATAAAAAACGATGATCATGTAGTTCTCTCTAATGTAGGACTTTTCCTTTTATTGATTACTTGAAGGATAACATGTACAATGGTATTAATCTAATAACAAACATACATATGAAATAACATAGTTTTCATGAAAGAAAATAACCTCAAGTAATATCTCCTTCAAACTACAAGATTCCATATAGAAACATGAAAAGCGCAAAAAATGAGAAACTAGTCTACAACATAGCAAGTTCCATTTGATTAAGTACATTCATTTCAAGCTAATGACATTGAGACAACAATTCTTATACGAGTTCACATTCCATAAGTAAATGACTACCAACTTTCTTAATGCCGACAAGTCTTCTCTATTGATGACCAATAATCAAGAGGTTTCACCTGTAAAAAATAAGGAGATACTTTTATATATGGGTGAAAATACAAGCCATGACAATATTGTCCATCCCAACTAATAAGTTGAAAAGCACGAGATACCAAAAATATATTCTAGACAAGCTAAAAATATGAAACTCCTTTCATTGTAGAGGGACACAATAAGATGTTTTTCTATTCACTATCTTTATCTAGTTGGAATCCCTGGCAGATACTACCACAACCCCATAAAGTCTAACACACACACACACACACACATCTTCATTCTCTAGCTATCTCTTGCTTGAAAGTTGATCAAGAAGAACTAAAAGAAAGTAGATGTTGTCATATCCTTTTTGAAAACAACATAGATAGCAAATTTGCGGACGACACAAATTATGGAGTATTCTTCGACAAGTATAATATGGTGAAATTCACTCACTAAGAATCCTTATGGAATTCAATAAACATACAACTGTTTAAAAAAAATAACATGTGCTACAATGGTGGCAACTGGCATGATCTATAAACTCGATTATATTGGAATGACTATGTATGTGCCAGAAAAAATGAAATATCATATATCATTATATTCATACTACTACTGCCTTCCCAGTGTCAAATATAAAAGTAAACGCTCATCTTACTAAGTTAACATATATTTTAACTACCTAAATGAGACAAAACAAGGATTAGAGAGTATCTTCTTCCTCTTTTAACAACAAGACCTTATAGAAGTTGCATTTGAACTATGCAATGTCTGATATCTCACTCATCTATTTCATTTAATTATTTCTATACAACAAACATTGTAAAATAAGGTATTAAGTAAAATATTATTGATATTCAGAAAGTTGACTAAAAATATAAAATTCAATTAGAACAATTCGTAGTCAGTTATGACATCCATATATAGTTAGCCATAACCTGAAACACTATAATTAAGCATCTCCAAAATTCATTAAAGCAGATTTTAATCTTTCAGAATCAACTGAGACATGAAAAAATTAATCATGTGCCTTAGCGTTCAGAATCAACTCAGACATTAAACATCTCCTAGCGTTCGGACTCAACTCAAACATTAAGCATCTCCAAAATTCATTCGCCTGCCCTAGATTTTGATTGTTCACGAAGGGAGAAACACATATTGTAGACTAAAATTAACAAAAACATAGGGCGGTGAGAGAGATTGAAAGAAGAGCATACCTTTCTCGTTTCCTAGCTTCTGGCCGTGAAGGGAGAAACACACTTCATCCAGAAACCAGCTACTTCACAACCATAGTGCCTTAAGTTGACCGAGAGAAAAAGAGAGAGACGGAGAAAGAGAGATATCACCGATGACAGAGAGAGATAGGAGGAACCGACCAAGAACGTAGAGAGAGAGAGCCGACGATGGAGAGAGAGCCTGGACGACGGACGCATAGAGACGAAGAGAGAGAGCTTGGAGGACGAAGAGAGAGAGAGGCTAGAAATTGGGGTGGAAATCGTTCATTCCCTAGAGAAGAGAGCTTAAGCTTCTAAACTTCAATGAAGCTTTCCACGAAGAAGAAGTGGAAAGGAAGCTTTGGTGGGTGAAAGCTTCCTTTGGAAGCTTTGGTGGGTGACCGGCTAAGCAGGTTCAAAGCGCTTAAATGCATCCAACGACCTAGATCTATCTCAAAAGATCTGATGGCCTACATTTACCCAGCATCAATGCTGGGAGAAAAACTCCCAACATTGAGGTTTGACCCTAAAGTTGGGGGATAGAAACACAGGGTTCTTTCATAAGTCTCTTTTAAAAAGAAGGATGAGTCATAGTATAGTAAATTTATAGATAATCAATGGGATTTGGCAGCGAGATGAGAATGTTGTTACTTCTTTAATTAAAGTTTTCACGTTAACTGTTTTAAGGAAGAACATGTTTATGATGTTGATTGGGTCTTTAGCCATATGAATAGCATAATTAGTGTAGAGGATAATGATTGTTGGCTTTTAAAGTATCTATTGAAGAAGGTAATATTGTTTATTTAATTTAGGACTTGATAAAGCCCCAGGACTAGATGGTATCCCGATCCTTTTTATCAAAAGTATTGGGATTTGATAAGGAAATGATCTTTGGAAGGCAGTTAATAATTTCTTTACAAATTGTTACCTTCCTAGATCTTTTAGTGAATATTCCTCTTGTCCCCAAAACTCTGCAACCTGTGTTCTAATGTTAGAGTTTCCTTTTAAAGTTGTGTTCTAAAGTTTAATATAAGATTTACACCCTTATAATTTAGCAATAAGGTTGCCCATACCTTTGTTTGAGCAATATCTCTTCTAACTTTTAGCCATATAGCATCAAGTGCTTCGTCAAGTGGTGATTTTACTTCAAACTTAAAGTTTCTAACAGGTCTAGAACATTTTCTTTCAAAGTCAAAAGTAACATGTTATGGTCAGACCTTATATTAGGTGGAATAAGAACCTCTAAGTGAGAAACAAATCATAAAAAGAGTAGTCATTTTACTTCAAGCTTAAAGTTTCTAACAGATTTAGGAAACTTTCTTTCAAGAGTAAAAAATAACATGATATGGTCGGACCTTATATTAGGAGGAATATGAACCTCTAAGTGAGAAAAAAAATCATAAAAAAGAGTCATTAATAAGTACTCTATTCAACTTTTATTGGATAAAATTCTCACCTTGTCTCCCATTCCTTCAAGTAAAAAAATGCCCTTAGCATTAACATCCATTAAATCACAAGAATTAATAAAATCATTGAACTTCCTAGCTCTATTATAATCAAAATCATTTCTACTAGATTTCTCTTGACTACTTAGTAAATCATTAAGGTCTCCACCAATTAGCCATGGGTTTACTATCCAAGTCTGACAGTTCCATACTAAAATACTTATTGACTCTGGATGGCTTATTAGAGCAAGCCATCATAACCCCCACCATCAGAAATAGTTTTGGAATCCAAATCCACATGTATCAAGATTTCTGGTAAATCCAAATCTTAATAGAATCCTCATTTTCAATTCTAGGTCTTTATCTCTAGTTGATTTCCCACTATCAGAAGTAACCTTAGACTGAAGTTTACTCTTGCTACCACCAATTTTCAAATCTCTTAGTCTTTTATCCTTAGGAGAAGAAAATATAAAACTTTCTTGATTAGGTAAACATAAACTAGTACCTGATAATCATGTATCATTTAGGAACAATAAAGATCTTACCAGATGAGTATCCTAGGTTACCCTTAGATGCTCTATCCTGATCTTCTGATCTTATAATTTGAGTTTCGTGTCTGTTCACACCAATCACTTAAAAAGTCTTGATCTTGACTCTATTGTAGCCTGCCACCTGAGTCTAGAACACTTCCACTGCCACGTTTGTCCTTTGCTTAAAACATCTTAACTTGTGTAGGTATTTCAAGGTTTGCTTCAGCCCTTAATCATTACCCAAATAAATATTCCTCTCCCTTTTTCATATCCTTTTTTTAAAGTTGTGAAAGCCTCTCATATTTGTATTCTATCCAAATAGTAGCTTTATCTCACGCTTAACATATACACCAGGTATTAAAGAACATTTTATATAAAAAGGTCCGAGCCCTGACAGATCTTACAAGAGTTCCATTTAAAGTACTCATCTATTTCCATTCTATTGCCCACCTTTGATGCCAGCCTTTTCGCAATCAATATTGTCACCCAATCTGGACGTAAATCCTAAATTTGCAACCAAATAGGGCATTTATCAAAATTAATTTCAGCCACTTGAGACCCAGCCTCAAACATTTTGAAAACTAACAAGCTTCCATTGAAACTTCATGCACTTTTAATCTCTATTCTCTTTGATATCTTTCTAGCTCTTAATTTTGAATAGAAAGATAGTTTTCTCCAAGACATTTATCTCCATACTCTTCCAATCCCCAGCTTTTCTTCAAGACACTTGTTATGATAATAATATTGAAACTTTTATCATTAGTTAGTACTCCTACTAACCATGTTTCTTGAATTTTCAGTTTTTCTTGAAGCAGATCATCGAGGTCAAGTAAATTATCAAATCCCTCACACAAAGCTTCCACACTGATTAAAAGGAGGCAATAAAAAAATCACCAACTGAAAGAGAAAAGGCACAGACACTAGGCAATACCGAGAAGAAAAAACTTGGATGAAAAACTCAGATTTTGACCAAAAGAATTGAATGATACTAATGATACTGTTTCACTGAGGTTTGTAATTAAACAGGATAGTGACATAAAAACACTTTTGTCATTCTTGAAAAATTAAGAAAACTCTAAAGGAGACGTCAAAACCGGCTAACATGAAAACTGAAGAAACTTAATTCTATATCACCCTAACAGAGACAGACAAGAGAGATCATTAGCAAAATTAGAGTAGAAGAAAATAATTGAAACGACAAGAAACTTGGAATAAGAAGGTGAGAGACCAAATCGGAGAGAAACAAGAAAACGGGTAAGGGCCGAACTTGTACTTCTTTAGAGAGATCAAGGTAGTCTAGAGGAGGTGAATGATGACCTAGTCAGCGTCACAAAAGTTGAAATGGAAAAACATTGGGGGAGAACTGTAAAATTAGTCAATTTTCTAGTTTAAACTATAAAAATGATCAGAGTAAATAATTTATTTATCAAAATAACACAGGAATAAACATAAATATTTTATACAAATCTTTGTAAATAAAGAATTTACTTTGATCATTTTCGGTTATTTTAATAAAAACAAATGACAGGAAAGTGTTTTTGAGTAATTCCGAGGGAATGGGGATCACGAAGTCGGACCCCAAATTTTTATTTGCGTGGCTGTTTTTCTTTTTCACTTTTACTTTTTCCGTCCAATTTTTTGGTCAGTCAGAGATAGATGAATCAAGTTGAATTAAGAAATTCAAACATTTGATTTTGGAAGAGAATGAAATAGGGGCATGAATCAGTGTAAAACAAAAACAGATGATAGTGTAGTTTCAATTGCTCAAAAGTCCCATAATTAGTAAAAAAAAGCAGGGTCCAAAAAATCGTTAATGTACTTCTCAGGTGTCTAGTCTTGGGAATTTTTCTGATTTCGGAACAAAATGCCGGACTTTCAAAATTAGAGTTATGGTGATTTCTTACATTTTATCCAATTAAAATTAATTATTTACATAGATCACGATTGACCTATTGAATTTAGATTATAAATCCTATGAATTTGAATTTTTAATCTAAATCCAGTGTTTATTAAAAAAAGATTCAAAAGTTTGTGTGAGAACAATTTAAATTCAATTAAAAATGAGAGATTCAAAATCTAAATCTCTAATCCAACATAATTCAAATTTATAATAAACATAATATTACAAATCTTCAATAATCCAAATCCTTTGCCCAAAAATTTAGTAAATGTGCCCTTAGATTATGGAAATATTAAGGTTGTTAGTTGTAAGATATTTAAAAGCGCCAAAGAATTTAGTTGCAGTGCAAAAGTATATATATATTTGACATGTACAATTCCAAAGTAAATATTTGATAATTAAGTAGAGAGGAGAAAGTTAAGTATTTTTATAAGCAAAATTGCCCAATCACAATAGATCATGTAAAAAAAATAAATCATAAAAAATGGTCACAAGTATTAAAAACATAAAAAATAAACACTACACGCGTCTCAGAATAAAAAAAATACGCGCCCCAAAAAATTCCGGCGCCACCCGCATAAAACTACTTCTAACATCAATTTTTATATAATACATACAATATATATTAATATGTTTACAGTATACTTAATATATACGGTAAAAATTATATGAATTTTCTGAATACTACGCCTAATTTTGCTGGGCGCGGGAGTCTTGTTTTAAGGCGCCAATTTTTTTTTAATGATCAAATCTCAGTGGCAATGTCTTCACTTCATTCTAAAAACCTGCATTAGGGGAAGCTAAAGTAGGAGACCAATGTCAAGGGGATGGTCTCCACTTTACCTCTCCAAAGCTAAAGTTAGTAAGGAGGTATATTAGAGCATAGTAGAGACTAAGTTGGGAGCTGTTTGTGTTTTTTATGCATACCTCAATGAATACCATTACATCTCTTTATATAGAGTTATTTCAGGCAACTGGAATAGTTGGGGATTAAGTTTAGGGTTACTTCAAATGACCTAGGTGAGAGTGTGCCCGTAGTCTTCTCGAGTGACTTAGCTGAGTTGGGTTGCCTTTAATGACTTCATCGAGATTAAGTTTAAGGTCACCTCAAGTGACCTACGTGGAGGTGAGTTTGAGATCACCTCGAATGAGTTCAAAGAGGATGATCTCGATTCACCTTAGTGACTTCGATGTGGTTGAGCTTGGTTATTTTAGAATGCTTAGGTGAAGGTGAACTTCCGGTCATTGGCGAGGAGGGGTCTTGGGTCACCTAAGGTGGCTTAGGTGGGGGAGAGCTTAAGGTCACTAGCGAGGATAGGCCTTGGGTCACCTAAGATGGCTTAGGTGAGGGTGATCTTGGGGTCACGGGCAATGATAAGCCTTGGGTCACATAAGGTGGCTTAGGTGAGACTGAGCTTGGGGTCACTGGTGAGGATGATCCTTGGGTCACCTAAGGTGGCTTAGGTGAGGATGAGCTTGGGGTCACCGGTGAGAATGAGCCTTTGGTCACCCAAGGTGGCTTAGGTGAGGGTGAGCTTCATATCACTTGCGAGGATGGTTCTCGAGTCATCTAAGGTGGCTAAAGTAAGGCTGCGCTTGGGATCATCGGTGAGGATGAGCTTGGGGTCACTACAAGTTACTTAAGTGAGGCTACGCTTAGGGTCACTGACAAGCATGAGCCTTGAGGTCACCGACAAGGATGATCCTCGGGTCACCTAAGGTGGCTTAGGTGAGGATGAGTTGGGGTTACTGGTGAGAATGAGCCTTGGGTCACCTAAGGTGTCTTAGTTGAGGGTGAGCTTGGGGTCACCGACAAGGATGAGCTTAGGGTAACCTAAGATGGCTTAGGTGAGGGTGAGCTCCAGGTCACCTACGAGGATGGACCTTAGGTCACCTAAGGTGGCTTAGGTGGGGCTGCGCTTGAGATCATTGGAGAAGATGATCCTAGGATCACCTTAGGTAGCTTAAGTGAAGCTACGCTTAGGGCCACCAATGAACATGAACTTTAGAGTCACCGGCGAGGATGATCCTTGGGTCATCTAAGGTGGCTTAGGTGACGGTGATTCTATGGTCACCTCTGATGAAATTGACGAGGGTAAGCTTGGAATCATCTCAAATGATTTCTTTAAGGTTGAGCCTAGAGTCACCTTAAACAACTTAGGTGATAGTGTTATCACTTATGATAAATAGATAATGTTATCTTTCTCATGATGATTTGGTGGACTGTTTTCACCTTTTATACTTCTCATACTATTTTTGTTTTAAGTTCATCTGAAAGGTCTCCCCAGTTTGGTTTGATGCGAACAAATTTTTGGCAATACTTGATGATGTCTTTGGAGAATGAGCTCAGGCACCTCAGTGACTTCTACAAATGAGCTTCGGGTTTCCTCAAATGGCGTCAAAAGATGAGTCTGGGGCCACCTTGGATGACTTTGGAACTGATGAGAATAAGTTAATTCACTTAAACAAGATTCGGCCTAGGGGTCCTCCCATATGACCAATGCAAAATTAAGCATAGGGTTATCCCCTATGACTTAGGCAAGATTCAGCTTGAGGGTCATACGTGTGACTTAGGTACATTTTAGAAGATGATGATGTAAATATTTCATTTCGGGTGAGCTCTGGGATTGGGATGAGCTGTGATATTCTTCTCGTGACCACATGCCTTTCAAAGCAAGTAGTCCTCTCAAGTGGTTAGATCATAAAGCTTATCCGTTTTCCCACAGACAATGCCAATTGTTGGTCAAATCTCAGAGACGAGACTACGCCAGTAATGTCTTCACTTCACTCACAAAACATGTAATGGCGGAAGGTAAAATAGGAGACCAAGGTGAATGGGGCAGTCTTCTTTTTACTTCTCTGAAGCTTAAGTTAGCAAGGGGGTAGGTGAGAGCGAAGTAGAGACTAAGTTGGGAGTTGTTTTCATTTTTTTTTCATACCTCAATGAATGTCGTTACCTCTTTTTATTGAACCATCGATAAAGTTTAAAAGTCTTTTTCAAATTGAACCATCGATAAAGTTTTTTTACATATTAAAACCAAATTGAACCAGCATTGGTGTATAAACCGAGCCAGAATGAACCGTGAAAAATGGTCCGGCGCAGGGCTGTTTTGCGGATTGCCCTAAACTGCGAGAAAAAAAACTTCTTTTCGTCTAGCATTTCTTAGCTACCAAACAATGAAGTGAATTAGAAAAAAGGAAATGGAAACATCAGGAAACCAGAACAAAGAAATGTTTTAACTGAAAATGGGGAACCACATCTCTAGTACTAATAAGCAGCTCAAAGAGAAAAATAGGAAACCTAAGAATAAACACTAAAACTTTACCAACTAAATCCCAGCTTCAAGCTTCAAGTAAATAAATGAAAATACAAAACATGTCCCAACAAAAATGGTAGATCCACCTTCAGTAAACCCAAAACAAATTAAACAAAACAAACATAATAAATGGTCATAAACACTTCAAGCATATGGAGTGAAAACTGGGTGAAGGAAAAAAAGCCAAAAGGGCCTGAGGGCAAAGCCACATATCTTTGCGACGATAAGGAAGAAACTATGACGACCCACGAGGATGAGCTACTACAACGAGTTAGGAGCTGCACGATGACAGATCTACTAAGAGGATGATGGATTTGCATGGTATATGTGGTGAGTTGTGACTGTCGACTACTATGAAGGAGTAGAGAGAGCACCAACTACCGACTACGATGAAGGATGCGATAGAGAGAGAGAGAAAGAGAGAGAGAGAGCGGGAGACGTATGGAATGAAAAATAATAGGTAGGGTTAAGAATGACATTTTATACGAGGAGTTCGGTTCCTTCAGTTTGGTTCGATTTGAGGGTGAAATCAGCAACCAAAACGAACCAAGGTTCAATTTGGGTCGTTTTGGTTTTATCGGTTCCGTCGGCTTTACACCCATATCTTTTTATATAGTGATATTTCAGGCAGCTAGAGTAGCTAGGGCAGGGCAGCCTCAGGTACGGGCTATAATGTTAGAATTGTGTCATGAAGTAGGGCGTAATAACTATTTATGAGTATTCAATTATTTCTTTGACATTTATGTATTGCTGAATTTTATGAATAAATGAAAGTCTTCCTTTAGGTAAAGTGTGTTTGTAATTTACTTAAATCTTGAAACTATTATGAATGTAAGAAGAGTAAAGACAAAGGGGTCTTCCAGACAAATTCTTCTGAAATAGTTCAGAATGTTATTCGCAGTTTTAGGATCGACTGAGCAACCGAGTCTGATTATGACTGTTAGATAGAACCAAAGGATGCCAGTATTTCGGCATGGGAGTGGAGACAAAACGGTTGACCTAGACATGTTATGGAACATGTTGAATAGACCAGTAATAAATTAGTTTAAAGCAAAGTGGTTTATCTAGCTCTGAATCTAATTGTTACATCTTAAGAATATTTGTAATTACCTTAATCTTGAGGTGAATACAAAACTTAACCTAGTTACTTGCGATATTTGATACACTAAATGAGTGAGTTCGAATTGTCGGACAATACCTCGGCTGTTAGGATCGTGATTCACATATGTTGTAGTTGTGTGATTCACATATATGAAATTCGTGGTAAAGATACAATAGCAACAATATCACCTTATATTTTATTGATAGGTGTGTGAATAAATAAATTGGGTTGTTAATCGATGATATGAGTCATTGAATAAGACATTGTAAATTGTACGAGACACTTACAGTACTATGTCTTCTTATTCATAGTCAATAAAGGAGTTAAAGAAATAATAAATAGAGTGATAAAATGATAATTTTACATCAAACTCTTGTTTCTGATATTCATGAAAGGTAACATCGTAAAATATTCTGTAGACCGTGAAATAAAGATGATTATTTGCACCAACAGAATATGTAGTGTGCATGAATCGAGAGTTGATTCAGCATCGGACCTAAGTGGAATCGTACGATGTCAAGATTAAGTAGGTCGAGAATTTATGGAGATAAATTAGTCGGGTATTTAAATCTCATAACTTTATTCATGTGGGTCCATTCAGCCTAGGAGTAGCTCATAAGACATGAATGAGAAACAACATCAATACACTTCCTGAACTCATATGTGATAGGTGTCATCATTAAATTAGTGAATGACGGAATTAATGTTCAAAGTTAATTATTTTGTTATTTTTTAATTATTGGATAATTATTCAATAAACCAATAAATTAAATAATTGATAGGGATCAAGTTAATTTATCAATTTGAATTGATGAATTCAAACACAGTATTGGCTTTAAGAGAGATGTAAAAGTCTCAGAGAGTAGTGCAGTGAGATGGTGAATTTCAGTAATTTATAATATAGGAGTATATGTGTAAATTTTATAAGTATTATATAAGGGATTGCAATAGGGTTGCATCCTTAACCTAATCACAGTGTGTGATTATTCAGATCAAGAAAAAGATTTTCTCTCTCCCGCACCCTTGTTGTCACTGAAACCATAGTGAGGAAGAAGATAATTATTTTTTCTTCCTCAGTTGTTTAGAGAGGCCACACTCTATTCCTGACAATATCCTTGCGAGACATACTTCTGAATCCTACAAGTGGTTAGTGGTGTGAAGGTCATTGGAAGTTCTGTGAATCTCAAGAACAAGGAACACGA
This sequence comes from Datisca glomerata, assembly GCA_003255025.1. Taxonomy (NCBI): domain Eukaryota; kingdom Viridiplantae; phylum Streptophyta; class Magnoliopsida; order Cucurbitales; family Datiscaceae; genus Datisca; species Datisca glomerata. The sequence continues at coordinate 432,375 of QANY01002976.1, forward strand.
GATAATAAATTGGATCCCGCCAATTCAGAAATTCTCCATTGCAAAAAAATGTGAAAATGATTTCTATCTCTTCTCGATACATTTATCTAAATATGTATTATCGGTATATGATTTTATATTTAATATGATTAGATATTTATTTTGAAATTTTTTTGATATTTCGTCCACGAATCGTTCGTGGTTCATTAATTTTCTTCAATTTTTAAACCCCGATCCTACAATTCGTATTAGATCCTTGGGTTATTGATTATACATATTTAGTGATTAAACGTATGTATGGATGTATATTGTGATATTTGCACATTTTTTTGTGGTTCATTCAAAACATGTTTGAATGTGTTTTATGAATGGATCCTAATCGATTGGCTCTAGGTGTTTATTTTTAATTTTAGAATTGATGTACGCCGAAATTGAGATATAGGATTTGATGTAATTTAATTTTTACAAAATTTGTGTCTTTAAATTCCATGTAAATCCATCATTGCAAGAAAAGTCGTTGTTTGTCGTTGCCACTGCTTGCGGCCGCACGGCGCCTTGGCCTGCTGCCTCAGGCTTCCGCACGCCGCTACTCTCCAACGCCACTCACCTCCGTATGTTTCCTAATTATGGTTTAGGAAACCATAGAGTTTAGAAACCTTGAGGTTTTGAAAACTTTTGGGTTTATGAAATCTTGGGGTTTTAGAAACATTTGGGTTTAGAAAATCTTGGGGTCTTGGGAACTTTTAGGTTTGGGAAACCTTGAGGTTTTGAAATTTTTTGACTTTGGGAAACCTTGAGGTTTTGATAACTTGTGGGTTTAGGAAACCTTAGGATTTGGGAAACCCTAGTGTGGACGAGACGATGTTATACCTTTGGCTGGCATGGACCGACCAAGCCTTTTGAAATGTTGGACTGAGCAAGGGTTGCTTGCCCCAAATAATTTGCAGGGATTTGGAATTTGATTCCAATCACAAATCAGTCCCTAAAAATTATTTTTATTTAATTCGGTAATTTTTCAACACTAATCTATTAGAATTTATTTTATAAATTATTTTTAAGAATAAACCAATTGATTAATTTACTTGATAATTTATTTATCAAAGTAAAAATTGTCAGAAAATTAAATTTTAAAATAAAATTTGAATTTTGAGAATGAGATTGGACCATTGTAAAGAGTTACTAAGAAGTCAGACTTCTTGAAGGAGAAGAAGACAACTACAGAAGTCATGAAGACTAGTATTCATATTATTTTAATGTATTTATTATTCTTTTTATGGGTTGTAATTAGAAATGAGCTTTAGAGAGGTTAATTTTGAATGCATGATTTATTATTAATCTCGTATCATCACATAACATAGCCTATAGAATAGAGATATACCAATATCAAAATGTCATGTAAGATGTACATGCATCATTATAGTCAAATTTATAATGAGTTATAACATAAATACAATGTGAATTTTGTAAAAGTTATAATTTTTTGAATTGTGATGTTATAAAGGTTTATAATTTTCAAAACTTGCTTATAAAGAGATGCTTTTTGAAAAAGCAAAGAAGAGTTCATTTTTCCAAAAACTATTGGAGAGTCATTTACATTGAAATGTTCCCAAAGTCCCAACGCAAACTTGGTCATGGCACGAGGAATGGTTTAGAGCCACCCTAGTGTTCCACTCTTCAGTGAGAGAAACTTGGGAATTGTGTTTCTTTGAGTCATCGAGTTGCTTGAGAAGCTAAAATTTATAAAGGAAGTGGTGAGGCAAGACCGTTCCTAGACTGATTGTTAGTTCGTAGCAACATTTAAATGTGATGCATTGGTTAAACACTTAGACTAAAGCACATTAGAATCTCCCACAAGAGCTAGTCAATGGTGCCAAAGTGACCAAAATCAATGGGGGTTGGTTAAGCTAAATGTTATAACATCTTCAGAAGCATTAATCAAACGAGAAGAGTCTCGATGCGATAAGTGGTAGCTTGAGCGTTGTCCTTAGATGAGACAAGTTATCGTTGTTGATCCTAACATCATGTAAGAAATATTTTTTATTGGGTTTTTTAATATTTAATTATTTTCATCATGCATCATACTTTCCTAAATGATTGAGTAATTATTTACACCACTTTATTTATTTTTTCAATAATCATGTCATTATCCCTACTCTCAACGATCTAAAATGCAAATAAACTTACTGGTTAAAATTACGTGGTTTGAAAATGTAATCTTGATATTGTATTGACAGCAAAAAAATATAAGTTCGTGCTCACCATCCCTTGTCCCCTTGAGCTTATTGCTGAATAGGCTCAAGAGAAAAATGATGTTTATTCTTCTTCTTTGCGTTCTGATAAGATTGCTAGGTGTTACATATTGGCATCTATTAGTAATGTGTTGCAACAACAACATCAGAACATGGAAACCGTCGCTGATATGATGTTGGCAGGTTTTACATCTTGTGCGAAACTTCATGAACTATCGGATGAAACCGGGAACTCCTGTCAGAGAACACATGATATTGATCATAAGTTATCTAAATGAGATGGAGATCATGGGTGCTGAGGTAAATGGCGAGACTCAAGTTGATATGACCTTGACACTCTACCATACACTTTTGAAAACTTTAAACTTAAGTATTCGATGAATAAGATGTGGTACTCGCTTTCGGAGCTTATGAAGGAGTTGCAAGCTACTAGGACCCTGTTTTTGAACGGCAAGAAGAAGAATGGTGAGACAAACTTTACTGAAAGTAATCCTTCCACCTCTGGCGCCAAAAAGAAACACAAGAGTGGTCCAAAGAAAGCTACGAAGCAGAACTCAAAAGCTGCAAAAGGTAAGGGCACTGCAAAAGTAGACAAGTTGAAAGACAAGTGTCATCATTGTGGAGCCACTGACCATTGAAAATGCAACTGCTCGAATTATCTCAAGGGGTTGAAGCCCAAAGGTACATTACTTTTTACTGAGGCCAGTTATGTGGCTGACTCAAATTTTTCGAAGATTTTAGACTCTGTAGCACTAACCATATATGTTATTCCCTGTAGGGGTTCATAGAAATCAGAAGGCTTGACGAGGGCGAGTTTAACTTCCGTTAGGGGAATGGAGCACTAGTATCAGTTGTATAAGTTGGAACTATTAAATTGTCATTTGATAACAGTTTTTTGGTTCTACGAGATGTATATTATATACCAGTATTTGAGAAAAGTTTTATTTCAGTAGCTAGTTTAATCGAGCAAGGATTCTTTATGAATTTCATTGATAAAGATATTGGTATTTTTAAAAATGATTGTTTAGTTACAACTGCACTGTTGATAAACAACTTATTCTATGTAAAACCAAAAGTTCAAATGATATGTGACACTAAAGTAAGTACTGTTTTATAAAGGGATAGTAAAATGTTGAAGTCTAACTTAATCGATCTAACCTACTCGTGGCATTTGCGTCTCAGTCACATTAGCCTAGAAAAGATTAAAAGACTTGCAAATGATGGTCCATTGTAAACTTTAAGTGTGGGATCACTACCCACATGCGAATTCTGCATAGAAGGTAAAATGATCAAATGACCCTTTTCAGTAAAAGGTGAAAGAGCCACTCAATGTCTCGAACTCATACATAGTGATGTATGTGAGCCATTGAATATCTAAACAAGAGGAGGTTATCTATATTTTGTAACAATCACATTTAACTACTCAAGTTTTGGACATGTTTATATAATGCGCCAAAAGTCTGAAACTTTTGAAAAGTTCAAAGAATACAAGGCTATGATTGAGAAGCAATTGGAGAAACAAATCAAAATAGTACAATCCGATCGTGGTGGAGAGTACTTGCTAGGAGAGTTTGAAGACTTTCTTAAGGAATAAGATATTCTTTCTCAGCTTACAGCACCTGGCACTCCAAAATAGTGGTGTGTTAGAGAGAAGGAATCGAACACTGTGGATATGATTATATGCATGATGAGTTACTTATCCCTCCTAGATTCATTATAGGAATATGCCTTGATATAACGACATATATTCTGAACCAATTTTTGTCAAAGATAGTGCCTAGTACACCATATGAAAGATGGAGTGGACGAAAGTCATCCGTAAGCCACCTTAAGATGTGGGGATCTCTGGTACACATGTTAAGACTGTAGAAAGGCAAGTTAGGCAGTTGATCATAATTATACATGTTTGTAGGTTATCCCATAGGAATGAATGGATACGACTTTTATAGTCTGACCGACAAGAAAACATTCACGAGCACAAATGCACTTTTCTTGAGGAGGACTGGATAAGAAATGTAAGACCGAGAAGCACACTTGTGCTATAGGAATTATTGAGTGGGAGACACTGACTCCCTAATTAGGAATTGTTCCCGATTCAATAATGGGAGAACTACAACAGGAGCGAGAGCCTATGAGGCCTCAACATAGTGGGAGGATTGTGAGATAACCTGCAGGTACATGTCTTATGAAGATGCTTTAAAAACAGCTTCAGATAGGATCATGATGAACTTGTTTCCTACTTGCAGGCCATGGTTGGTCCTGAAGCAAACCTATGGCAAGAAGTTATGAACGTTGACATACAATCGATGTAGTTGAACAGAATCTAGAAACTTGTAGATCCTTCTGAAGGGGTAAAACCTGTAGGTGTAAATGGATTTATAAGAAAAAAAGAGGCTTGGAAGGGAATATGTAGACATTCAAAGCTAGGCTAATAGCCAAGGGATACACCCAATGGAAGGTATTGACTACGATGATACATTCTCGTCGGTGGTCATGCTTAAGTCCATCCAAATCCTCCTGTCCATTGCTGCTACCTCAATTATGAAATCTGGCAGATGGACGTCAAGACTACATTTCTAAATGAAAATATTAAAGAGCGCATTTATATGGCTCAACCAAACGTGTTCATGAAGAAAGGCCAAGAGGGCAAGGTTTGTGAACTGATGAAGTCCATTTATGGATTGAATCAAACTTTTCGATCGTGGAATATCATATTCGATGAAACTGTCAAGAACTTTTATTTTGAACAATTAGTGGATGAACCATGTGTGTATAAGCTGATACATGAAGAGAATGTGAGTTTTCTAGTATTATACGTGGACGATATTCTAATCATTAGGAATGATGCAGAAAAATTGTTCGATGTCAAGATTTGACTTGTAAAGCAATTTGATATGAAGGATCTTGGAGAAGCTGCCTTTGTCTTAGGTATTCAGATCTTTTGAGATAGGAAGAAGAGACAATTGACACTTTCTCAAGCATCTTATATGGATAAGATGATGGATGGTTTCATTATGCAAGACTCGAAGAAGGGATATCTTCCCTTTAGGCATGGAGTCGGCATCTTCAAAGAGTAGTCTCCCAAGACTCTTCAAGAAGAGGAAGACATGAGAAAAATTCCCAATATCTCAGCCATAGGAAGTCACATATATGTGATGCTTTGCACCAGGCCATATATTTTGCTATGCTATAGGCGCGGTGAGTCATTTCCAATGGCGTCAAGCATATCTTCATGTATCTTAGGAGAACGAGGAACTACATGCTTGTGTATTCATGTACTAATTTGAATATGACGGGTTATACCGACTCTGATTTACAAGCAGACAAGGATTTCAGGAGGTCCACTTCAGGATCGATGTTCAACCTGAATGGTGGAGCAGTAGTATGGAGAACAATCAATAATGGAAGCCGAGTATGTGGCGACTTGTGAAACTGCAAAAGATGATGTCTGATTTAGAAAGTTCCTGAAAACTCTGGAAGTCGTTCCAGACGCTGACAAGCTCATAACACTTTATTGCGATAATAATGGAGTTGCAGCAAACTCGAAGGAACCGAGGAGCCACAAAAGATTCACACACTGAGAGCGAAAGTATCACCTCATCAGAGAGATTATTCAGCATGGAGAAGTTGTTTTGATGCACATATGGACGGTCAACAATTTGGCATATCCATTCACGAAGACTTTAAGCAGTAAAGTCTTTGATGCTCATCTGGAGGGCATGGAAATATAAGATTGTACACGTCTACTTTAGTCCAAGTGGGAGTTTGATGGAATTGTGTGCATAAAGTATGATGTAATAATTATTTATGAGTATTTAGTTATATCACTAACATTTATGCATCACTGAAGTTTATGAATAAATGAAAGTTTTCCTTTAATTAAAGTGTGTGTATAATTTACTTAAGTCCTAAAACTATTATCAACGTAAGAAGAGTAAAGACAGATGTGTCTTTCAGACAAACTCTTCTAAAATAGTTCAAAATGTTATTCGCAGGCTTAGGATCGACTGGGCAATCGAGTCCAATTACGACTGTTAGGTTGAACCAAATGATATCGGTCTTGAGACATGAGAGTGGGGACTCTAATAATTGACTAAGACATGTTATGGAACATGTTGAATAAACCAGTAACAAATTAGTTTAGAACAAAGCCGTTTATCTAGCTCTTAATCAAATTATTACACCTTAAGGGTATTTTATTAATTACCATAGTCATGAGGTGGATATGAAACATGACCTGGTTACTTGCGATCTTTGATACACCAAATGAGTGAGTTCGAATTGTCGGACAATATCTCGGCTGTTAGGATCGTGATTCAACTATGTTGGAGTTGCGTGATTCACAGATATAGACTTTGTGGTAAGATTGCAATAGCAACAATATCACCTTATACTTTATTGATATGTGTGTAAATAAATAAACTAGACTTGGTACTCGATGACATGAATTATTGAATAAGACATTGTGAACTGTACAAGACACTTCACGGATGTGTCTTTTTTATTCACAGTCAATAAATGAGTTAAGAAAATACTAAATAGAGAGGTAAAATAGTAATTTTACATCCAGATCTCGGTACTGGTATTCATGAAGGATAATATCATAAAATATTCTATGGAGTGTGATATAAAGATGTTTATTTGACCAACAGAAGATGTAGAGCGCATGAATCAATAGTAGATACAACGTCGGATTTATAGTGGAGTCGTACAATGTCAGAATTAAATAAGTCAGGAATTTATGGAGATACATTAGCTGGATATTTGAATCTCATAGCTTTATTCATGTGGAGCCATTTGGTCTCAAGAGTAGCTCATGAGGACATAAATGAGAAATAACATCAGTTGGATCAAAAATATATTTTGTACCAAGATACACCTCCCGAACCCATATGTAATGGGTGTTAATACTAAATTAGTGAAGAGCAGATTTAATATTCAAATTAATTAATTTGTTATTTTATAATTATTGAATAATTGTTATATAAAATTAATTAATTAATTAATTGATTGACTCTGAGGGAGATGTAAAAAATCATAGAGAGGAGAGCAAGAAGATGGTGAATTTCGGCAATATACAAATATGGGTATGTGTGTAAATTTTATTATTATTATATAAGAGTTTGCAATAGGGTTACATCCTTAACCTAAGCTTAACCCAATCACAGTGTGTGATTATTCAAAGCAAGAAAAAGATTTTCTCTATCCCTCTCCCTTGTTGCCGTCGAAATCATAGTGAGGAAGAAGATTTTTTTTTCATCCTCAATTGTTTAGAGAGCCCATACTCTATTCTTGAAAATATCCTTGCGAGACATATTTCTGAATCCTACAAGTGTGTGTTGGTGTAAAGATCGATGGAAGTTCTACAAATCTCAATAAGGAGGAACGCGAGACCATAAATTAGATCTCGTCAATTCAGAAATTCTCCATTATAAGAAAAGGTAACAATTATTTCTATCTCTTTTCAATACGTTTATCTAAATATGTATGATCGTTGTATGGTTTTATATTTAATATGATTAAATATTTATTTTTAAAGTCCCCAAGTACCCGAGAACGGACTCCCTAAACCTGAGGATGGGTCTCCAAGTATCCAAGGACGAGGTCCTCATTGGACCTGAAAATGAGGTACTCATGTACCCTAGGATAAGGTATCGAAGTACCAGAGGACAAGGTCCCCTAGACCCGGGGACGAGGTTGTCCATGGGTACTTGGAGACCTCATCTTCAGGTTCAGGAGGACTTAGTCCTCGGGTACTTGGGGACCTCGTCCTCGGGTGCATATAGACCTTCTCCCTAGGTACTTGAGGACCTAGTCGTTGGGTACTTGGGGACCTCATCCTCGGGTATAATGAGACCTAGTCCTCGGGTACTTGAGTACCTTGTCCTGGGATACTTAGGTACATTATCCTTGGGTACTTGAGTACATCATCCTCAGCTATTTGGGTATCTTATCCTGGGTTACTTGGATACCACATCCTTAGGTACTTGGATATCTCGTCCTAAGATGGTCTTTTATGAATGCCCGAAAAATAGGTATAACATTGGGAATGCTTATTTTTTATTTTTCTTTTATCATTACCTATTTTTGATTTTTTTAAAGTGGTTTATCCCTGATGTTCTTCCATTTCAAAATGACAATGAATGGCCCTCTTTTCGGATTCCAAAAGTGAACAGCAAAGAGATTAGGGAAATCATAATAAATGGGTTGTTTTCTTTTGCGGTTCTGTTAATTGGTAAAAAAAATTTACTTTGCGAAAACGGTCGTTTATTATGGACGGAGAGAAGAATCATGTTGCGAAGGATACCCAAAATCGAAAGCCGAAATCAACGGTGGGTTCGTATGTGGGTTCTCTGTCTGAATCATCATTGCGAAGAATATCCAAACTTTGTGGTTTTGTACGTGGGTTCTACCGAAATCAACGCGGCCGACCAAGACCCACTACATGGATGCAAAGAATATTCTATCCTGGGTTTTGTTCCACTACATGGTTGCAAGCACTGCTTCTTGCCTCAGTGCTACTACATGCTGCCTAGTCACCGTGTAATCAATTTAAGAAATTTTCCCATCATCGCCAAATTCTAAGCTATTTTCCTAGATGGCAAGCCTACGTGTTGGCCAAGAATTTTTTGTTTCATTTTCTTGTCAGAGAGATTAAAACTTCAAAGTGAAAAAATAGGAATCTAGAGAGAGTTGTGAAAAGAAAGATGAGGAGATGGGTTTGAGTATAGTAAGATGTATGATATTGATACGATGCATGATAATGATGGATGATATATAAAAATATACTATGAGATATTGATGGTATATTAAAATATATTATGATTATAAATATATCATAGTATACTACTGATGATATATAAAATATTAAAAATATATTACGATATATTAAAATATACTATAGTATATAAATATATACCCAAATATATTTTATATAGTATAGTAAACCTGTACATAAATTTTTTCTAGTTTTACAAAAAAATCGGTTATTCTTGTAAATACAACTTTTTTATCATTCTCTTACTTATTTTTTTAAATGTACTATTTCCTTAAATGAGCCAGGAGATTATGCTACGAAAATGGCCCATTTAATTCATGTATGCAATTTTTATAGCTCGATTAGGCAAATATGCCACTATAGGAAAATAAAGGAAAATGTGGCCCAAAAAGTTCTAATTTGTACAAATGGCCAAAATTTATAATGACTCATTCTTAAAACCTAAAAAAATATAGTAAATATATCAAATTAACCACTAATAAGGGACCCACACACAATCCTCGCACACAATGTTACGTAATTTATAGATACTCTATGTATATAATAATATACTAGTATATAAACATGAATGAATGGTATAAAATTACATACAATATTATATAATATTGTATATATTTTGTTATATAGTATAGAGACATATACGTTATAGTACATATCTACCAACTGCGTTATGTAGTTTTTAGTCTATAATTTTGTAGATATATACAAAATTTTGTAATATATATATATATATATATATGCCATAGTATATTTAGTATACTATCATATCATAGTATCTATGTAGTACATTTTTATATACGATCAGTATATCTATAGTAAATGTTTATATAATATTAGTACATCGTAGTATATATGTAGTATATTTTTATAATCATCCGGTATATTTTTATATACCATCACGGTGAAGAAAGTCGTGATAAGATCTGGTCGCGGTGAAGAAAGTCAGGACCAGATCTGGTTGCGACGGTCAGGGAAGCCGTGACCAGATCTGGTCGTGATGGCAATGGAAGAGAGTCGTGGAAGTGAGTTGTGGGAAGAGAGAAGAGGCGTGGAAAAACTGCAACAAAACTTGAAAAATTGCAACAATGGACGCCATAGAAGGAGTCACGGAAGAGAGCTGCGTGAAGAGAGAATAGGCGTGGAAAAACTGCAACAAAAAATACAATTAAACCTAGAAAAGATATTAAGTTATACTAAAGACAGTTAAGTAAATTAACACATAGAATCCTACTTAACTATATTATCTCTCTTAAACTCCGATCATATGTGCAAAATAAAAAAGTAATGTACATAATACTAAAGAGTACTTTAAACTAGTAAAATTCCCTAATTTTTCCTATTATATTTTTATATGCATTGTTGTTTTGGTCCTGAAAATTAAACCGAGCTAATTTATTCTTTCAAATATCAAAATTCAAGAAATGAAGTCATTTCATCCGCTATCGTTAACCTGAGATGTTAAGACTCAAACCAAAACATGGCGTCGCTCAGTGCTTAAGCCCAAAATGCTAAAACAACATCAACATCAACAGTGAGAGGCTTGCTTGGATTTTGAGACCTAGATGAACAAATTCATGTTTTAAAGATCAAATTGACAGCATTAAGTACAGAGGAGTAAAGAATTTTTTTCTTAAATGTTTAAAATAATTTACCATATCATATTACGGGTAGTGCCAAGAATGGTAAACATCAAAGACTGCCTATGAAGTTATGACGCTTCACGCTATAACGATTCTCATCATAATATACTAAGGTGGCTGAGAATAGGGAACTCTCCAAATCTCTTAGCAATGCAATAAAAATATATTTCTTTACCTAAACAATGAGAAGACAAGTAATTTGTTAGTCAAGATGAGTTAAGGTGGGACATTCGTTAAGCGCGGCGCTCTCTTTGAGAGGACAACGAAAATATATAGAGAGACTCAGCAACGAAGGAAAGGAAAATACAGGGGATTGCATTTTCATTATTTGGACTTTTTATAAATGTACATGAAATAGTAGTAGCAATAAATTCCAAAACATTAGTAATTTCCTTTCATTTTCCTCTAAGTTCTCATACTCTTTCTTCTCATTCATTACAAGAAAAATGGTATTTTACGGTGATTTAACGGCGGCGGTTGCTACAACCGCTGTTAACAAAATGTAGTAAAAGTTTTACTGGCAATTTTTAAAAGATGCCACTAAATAGTGTACTTTAAGTGGCAGTTTTCAAAAACCGCCACTACAGAAAATCATATTTCATGACCTTTAAGTGGCGGTTATAGTAAAGCCGCCGCTAAATCGTCATATTTCATGATCTTTAGTGCTTGTAAAAGATCTTATTAGCTACAGTTTTTAAGATATTAACGGCGGATTAGAAACGCCAACAAAAGTAACTTAAATTTCTAGCCCCCAATTCGTGAATTCATTTTCTCTCACTTTTTCTCTCATTTTTTATGCCATTCGCAAACGAAGCTCAAATCTGATCGCTTGTCACTTCCCCGTCATAGATCTCTGGTCATCCTTGTCATTTGTCAACGCTCGTGAGTCTCTATTTCTCTATCTCGTTTGTGTTCTATCTATCTATCTATCTATCTTATTTGCTGTAATTTTCAGCCCTTCATTTCATTGGTTTGGTCTACCTTTTGCTTTATACTCCATCTAATTCACACGGATATTATTGTTGAATATACTCAGAAACACCAGAGAAGAAGATTTGGTTTAGACTTGAAATGGATAAATATTTATCAACTGCAATAATTTATTTTACTAATTTTAATGAACTATTAATGGAAGAGTAAACTCGCGGTGAGCTTCATCGATTTCAGATTGTTCGGTGGAGGTGGAGATTGAAGTTGGGGAAATAAGTGAGTAAAACTCATAAATTCCTCTAATATTAATTTAATTAATTCCATCATTTTTACTTTTTTGAAACTTGAAGTTCGTTTGATAAATGTTTTAGTCCTAAATTAAGATTAATTTTATTCTGAAGGATTTAGATTTTTTTCGTCTGAGATTTAGAGAAATTGTGATTGTTCACAAAGAGTAAAAACATAAACAACTACTGGGATTATATCTAAGTACACTGATCTAATACTTGTTGTAATGTCCATGTTCAAAAGTAAGGAATCTCTATCTCTATTATGTGATTCACTTTCTCTTTTATGAAAGTGGAGGGGATTTGACATATTGATGCATTATTATGTGCATTGGTTAAAAGAGAAGATTATATCTTGATTTTTATTCCCTTCATACAGATTCAAGTTGACATTGTTTATTTTTCACATTTATATTAAAGATGATATATGTTATCTAGAGATGGACAATAAGGTGTGTAATATGTGTGATTCTTGAATTTTGATGGCATTGTCTGGCGTACGCTCCAATTACCCAATCGATTTTCACTGACAATGATCTTGATCCTTTTATCTCGTAGTCTATTTAACAAAATTGAAGATAAATATCAAAATCCACTTTGCCAAGTATTGATAGAAGATTCGTCTAGCAAGGTTTACCCTTCTAAACTTAATTACCTTAAATATAATGAAAAAATCATCTAGCATGGTTCATAAGACTTTCAAGATTTAGAAGTGAACTCAAAATGAAACTATTAACTTGAATATCTGTCTGTCAGTTGTAATATTTTGATGTATTTATTTATTTCAATTTCAGATGAATTTGGTAGCAAATTGAATAATCCTTATATTGTGGAGTTTAAATATGCGTGGGTGGACAAGGAAAAGAGTAAAGTGTCATTCTTGTTCAATATTGAGAGTCCTTTTCTTTTTCGTTGTTGTCTGAAATTGGAAGTTATTTTTGAAATGTATGTGAAAGCTTCTATAGTTTCCAAAACTATTCGTCTAGCTCTGGCATAAGAAATAACTGAACTAAAAAGATTGATTTTCATTGACATCTTGCGGATACTTCTGGAAATTTCACCTTTTGTGAAGGCTGAATTGAACTAATTACTGGTGTGTTATTAAAAATATGAGTTTTCTCATTGTGGAACTATGGTTCATACTGGGGTTAGAGATTTAGTGAAGTTTATAATTATTGCTACAATACCGTTTAACACTAAGCAATCATGTTCTGCTTTACTTTCTTTTGTAGAGAGATTGTATATGCATTGTAATTGGCTATTGTGAATGGGGAGACATGTGAATAACAAAACTTTTATCAATATGCTTTCTACGACAATAACAAAACTTCTGTCATTTCTATGGATTGTGTAAATGGCTTAGTGTCAGTAGTGTTGAAAGTTAGAAATTTGTGAGAAAATTGAAGCACTTTCATGTTCAGAATTGTTCAAATTCGAGAGTTTGTGAGAAAGGTGAAGCACTTCTATATTCGTGAATGTTTAAAGTTGGAAATTTGGTCAAATTCATAGTAATTCTTCTGAAAATTCATAGCACTTCTATATCCATTGTGTTAACGTCTCTTCATTCTTCAATCTATATTCAACTAGTTGGTTGATTCTTAGTTTTGAGTTATGTATAGACATAGTATGATTATCTCTTCTGCTATTATCTATTTCACTTTTTCAATACTTCCTATTGTATTATAACTTCTTGTTAACTTGAGTAAGCCCTTTCAAATGTGTTATTGTATGGATGCCCGAGTAAAATTTTCAATTACCCATTAATATTTTTTTTATTTTTAGCTTCTAGGTGTTTTTAATTTTCTTCAATTTGTTCGATTATGTGTTTTTTCACTATGATCAAAGCTCTCATTCATGTGTTGGAGTGGTTCACTTCTAATCCCTTGTTGGTCTCTTTTCAAGTATAATAATTGAATTTGGTTTATTGCTTGCCTGTATAGTTGATCAATCAAATTTGAATTTTTTAGTTTCTATTTCCAATTGAATCTCTTGAGATTTATAATTAATATATTTCTTTTGTTCTTGTCTATAAGTAATAGAAAAGTGTTCTTTTGTTTTCATTATACTTGTTTCCAATTGAATGCTCGTATATGTACAGGATAATGACAAATGATATTGGAATTGCTATTAGACTAGTGTTTATGTTGTTATTAAACAATCTTTTTTTAATATGATAACTTTAGCGGCGGTTAAATACTCTTTATTGGGGGTTTCAAACCGCTGATAAACAGAAAGAAAACTGATGGAAAAGACCCTTTTTGTTGGCGGTCCTTTGACGGTTGGAAAAACCGCCATAAAAAACCTTTGCAGTAGTGGATAAGGCGGTGTGAAACCGCCGTAAATCTTTTTCTTGTAATGATTTTTCTTTTAATTCTTTTTTTCTTTGAACCAAACATGTCATATTAATTTTCTAAATTACGCTTTACGAGTGTCAGGGGCAGAGGTAGCTGGTATGAGACACAAATTTCTGTTTAATCTTTTAAGATCCAAATATAACATTATGGTGTCATTTGAATGTGAGGATTGGACAACATTAGAAGACTGAATTATGTTAAATTAGTATTATCCAACTTTTGATTAAAATATGACCGTAATAACTAATACATAGAGATTGGATAGCCCCATCATGAAATGATTAATTAGTCCCCTCCTAATAGTATAAGTGAATTCTACAATAATAATTATTTCTTTTCATTTTTCTCTAATTGCGCATTCTTTTTCTTCTCTTTTTCTTTTAGTTCTATTTTCTGATACCTAAACACGTATTTTTAATTTTCTAAATTTCTCTTTGAGTGTCAGGGGCGGAGGCATCTGGTATAAGACTCAATTTTTCTTTAATTTTTAAGATACAAATATAAAATGCAGGACGATAGACTTCCATCAATAATGGACTATCATTATTGTGTGCTTGATGATGGATCAACTATGGACAAACAAAGGCTTCATACTTGACAATGGACCGACAATGACTTCGTTTTCAATGATGAACAATGATGGATATATGCTTGATGATTAACCTTAGTGGACAATGAACCACCGTGACTTTGTGTTCAACAATGGTTCAACAACGGTGGACCAAAGATGACTTAGTGCTCGACGATGGGTGGCCTTGATCTTTGGTTTCTTAGATCTTCTTGTCGTTTTTAGTTGCAAATTTTTTTTATTGTTTTAAACGGTAGACGGAAGAGTCAATTACTGATAAGGTAAAAACTTTGAATTAATGCTGATAAAATAACTACTATTTCTAGAGATTCTTTTTGCACTTAAAAGGTTTTGTACTTGTATTTTAATGCTGATGAAAGATTCTGATTGACAATAAAATTAATATTGATTTTAAATGTTTCATTTAAATTAAGTGTTGAATTTAAGCCGAAGTAAGATTACTATGTTCAATCAAATTTATCATTTTTAGAAAATTGAAAATTCATAAAACTTTGCAAAAACTGACATTGATCCAAATACACTTCTAGTTTTCATCTATATGTGTAAACTTCCCTATTAAATCATTAAAGATTACGTTAATAATTATGGGCGGTTAGATTGAATTGAAAATCCTAACCCGATCACTATTTAAAAATTAAGTTTTAAGAAATGACCGGACTGAGCGTCTCAATTCGGTATCAAAAATTTATTGGGCCATTATTTTTGCCACTTTAGTTCGCCTATCTATGCCGTTTAGTTCAGACGGTTCATTTATAATTTAATCAATTGTTCCATTGCGGTCCAAGAGTGTGCATTGAAATATTATCATGCATCACCTAAATCTGCATGTTATTTTATGTGAAGTAAATATTATATTTAGTATTATATTATTTGTTTGTTCATATGAGTAAAATGATAAAATTAGTGTCATTATTTATTTACTGAAATATTATTATTTCAACCACGTGTAGCACATCACGTTTCCCAATAAAAATGAGAGCATATAGTATAAATGTGATCTGAAAAAGAAAAAGTGACATCTTTAAAATTACGTTGTTCATCTCATATTTTATTCTAAACTTGATCTTCATGTTTCATTTGTATTGAAAACTTGATTTATTTATAAATTTTGCGTAATTATAGTTTTGTAACTTATCAATTATACTAACATATAAAATAAAATATAATCAAAGTTCAATGAGTTCTAATTGCATGATATTTTAAAATTTTAAAGATATTTCACTTTTTTTATACATTCAGGCATATTGGTGGAAAATTATAGTATTTTTTTCGCTATCACCATGTATCCGGAGCGTAGTTCTCCAACTAAGTCTTGTGGGCCCTGCAAAGATCAGGTAAATCCATAGTGGCCAGGAAACAACATGCGTTCCTTGGTTCGAACTCATGATCTGGAAGGAGCAAACCCCCTGATCTACATGACCATTTGCGTTGTTACCCACATGGTTAATTATAGTAATGTTCTCTAAAACTCGATATATGATTAATTACATATGAATTGTTGGTGGACAAAATTTCCTAAATTTTTTTCACTTCTAATATATTATGGATAGATTTTAAGAAGTGATCATAATAAGCTTTTTAACTTGGTATCAAGCTTGGTTGGGTATTTATTTGTGTAATTTTACTTCGACTATTTGTTTCGCTTATTCAGACTATTTTACATGATGCTTAATTTGAATGTTGTGCAGGGTGTGTTGGAAAGATTTCTCACATTGAATGATTTTCCCCCACTCTACTTGCTAAAAGAACTAAGTACCCCTCTCAATGGTCTCACATAGGTTCAAAGAAGTGAATGGATTAGGTTTTCCAACCAGTTATGTTCCAACTGTCTAAGTTGATTCATAATTAAAACTTAGTGTTAAATTTACAAAATTTAAAAAGTTGTCTCAATGATTTGAAAAGCCTTATAAAAAGCCCACAACCTAATAGCTCGATTGAGTCGACCCTTGCCCAACGAGCTTTGTCTCGGCCTGAGCATGACTATCGACCTTAAAATATTAGGTCGTGCTTGGGATGACACCTCCAGGGCCGGCCTGTGGGTCGAGCTAAATTGGCCTGATCGATTTGACTCATTTGATTGGGCTGGCAAATCTTCTTTCATGCCATTCGGTCAAAATTTTTACCTTTAATGGTCACTGTTATTCTTCATGTCCTCTTTTACTCTTCCCTCATCTCTTCAATATATAACTTATTTTCCACAACTTTCTCATCAAATTAATAGCTTTTATAGTCTCTTACTCTTAGGTTCCCGAACTCTCATTTTGTTGCTAGAAACTAAGCTCTTACTTTTATAAGTTCACAATTCTCATAATTTCAACTACTTAATTTCTTATCTTTACAAGCTATTAAGTTTCAAATCCTCAACTCAAGCTCTTCAAGTGTTAAAGTTTGAGATATCATATTTGGATTATGTATTTAGATCATTTATATTTTTTGTAGAAATTTCTAGCAATTTGTGTTACCTTAATTTATAGCGTTTCTTAATTAAATAATTATCATGGCATCTAATAATATCAATTTTTTAATATTGATAAGGAAAATGATTTTTTATGAAGATAAAGACTATTTAAAATAAAAACTATGTTAAAAGCCCTGCCCCTATGTGTGACCCTTCAGCCCAACCTCATAGCCCATCATACGCCTGAGGCCATGGACCGGGTTTGGATCTTTGGTGCTTTTGACCGAGCCAACCCCTAATCACATCCACTGATGAACTATGATGGCTTTGTGCTCGATGATTGACCTTAGTGGATGATGAACCACCGTGGCTTCATGCTCGGTGTTGTCCAACGATGGACCTGTTGGGGGTTAATACCCTCAAAGCATGTGTATTGACACTTTGATATAAAATTTAAAAAAGATTACATTTTTTTATAATTGTTATTTTAAATTATTATTGAATAATTTATATAAATATCTGAAAATTTTCATATTCATTAATGAGGCTATGATCTTGTATTAGTACGAGAGGATTAAGATCATAGATAATGAATAAAATTATCAGCAACATATTAAAGTATGAAATCTTAAATAAATGGTTGCTAGTACGGTTCACTAAGCATTATGAATGCGCGTGATCTAGATTCGGATCATTGATGTGGATAGACATCTCAATGAATGTACTTTATATAATAAAATTATATATGAAATGACTGATGTGAATTAATATTTTATTAACGTATCGTTTATCATAAAAATTTATTACACATCAATTCGATGATCATATATAGATCGGTCTGAATCTTGAGCAGTCATGAACTCCTACGCATGTTTACTGGATCTTTTGATTCACTCGCTAAAGTCTGTTTGTTAATAAGGCTAGCGACTTTGTTTTGGAGATTCAGTGATGTGGATGGTTGGGGATATGATCTTATAAGCTTTGGAATCTAAACATTTTTAACGGATCGTATATTAGTTTTCTTAAGTGTTAATTCTAAAACTGAATGATTATTGAGCTCAAATTTATAATAAGTTCAAAAATTAACCATTCACTAGTGGATTAATGGTACTTAAGGATTATGAGGTAATTCAAAGGGTAAACGGTAATTTTGACCAGTTCTATTTTACGAACCAATTATTGGAGGACATAACTATATGAAATGATTATGTCAGTGGACTACACGAGAATACTCTGTAAATACATTCTATAATCTCTAAGAGTGAAATTCCATATTTATAGTGGAGTAATAATATAGTTAATATATGATTATTTAATTAAAAAATTTAATTATTAATCTAGTTTATTGGAGCTTAAGATTATAGGTTTAGGATGTGAATATTTCAGGACATGAGAAAATGACTGATTTACAAAAAGTAAAAATTATACTGTGGTAAGTACATAATTATGAGATAATTATGTGGTGCATGTGAGACTACAATTATGAACAATTGTAGTGGGTCCCACTACAAATTGATAATTTTACAATTAAATATTATTTCAGTTTATCCCTAAAAATCTGATACGCCATTATTTAGAATATATATAGATATTATTCTAATGACCTTGGTGGTTGAAAAGAGGATATAATCAGTTGATCAGATCATCAGTTCAGCCAATCAAAAGTTGAATTAAGAACACGATTAGTATCAGAGAAATTTTATTTTTGTGATTAAATGTTAATCAAATCTCTAAAAGAACGTTTTATTTTAGAAAATCGTCTCACTAATGTAATTCTCAGTAAATCTCTAATCTCATGACGTGCGTTGATGATTGACTTTGAAGATCTTGATTTGGATCTCAGAGTCTACTGATCGTTGAAATAATTTCGTGAGAACGGATGATCGATCAGTTTTTACAAGAACACTGATATAGACTACAAGAGGCACCTGCTCTTAAGGTTTCGAACCCTCTCCCTAACAAGTCCCTTTTTAATCCGCTCGCTAACCTGCCTACTTAATTCTCCATGCTCCGATGGACTCATCCGAGTTGCAGCTTAATTCGGAAGAGAATATCATAGGATTACATCAAGAGGAAATCTTAACCTTGTATGTTGTAGATTTAACTTATAAATATGTAATGGATTCTGACTGATTGAAAAAAGAGTTTTCAACAAAAAATTTTATTTGATTATCGTGTCGTTGCGCAAGTTCTGTTTTATTAAAAGATTTGATTTTTATTAAAAATTTAATTTTTTAAAAGATCACGCGCTTCCGCCACGCACCGTGACGATTAACAGATTCGACAATGGCCTAATGCTCCAAGTCATATTTGCCTCTCTTTCGAGGCATATTGTATAATATCACCATATATCAAACTGCTTAATATCTTATCTTTACAAGCTATTACATTTCAAATCATCTGACTCAAGTTCTTTGAACTTTAATATTTGAGGTATCATATTTAGATTATGTATTTATATCATTTATAATTTTAGTAAAAATTTCTAGCAATGTTGTGTTTTATCTTCATTTATAACATTTCTTAATTAAATAATTATCATGGTATCTAATGATATCAAATTTTTAAATATTTGTGAGAAAAATGATGTTTTGATGGATATAGATATTTTTATATAAAATTGTCTTAAAAGTCCCGCCCATAGATGCAGCCCTTCAGCCCAGCTCGATTGCCGCCATAAGTCTGAGGCCATGGCCCAGGTCTGGACCTCTGTGTTTCAGACCAAGCCAACCCCATCCTGTTGATTGGTCAATTGCCTGCTAGACAAGGGCAGAATCAACAATCTTTGGATAGGCCCCGACCCGGTCCTTTGACAATCCTAAAATAATCTACCTCAATGCCTATTTTGGTTCAAGTTAATCTACCTCAATGCGTAGGTTTTCTTATACTTATACAATGTAAAAAAAATGATATCCAAATTAACAGAAGCTAATACATGTCGAGAATCAACCAAAAGTTCTCCAACCAAATTCATCAAGCATAAAATATATAAGAGGGAAGTGTGAACACATAATTATTCATTTAATTAAAGTACCTGATTAAATTAATAATTCCTTCACTTGTGTTATACTACTAATTCCGACATAAAACTCATCATCTACACTTGAAGATTAATTGATACAAGTTTGGAGCTTCTCCTAAACCACATTCTCCAAATGCTACAAAACAAAGATCCTGACAAAAAAATGTTTGTAAAACCTTGACTTCTGAAGCTCGTCTTCTTCGCATCGACCGTTTTATGGGACAGAAACAAGAAGAAAATATAAAAAAACAGGCGAAAAAAACAAGAAGAGTAATTTAACTAAAAAATGGAGAGAAATAGGGAGTTAAGGATAAAATAATCTCTTCATAACCTAAGGTCATAAACCCTAATATTGTTACTTCATGATCTTTGACCATTCGTGCTACAACTCGGCCTCCTTACAAATCTGCCCTGCAATATAAACAAAACGGCAATGATGAAAGAGAAAACACATTTTTTTTATTGTAAAAGTTACCATTACATTGCAAAACGGAAGAAGACAATGACAAAAATCTATAATATCATGACGTGAGGATGCGGGTCAGCGTTCAATTACTATGTTACTTGATAGATCTTGTCAAAATATCAGTTTGATTATACACACAGTATGATTACGTGGGTGTAATTAAAGACTTAAATACTATACCAATTCATATAGTAAAAAAAAGTTTGATTATATATTGGGAAGAGTCACCTAGGAAGAGAGGAACGGTATGTTACTATAAGTTAGAAGATAAAATGTTTTTCTCTGTTCCCCTATATTTTTCTCTGTTCCAATCTCATCATCATAAGTACATAAAAATATTGCCTATTATTTTTAAGAGTAATTCTGCTTTTAGATCAAATTTTAAATGACTAAGTGAATTTAATGAAAAATATAATTTTAACAATCAGTTAAAATTTAATTTATAATTTTATCGATCTACAATATTCTACTTTTAAAATGTTATTAATGTTTCAATACATTGACTCTCTTCGTACCATAAAAATTATATACTTTTAAACTCTCGCAACATGAAATAAGAACAAAATTTTACTTTTGTGAAACAATTTATGAGTGGTCAATTAAAATTAGAAGATTAAAATAAGGTTTCCTTAATTAGAAATGATCTTGACAAATCACTTAAGCCATTGGATTGACTTCGTCAAACACAGAAATAGCTTATTCTTAGTTAGCATTTATAAAATTTTTAGAAGAAACATTTTGGCCATTGGAAATTTGGAATGAATCAATTCAATAGGCGAGATGATTTATTAAAATTATTAATTCATGGAACACACTTCGTATAAAATTGATGTAAGACATACATACAATTAAAATAGCAAATACAAATAAATAATACATAGAAGGTTAGTAGAATAATATTTATACGAATAATTCTAGATTGATAAACATTTAAATCATATTTTGATTAATTAAGTAACACTTTAATCATTTATACATTAATATCATATCATACATTCAAACGATTAGAAATGGCTGAACAATTAACAAATCAGTCAACACCATTAGGTGATGGTAGACCAATTAATTTCTTGTTTATAAATTTATAGTATAAAACTTGAATCAAAGAGAATAAAGAATAATTATAGAGTGGTCAAGTACTTGATCAAATTTTAAGTGACTAATTGATGTGATAATTATTTATAAATTGATGTTTAGTGATTATTGATGTGATAATTATTTATAAATTAATATTTGATTAGTCATTAAAATGATTTCATAAAATAATCTATAAAGAATGCTCACCTCACTTAATCACTTATAATTTAATTAATTATTTAATCGATGTAAAATTATTTGAGAATAAAATTATAGTTTAAAAAGTAAACTTATGAACTATGAGTATAAATAAATAAAGAAAAGGAAACACATACAATCAAGATTCTACTAATCATCAAACTAACCACTAATTTATTGTTGTAAACACAAAAAGAAAACTAATGATTAATTTTCAGCCACCAGATTCTGGGGCCCACTTCACATCATCTAAAACGTCAACAAAATCCTAGGAGGGAGGATAAATGGAAAGCGGTTCATGAACTGCAGCGTCGAACAGATAAAACTTTACGTACCTTCGATCTGGGCCGTCTATCAGCGTTGACTTTCCTGACTTGGTACCTGATCTTCTTGGAGAAAAGGCGTGTACGCCTCTTCTCCTTGTACCGCATCACACTAGCTTCTCTCAATCCACCACCGTCTGAAAATAAATCAATTTGCGCCAGCCTGGCCTGCCAATTAAAACGAAGTAGAAGAAATTCAGTGCTCCGCAGGACCATCAAATACATTAGAAGTCACCAACGATATATAACCTTGTTTTTTTCTCTTCCAAAAAATAAAAATTCTAGAGAATAAAGAGTAGGGATAAATCGATTAACGACACCAAACGCATTATGGCTGATTATAAAACTGTAGTAGAGAGACAAATATTAATATTAAGTAATTAAAAAAAGCTATAACCTATTTGAAAATTAATTATTGTAGTCTAAAAGCCTCAATGTATAGTTTTATTAGAAAACAGATCCACACTTACTTAAAAATTAATATAAAATTAATTAAATATCAATAAAATAAGTCGACAATTAAACTGGTACTTCACATTAGAAAAACTGTACGTGACGTTTTATTTGAAAAAAAAAAAGAAAGGGAAACGTGGGACATTTTAAACCATTGGATAGTGTAATCATAGCCATGAGCATGAAAGTGCGCCTACTTTTTGGAGCTATTAAAAAGGCACGTGATATACACGCGTAATGTGCATGAGTACAGTCAACTTTTTTTTTCTTTTCTAGTAAGGACAGAACAGTAACTGAAACCAAAATAACAGAATTTAGTTTCTATTTTGAAAATCTGAACAACAGAACAAATTCAATTCTTAATTGGAGTTTAATTTCCTTGAGGAAGATGAGAAACGTACAGCGACGTCGTTTCCAGGAGAATCGGAGCCCGATAATTCTTCGGAAAAGGGCGACCCGCGGTCCGACCAAGCGTTTAAAATCTCCTCGTAGTTCAATTTCAGTAGCAACCCACACTCCGATTTCATAACCGGGTTCTCTTTCTGCGGCAACTCAGTTGGTTTCTTCGTTTCAACCGCCGCAGCCGGCTTCTCCACCTTCTTCTTCTTTTTCTCGGCCGGAACTGACCCCGAATTCACAGGCAGAGGCTTGTTCAATCTGGGCGAAATTTCCCGCACATCCACCGGCGGAAAACACCACCAATTCCCATCATCAACACGCCTCATTGCTCTCACACTCCTCCCACTCCTCAATCCCATTCCGAATTCGAATCTCCCGCCTAATCCCCATCCCATTTGGTCCCAACTCCGATGACTTATCGCTTCCCCGTAGAAATTAGGAGAATTGGCAACTTCTACATTACCGTCTACACTAAGGTCCCCCATTATACTATCAATTCCCTCCTCAATTTCCTCATCCAGTATAGATTCAGCATCGAAATCATCCTCCACTTCCTTCAAATTATCCAATTCCTTTGAATTTGGCTGGAAATCGACTTCCCCTAAATTTGAGAATCTGGGATGAATCTGGGGAGAAACGGGTTTATCCCGGGTCGGTTGGTGGAGTAGAAACCCGGAGCTGTCAATGACGCGAAACGGGAGAAGCAATTGATCGGCAGAGTCATCGTAGAAGAAAGTCAAGTCATGAGGTAATTTGGTGGATTTTCGAGGGTTAGAGAGGTTTTTTGTGGAGAAAACTTTTGGGTATGCAGTCGAGAGGAGAGCGGCGGCTTCGTTATAGGTCTGGTTTGGGCGTTTTCGAGGAGTTCGTGATTTTCGGGTGGAAATGGCGAGCTGTGAGTTGCTTGATTCGGAGAGGGTTGAAGATGGGGAAGAAGTTTGTGAAGTTCTGGTCGATGTTGATGGAGACTTAACCACGATTTCGAGGTCGAATCCGTATGTTCTTCCTCCGCCGCTTAAACACGGAGAAGACATTTGCAGGGTATAAAAACAAGAGAAAATAAGAACAATTGGGAATTTGAAATTAATATGTTATCAATCAAAGGTGTTGTTCTAGAATTTCAGATTGATACTTCAATTTCCAGAGAAAATTGTTCATAATTAAAACCCTAAGGTTCAACAGAGGAATTAAAGATTGGAATTGGAAGGAATATACTACTAAATTGGAAAACAGAAAACACTCACTAGTACCCTACAAAAAATTCCAAGATTCTTGTTGTAATTCAAAACCCTCCAAAATTTAAAAAAAACCCCAAAATTCAACAGTATATAATCGGACTAAATAAGTCCATTTTCCTCATCTTTCAGAGAAGCTCTCTCTTTCTCTTTCTCCCTCTAAAGAAAACAGAGAATCACAAACTCCAAGAACACCCAGAAATTTACTTAATTAATTTGGGAAAACAAAAATCTGAATATAAAGAGAGAATGTCACAGAGAAGAAGAAGAAGATAAGAGAGAGAATTGGTAATGTAAACTGAGCAGTAAGTAAGTCACGAGACTGAGCATAAATGAAAAAAAAAAGATCATTTGAAAGCTTGTAAAATGTGGGCTTATATAGCAGAATCAAACCCCATAACCTCTCTCTCTCTCTCTCATTCAATCTTTCTCTCTCTAGAGAGGGAGAGAGACAGAGGAGGCATTTTGTTGGCTGATAGAGATTAGAACAGAGGAAGAGACAATGCTCAGTTTCTGCAGTTCCCTTATGGGACCACTGTTTTTCTCTCGTCTCTCTCTCACTTTTACCGCTTCAATTATTTTATCTCCTTCTTTTACAAAAATACCCTTTTATTTCTTTTTTTTTTCTTTGGGTTTTTGCTATTTTGGCTGTTTTTTCTTCCTCTTTTTATCAAACAGTCTGTACTCTGTACTTGAAAACTAAAGTCTAATGAATGGTCTGATTATAACTAATTGATACATCTTCCCAAATCTAAGATACCCAGGGGACTGATTAATGTAATGCTTTGAACCTTTTCTTTTCTAATTTCTTTTTAATTTTTTTAAATGCTTTAATTAATTTCATTTTTCAATGTGATTAATATCTCATTATCGAGAAATTCTACGGTATCGGAATACATGTTTTAAGGAGTAGTATAAATCGATAGATATGTATTTTTAATCAGCTGAACCATTAATAGTGTATAAATTGTTGGTATTGTGCATCATCTTCAGTATCGTAGTTAATTACTAGAAATAAAATTTGTTTTTCTTAAATATTTGAATAATAATTTTTAACTTTTACTACACTCAAAGTGCAAAAGAATTTGATGTAATTAATATTCATATTATAAAATTTGACTTAGCGCATGAGGATATAGTTATGTACATACTTTTATGCTGAGTAAGTTTTAATTGGAAAATCCAAACGTCATTTTTCTTGAGTTTTCTTACTTTATAAGGTTTATAATTCAACTTTTGAACCTTTGATAAATTGGAATCAACCATATTTTAGATTAAGTCTTACATTTTACTTTACAGTATTTGTTGGAAATTGTTTTTAGATATTTCAGTCTTTGATTGATTGAAAAATAACTAGTTTAAATTATAAGCATGAACATTGCCTCTTCATAATTACAGATACTTGAATTACCGAAAACGATTTTAGTGTAAAGAATTTTACTAATACAGTACAAAGAATAAGGAAAAGTTTAATATCTTTTTTTATATTTAGATATCGAGAATGAAGTAAAGATGCTAATTAAGACATACAACTAATCATATGACTAATAAAAACATTTTTCAGAAAATTTCTTGTAATGGATTTGCTTTATAAATTAATAAAAAAGTTGCTTTTGAAATTAGTCTTTCTATTTTCCAAACAGAAGATCAAAAACCATGCATTAAAGTTAAATTTCAAGATCTAACTTTTTTCGACAAAAAAAATCTAATTTTTTTAAAAAGAAGTTTCAATTTTTTTATTCAAATCTCAATATCTCTTATTTGTTTTATATTACTAGGCTTAATTAGTTTGTCAAATTATCTATCCACTATTTTATGAGTATCGTTTGCTATATATAATTAAAAGTTCACACACTCACAATCAGAGTCTTCCACATCCCCAATATTATTGAATTTCTAACTTTGTAAAAAACACCCATCCATGGGATAACATTATCTGTATAATGTTAATATAAAACACCGTATAACTCAACATAGTCATGATATGAAGTGTTGCCACTCATACATCTATCAATTTACAGTTTTTATTTTTTACATATTCAATTATCAAATCTAATCTAACGTGAAACAATACACGTGGCCAACTTATACTGGGTACTATAATACTAAGTATTTGTCTGATATAAATGGGTAATAAAACTTAAAACTCCCCAATTACCACAAATGATTTATTGACCCAAATAAAGATGACGAAAATACAACAATAACCAATGGTTTTTCTGTGATTCCATCTCCTCATCATGGGGTTTGATGGAAGATAAAATCTTTTCACTGATTGTTAATAATGGGCAAGCATGGGGGTCTCTATTGGATTATTCTAAGTATGCCCACCAATACTCACCTGCAAGTAGTCCCCTTTGGAAGAGATTTTACATATGGAAACGGTTTTCTTATCTGCTGAGGTGGCAAGATCCCATAGGATGTCCTAGATTTTTTAGGGCTAACGGGGACAGTCTTTAAGGGTTGAGATCTTTCACATGTATCAAGAAAGAAAAGAGAGGTAAGGGATTTTTGGATCTCTTAGGAGCAATGATTTGAACCTTTTTGGTGTCTTTTGCTATTTTTATGTGTGGCAGTTGACAGTCATACGTTGGGCTTATTAGGTTCAATCGCTTCTGATTACACAATAATTATATTTACTTCTTAGTTTTTTCTTCACATCTATCCTTTTTTTATTGAGTGGTTTTCATTATGAATTTTAATTTCAAAATTTCACTCATACCATATAGAATGAAATTGAAATCACAATCAGAGAGATTAATCTAAATGGTGAAAGTCATGAACCTATAAATTTTTTCTTATAAGTTATGTGTTCGATTCTTTTTTGATACAAATAATTCATCTTGGAGAAATAAACTCTTTATACAAAAATGTAGTGATTTACTCTTATTCCTATGTGAAAACTTTTGACGGTACAATACACAATACCATAGGATTATCGGGTGCACATGCTCAGAAGGTTGAGTAAATACTAGTAAAATATTTTAGGGACTCGATTGCAAACCAGTTATAGGTACAATGTGTGTGTGTTTTTTTAGCATTAATCTTTGCACATCAATCCTTTTTTTTTGTGAGTGGTTGTGATTAAGGATGTTAAATGCAATTTTTTATATCTAAGAAAAGAGAGAAAATTGAAATTCAAGAGTTCTGGATTTCTAGTGTAATACAAGTATAGTAGTATGTTTACCTGGAATGAACAAAACTGGAAAAGTCATACACTTTTCAGATTTTCACGAGCTACAAACGTTTATCCATAACTGAGCTAGTTTGCCAATATATCCAAATATTTATATAAATTATATTGGAGGGCATAACCTAATGAGTTGATAAAGTTTCTACCTTGGTCCTTATGGCTCCCCTTACTACTATTTCTTTCCATTACAGGATCATGCCGAAATTGTTTTGGTAAACTTACATAATGAAGATTGAGGTAATTTGATTTGAATGGATAATCTTATGAGTATGTATGTGAAATCTAGTTAATAGTGTCGATCGATTTCGTCACTGAAATTAAATGTTATTCTCTGATTATTATAATTAGTTGTCTTTTAATCTAAATACTGGTCAGCTTTAATTACATATTTGTTTTAGGATTCCAAAACTTTTTGAATTATTTCTAGCTTTTTCTGAATTATATAGTTTACAAATCGCCCTGGTTTTTAGAATATGAGTTAACCATAATTTCTATGGTGGTCCTTGGTTACAGAATTAATATCATACAACTAAAATTGTTACAAAGAAAAATCATTTTCTAGCTTTGATATTTCAAAGCTATTGTTTAGTGAACATGCACCAAGAGAATTAATTAAGGTAGGGCACAATTTTTGAAGAGTCGAAATAATTAATGCAGAGTTAGAGGACTAAAGAGCAATCCAAGTGACTAGAATTATATGACATAAGTATATAACTTTTTTTTTTCAAATTTAGAGTTTGAAATTCAAAGAATAAGATTGGCAGTCTTTTTTTTCTTTCTGACCAGAAAAGTACATGCTCCTAGTTGAATTTCACAACTCAATGACAAGACCTTATCTCCACAAGGATGAGTTGGAAATCTCACAGCCTTTGACATTGGATAAACACAAAGCATAAGCTTCTTATGATTAGAAATTTCATGAAGAAATGTGGCTTTGTTCTTTTTGTGTACACCAAATTCCTACACCTACTTGGCTTAATCCTCTTGGTGAACCAAGAAAATTAAAGAAATATTGTATGGAGGCTCTAGATATCACCTAGTTCTTTTCATATCTTTCTTATTTATCTTAATCATCCTTGAAAATATTGTCATAATAAGGACAAAAGTTTATAAAAAAAATCAACATTAATTTCCCTCCTAAGTGGCACGAATTTGAACACGTAAAGATGATTTATTTCATAAATATCCTTCTGGTAAGGATTTAAAAGAGAGATGAAGAATATCGCGTATGCTTGTTTTGTCCTTTGTATTAAAAAAATTACAAAGTTCTTTTTCTTGAAAATTTTCTTGCTTGGCAACCCTTTACCTTGGTTCATATTATAGTTGTCATTTAAGAAAATATTAAATATATAGTACGTAATTAGATAATTGTGGCCATCTTATACGCGTATCACAAGTATTGCCAGCAACCAGTGTAAAAATTTTAACATCGAAACTACGCAGGGACAATCATGGTTTTGATACAATAGAAGCATGACTCTCAACAAGCCAGTAAAAAGTAAACTAATACTTGAGATATCAAGTATGAAAAGTGTCATGGTTGTTCAGTAGAACAAGATTTAGAACTTAAATATATGAGATGTGTATAAATTAGTTCGATAGTACTTCACCTAATTATTCACGATACTATATTATGGAGAGGCAACACAAAAGGAATAATAAGTCGAAGATAATTATACTTAGTAATATAAACTACGATTAGAGTTCAATTAATATTTTATAGTGGGGTTAATTACAATTAATAATAAATAAATCTAATAATGAGTTTGATTAGTGGAATTTATTAATTATTTTTATCATTATCCTCCCCTAGCTACCCTATAGATTTTATATATTATGGTGACCGGTAATTAATGGCAAGACATAAATACCATACAGTCAACCAATATATTGGCTCGGTCTTATTTAAGTTGACAAAAAATATTAATTAAATTAATTTATTTTAATTTCAAGTAAAAAAAATTTCAGTTAAAACTGATATCTCAATCCTGTGTGATGTCATTAAATAGACGGGTCTTGTCTCACTCTAGGATTAGCTCATTAAAACTGATATCTCAATCCTGTCTTGTCTCGCCAGTTAATTCACGGGCGCGGGGGACCAAAATTTGCCCAACCCGCCTAAAACATTGCTAAAAAAACTCCCTCTTTCAACCTCTCTCTCTCTCTCAATTTCGACGATTCTCTTTCTCCCAGCGCTTTAACTCTCTTTCAGCTTCAACCTCTCAAATTCAACCACTATCAGCTTCGACGACTCTCTTTCTCTCAACGTTTTAACCCTCTTTTTCTCAGCTTCAACCTCTCTTTCTCTCACTGATCTTAGGGCTCACCGAATCACCTCTGTTCTTTCTACAATGAAGCATTTCTGTTCTTATCTCTCCATAATGAAGCTCGCAAACAGATCTCTCTAGAATGAAGCTTTCCTCGCTAGGTGAAGCTCTCTCTCACGTAAGAAAAGCTTAAATTTTGTGGGGCATAGCATGCAGGGATACTACTGGCTGAATCTCACTCTTTCAGCTCTCTCACACAGATTTCTCTCGCATCTCTCTCTCTTGTCTTGTAGCTATGTCGCATAACTCTCTCTCTATCTCTCTCTCTCTCTCCCCCCTTACAACCCTGTTTTCCAGCACTTCCCACTTCAATTTTTCATCTTAGAACAATTATTTTTCCTTGCGAGGTAGGTTTCAATCTCTAATTCATGTCTATTTTGTGATATTTGTCTTATTTTTATGTTTTTTTTTAGAAATTTTGTTTGAGTTAATTAGGATTACAACATTTGATTTTTAAAAGTATATTTACTTTTAATTTTCTTACTTCATGATTTATCTAATTCAAAAGGTTACAACATTTGGTGTTTAATTGTGAACACTCTGTATCATAGCCATATGGTTACACATTTTCTAATGATTGTAGTAGCTACTACCTTATTGTTATATATAAGAGTAGTAGAGATCATATTGACCAAAACATCATTGTTAATAAAAACACACTTAGCAGTTGCTATTTCCTATTCTTCAAAATGACTCGATAGCAGTAAGATAAATTGTTGAACCAGTTGAACTATAGATTCTCTTAAATTATTGTACTCATACAAGCACCATAAACTCATTTTTCATGAATCAAATTGTTTTAGTTCCGCAGATTGCTCATCTGCTCTATCACAAGTAAGGTTTTTACGGTGTTTAATTTAGATATTGTTTTTTTTAAATTTGATGGTATTAGTAGCTTTTACATATTTCTTTGTCTAAATATGATAATTTGTATCATTTTTTTTTGAAGTGCTTGTAGCTTTTTACATATTTCTTTGTTTAAATTTGATTATTTGTAGCATGTTTGAAGTATTAATAGCTTTTACATATCTTTGTTTAAATCTGAAAACTACCTTTTCGTGTGCCTAATAAGTCTTAGTAGCAGGCGGTGCAAAAAATCAAGCTTCAACGATTTCTTTCTCTATTTTTTATGCAAGAAAGATTGATTTTCCTAACATTTGTGCTATAAAAGTCTCTTTTATTTCTATGGCTTCCCACATTATCATTCTCTTTATTTAAACTCTTTCTTCCTCTTTCAATCAGTTTATCTCGTTAAAAAGGCAATGGTTGTATCGCAAATAAGATACGCAGGAATGAACATTACATCAAAGAAATCTGGTATGAACCCGTTTCTCTTTGCTGCTTACTCACGTATCCTCTATTTTTTTCTAGTTGGTGATTTGATGTCGTTCTTGGGAATGGTTGTATTGCAAATAGGATATACAGGAATGAACATTACATCAAAGCTACTCATGCAATCTGGTATGAATGCACTTGTCTTTGTTGCTTACCCACTTATCCTCTATTTGTTTATGGTATGAACCCACTTGTCCTCGTTGCTTATCCACTTGTTCTCTATGTTTTTTTTCTGCTTTGAATCCACTTGTCCATTATTTTTTTTTGTTTCTTTCACATATATTAATGAGTAACAAAGTTTTTATTTTATGTTTAAAGTAGAATTGTCGATATAATAGAGGTGAACAAAATTAGAACAAATGGTGTCAATGATAGACTTCTCGATCCAATACTATTGCAAAAACCTGGTTATGATCTTCCTTCCCCGAATGAGAAATGTTATAGTAAAAACTTAGGACATGCTTCATCTATTATGTGTAATGATTGTGAATCGTGGGCCAGATATTGAATTATGGGTTGCTAATCCAGTTGAGTTTTCTGGCAAGGGAAGGCCACAAGTTTTTTATGATGCTACCTATGCTTTAAACACGCTTGGTATCTACATTTTCTCGTTAAGTGAAGAACCTAGTTATCCAATCCCCTCATTGTCATTCTTCCTAAGAAGACGCAAAGGTATTAATGCTATCTATCTATTTACATGTTCTTAGATTGAGATGAAAATCATATCACATACATTATTAGTAAGCTGAGTATCCATGATTGTTGATGCCAATTCCTTATACATGATAATGTTAAGTGTCAACGAGTCACATATAATTGATGGGGCTATTGAAGCAAAGTATTTATTGCTGAAACAAGAAGGAATACGGCCTCACACTGCATGTGGACAGTTTATAGTTGTCCAGTTGAGGTTTTTTTCTATTTCAATTAGATCATAATCACTGAAAGATTACATCTCGCATCATCTGATTCCTATGGTGGGTTTTTCCCTTTGTTGTTTCACTATCTTTACGGCCTTGAGCGTGTCCTCAGCTCTACCTCTCTCGATCTTCACTCAAAACCTAGAATCCAAAGCCTCATTCTATCTTTAAAGTAAATCAACATCTACTTATGCATCTTCTATGGTATTATTCTTATTTTCTCTTTACTAGTGGCATGGCTCTTCATTTTATCACACATATAAAGCATTTGTTGCATCGTTAATCTAACAGAAGTAGGGTTCTTCAATTTAAGCTTGATCGCTTAGTAAAATAATTTATTTATCAAACTTGCAGTTGTAATTAAGTAATCTTTTCTAAAAATACCAATATATTTATCAATGAAATTCAAATTGAATCCTTGCTCAATTAAACTAGCTACTAAAAGAAGGTACTTACCAAAAACTGGGATATAATAAACATCACGTAAAATCATAAAACTGTTATCGAATGACATTTAATAGTTTCAACAGATACGGATGATACTAGTGCTCCATTTCTCCAACGGAAGCTGAACTCACCCTCATCAAGACCTCTGCTTTCGAATTCTGCTTCTTAGCTTTCTTCAGACCCCTCTTGTGTTTCTTTTTGGCGCTAGAGGTGGAAGACTTACTTTTAGTATAGTTTGCCTCCCCAATCTTCCTCTTGCCCTTTAGAAATAGGGTCTCAGAAGCTTTCAATTCTTTCATAAGCTTAGGAAGTGGGTACCTCAACTTATTCATCGAATAAATAAGTTTGAAGTTCTCAAAAGTTTCAGGCAATGTTTCACGGATCACATCAACTTGCGTCTCGCCATCTATCTCAGCACCCATAATCTCCATTTCATTCAGATAACTAATGATCAACATTATATGTTTCCTAACAGGAGTTCTAGGTTTCATCCTGCAATTTATGAAGTTCCGCACAACTGACTGTTTGGCTTGACGATCCTGATCCTTGAATATTTCAATGATGTTTAAGATCATATTAGCCGCAGTTTCCATGTTCTGATACTGTTATTGCAAAAAAATGTTAACTGATGCCAAGATGAAACACCTAACATCATTTTCTTCTCGAGTCAATTAAAAAATAGTCTTAAGGGAACAAGGGGTGGTGAGCGTGAACTTGTTCTTTTATACTGTAAGCATGGTATCAAGATTATGTTTCCAATCCACGTAATTTTCACCAATAAGTTTGTTCGCGTTTAAGATAGTTGAAAGTGGGGTTAGCGACATGATTACTGAATAGAATAAATAAAGCGATGTAAATAAATATTCAATCATTTAGGAAAATATGATGCATGATACATATACTTAAATATTTAAAAATCTAACAAAAAAATTTTCTTTCATGATGTTACGATCAACAACGATAGCTTGCATCATCTAGGGACAACACCCAAGCTACATCCTATCGCATCGAGACTCATTTCCTTTGGTTAACGCTTCTCAAGTTGTTACTACATCTAGCTTACCCAATCACCAATGGTTTTTGTCACATTGTCCCTATTGACAAGGCCCTATGAAGGAATCAAATGTGCTTCGGTCTAAGTTTTTAAGCAACGCATCAGCTTTAAAAGTCGCTATGAACTAACAGTCTGTCTAGAGAGATCCTGCCTCACCACTTCCTTCACAAGCTTTAGCTTCTTAAGCAACTCGATGACTAAAAGTGATACGATTCTGAAGTTTCTCCCACTGAAGAAATGACCTCTAGGGCGGCTGTAAACCATTCATCTTGCCCAATCAAGTTTGTGTTAGGGACCTTGAGAGCATTTCAATATAAATGACCCTCCTACTTAGTTTTTGAAAAATTGGATTTTGTTGTTTTTTCAAAAAAATATAACTCTTTATTAATTTGGAAGAAATAAGATCAGAAATTATAAACTTTTATAAAATTTAAATCCCAATTCAAAATTTATGACTTTTATAAAATTTACATTGTATTTAAGTTATAACCCATTATAAATTTAAACTACAATGATGCATGCGCATGCTTCGTGACATTTTGATACTGGCATATCCCTATTTCTATATGACATGTTATATGATGATACGAGATTAACAATAAATCATCCATTCAAAATTAACATTTCTATAACTCATTTCTAATTTCAACCCATAAAAGAATGATAAATAAATTATAATAATTTAAATACTAATCTTCATGCATCTGTAATCTTCTCATTCTCCTTCAGAAAATTCCACCAATTTGTAACTATTTACAAAAGTCCAGTCCCATTTTTAAAATTCAAATTTCAATGTAGAATTTAATTTTCCAACAATTTTTACTTTGATAAATAAATCACTAAGAAAATTAATCAATTGATTTATTTATAAAAATAATTTTTAAAATAAATTCAACTTAACTAGTGTTGAAAAATTAATGAATTAAATAAAAATAGCTTTTAGGGATTGGATTGAGCAAAACCCTAAGGTTTCCTAAACTAAAAAGTTTCTAAAAACTCAAAGTTTCCTAAACTCTAAAGTTTTCAAAAGCCCAAGGTTTTCTAAGACCCTAAAGTTTCCAAAAACTTAAGGTTTCCTAAATTCTAAAATTTCCAAAATCTCAAAGTTTCCTAAACCCTAAAGTTTCCAAAACCTTAAGATTTCCTAAACACTAAAGTTTCCAAAAACTAAAGGTTTCATAAACCCCAAAGTTTCCAAAACTCAAGGTTTCCTTAACTCTGAAGTTTCCAAAATCTCAAGATTTTCTAAAACCTAAAGTTCCCAAAAACGCAAGGTTTCCTAAATCCTAAAGTTTCCAAAACCTTAAGGTTTCATAAACCATAATTAGGAAACCTACAATGGCAAGCGTCAACGGCAAGCAGCGGTGCAGGGCAGTAGGCGACGGCAAGTAGCGACACAAGGCAGTAGGCGACGGCAAGATATTGTTGCAGTGAATGGCGATGACGAAGACTTTTCTCACGACGACAGATTTACATGGAATTTAAATATATAACTTTTGTAAAAATTAAATTATATCAAATCCTATGCCTCAATTTCGGCGTACATCGATTCTTAAATTGAAAATAAACACCTAGAGCAAATCGTTTGAGATTCATTCAAAAAACACATTCAAACATGTTTTGAATATATCATATTATGTCAACATCCATCGGTACATAAGTCCAATTACTAAATATACACAATCAAGAACCCAAGGCTCATGTACCGGTTGTAAGATCAGGTTTTAAAATTTATAAAAAAATTATTGAACCACGAACGATTCGTGGGCGGAATATAAATTTTTTTTCTAAAACTAATTCAATCATATTAAATATTAAAACCATACTTACGATTATGTATACTTAGTTAAACGTCTCGCGTTCTTCATTCTCTATAGGACTTCAAATAATCTTCACACTAATACTCACTCGTAGGATTCAAAAGTATATCTCAATCAAATGTCGTCAAGAATTAAGTGGGCTCTAAAAACAACAGAAAAAAAAAATTTCTCTTCTTCTTCTAGATTTCGGGGGCAACAGGGAGGTGAGAGAGAAACTATTTTCTTTGCTCTGTGTCTCACACATTTTGATCAAGGCTAGGGATCCAACTTAATTATCATCCCTTATATAATAATTACAGAATTTACACATAGACCCATATATGTCAAATTATCGAAAATTCACCTCATAATATTTGCTACTGTCGAAAATTACATATATCTCTAGAGTCAATGTTGTGTCCAAATTCATCAATCTAAATTGATAAATTAAATTGATCTCCATCAATTAATTAATTAATTTTTTTATTTACTAATTAGAAAATAACTAATTAATTAATTTGAACATTAATTACTTTCTCTTCGCTAATTAAGTGACAACATCCATCACATATGAGTTTAGGAAATATACCTTGCTCCAAAATATGTTTCCGTTCCAACTAACGTTTTTTTTTCATTCTTATCCTTATGAGCTACTATTGAGACCGAATGAACCCACATGAATAAATCTATAGGATTCAAATACTCAGCAAATTTATCTCCACAAATTTCTGACTTATTTAATCCTGATATCGTACTACTTCACTATAGGTCCGATGTCGAATCAACTCTCGATTCATGCGCGATACATTTTCTATTGGTGCAAATAAATATTTTTATTTTACGGTCCACAGAATATTTTAACATATTACCCTTCCTGAATATCAGTAACAAGTGCGTGGTGTAAAATTATCATTTTAGCCTTCCAGTCATTATTTCCTTAACTCATTTATTGACTGTGAATAAGAAAAACATAACAGTGAATTCTCTCGTATAGTTCACTATGTCTTATTCCATGATTCATTTCATCGAATATTTGACCAAGTTAATTTATTTACACACTCATCGATAAAGTATAAGATGATATTGTTGCATTTGTAATCTCGCCATGAATTTCTATATTTGTGAATCACAATCATAATAGTCGAAGTATTGTCTGGTAATTCGAACTCACTCATTTGACATATCAAAGATGGTAGCTAACTAAGTCAAGTTTCGTATTCACCTCAGAATTAATGTAATTACAAAAATACCCTTATAGGTGTAACGATTAGATTTAGAGCTAGATACACGACTTTACTCTAAACTAATTGGTTACTAGTCTATTCAACATGTTCCACAACATGTCTAGGTCAACTATTAGAGTCTCCACTCTCATGCCCCAAGATCGACATCCTTTGGTTCAACTTAACAGTTATAATTGAACTCGATTGTCCAGTCGATCCTAAAACTGCGAATAACATTATGAACTATTTCAGAAGAGTTTGTCTGAAAAATCTCTCAGTCTTTACTCTTCTTACGTTGACAATAGTTCTAGAATTTGAGTAAATTATAAACACAATTTAATTAATAGAAAACTTCCATTCATTCATTAAATTCAGTAATACAAAATATCTGAGAAATAACTAAATACTCATAAATAGTTATTATATCCTACTTTATGGATATAATTCCAACATCATCAGCTTTTCTATGACCTATATATTTTTCTGCCCTCTCTTCCTCAAATTATCTACTACGTCATTGGCTTCTAACTCTATTTTTCAAGTACATCAAAATTGTTTATGATTTTATTCGATAATGTGTGGCAATTAAATAGCCAACATTTTCTATTCAAAATTCTGTGGCTAGCATGTTTATTCTTCCTCAGGCGTTGAGGCCATTATCCTAAACTTTTTGTGGTGGGGCTCTTCTGAAGTTCGTTCTAAGGCAAAAGTTGCATAGACTGATATTTTCCAGCCTTTGGAATGTTGAGGTCTGTGTATAAGAAATTTGAAGGTTTGGAACAAAGCTACTATAGCAAAGCATATTTGGCTCTTAGTGTCTAGAACTACTGATTCTCATTGGATAACTTGGTGTCAGCAATATCTTCTTAAGCAACACTCTTTCTTTACTGTAAAAAGTGTTTCTAACCCTTCATGGTCTTGTAGGAAATGTATGAAGATTCGAGAATTTATGAGTTCCAGATGTAAAGTCAGAACTGGTATTGATAAGACCACTCATATTCTTTATGAATATTGACATCAACTCAGTGTTTTATTTCTCAGGTATGGTAGAAACATTAATCTTCAAACTGGTTAGACCATATCTACTAAGGTTAGTCGTATACTTAACATGGTTTGTGGAGTAGGCCTGATCGGAAATCCTATATCCTTAGATAATTGAAATCAACGGTGTCTTGCTTCTAATTGTGATATTGATGATTTATGGCTTCAGTATAAAGCTAAGGATGAAAAAAATTTTATGATTCTAGTGCTTATTCGGACCTTTTGGGTTCCCCTTCCTCTGCTGCCCTTTGGTATAAATTGGTGTGGTTTTGGAGGTGTATCCCAAAATGTGGCTTTATCTATTGGTTAACTTGTAGGAATAAGTTGGCCACTAAAGATGATATCCTTATATGGAATATTTCTGCCAGTCCTGATTGTTTATTTTGTGTTGAATGAGTGAAATATGCATTTATTATGTTCCTCCATTCCTCTTCAACAGATTTGGGGGAAATTATTGGGTATGTTAGAGTTGCAGTTTATTTCTAGAAGTTGTTAATTTAGTTGTAGCTTCAGAGCAAAGGCTAGTCTTTGTTGCTTGAACTTTCTTTTAGTGCTTTTCTCTACTTTGCATGTCTGGAAAGAAATTGCATATATTTTGATGGAGCTATATGTGACAATGATATTATATTATATTTTACAGTTAGGTCCATTAGGGAAAAGTTATGGTAAACAAAGTTCTCTATGACTGATTTAAATGTTAGGTTACATCTTTTATGGGGTTTGAATGAGAAGGCCTTTGTCAAGTTCTTGAGTGGTTTTCTAGTACAGTTTTGTTAGTGATGCCAACATTGATTTTCTATCAAGCGAAGATCAACTTGTTGATTTACTTACCAAAGTTATGCCACCAGCTCGATTTTTAATTCTTCGAGATCCACTAATACTGGCTTTTACCGACATTAGTTTAAGGGGATGTTAGTTATCTATAGTTTTGTATCAACCAAATCAACAAAGTTTCGTCCAAATCAACGCCGCTTGCATGCCAGCTTGAAAAGCTAAATGTCAGCCAAAGCTCCTCCTAATCATTTAGGGTCCCGCCAACATTTGTCAGGCTCCGACCGGCCTAATCGGATTATTGAGTTTTTTTATAAGACTTTTATGAGGTTTTCATAAAATCTCGAAGAATAGGTAGTTTTTGAAAAATAAATAAGAGAATGATCGAAAAAAAATTATATTTACAAGAATGATTGATTTTATTTTGTAACTGTAATTTTTTTAAAAAATTAAAAATTTTGTGTACAAGTGTACTATGGTTTATAAAAATATATCATTGATATATATTTATATATTATAATATACTAGTAATATATCGCGTTATATTTTAATATACCATCAGTATATCATAGTATATATGTAGTATATTCTTATATATCATCCAGTACCATACTCATTCTCACACCCAAGCCCGTCCCCTTATTCTTTTTCTTCTTTATCTCTATCACTCGAAAACCAGAAATGTAATGGCGATAACTGCTGCTACAACCAACGTCAGAGCCAGTCGTCCCGTTACAAACCCATCTATGACAAGATCCATCTCTCCCGGATTTCCTCTCGCCTTCCTCTCACCTTGAGGATTTCTGGCGAGTTCTTCAGTTGACTCTTAGGCTTCATCCTTAGCCAGTTAGCTCGCTCTTTGGCTTCCTACAATGTTGTAATCGTCACTATGTTGGCTAAGCAGGGAAAATCTCTGGCATTTGTGGGGTAGAGACTGAAATCTACGAGAGACGAAGCAGAAAGAGAGGGAAAATGAAAGGGAGAAAGGGGATGAAAAAATTGGTCATTTGCGCAATTAAGATTTTTTTTGCCATTTCCTAAAACAATAAAAAATGGCTCATTTTCCTAATTTCCCCCGAAACAAAGATATGTATGTTAACTAAATGATAAAGAGAAATGGTCCAAAATGAATTCTCCTCTTATTTCCTTTTCATGTGTTTATTTAATCAAGGAAAAAAAATTAATGGCGGAGTTCACCAAATTTATTCCTAAGAAAAGTGACTTAATTTCAAAATTTTGA
Organism: Datisca glomerata; assembly: GCA_003255025.1. Taxonomy (NCBI): domain Eukaryota; kingdom Viridiplantae; phylum Streptophyta; class Magnoliopsida; order Cucurbitales; family Datiscaceae; genus Datisca; species Datisca glomerata. Next base: position 472,102 of record QANY01002976.1, read on the forward strand.
AATTAAGTTCTTTTTTAAGAGTATCGTTCAAAAAGATATGAATTTGAGGTAAATTACAAAAAATATCCTCCTATTTAGATAAATTTATAAAAATACCAAGCACTTTTATTTAGTAAACTAAAAATTTTAGTTTAATTATGAGTAAGAAATAATATTACTAGTTTATTTTAAAATTAAAAAAAATTATAAGTTTATAGAAATACCATGCACATACTTTAGTTTAGTTTTGAGTAATAAATATTACTACTAATTTATTTTAATATTAATTTAAAAATTAATTTATAAAGTTAATAATTTATTTATTCGCTAATTATTAAATAATTTTATATTAATTTGTATATGAATAATTTATTTTATTTATTGAGTTCATAATGTATTCACTTATTAAACAAAAAATGATTTAGTTAAATAGTTACATAATTTTTTATTACTAAATTAAATAATTTGTTTTTACTAAATTAAATAATTTTTTACTAAATTAAATAATTCTTATTACTAAATTAAATATCTTACTTTATTAGTTGAATTTTAATATTTTATTTTATAATTTGAATTTAGTAATTTTCATTTTAAGTACATAATTTATCTTATTTTAATTCATAAATTAAATAATTTATTTAACTTTTCTTTAACTGAAACTGGTTTACTTTTATTACTACTGATCTATTTATTAAATTATTTTACTTCAAAGATTATTACTAATTTATCTTAATTAGTAAATTAAATAATTTATTTTTAAATTATTACTAGTATATATATATATCCATGTCGATATCCATACTATATTAAAAATGGGTTTAAAGGGGAGAAACCTTTTATTTTTATTTTCTCCTTTTATTCCCATTTAAAATATAGTACAAAGTAAACTTTTTACATCATTCGCCCCCTCAACAATGAAAGTGGGAACAAAAACAGCAACAGGTTGGAAGCGGAGATGAGAACAGCAACAAGTGCAAAACTGGAAAACAGAAAACGGTAAACTCGTTCATTGCATATTCAATTGACTTATTTCTTTTACATCATCATCAAGTTCTAAAAAAAGAGGAAGGAGATCATAAAATAAATCCATTCGAAGGAAGGACGAGTTAAAAAAATCAGAGCGGATAAGTTGAAGCTCAGATCAGAAGAGCTCAGAAAACTCAGATCAGAAGAGCTCAGAAAACTCAGATCAGAAGAGCTCAGAAAGCTCATAAAATAAAAAAGGCTTCAGAAAAGTTGAAGTCAGAGCTTCAAAAAAATTGAAGTTAGAGTTTCAAAACAGAAGAGTTGAAGTTCAGATCAGAGAAGTTTCAGCTCTTCAGAAAAAAAACTGAGAAAAGAAAGACAGAAAAGAGGAGTTGAGTAAATAAAGTCAGAAAAGAAAAGCTCAGTAAATAAAAATTGAGTAAAGAAAAGGCCAAGTAAAGGAAGGCCGTGGCTTCAACACTCTTTTTTTCGACGGTCCTGCTGAACTTCTTGTCTGAAGGACCGTTAAAATTGCACTTCCTTAGTCTTCTAACATGTACCATGGACTTACTTGACCAGCTCTGGGATGACACTGTTGCAGGTTCTTGCTCGGAGAATGGCATTGGCAAGCTTTTCAAGCACCCAACCTTCTCTCCCCGATAAAGCTCCAACAAGGAATTTGATGGCGGGAGTATGAGATCATACGATAATGACTCGCTGCAGGATCTGGTGAAGGTTACTCAGAGTATCATGATAGTAAAACCCCCTGGATTATAGTTCAGTACGCCTCCGGCTTCGTCTGCTGGGTCTACTCAGTGTCTCCCTTCTCTCAACTTAATTTGGAGCTCTTGAAAAAAAGGGTTATGACAATTTTCATGAAGACTGCTCAGAAAATAGATTATGTTGAACGATCAACTTCAGAAATTAAACTCTATTTATTGGAAGATATCTATCTAACAAATCTTATATCATTAGGAAGATACATAAGTCTACTTATTAAAGAATCTCACGGAATTCAATTTGAAGCTCTTAATCAAAACTTATGGTATGATCACATGCATGCTGTCAACTCTCTCTTCTGCAACAATGGAACTAAGGGCGTAAGTCCTTGGGAGGGGCAATTTATAAGTCCTACTCTGAGAATGAACTAAGGGCGTAAATCCTTGGGAGGGACAATTCATAAATCTTACTCTCAGAAGGAACTAAAGCGTAAGTCCTTAGGAGGGATAATTCATAAGTTCTACTTTCAGAAGAAACTAATGGCGTAAGTCTTTGGAAGTGTCAATTCATAAGCCCTACTCTCAGAAGAAAACCAAAATGAGGTCATGGTTCCACTAAAAGAGCATCAGTCCTTGGGAGCGTCTATGTACGCCATTCTCAGAAGGAAAAAAAAATGTCTTTAGAATAGAAAATGAAATGTCTTCAGAATGGGAATGTCTGGTGAACGAAAAAGGAAATGCCTTTAGAACGAGAAAGTCTGGAGAACGAAAAAGGAAATGTCTTCAGAACAAGAAAGGAAATGTTTTCAGAACGGGAAAGTCTGGAGAACAAAAAATGAAATGTCTTAAGAATGGAAAAATCTTCAGAACATAAAAGAAAAGAAGTTGGAAAAAAAATTCAGAACATAAAAGAAAAGAAGTTAAAGAAAGACCTTCAACTCAAACAGAAAATAAAATATGAGTAAAGAAGGGTAGAAAAGAATAGCTAAAGGATGAAGCTTTGAGCAAAAGATGGACATGAGTAAAGGAAAAAGAGGCGAGAAAAGGAAGGAAATTTTGAAAGCAGAAAAAGAAAATATTGAAACAGCAGAAACTCAACTAAGAAATGCGGAACGTCAAACTCAAACTCATGCAATGAAATTATGGAATGGTATACTCGCTCCTTATTCATTTCAATAAATTATTATTGTTCTTGTACAACATTCTTATCACATAGCTTAACGTATGAGAAAAGGAAAAGGGAAATGAAAAAATAAAGAAATGAGAGAAACTCTATCACTGAACCCGTAATGAAAAAAATGAGAGAACCTACCCAATGAGCCCATCAGAAAAACTCTATCAATGAACCCATAATGATGAAAACGAGAATAACTCTATCAATAAGCCCATAGTAAAAAGAACAGAAAGACAATACAACGAATGAAGGGAAGTAATCATCATCGACAACGAGCTGGCAAAAAAGTTAGTCGACAATTGCAAAGCATTCGTGAACGGGAATAGTGGAACGTAACAGCAGAAAGAAAAGGAGAAGCCATCACTGATAGCGAACAAACCGAAAAATTGTTTGGAAAGACCACATCGCATGTTTTTAAGAAGCACATGAGAACAAAAATGGGCAGACGTAACGACAGAATAAAAAAGGACAAACTATTATACCTTAATAAGTGAAACTTATTGAGTGTAATGGGGGGAAATGAACATGAAAACCCACCTAAGACATGTGTACAGAAAGAACGTCGAACGGGAGTCAGAAGCGGGGAACTATCACTTCTGAAACGGGGGGAAAATCTCTTCTGGAATGGGATGACTACCACTTCTAGAACGGGTGTTTATTGCTTCTTGAACGGGGGAACTATCGCTTCCAGAATGGGAGACCATCACTCCCAGAACAGGAAAAAAACAATAGAACAGGAACCAAATCGAGAACGGGAGATCATCGCTTTCAGAATGGGAACCGATATCTCGAGAACGGAGAATCATTACCTCCTGGATAGGACATAACATCAAAACGGAAAGGAGAGTTCATACTGACAGTCAAGTGGTGGTGATTGATTGGCCCGAACCACTAGGAACCACTAAGTGGCTATGACTGATTGAGTTGCTGAGGACAAGACAACTGAAAAGAATGAGCAGAGTGGATGAGCCCACGCCTGAAAGCAATCCCATCAGCCGAAAGCATAGGAGATGTGATCATCTCCTTTTTATTATTCTTATTATTGTAAGGCTTATAAGTTCATGCTCATGTAAAAAAGAAAAAAAGAGAGGACCTAAGCTAACCTCAACTAAAGGCACTGTTATTTCTCTCTTCTCTCATCAACAATTATGTAAAATCCTTTACATAAGTGAATATCAATGATCTTTTCATGATTTTTCTTCCCTTTAAGAGTTTTTCATATAAATGATAGTGTTTTTATTATCTCTTTCTCTCTTCAAATTATGATATTTATTATTTGTTCGTAGATGGTTCTCCATACCGAAAAGAACTCTTTGCATAAATGAATTTTGTTAATAGTTGGTAAAAATACATATCTTATAATACTAAGTAATTAGGAATGTAAATATCGATAAAGATGAATTTCTCAATCCTTTTTATAAAATGAATATTTATTTTAGTTCATAAGCAATATTTTAAAAGTGGTGTTATATTATTTAGGTTATTAATAAAACAAAAAATCATAGGCAAATTTATAGTTGGATGTCTTAGTTATCACTACATAATAAATACTATGACATGCCAGACACAAACGTTAGTTATTTTAAAAGTACATTATAATGATATATTAAAATAAAATCTATAATATATTAAAAGATCAAGAAAATTTTAGGGACATTTATGTCTAAATGTTTTATATATTATTTAGGTTATTAATAAAACAAAAATTCATAGGCAAATTTGTAGTTGGATGTCTTAGTTATCACTACATGATAAATATTATATGTCATGTCAGACACAAACTTTAATTATTTTAAAAGTACATTATAATAATATATTAAAATAAAATTTATAATATATTAAAAGAGTGAAGCAGTAAAGAAAATTTTAGAGACATTTATGTCCAAATGTTTTAGTGCTAATGCTAAAATGTCTCTTAAAAATATATTTATCATATTGTCCATGGTTACTCTTAAATGAAACATTTCAATTGAAACTGTTCACTGCACTTATCACATTCTAATGATTACTCCTGATCCTAAATTAAAACTTTTTAATGCATTTATTTACTGACAAAAACTCACGTAGTTGAAATCTTTCTACCTCGCTACATGTGAGAGACATTTTTCAACATTTCCCCATATGCATCAAACTCTTCATTTTCCCAGACCCTTGTTTCACAAATATCCAACACCAATTTCAAGTCCAATGAAATTAATTATCACAAATTTATGCTAAATCTTCAAAACAATCAAGCACACCAATATTAAATGCTAACTTGATCATGCGAAAATCAGTTTTTTTTTTCAAATTAAAAAATTTCAGAAAAAGTATTAAACAAATTGCAAATTCTGGCTCAGTTAAGATAGAGCAACATTTACTTTTGTAATTAATTAATTATAAAAAATATTTAGTCAAAATCTATAATATATTAAAAATGAGGGTGAGTTGAGAATCATTTTGAGTAATTTTATTCACTTATTATTGAAGCATGATTCGAAATAAGTTTATAAATTATAGGTAACTTTTAATAATTTATTATTTATAAAATTATAATAAATTAATCAGAATTCATTTCAAAAGTCATTAATCTATTTAATGAATTTAAAAAGAAAGTAATTAATAAATAATTTTATGTTAATTTAAATTGATAATTTTGAATGAATTGTAACAAATTATTTAAGAAGTTATATATAGAAAACCCAACTTTATACTCAATTATTTTTAATATAGAGGAAAGTAATTGTCTCTATAAAAGTTAGATAATAGAATTTAAAATATAATTCAATTATAATACACTTTTAGAAAATTTTGTTTATGCTATATTTTATATGTTAGTATACTCAATTTATTACATAAATATAGTTATCCGAAATTTACCAACAAAAAAAAAATTAAATTTACAATACAAATGAAAAATTAAAATGAAGTTAAAAATAAAACATGAAATAGATGATTTTATAATTCTAATTACGTCACTTTTTCTCTTAAATTTTGAGAGCGCACTTCTACTATGTACTATTTTTTTTTTCTAAAAACATAGATGTGAAACTCACAATTATTCATTCAATAATAATTGTACTCAATTATTGGTTCAATAATAATAGGAAACATTACACTTTACCTCATAAAACTATCACTAATAGATGCTTCAAACCCTAAATTTTAAAACGTTACAGTTTAAACTCTAAACTATCTGAAACTCACAATTTTAACCCTGCAAGTTAGCTTTTTTATCAAACGACGTCATTTTCTCTATCTGAGGCGACACCGTTCTTGATTATGTTATCCCTAATAGATAAAACGACGTCGTCTCAAATAGGGAAAAATTACGTCATTTTTTTCTATTTGAGATGACATCGTTCTTGATTATGTTATCCAATAGATAAAATAACGTCGACTTAGATAGGAAGAAATGACGTAATTTTATTAAAAAAACTACAATACAGTAGACATAGTTTTTTTTAAACTAAATATTTTCATCAAGACAAAAGCGAATCTACAAACAAGACATCCCCAATAGAAGTTGGCTTCCAAGAAGGCTAATTTAGCCAATCTGTGAGCTACCTCATTACAACTCCTAGGAACATGCTTAATAGATCAATTGAAAAAAGATAGCAAGGATGAACAATAATTAATTAAAGCTGAAGATCCACCGAAGTGTTAATAGAGCCCAAAAAAGCTTTAACGACATTAAGTGATTCTGATTCACCATGTTTACCGCGACACCAATAAAAAAGGCTAGTAAAAGACCCTTCAACTGAAAGTCTTTCGGGGATACCCAAATCCGTGTCTAGAGGAGAGCCACATGCTACGCCAATATTAAGCTTGAACATGTCTATTGGAGAGGGAGTCTAGTGTCTCGAGGGTGGATGAGCCGAGGAGTGAGGACATATTTTCCGTGAGGGATTGCAACTTTCCAATTCTCCATAAAACATGGTAGCCCAGTTAACAATTCCTTCACCCATGCAGGGATTACGCCCATTCAGAATCCCATTCATGTTCCACCAAATGGACTAACAAAGAACAATAAAGAAAGGAAAATTAGATTTATTAATGGAGCATTTGGTAGCCATGAACATGTCCAGGACATCACCCCTAGGAGGGATATACAACACATATGGGAAAGAGATTTTCCTAACTACTTTTACTATTTTACATCTAAACAGAGCATGCATCAGATTTTCCTCCTTTCCATAAGATCTGCACCAAGGAGAGGTATTGACACCTCTACCCACCAGTTGGCTGAAACATGGTAGTGAATTTAGTGCCGCTCTCCAAGCAATTTTTTTTATCTTGTTTGGAAATGTTAGTCCCCAAAGAAATTTCCACCAATCCTTCAAACCTAACCCCGAGGGTTTGTAGGGTGAAAGAGCCGAGACTACCATCTTATAGCCATTTCTGTACTGGCCTAATTTATCATAATGCCAAATCAAACGATCCAGGGTCTCAAATCTAGGGTAGGGAATATATAAGATACATTCAACGTCCTTCGAGAAAAAAAATGAGATAGGAGCTCCTCTTTCCATACCAACTCATCAATAAAATCAACTACATAAATATTGTTCGAAAGGTTTGGAGAAGGGGAGAGTACCTTAAAAGAGATTGGCCGAGTTACCATTTGTTATTAAAATCTTTGATAGATCTACCATTTCCAACTTGCCACCTCAACCCCGATTGGAGAAGGTCTCTACCCCCAAATGATACTTTTCCAAGTGAAGGAGGAAGAAGGGAATGCAACTGATTCCATGAAAGCCAAATCTTTATAATACTTGGTCTGGAAAATTCTGTTAAAAAATAGTTTGGGTTATTTACTATATGCCACGACTGCTTCACTAATAAAGCCTTGTTGAAAATCTCCAAGGCTTTGAAACCCAAGCCCCCTTTCATTTTTAGTTTACAAAGTTTCATCCAGGCTGTCCAATGCATCTTAAGACCCGAATCAGAAAACCCCACCAGAAATTTAATGTCTTCGCCTCTATTTCCTTAAAAAAATTCATATGAAGCTTGAAACAACTCATAGCATATGTGGGAATAACCTGGATAACTGCCTTGATCAGCACATCTTTACCCCCCAACTAAGAATTGTCTCTCCTTCCAACGCATCAACAACTTTTTAATTTTTGAAACAATATAATTGAAAGCTAGCTTCTTTCTCTTGTCTAGAAGAATAGGAAGACCCATGTAGGACTTATGGCAGGGGCCCAGATTAATGTTAAGAATTGATTTTAGAACATCCTGCAGTGGCATCAGAGTGTTTGGGCTAAAAGAGACAATTGACTTTTCTGTATTAATTATATGACTCGAGGCATCACATAAAGGCGAAAAATGTTTGTAGAAGTTTTATATGCTAAAGTACATCTCCCAACAATTCCAGCACAAGAGTGTTCATCCTCTCTACTAAACACCAAAGCTTTCCTGAACAAACTCGATAAACCCTCAGTGCAAATCAGAAAAAGATACCAAGATAGAGGGTCCCCCTGGTGAAGACCTCTAGTCGGGACAATGCTCCCAAATACCAACCTATTGATAAAACGGGGTGTGCACGGTTCACTTCGGTCGGTTAGCAATAGATTTTTATTATTGAACTGAATTCATCGGTTACCTAAATTACAAAACTGAATCGTCGATGTAACCATTAGAACCAAATTGAATGTAACCAAAGTAATCGATTTAGTTTGGTTACTTTTAATTAGTTCGAGTCAACAAAAAACTAAACACATTGATTCAGTACTTGGATACAAGAGATAGGTACAAGCCAACAATCAAGTCGAAGTATATTTTCCCAGCAAAACAAATTAATACAAGCGTTTTAACAAGCAGCTAAACATATTAATTCAGTACATGCATTTTAACTTCATCTGTAAAGATATTTTCACTATATCGTAATAATATTAGATTGACTCAGTAGATGGATACAAGATACATAGAGGTACAAGATCAAAGAGACAGAAAGAGGTAACAGATCGTAAGCCTAACAAAATCTAAGGTAAATATTTCTAAGCCTAACAGATCGAAACAACGAAACAAAGTTTTTAGTCTTTTAATTACCTTAAAAGAGAAAGAGACAGAGAGCTACAACCTCGAGCTGAGAGAGATGCAGAGAGAATAGTTTCGAGTTGATGAGAGAATCTTTGATGGTCTGTTATCGATGATGAGGGAAGCTTCAATGGTCTATAATCTACGATGAGGACATCCTCAATGGTCTGTAATCGACAATGAGGGAAGCTTCGATGGTCTGTAATCGACAGTGAGGGAAGCTTTGATGGCCTGTAATGGACGAGGGAAGCTATAGTCTATAATGGATGAGGGAGACGATGGCGATTACTAATTGCAAACAGAGAGAGATGAGAGAGCAGGAAGCGGCAAAGAGAGAGAGATAGGAAAGAGCAGGAAGCAGCGGGAGTTGTGAGAGATTGAGAACCTTAGTTTTTTTTTTCAATTGGGCGTTAATTTTAGTAATAATTAATAATATATAAATTATATAAAAAAATATAATATGGGTGTAAACGATTCGAACGGATTACACAAATATTGAAATTCATAACCGAACCAAAAATGCGGTCCTTTTTAATAACCGAACCGATTACATTTTGAAGAGGAAAAGAACCGACTAAACTGATTCGGTTCGATTCAGAAAAAATCTACACACTCCTATTGATAATAATTGAAAACCTGACTGAAGTGATGCAGTAGAAAATGTGAGAAATCCACCTACTCGAGAAACCTATCTTCTCAAGAACAGCGAACATATACTGTCACTCAACACTTTCGTACGCTTTGCTAATATCCAACTTAATAGAAGCCATATACCTACCTTTCCCATTTTCCTTTTCCCCATAGAATGAATAATGTTATAAGCAACCATAATGTTGTCTGTTATTTGACGACTCCCCACAAATGCGCTTTGATTCTCAGATATCAGAGACGGGAGGATATGTTTCATTTGATTAGCAATCACCTTTGCAATAATCTTATAAAGAACATTGCAAAGACTTATCGAGCGGAAATCTTTCATGTATCTGACCATTTTCACCTTCATAATGAGTGCTATTAAGGTTGAATATATTGGCTGGACGTCTATCTCTTCATTGAGGTAGCGAAGGCATATTATTGCAACATCATCTCCGATAATGCTCCAAAATTTCAGATAGAAAAGAGTTGGGAGACCATCCGCACCAGGACTTTTGGTCGGATGCATGCTTTGGACGGCTGTCCAAATTTCTTCCTTAATGAAAATTCTAGACAAATATATGCCTGATCATTAGTGATTTTCTAATCGATACTGTTGATAACCAGAGCCATAGAATCTTCTTAAGGGTTAGAGGACTTAAAGAGGATTTTGAAATAGTCAACTAAGATTTCCACCATTCTCCTCAGTTTCGGTCCAAGCTCTCATATTGTCAAGCAATCCTGTAATTGTGTTCTTTCTACTACGTTCCGAAGCTCTTGAATGAAAATAAGTCGTGTTTCGATCCCCTGATTGTAACTAATTGACTCTAGACTGTTGATGCCAAAAGGATTCCTCCTAATCTTGGATCTTTTTTAAGGTCACTACAAGCTGAGTTATGCGGTTCCAATATATTGAGATGGGACCCCTATTATATAGCTTTTCCAAAATTTCCATAGTGTTTGAAATTTTTTAAGAGAGAGCCAAATTTTCTTTTGCCGCAATTCTTGATCTCATTTGTGCGGTTAGCTAAAGCGAACACGAAGGATGGAAGATTCATACTCGTTGTCCCCTTCTCCCATTTATCCTGTAGGATATCCTCACACTCCTAATCTTCGACCCAGATAGATTTAAAATAGAACCGGTGAGAGCTAACCACTCTTCTGACAGCTCCCCCCAATTTTTCGGGCTGAGCAAGGATATCATTGAAATCCCCGCAAATTAGCAATGGAAGGTCTGGCATTCTTTTTAATATCCTCATAAAATTCCATGAATGAAGCCTATCCTTCGAATTATGATTACCGTAGAATCCTGTGAACCTCCAAGCTACTCCCTCATTCAAATTCACTAGTGAATCTATATGACCCACTAGATAAGACAACATATCCTGAGAGATGGAATTATTCCATAAAAGAATTAACCCTATAATTTGCCTCGCACTTAGAACTACAAACACTAAATCAAAATCCAACTATAACTGAATTTCATTACCATTCCTACATGAAAATCTAGTCTCCAACAAGAAAACTAACGTGGGATCTTTACTGGTAATTAATTTCTCCAGCGATGTGAATGCTCGATGGTTCCCAAGCCCTCGAGCATTCCAGCTTAAAATAATCATGGCGAGCAGCAGGCTCCCTCTGGGAGACCTGCCACTGGAATGCTCAATTGGGTGAAATTAAGAGGGGCAATTTTTCTTACAATTTTCCGGAGATATTTCTTCCTGAGCAGGGTGTTTTTTGTTGGGATCAACTCCTCTAGTGAAGCTTGTACTCTGGTTTCCCTGTGCTGGTTTGCTTTCCTTTTCCATTTCTTTCCATTTCATATTATTCTCTGAGTGAGTTCTACGACGGCCATCCTCCATCTCCTTTTCATTTTAGCCCAGATTGTTTACTTGGGTTGGACTATTTCCTAGTTGATGGAGACTAAAATTTAAAAAATTCTGAAAAAAGAAAGTTTTGAAACTAATTCCAAAACTAAGGTAGTATGGGCCGCGTTGGAAGGCGTCTTTTGTAAAGACGACTTCTAGTTGGTAAAAGTCATTTTTACAAAAGACGCTTTCAGTGCAGAAGCTAACACGTGCATGCAAAAATCATCAACAACCTAACCTACATACAAAAATAATCCATCCTGCAAAACATTTTATGACTTTACCACACATTCTCAATGAACAACATACATTTTTAACAAATTTTATGACTTTACATTTTATATTATTCTACAAAAATTCAAATACAAAAAATATAAATCAATCACATTCTACACGGTGATCATCTTCTTATTCTTCTTGGGCGTCTTTCATATGTTTGTAATTGAGTTACTTGTGATGATGGACATTCCTCAATAATAACTGCTACACTCTCTTCCTCTACAATAAGCGGCGGGTCTTCCTCCACAATATGTGGGTCTTTATCTACAATATGAGCATCTTCCACAATAAGAACATCTTCCACAATAGGCGAGTTTCGGGCACGTCTTCTACCTCCTCCTCCAAGAGCACTAGCTCGTTCGCTTCTACGTAGTTAATGTTGATGAAATGGTTCAGAAGTGGAACCAAGTTGAGTCACTGACTCACCTCCAAATGTATAAAAGACTAGCGGCAAGTATGGCTCTTGCTGAGACATAAATGGTTCGTCTCCAAGCATGTGTGATTCTTGTTGACTTCTTTGAGATGAGCTATGCACTCCATGCCTTCGGGACAAAGGAGCTTGATAAGCCATATTCGCTTGTCTTATTGCTTGTGCGACTGTCTCACGCACATTACGGATTCGAGGCATCATCCAAGATGGCTCAATATCATCAAGTGTCAAATTGTTAATATTGTCCAGACTCTCCGTCTGTATAGATAAAAAACTATTATATAAGTTACTTATTAAATGACCATATAAGCCTATTAATTACATAAATTAATAAAAAATACAATTAAACAATATAACACTCCCTGTTAAGTTATGTATCGCCGTGTGATTTTATTATACAATAACATGTATGAGTTGTCATATCCATGTTCATCTACGCATCCCTCAGCAATGTGTGTCCTACACTCATCCCATCTCTCAATGTATGACTGATGTTGTATGCTCCGATTTAGTTCATATCTCCCCATTAAGTCGATGTCATGCAACCGTCTTTCGGTATCACATGACTCGGGCACACGTTGAATCATACTGAATTGTCTTAGAACACGATCCGGTCGATGTCATAATACTATATGAAAGTAAATGAGGGTTGAGACAAACCGTCATATATCTCCGTGCATGATACATTTTTCAGGAAGTGTATGAATAATATCATTATAATGTTGTCATATAACCTATAAAAACCATATTATAAATAATATGACAAAACTCGAGTATTACCTATGTTATAAATAAAAAGCATAGTATTATCTGATCTGGAGTTTGTCCGATGTTGCATTCCCGCTCAACCAAAGCCGTAACTGGTAACATGCGAGCTCCCTTTAGTACACCATTAAAGCATTCTGCAATGTTTGTTGTCATTCAACCATATTGGTATCCACCATCGAATGATATTATTCATACACTGGTAAGTGGATAACGATAAACTATGTTCAAGTTTCAATGTAGACGATCAATTGACAAGGATTCACATAAAGTATTATCTAGCTCGTAAAAAGTAACATTCTTATGAATTACGATTCTCCTAATTGAAGGTTGATCATAAGAAACTCCATTTATACCGATTACGACATTACCATTCATGTAACATAAAATTACCGTAGGCTTTTCTCTCATTTATCAACCTACTAAGCAATACACGACAATTTCAGAATTAGATCTAAAAATTCTACAAATTCAAAGTTAATAACTACAATTGCATAATATATCAACTCATTCATAAATAAAATTTTACAAATTAAGAGTTTAAACATCATATAATTGAGAAAATACATATAAATTTTAAAAACCCAAAACACATGAAAATCTAAGATTTGAGAGAGATTAAAGAGATATATTACAAAATTAATGAAATATATTCATATAACATTCATAAAAAAATGAACAATTTCAAGATTTGAAAAATAAATTTAAGAGATCAAAGAAATTAAAAATATACTTAAGATTTAAAAAGTTCTTGTTAGTGATTTGAGAGATTGAGAATTTTTTTTCGTGAAAGAAAGAAAGAAGAGTGAGAGAGTATAATGCCAGTAAAATGATCATAAATTTCATACTATTTTGTTCACTTAGTAGACTGAGGCTAAGAAAAAACTGTTTCTACATTTTATACCATAATTTTTATAGATAGCATTCAAAGCTGTCTTTATAAAATACGTCCTCGACACATTCTACTTCTATTTCCAACATTATTCATCACTAGGAGCTGACGTGACATTTTCTGATTGGGGAGCATACTCATCACCCCTACCTCTCTCCTTTACTTTTAGCATGTCAGACCTATGCCCCTCCCCTACGTGCGCCATCCATCCCCTTTCTTGTCTTTTCTGTCACTACCTTTCTGGCAGCTTCCCCTCCGATCTGATAAGACATTTTCCGATCATCCTCCGGTGTCTCACTCCTTTGCCTGTATTCATCATTCTCTGTCTTTCTACCAAAATTCCCCAGACTGTGCTCCAACCCCGAAGAACTTCACTCTCCCTCCGTTTTCGATCCTTTTATCGGTTTCCTTTGGGATTGGACTCTTAACCATGATCCAAATTGCTGCTTCATTTTTTCCAGCTGTTCCTTCTCTCCCAGGTAGTGAGAGCATTCCTTATCTACGTGATCAATACAGCCACATATATAGCAGAAATTCGGTAGCCTTTCGTATTGTAAATATACCCACATGACTTCCGAGATCTTATTAATTCTAATTTTCATTCCCCTTCACAAAGGTTTTATGGTACGTAATCTGACTCGTATTCGTAGAAACTGTCCATACTATCCTCCTTCTGCATGTTCATCAATAGTGATGAATTCTCCAATGTTATTTCCTATTATTTCCGTCACTTTTTGGGTCATGCAGAGAATTGGGAGGTTGAAAACTCAACCAAATTTTGAAGCTGTTCAGAGACATTTGGAGGGGTTGATGACAGTCCTGGATATCCCCGATAACTACTAGCGCCTTGTCAAAATGCCAAGGTTCATTGTACAGCACTTTCTTTTTATCAAGAATTTCCTGTAACATAGAATTTTTGAATGCAACGTGATTGACCGATCGAAGAGTTAAAACCCTTCCCAGAAGGCATCGAGGGTCTATTTCCTTGGACACCGCGTCACTCTTAATATCCACAGTAAAGTTTTCTTCCTCTGAGTGAAAGATGCTTCCATTTTTCTGTTAAGGATTCCATAAAACCAGAACGTAATATGAGAAAACAACCACTTTGAAGAGGAAAACAGTAAGAAAACACCCCACACCAAAGGTTGGAGAAGACGCTCTCAGTAAGAACAGAGAATAAACTAGTAAAATAGTGAAGTAAGAATCCTAAAGTTGCAAATTGTGTTAGCAGACAGTTATACATGATTATAATTGTGAGCTGCGTATAGTTTAAACTATAACATTTCAAAATTTAGAATTTAAAATATTTATTAAAAAGATAAAATGTAATTTGTCCATAATAATAGTTCAATAAATAATAATAATATAATATTTTTTATCTTACTCACATAAATTTAAAATAAATATAATGTTAAATATTTTTTTTTAATTTATATAAATATAATATGATGATAAGTAATAATAATAATTAAAATAAGAATTCATTTACACGTGCAACACACATATGTATTGATTAGTATTTAAGAAAATGTGCAAGATGAGTCTTAACCATATCAATAAAAAGTGAAATTAAATGGTGTGAGATGACACTTATTCAAGCAAAATAAGAATTCAACCGATCTATATCTATAATCTCTAATATATTAAAAATGAGTTAGAAATGAGAATTATTTTTAAAGAATTTCATCCAATTATTATTTATACATAACCCAAATAATCTTTTTAACTTACACGTGACATTTAATAATTGATTACTTTATAATTATAATAAATCGATCAAACTAGACATTAATCTTTAAAATCATTCACTTATTTAATGAACTTGAAAAAATAAGTAATTGATAAAAAATTTAGTTAATTTTTAATTTGATAACATTAAATAATTCTAGCAAGTTATTTAAGAATTTATAAAAAAAACTAAATCTTCCTACAAATTTACTTTAATATAGAGAAAAGTAAATTATCTCTATTGAATTTAAATAATATAATTCAATTATAACAAAACAGTATTTTATATGTTAGTATAATTACTATTTTAAAAAATATAGTTACACAAAATTCGGAAAACTAAATTTACAGTACAAAAGAAAAAAAGAAGATCAAGTTCAAAATAAACATTAAATATATAATTTATCTCTTATGATGTAAAAATGTTACAAGAGATAGAAAAATAAAGTAGAACTGATTTTTGTTGGCGTGAGTTGTCATTAGAATCAGTTAGTGAGATTATAGGGATGAGTTTTGAATGTAAATCCCCTGTTTCAAAGGTCACCCGTTATTCTAGCTATAACCGTTGTATATCCTAAAATAGGTTCCAATTATCTTCTATATATGTATTTTTTCCATCTCTGTAAAGATTACGATGAAAGTATATACAGATTTACCAAAAGTTGTCATGGTATCAGAGCAAATCGATCCGAGGCTCTCTGTTATCCTTAGCGTTTGATCAATTTTTTTTAATTGGTTTCTTCTCATCGACGTAAATGGAGGATACCAGTGCATTCGACAACTCTGGTGGACTCCAAACCAACACCATCCTCACAGAATTAACTACCCCAATGACAGAAGCTTTTACCAAAGCTCAGACCCCGACGCAGACCACCGAGAATTCCGCTGCACCGATTGGCATCAAGTTGGACGGCACCAACTATGCCCTCTGGTCCCAAGTTGTCGAGATGTACAACTCTGGCAAAGACAAGTTGGGATATATCAATGGAGACTTTCCTGAACCCCATTCAACATCTGCATCCTTCCGGAAATGGCGTACAGACAACGCCATTGTCAAGGGCTGGTTGATTAATTCTATGGACCCTTCGTTGATTGGGAATTTCATTCGGTTTCCTACGGCAAAGCAAGTCTGGGACTCCATTGCGACTACATACTTTGATGGCAGTGATACTTCACAAGTCTATGACCTCCGACGTCATGTAACCCGTCTGCGACAAGCTGAAGGTTCTCTTGAAAAATATTACAACGACCTCCAAGGTTTGTGGCGTGAGATCAATTTTCGCCGTCCAAATCCGATTGAGTGTCCTACCGATATTGAAAACTATAACCATCTTCTGCAGGAAGACCGAGTGTACGTCTTCTTAGATGGGCTTGACGATCGACTGGACAAGATTCGGGGTGACGTGCTGCAGATGCGTCCATTTCCTACCATCGAAGAAGCTTACGCCCACGTTCGCCGAGAAGCAATCCGGCAAACTGTTATGATCACTGGCGGAACCAATGACACCCCAGGAGCAGTTTTGGCTTCTAAGGGTCTCAAAGCGAGAAAGTCAGCCTCTTCCTCTACCGGATTTCTTTCACTGGGCAGTGGGAAATTCGGGGCATCCTCCAAGCCACAAACGCCATCTGATGGCACCAATTGTACTCACTGTGGAAATATGAAGCATACCCGTGAGACTTGTTTCAAACTACACGGGTATCCTGACTGGTGGAACGAACTTCAGGCTCAAAAATGCCGTGACGCCACGGGAACTGATGGAGGGACGGGGAAGGCTGCCATAGCTACTGCAGAGTCATCTCTTTCCCTTACACCACCTGTCGAACCTTCCCAGGGAGTGTTATCTCTTTCGGATTCAGGTAATTCTGGTGCTGCTTTATTTAGTTCTCATCGAGATGCTGACAGTGGTACTTGGATACTTGACTCTGGGGCTACCGATCACATGACGTTTGACGCTAACGATTTCTTGCACACTTCTCCACCACGACGCACTAGCATTGCAAATGCCAATGGAGTTGTTTCTTCGGTCACTGGGGCTGGCACTGTGACTCTGTCACCTTCTCTCACATTATCTAATACGTTATTGGTTCCCTCCCTGTCTCATAAGTTAATCTCCGTCAGCCAAGTAACAACAGACTTAAATTGTATTGTGCTCATTTATCCTACCTTTTGTCTTCTTCAGGATATTCTCAGCAAGGAGATTATTGGGCGTGGTACTAAGAGGGGGGATTATACTGCATGGATGATTCAGTGTGGGCCGAGCACATCACATGCATCATCCGAATGGTACCAAGGAGAGACAGATTTGGCTTTTACATCGTCGATTGGGACATCCGTCATTTGGTTATATGCAACATTTGTTTCCTGATTTGTTTTCACATATATCGACTGTTGACTTTAAGTGTGATACTTGCATCCTTGCTAAAAGTCATCGAGTTACTTATCCATTGAGTATGAATAAAAGTGAGGTTCCGTTTGCTTTAATTCATTCTGATGTATGGGGCCCCTCTCCTATTTCTACTACATCTGGTAATCGCTGGTTTGTCATATTTGTTGATGATTGTACTCGCATGACTTGGTTATACTTGTTGAAACATAAAGATGAAGTATTGAGTGTGTTCAAATCATTTCATGCAATGGTTCAAACTCAATTTTCAGCTAAGATACAGACTCTCCGATCTGATAATGGTGGTGAATATGTTAACCGAGGTTTTCATGATTATTTCCAACACCATGGAGTTCTTCATGAAACCTCTTGCCCGCAGACTCCTCAGCAAAATGGTGTTGCTGAGCGGAAAAATCGACATATACTTGAAACTGCTCGTGCTCTCTTACTTGGAGCTCATGTACCTAACCGACACTGGGGTGATGCTGTTGCTACAGCCGTGCACCTCCTCAACCGTATGCCATCCAAAGTCTTGGGTTTTAAGACACCCTTACAGGCCCTTTCAACTTATGTGTCCTTACCCACAGTGTTGATGATTCCTCCCCGGATCTTTGGATGTGTAGCCTTTGTACATCTCCATAAGAACCAACGCACTAAACTTGATCTATGTGCTGTTCGGTGTCTTTTTTTGGGGTATGCCTTACATCAAAAAAGGGTACCGTTGCTATGATCCGACCACCAAGCGCACCTATGTAACTATGGATGTCACTTTTTTGGAATCCGACACATTCTACTCTCCCTCGGTATCCAACTCTTCTCTTCAGGGGGAGATCCAAGATGAAGAGCAGAATTGGTTAAGATTTGACTGGCAAGGGTTCAATGACACATATATGGTGGTCAATAGGGAACTTGATGAAACTCCGAATGCATCTCCAGAGGATGCATAACTCTAAGAGCAACATCTACACCACCTGAAGCTGAACCAGAATCCCCCCACTCCTTAGTACCTGAAGAGCCATCTCCTGATAATATCCCTGAGGTAAACTCTCCCATTGCATCTCCAACTAATAATGATATGGATACTTCTGCTGGCTATATCTTACCTTTCAGGGATAATCGTGGAAAGCCACCAAATAGGTACTCTCCAGAATTTGAGGAACGAATGTCAAAGTATGCAATTGCCAACTATGTATCCACGAAGAGACTATCTGAACCCCTCAAAACATTTGCGCATGAACTTTCGTCATGCCATGTTCCCGCTAGTGTTCAGGAAGCTCTAACAGATCCTAAGTGGACCCAGGCTATAAAGGAAGAAATGGAGGCATTACTGAAGAACAAAACATGGACTCTTGTTCTATTGCCTGAAGGGAAAAAGACGGTGGGATGCAAATGGGTGTTCTCCATCAAACACAAGGCAGATGGATCGATCGAACGATATAAAGCAAGGTTGGTGGCAAAGGGTTATACGCAGACATATGGTGTGGACTATAAGGAAACTTTCTCACCAGTGACCAAGTTGAATACAGTTAGAGTCTTGCTATCTCTAGCAGCAAATCTTGACTGGCCACTACACCAGTTTGATGTAAAGAACGCATTCCTTCATGGTGATCTTGAGGTGGAGGTGTATATGGATATTCCACCAGGCTACACAGAAACCTTAAAGACTGGGGCTGTGTGCAAATTACAACGAGCATTGTATGGACTGAAGCAATCACCTCGAGCATGGTTTGGGCGATTTAGCTTGGCAATGAAAAATATGGCTTTCAACAAAGCAATTCAGACCATACGCGCTTCCTAAAGCATCAACTGGGCAAGGTAACGACTTTGATAATCTATGTAGATGACATGATTATTACATGGGATGATCCAGAAGAAATTTTGAGACTCCAGAAGCAGTTGGCAACTGAATTTGAGATGAAAAATTTGGGAGGACTTAAATATTTTCTGGGAATTGAAATGGCTAGATCAAAGCAAGGTATATTTCTCTCCCAACAAAAAATATATACTTGATCTACTATCTAAGGTGGGATTACTGGAGTGTAAGCCTGCAGACACACCAATAGTTCAAAACCACAGACTTGGAGAATATCCGAACCAAGTGCCAACAGACAAAGAAAGGTACCAGAGGTTGGTTGGGAAACTTATTTATCTCTCACATACTCGCCCATATATTGCTTATGCTGTAAGCGTAGTAAGTCATTTCATGCATTGTCCTAGTGAGGATCACATGGATGTAGTGATCAGAATTCTTCGATACTTAAAATCATCTCCTGGAAAAGGACTTATGGTTTCAAAGAATAATCATCTAAGAGTTGAAGGATATACTGATGCAGATTGGGCAGGGAATATCTTGGACAGAAAATCCACTTCAGGTTACTTCATGTTTGTTGGCGGAAATCTAGTTACATGGAGAAGTAAGAAACAAAAAGTAGTGGCATTATCAAGTGCTGAAGCCGAGTTTCGTGGAATGGCTAAGGGTCTTTGTGAGCTCCTCTGGCTAAGGAGACTATTGACGGAAATTGGTTTTACTCCTAGCTCCGAGATGGATCTGTTCTGTGACAATAAGGAAGCTATTGATATTTCTCACAACCCTGTCCAGCATGATCGCACAAAACATGTGGATGTAGATCGACATTTCATCAAACAAAACCTTGAAGACAAGATAATTCGTTTTCCTTTCATGAAGTCTGAAGACCAGTTAGCGGATATACTTACAAAGGCAGTATGCAGCAAGAACTTCTACAACTCTCTTGACAAGTTGGGCATAAGAGATTTGTATGCACCAACTTGAGGGGGAGTGTTGGCGTGAGTTGTCATTAGAATCAGTTAGCGAGATTACAGGGATGAGTTTTGAATGTAAATTCCCTGTTTCAAGGGTCACCCGTTATTCTAGCTATAACCATTGTATATCCTAGAATAGGTTCCAATTATCTTCTATATATGTATTTTTTCCATCTCTGTAAAGATTACGATGAAGGTATATACAGATTTACCAAAAGTTGTCAATTTTCAAAGCAAGAGAAGAAAAAAAGAGAAGCAAAATTGAATAAAAAATGCTCTAAGTCTTTCATACTGAGGCACTACTTTCTATTATATATTTATATCGAGTTATTACACTTTAACACATACGGTTTATAAAGCTAAAGGCTAACTGATGAGTAATAGAAATCAACAAGCTCAACTTGCTAAGATCACACAGTTCGACAGTTTGGTAAAGCTGTCAAATTGTTTAGGTTATGTCAACTTATACGGAGGTTGCCTTGACATGCTGAAGGGCGAGGTTTCCACCCAAAGCTTGTCCTTAAAATAAATGAACCTAGGAGTTGAGAGAGGCTTAGTGAGAATATATGCTAGTTGATCAACATAGGGTACAAATCTTACTGGTAGTTGATTATGTTGAACTTTATCTCTGATAAAATGAACATCTAGTTCCACATGCTTAGTCTGGGCATGAAGAACTACATTTGAAGCTAGAGCTAGAGCGCTAATATTATCACTCCATAAAATATGTGGTTGTGCATAAAACCGTCCCAACCCAAATAACAAACTCTTGAACCATTGTATTTCTTAGGTAATAGTTAAGGACTTGTATATGCTTTCTGTGCTGGATTTGGATACTATAAGTTGCTTCTTAGATGCCCAATACACGAGGTTATCTCCTTGAAAAATCAAGTAATCCCCAGTTGATTCCCTATAAAAATTGTCACCAGCCTAGTCTGCATCAGAATATGATTATAAAGAAATATTAGTGGAGGGTTTCAATGTTTATCCTTCAGAAGTTGTCCCTTTATAAGTACCTCAATAGTCTTTTGCATGCATGTCAATCAGTGAAAGTAGACTGGTGTATGAAATGACTTATATCAGGTATAGTGATGAAGAGGTACTGTAAGGCTCTTATTGTGCTCCTAAGAGGGTAACATCATGCATTAGTTCACCTTTTAAGACACTGAGATGAACTGAAGAGAAGCAGGAGATGGTGTTGGCTTTACTTCTTCCATTTTGGTTTTCTTGAGTCAATTAGTAATATATTTGAACTGAGTCAGAAACATGTCTATTTTATCTCTTTAAACTTCAACTTCTAAGAAGTAATGGACAAAACCCAGATCTTTAAGAGAAAACGTTTTGTGTAGATCACTGACCATTGTTTGATTGAGCTAGTATTGCTCCCTGTAAGAAGTATATCATTTACATGTACTAATAGATATAACACATCCTAGTGGTGAAAATTATTTTACCGAATCAACCGAACCGATTTCTGTAGATCACTGACCATTGTTTGATTGAACTAGTATCGCTCCCTGTAAGAAGTATATCATTTACATGTACCAATAGATATAACACATCCTGGTGGTGAAAATTATTTTACCGAACTGACCGAACCGAACCGAAAATGATCGGTTCTGTCGATTCTTTATATGTGTTCGGTTTGATTCGATTTAGGAAAATGAGAGAACCAAAGTTTCTGCTCGATTCAAAATTCTGATGGTTTCGAACCAAATCGAACCGAACCAAAACTGTTTTATACGTACTTTTCAATAATATCATTTAAAATTTATTTTTTAATTAATAATACCAAATTGAAGAACCAAACCAAAACTCACAGTTCAGTTCAGTTCGTTCTTTTGACAGGAACGATTCGGTTTAGTTTTATTGTCGAACTGAAATTTAAATTCGATTTTTCACTAAAAAACTGACCGAATCGAACCGTGAACACCCCTAACACATCATTTTTAGAGTTGAAAATGAACAGAGAAATAACAGACCTTGCATTCTTGAAACGTTAATTTACAAGAACTGTTTTAAGTCTATCATAGGAAGCCCTTGATGCTTGTTTAAGTCCATAGAGTGAACTTTTAAGTTTGCCAACACATGAGGCTTCTGCGAGTCTATAAACCCTTCAAGTTGAGGCATAAATATTGTCTCACTCATTTAGGCATTAAGAGTGACATTTTTTATATTTAATTGTTTAATTTTCCAACCACAAGACACTACTAGGTGGAGTATCACTCCCATTGTTATAAGTTTGATGACGGGAC
Source organism: Datisca glomerata (assembly GCA_003255025.1). Classification (NCBI taxonomy): domain Eukaryota; kingdom Viridiplantae; phylum Streptophyta; class Magnoliopsida; order Cucurbitales; family Datiscaceae; genus Datisca; species Datisca glomerata. The sequence goes on from QANY01002976.1 coordinate 494,973, forward strand.
TAAAAGTCTTAGTAAAATTAGTCCCCAAGCTTTGATGAAATCCTTTTGCAATTAATCTGGCTTTCTATGTTGAATACTACCATGTAGACTAAATCTTGATCTGTTACAAAACACCCTACAGCTCCCGAAGCATCTACAATCCTCCATATTTCCTTGAAATATTTTGTAATTAAGGAGTTCCCTTTTTGCAATGTTTTCTTCAATTACATCATCCTTGCCTTTGTTGACTGGTAAAGATCTTCTTTAAAAAGTTCCATACTTCTACTAAGGAACTATATTGTGCAACAATTCCAAAGACCTCTACATTCATGTAAGCTCTTGATAAAATTATCAGTTGACACGACCTCAGCATGTCAAGGTATCACCTCAGCATGTCAAGGTATCACCTCAGCATGTCAAGGCAGCCTCCAGATCAGTTGACATAACCGATATAGTTTGACAATTAGTAAATTGTCAAACTGTGTGATCTTAGCAAGTTGAGCTTGTTGATTTCTATTACTCATTCAGTTAGCCTTTAACTCTCTGAACCATATGTCTAAAAGTGTAACAACTCAATATAAATACATAATAGAAAGAATTGCCTCAGTATGAAAGACCGAGAGCATTTCTGATTCAATATTGCTTCTCTTTCGTTCTTTTTTCTTTCTTATATTGAGACTCTTAATAATGATTTGAGTTTTTAAATGAGAAGAATTTAAAAGAAGTAAGGCTAAACCTAAATGAGCGATGTGAAAGCACTTACCATTTTCTATTGTAAGCTTTTCCAAACTTGTATACTCCTAAGCCATGCTAAGATTGTTGAGATATGAGGTTAAATGTTTGATACCAGCAATGTCTCAATACCAAGCTTGGTCATATATTGAGTCTGGTGAGGCTATTCAAGATGATGAAGATACCATAAAAGTTGAGGGACCTCCTGAGTTGCCTGGATTAAATCTATTGCCATTATTCTAACTATTAAAACTTCCTTGAGATCCTTTCTCATATTTGTAATAAAATATATATGATGAGTGACCTATTTTACCATAAACTTGATAAGAAACCTCATCGCATTTACCAATTCCTCCTCCTCCTCTTTTTCCATTAAATCCTCATATGAAATGTTGACTAGTGTATTTGTTAAAGTTCTACTGTCCTCCATTAAAATTGTGCTGATTGAAGCTTTGCGAACCACCATTAAAACCTTATTGATTCCTAAAAAACCCTTTCTTGTTTCCATTACCGCTATTGATGTTAGCACTTATCTTCACTGCATTTTCACTTAATTCAAATTATTTCCCAAGTGTGCTCTCATGGCATATCAACAGAGACTACATTTATTCAACTAATACGTCATCAGTTCTTCAAGTTACATTTACCACAACAAGGTCATTTTGAGGACATAAACCATTTAGCACATACAACAATAAATCTTGATTTGATACATGACATCTTGCAACTCCCAAAGCATATGCAATCCTATTCATTTCTTCACAAAATTCAGTAATTGGAGGTCTCTTCGATTTTTGTTTACATTTTTTTCTTCAACTACATCATCCTCGCCTTTGATTGACTAGAAAATCTCTTCTTTAAAGAGTTCCATACTTCTGCTAAAGAGCTACACTATGCAATAGTTCCCAAGACCCCTTCATTCATGGAATCTCTTAACCGACTTAATAAGAGTTGATCCTTCCTAATTCAGATAATGAATTCTAGATTTACACATCCATTGGCTAGTGTTTTCTCTATTTTTTTAATAACCAAGAACAATATCATCTAACCCATGACCAATGATTGCTGGTAAGACCTATGATTTCCAAATCACATAATTGACCAGACTTAACTTAATTGATAAAGAACTGCTAAGTACATTATTAAATGGATGATTCATGAACCATTTCCCGACCAAAGTTTTCTACTTTGTTTCCTTCTCGCGAGGTCGCCATTGACGTAGGTCTTGAAGATTTGGTAACATGTAACAGTGATACAAGACATGGAAGAATAAAGAAGAACTGATATTCACATCAAGAAAGAAAGAAAGAGAAGCAATATTGAATAAGAAATGCTCCCAGTCTTTCATACTGAGGTAATGCTTTCTATTATTGTATTTATATTGAGTTGTTACACTATTACACATACGGTTTAAAGAGCGATAGGCTAAGTGAGTAAGTAACAGAATCCAACAAGCTCAACTTGCAAAGATCATATAGTTTGACAGTTTAGTGAACTGTCAAACTATTTAGGTTATGTCAACTAATATAGAGGTTGCCTTGACACGCTGAGGTGATGCATTAACAAATTAGGTCTTTTTAAAAAAAAAATTGATAGCACCTTTTTGCTGTATACTCTTATTTTTCCTGAAAATATGCATAATGTTGTGCAACTTGGGTGGATAAAAATATATCAATAAGTAAAAATAAAAAAAATATAATATTATATTGATTTTTACTCACATACATTGAAGAAAAATAATATGATGCTAAATACGTTTATTTTTAATTCACATAACACAACATGATGGTAAGTAATAAACATAGCTAAAAATATAATATGTTTAACTAAATGTGCATCTGCACGGTGTGTATTGACTAATCTTTATTATATTAAAATAGTCTTGAAGGAGAAAAACTTTTGATTTTCTCTTTCACCCTTTATAGTCTGCTAAAATATAATACAATTTTACTTTTTTTTCTTATTTAATTCATATAAAGAAATTATATTTTCTATTTAATGATAATTTATTTTTAAATGGTTAGTAAAGCAAAATAGTTTTATAATATTATGAAGTTAGAAATGAATCTCCGTCAAGATAAAATTCAAGATCTTTTGTACAATAAATTTTTCTTTTTAAATCAATACTAATTTTTTATTAGAAATTTATAACTTAAACGTGTTGTAATAATTATGATATCGAGAACATGAAAAAATTATATAAATAAATTTAAAGAAAGACATTATATATTAAGTATCTCTTAAGATGATAGTTATCATTTAAGAATATGACAAATTGATGAATTAAATTTATTTTCTTTACTATTCAAAGAGAATGGTATATAATATAATTTAAAGATAATAAACAAGCTAATGTATTCAAATATTACAAGAGTTTTAAAGATAGTCAGATTTAATATTCCTAACAAAATGTATTTGAGCTTAAGAGTACTTTTGGCACCCAACATGTAATATTAATTAGTATGATCCTATAGTTTAGTACGACGAACACCATACTCACTAATACAGTGCTATGTTGGGGATTCGACATCGTCAGTATTAAATTGTAGAGATTTATAAAACTTAAATCTATATTTTTAGATAATAAAAAATAAAATTAACACATTTAGAATAACTAAATTATATAAATTAAAAATTGAGATAAATTTTTTAGAAAATAATACATATAAACTAGAATTTGAAAACGTTATATATTTTGTTATTTCATGATATTTTAGAAGAGATTGATATGTGTTTTATTTAAGCTATTGTATTTTGCGGGCATAAATAAAATTAATGAAACTAGAAAAATAGTTGATCTTATTTTAATAAAGGAAGTAATGTCTTACTGTCTTACACGATTACTAAGCTACCTAAGAGTTCAAGTAATGAAGAGAAGCTTATTGTCAGTATGTTAGTTAGCTGATAAATTGATATTGTTAGCTTGTTTAGTGTGTTAAGTCTCGTTACTCTCTCAATAGCCTTACTATAAAGGGTTAGTCTTCTTCTTCTTCTTGTAAACTTGATTCTGCTTTGATCCAATACATAATATTACAATACAAACTCTTCTTCCTCTTCTTAATTCTTTCATGGTATCAAAGCAAGCAGCACTGCAACAAATTCAAGTGGCTCGGGAAATCTTTTCACTAACACACTAAATAGTGCAGTTTCAGTGAGACTAGATAGAAATAACTACGTATTATCGAGGTCCCAAATAGTCCCTCCAATCTTGGGACACGAGTTAGAAGATACTGTTTTTAACCTCGAAGAGATGCCACAAAGAAGTCTTAATGATGGAAGAGTAAATCCAGAATACAAGAACTAGGTGAGAAAGGATAAACTTATATTAAGTTGGATGAGATCTTCAATGACAGAAGGTGTGTTAGGGATAGTAACACGTATCAAACTTCAGCTGAGGTATGGAATCACTGGAAAAGAATTATACAAACCAGTCCAAGGCAAGATTGATTCAGTTAAGAGGTTCTCTACAAGGAACAACGGAAGGTAACATGTCAATTTCAGATTTCATTGATAAGATGAGAAGATTCTCAGATAGTTTAGTTGCAGTTGGTTAGCCTATTTTTGAACCAGAGTTAATAATGTGCATTGTAAATGGCCTCAGACCCGAATATGATCCCATTGTTGTGAGTATTACTTCAAGAACAAAAGATCTTGGAGTTGAAGAAATACAATCCTTACTTATGTGCTATGAAAGCAGAATTGAGAAGAAAAATTCTGAGCAAGAAAACAACATCAAGATGTGTGAAAATATGGTAACAAACACTAGAATATAAGCTTTTTCAATGGATGCTAGAACTATAATCAAAATCAGAACAATAGAAAATTTACAAGAAATGGTCAACCTCAGTTCCATGGTAACATAGGTAATTTCAATGGAAGAAGAGGTGGAAGAGTAGACAGGAGTAATAATTTTGGTGGAAATAGGCTTGTTTGCCAGGTTTGTGCTAAACCTGTTCACTTAGCATCCGTATGTTATTATAGGTATGAATGGAGTCAAACTGCAAATACCTCTCAAACCAGTAACTTTTCTGCCTCAAATGGATATCCTGGTCCAAGTGGACCTGCTACATACATAGTCTTACCAGCTGTTTATGTGTCACCACTAGATTCTGTTCCTGATATGGCTTGGTATGCTGATAGTGTAGCAACCGACCATGTTACTCATTACTACAAAAGTGGGCTACAATGGCAGCATCCTATTTAATTTAATGACATCTTTGTAAAACCTGTCAAAGGAAAAAGGTGTTGGATATGGTAATATGGATAATATGACAGGTTTTAAATAAGCTTTCATCAATGTTTTACCTACTATGACAACTATTACTTGTGTTGTCATCTAATTTCATTTTATTTACAAAAATGCCATCTCATTTAACCTAGTTAAACCCTAATTTCATTTCTTTCACTCCATTTTGCCTTTCCCAAAGTCCAGCCTCTACATCTCTCTCTTTCAAATGCATGAACATTATGGACTCTCTCTCTCTCTCTGAGCTCCTGTTCGTTGGTTCTCATCTCCGTAGTGACAACACTCTGAGCTCATGTTCATAAGCTGCGCTGGGTGATTAGGCCATGGGGAAATGGATGGGCTGTTTCGCGCTTCAGTGAAAGGAAACGATGGGGTGTCAACGTGAATGGGAGGGGTTTTGACAGTGCTTATCTTTATATGGGTGAGATTAGGTTCATCGTACATGTGACTTCGCTGGGTTGGAGCTCGTACTTTTCTAACTACACTTTATGGCTAGGTGAAGCTGATGAGGGGTTGCGTTCGTGATTCTGAGCATGTTTTGCATTTGTGTATTTGAGTTCAAGCTAGATTTATGTCATTGGAGCATGGGTTCTAGAGTTTGTCAGTTTTTGTGTTCTCTGTCTGTGAGCTAGGGTTATTGCTTTGGTAATTTATGTGGTTTTAGTATGAAATTGGTGTGTTTTTTGGGTTGATACTCTTTGTAAAAGTTAGTCCCACATGATTTTGATGTTTCTGTGTTCTGTACCCTCGAGCTCAGTTTAGCCAAGCACACAATAAAAAGAAAAAACTCATTCGACATGATTTATGCTTCTTACATGTGCTAGAATTCCAATTTTTTCTTATTTCTCTTTGTTTTAATTGGGGAAGCTGGAGGAGATCAGCCATCAGGAACACACTTTTATGTATGTCCATTTTTGTTTTTCCACTAATTGTGATTTGTGCAATTCTGAATTATTAGTGTTGAAAAACTTAGAAACTCATGTGCTAGTGGTACAACAAGTAGATTTTTCTCCTTTCTTCTCATTTATCAACATTTATGGTAGTACTACACTATGATTGGGTTTAGTATATGTTTGGTTATACATAACCAAGACTCCACTCCACTCATGAGTATTTTCTTAACTGCAAGATAAAAAATTTTCCCGTCATATACGGCAGGAACCTTTCGGTTGTTAGGTTGGAAACCACTAAAGTGTGTTTTTAGTCATTTCTTTTTTACCCTTTTATATTGGAGTTCTTTTGATTGGTTTAAGACTTAAGAAGAGTTCATTGTTTGACAATTACAGATGCTTCTTGAACCTCTCAACCGTCTAAAGCAAGTCGATGCATGTCTTAATATGACATAATGAGTTCTCAAAGGGGTAGGTATATAATGCACTTATAATGATATGGTGAAGTATGAATTATTATATTGCTCGTAAAGGGCTTGATGTTCGTCTTTCTTGATATTGTGAAGATAGTTGGAGAAGAGCTTGGGGTTCTTATGGGAATGGATTCTATTTTTATTGGCATTTGCACTCGAGAGATCCCTAGAATTCTTTCGGAATTTGTCTCCAAAAAGTCACCAAAAAGAGAAATTTTATATAATAGTATATAATGGTATTAGTACAGAGAGAATGATAAGGATGATTGGAGAAGCCAATAAAGCAAGGTTTGGGTCTCTCTCTCTCTCTCAAGTTATAATATAAATTCCACAAGTAGGTTATATCTAAAATTTATGTGGAATATGGCTGAGAAGACTGATCTTGGGAGATTAGCTAGTCATTCTTTCCTAAGACTTGTAGATGAAGCCATGAGTGTGAGCAACAGCTCTAATCTATATGGGTGAATGAGTGCAGAAATTTGGAACAATCTAGAAAAAATGTTGGAGGTAAGCAAAATCCTCACTTCTTGTATACACAGTTTTAAGTATAGCCTGTAAATCATGCATCATTTTATTCCTTCGTGTTCAATTATATCACTATCTTTCCTAAGGCTATATATTTATATTACATATATGAGAACTAAGAACTAGTAATTTTTTAGTCTGATTATGTGATGTGTTAATTTTCTTGTAGAAACATGGTGAAGAAGTGTTTGTCAGTAGAGTTCATAAGAAACACATAATAAAGGTTGGAACCTAAAAGGGTATCAGAAGTAGTAGGTGTTTCTCATGTTGCACGCCGTAAGGATACTATCACGGATATTATGGAGAATTTTTACAAGTAATCAATTTGGATTCTCAGCTTGTATAACATTGTGAATGCATATACGTATTAGATCTTATGTTGTTAGCTTTGAAGCTGTAAAGTTTGTTAGATTCTAAGTTATATTCAGATGTGGTGCTCCATTGGTTTATAGTTTTTGCTTCGCACAGTCGGACGATTATCTTCAAATATGGCAAGTATTTGAACTATTATTTTCAAATTACATGCTTAGCTTGTGATTGGATCTTGTGTTTCATATCTGCTCTAAATGAACTTGAATTAGACCTTCTTTTGGGGTAATTTTTTGTTCTACTCTCTTCGATTTATATGCTGAAGTCTTGATTTTCAAATTACATGCCAAAGTCTTGATTTTGTTATCTACTCTAAATGAACTTGAATTAGCCTTAAAATATTGATTTGGTTTACAGTTTTTAATTGACGCATGCGAATTTATAGAATTCTTAGGTGTTTTTCTATGTCTGTTATCTGTCTAGAAACATCTCATTGTCGATTGAAACTTAGAGGATAGTGCTGATTTTAGTCTGTTATGTTAATATGATCAGAATTGAGACTATATAAGGACCTGTTAGTCTAAGTCATTTAATATTATGGTTTATATATGCACAAATATGGTGTAGGTTCCTGGTGGAAGGTCTGACTTTGTGTCATGGGAAGGCAATTTTTGTAGTGATTGAGAAGTAGACAAGTTTTATGTTTTTTTTTAAATTACTATCATTTTCAACAGTATATCATGTTATAAAGACTTTGGTAGGTCTTAGTTATCCACAATGGAATAAGATAAGCTTACAAAAAAATGGAATAAGATAAGCTGGTTATAAGTGTTGAACTTTTACAAAAAAAGCTTGTTATAGGTGTTGATCAAAAAATATTTTGACATTAATGTATATAAAAAAACTTGTCATGAGAAGGTAATTAAATGTGAAAAACTATCATGAAAAGACATTTTTCCCATTCCATGACAATATTTTTTTAAAATAATTTAGACATTAGATGACGCAGATTCCTTATCATCTAAATGCTTTTGGCGGCACCTATGATGGCGGAGATTCCCCGTCATCTAATAGTTTTTGGAGGCACCTATGATGACGAGGATTCTCCGTCATCTAATAGGTCTTCACAGCACTCTATAGTGATGATTTTTGTTAAAAAAGAGTAAAGATGACAATCCGATAGATGACACGTGGTCAACCATCATTATAAGGTTGTAGTGACGGGTTTTCACTGTCATCTAAGTCTAAAATTATAGTAGTGACTTCAGACCTCAGCAATCTCAGTATGGTAAGAAATATAATGGCATGGGAAGGCTAGCCGTGGAGAATGGTAAGACTCTCTTAATAACTCAGGCAGGTTCAGTATTCCTTCCCCATAAACATCACCCTTTAAAATTGAAATCTCTACAATGTGTGCCTGATATTTAGAAAAACTTGATTAGTATCTCAAAATGAACTCAGGATAGTGTTGTATTTGTTCAATTTCGTGCAAATTCCTATTTTGTGAACAAAATTTTGAGAAATCTGCTTCTCAAAGGAGTTCTTAAGGATAGACTTTACCTGTTGACTTGTCATTCTCATCAGTCTCCTTTTGCTCTCATTAGCTGCATCATGTTTGTCTTACCTTTTGAGCATAGTTCTTCTTCCTCTCATTCATGTGATTTGTCAAATAGTAAAGACAATTGTAATGAGATGATCAATTCTAGTTTGGGTTCTTCTTTGACAAGTTCTAATAGCTGTCAAAATTTAGGCAATGAAAGTTGTAATTCTCCTTCTCCTTGTATCACAGTTTCTAACAATAATAAAGTCGTTTACAATTTTCAAGTTCCTTTTGTGTCTTCTTAGCATAATTCTAATATGAGTAGCCCAAATATATCAAGCATTGACAGAAAATCAATCGTTTTACATACAACATTAACTGATAAAGTGCATTTGTGACATAAGAGGTTAGGGCATCCCAGTGAAGAATTTTGAGACAAATTCTAAAATCTAAGAACATATTTGCTCCTTCCAACAAGTTTCAATTCTGTAGTTCATGCCAAAAAGGCAAAGGTCATATCCTTCCTTTCCCTATTTCTCAAAATCACTCTTCAAAATCGCTTCAACTTATTTACATTGACATATGAGAGCCTGTATCTAAGATGTCAAAAGAAGGTTTTAGATATTATATAAGTTTTCTTGATGACTTTAGTAGGTTTACATGGATACATCCCTTAAAACTCTAGTCTGATGCACTTCAAACCTTAAAAATCTATAAATTGTTTGTAGAAAAATAGTTCAGTACCCATATTAAAACTCTTCAATCTGACTGGGGTTGAATTTAAGCCTTTTCTTACCTTTCTTCAAGAACATGGCATAAAATTTAGACATCTATGTCCATATATACACCAGCAAAATGGGTCAATAGGGAGAAAACACAGGCACATTTCTAAAATGGGATTAACTCTCCTTGACCAAGCCTCAATGCCTTTAGATTACTGGTGGGAGGACATACCCAAAACTTTCGAACCAAATCCATGTCTATAGTCTTCTAAAAATATTTGGTTTTGCTTTTTAGCTTCATCTTATTAGAATATGTTCGTCAAACATACTTCTTCTTCCTGACTAATAGCACATTTTACCCTTCCTGGTCTTCTAGTTTCCCTTCTTTGTGTCAAAATTCTTCCGTCTCTTTAGATCATGTTTGTGTCAATAGAGGCCTGTTTGGAAGAATTTCTACAATAGTAACTCCCTCTATCTCTCAGTCCTCACATTAGATAGCTGATGAAGGTAACATCTCTTTAACACCTTCTAGAGTTAATGTACCACCTTTACCTTTTTATCCCCCTTTAACTATTGACCTACCTTATACCAGTAACTCCCTAGAGCTTATTACCATACCACTGTCCCATACCACTACCTCTCAACCTGAACAACTTCCTAATTCTCATATCACCATTTCTCAGCCTAAGCACATTCCAAAATCTAGCCATCTTATGGTAACTAGGTTTAAAGTATGGATTACTAAACCTAAAGCCTTAACAGTTACCAAACATCCTATGCCCATTGATCTTTTACCTATTGAACCTAAATCAGTAAAAGAGGCTTTTACGAGTCCTCAGTGGAAGTAAACCATGGTTGAGGAATACATTGCTATTTTGAGAAACAGAACTTGGGAATTAGTTCCATATTAGTCTTCTATGACTTTGGTAGGTAGTAAGTGGGTTTTCAAAACCAAGTTGAAGCGAGATGGTAGCATTATGAGGCACAAAGCACGTTTAGTGGCAAAAAGGTATAATCAGACCCTTGGCATAGAATATATATAAAGACTTTTAGTTATGTTGTTAACCAAACAACAATGAGATTAATTCTTCATTTGGCTGTCTCTTTTGGGAGGAGTGTGAAACAGTTGGATGTAAACAATACGTGTTGTGGGTAATTCTCTCAAAACATGTGTATTGATATTTTAATATGAAATTTAGTGAAATTGCATTTTTCTTATAATTATTATTTTAAATTATTGTTGAATAATTTATATAAATATCTGAAAAATTGTATATTCATTAATGAGACTATGATCTTATATTAGTACAAAAGGATTAAGATCATAGACAATGAATAAAATTATCAGCAATATATTAAAGTATGAAATCTTTAATGAATGGTTGCTAGTACAGTTCATTAGCATAATGAATGCATGTGATCTAGATCCAAATCATTGATGCGGATAGACATCTTAGTGAAAATACTTTATCTAATAAGATCATTTATGATATGACCGATACGAATTAACATCTTTAATAACTTGTCGTTTATCATAAAATTTAATATATATCAATCTTGTGATCATATATAGATCAATCTGAATCCTGAGTAGTCATAAACTCTAATGCATGTTTACTGGATCTTTTGATACACTCATTAAATTTTATTCGTAAACAGGCTAGTGACTTTTATTTTAGAGATTCAGTAATATGGATGGCTGAGAACATGATCTTATAAGATTTAGAATTCATGCTTTCCTAATGGATAATATATTGGTTTCCTTAAGTGTTAATTCTAGAACTGAATGGTTATTGAGCTCAAATTTATAATATGATTATTAGTTAACCATTCACTGGTGAATTAATGATACTTAAAGATCAAGAGATAATTAGAAAGATAAAATGGTAATTTTGACTATCTCTAATTTACGAACCAATGATTGGAGGACAAAACTACGTGAAATAATTATATTAATAGACTACACAACAATACTCTGTAAATACATTCTATAATCTCTAAGAGTGCAATTCCATATTTATAGTGGAGTAATAATGAAATTAATTAATAAGATTATTTATTTAAAGAGTTAAATTAATAATTAGTTTATTTGAGCTTAAGATTATAGGTCAATGTTCTTCAAGTCACATCTGTACTACGCAATCTAGAGTTTGAATATTTCAGGACATGAGAAAAGTACTGACTTGTAAAAAGAATTTTTATTCTGGGGCAAGTACATAATCATTAGATAATTATATGTGATTAATTAATTAAATTATTTATATTAATTTTCAAAATTTATATAAAAGTAATTATATCGATTAATTTTCTAATTATCGATAAGTGAGACAATATATCTAATTTGTAAAATAGATAATGTTAAATTATTATTAGATAATAATTCAAAATTTGAATCAACTAAATCTATTATTTGTGATTCAACTAATAAGTTAGTTGATAGGAATATTCAGATAAGTTAATTTTAAACTAACTTTTATGTGGATATATATCTGATTAAAATAAATATTTAATTTTCAATAATTGTCACATGTCAATCACTGATTGAGAATCAGAGATTGACATGAACTACTGTAGTGCCACGTGCACTATAGTAGTGGGCGTGTAATACTGTAGTGTCACACAGTATTACATGATTATTAGTTTACAAGGACGCTTGATATAGACTACAAGAGATATATGATTTATATCCATGTATGTCTTAGATTTAATATATAAATATATAATGGATCGTGATTGAAAAGAGTATTTCAATAAAAGTTTTTATTTTGAAAACCGTTGAGTCGCATTTATTTTCTTTTATAAAAAAGATTCATTTTTAATAACTTTTTAAAAGCCCCACGCTTCCGCCACGCGAGCGCCGCATTTTCAATAATTGGTATCAGAGCGGTCTTTATATCTTTATGTGTTAAATATTGTGTGAGTTTTCTTGCATTATTCATAATATATTTTATATGTATGAATAGAGTACGTTTTTATTTTTTGAATGTCTGGTTAAATAATTGATCGTTAATTGTATGATGTTTATTGGGTTATGATTTGTTCTTTAATCTTTTCCTTAGATCTTGTGTAAGTCACTTTGGGCGTAGGATTTTTTAGTAATTTTATTTTGGATAATAAATTGTAATGATTCCAATTGCGAGAAGATGAAGAATGCATGAGCCGAACGTGGAGGAAAAAGAAAAGAAATAGGAATTCCTGGGGAATCCCAGTGCCGACACTAGAAAATAGGATTTCTAGAGTTACCGTTGCTGGGAAAATAGGCTTCGACGATGAGTTATAAAAGCATTGACACCGGCGGTGACCGGGATTGGTAAGCGGTGATGGGCGGCGGTGGGAGAAACATGTCGTTGGTGGCAACTGTTGTCATAGCTACAGAAGTTTCGTAGAAACCCAGATACCTGTTTACCCTATCATTGCAGAGTTTATGAAATCTCTAACTCTATGTTTTACTTTTAAATTTTGAAATTAATGTAATTTTAAAATTAATTTTTAATTTTTAATTTTATGAAAATTAAACATTAATTAATTGATTGGGTTTGACCAAGTCAATAAATTATTTTTTTACTAAGTCAAATTCAATTTTTTTAAAGATAATTATAGAGTCAAATTTTACTTAAGAAAAATAGTTCTTCCTAATTAAAATCGTTTTGTTCAAAGCATGAATATTATGAAGATGAATATTATTAGGTGGAGAATGAGATATTTTAGAAATATGTAATCTTGAAGTCCTCCTTGTAATTTTAATTTTTTTTATTTCAATGATTGTCATTTAGAAATACTCAATAGTCACTCGGTCCATTATTATTTTATTTAATTGTTAATAAATGTTTATGGATATAGTTTATAACATAACCATGCATTGGTCGATCACATGCCATACATGAAACCATACACAGTTCTATTTAATCATGTATCTTATCAGTAGAAACATGATTTATTTGGATTATCCTATTATGTTTATATGATTTATTTTGAAAAATCAATTACATGTAAACTGTTAGGTTTTAATTAATTAAAACTTGGTAATCAAAACATTCTAAATGCTATAGTATCCTTTAGGATAACCCACTTTGGTAAAAGAATTTTATTAAATTTGGATGAATGTAATTAATTAGTTAATCTAAGTTCACCTAATTATGACTTAGGCTCTTTAGAAGGTTAAATGAACTTAGACTAATGAGATTGAATTAACTGTTAATTTAACATTCATAAGGTTATTATTTTAACTAGTAATTAATTTAGAATTGATTGATTTATTAAAATAGAAACACATTATCTTCAAATAGTGAGTGGGAGATGGTTGATTTGTCAATGTAACCTATGATCTCCATTATTAGTACTACACCGTGAGGTACAGTGAGTGCCTCGAGATGACTTTGTTTTCATCCACTTAATAAGGGTTTTGAGCTATATCAATATCAAGGTTGGACTTCTTAAGAAGATAGGACTAAGTGATGTAGTTTAGTTTTGACCGACCCTAAGGCGGCATATTCTATATCAACTCATGGAATCTGATATAATGAGTTACACTCACAAAGTCACAATTTAAGCTATGAGTGGATAATTGTGACCTGACCAAATTATCGACACCTTATTGTTAAAAAAGAAAATATGAGATATTTTAAGTTTTAGTTAATAATGATGAGAATGTCTCATAGACAGTCTAAGATTAATCTAACTGACCCTAAGGTAACACATTAATTATTAGGTTGTTTTATCGTGGATTAGTAGATAATAAATTTATGTGTTTACTATGTTGCATTCATGTATCACGTTTACTTTCTGAATTTTAGATATTGATTTCAATTATATTGAATTATGTATATTTTATTTTTTAGTTATTATTATGTCTATCATGGGCAACTCAATTACTGTTTTACTTGCACTTGAGAAATTTAATGGTGATAACTCCATAAGATGGAAATCCAACTCAAACATGTTGTTAGTTTATGAGCATAATGAATTTATTCTTGCTGAAGAAAGTCCTGAAATGCTTGTAGGCAATACTTAGATTATTGACACATGGGCTACCATTGGGGGTGAGGTAAATGTTACTGAGCAAAACCATTCTCCTTTTATTGTTAGTAGTAACAAGAGGAAGAAGATCAATGGTAAGGCAAAGGTAAGGTCAAGAAAGGGAAGAAAGCTAAGACATCACCGAAAGCCAAGACATCACCGAAAGCCACGAAGAACAAGAATGATAACAAGCCCAAAGGAAAATGTTTCCATTATGGGGTTAAAGGTCATTGGAAGAGAATTCTGTAATGAGTATCTCTCCGAGCTGAAAAAAGAAAGGTACATATGATTTACTTATATTTGAAGTTTGTTTAGTGGAATAAGATATGTTATCCTGGATACTGGATTCAGGAGCCACTAACCATGTATGTTCTTCTTTGCTGATGCTTGATTAGTCAAGGGAGCTGGCTGATGGCGAAGTCATTATGAGAGTTGGCAGTGGTGCGCTCTTGTCAACAAAATCATTGGGGACACTCCACCTTAATTTTGAAAATAATTATTTAGTTTTGAACGATATTTATTATATTCTTGAATTTTTGAGAAATTTGATTTCTCTTTCGTTACTGCATGAACAACTTTTTGAAGTTTCTTTAATTAATAATGAGTTTATTATTTCTAAGAATGGATTCAATATTTTTCATGCAAAAGTATCGAATGGACTGTATATGCTTAAACCGAATGAACACACGTTAAATAATTCTGAATTATTTAAAGTAGTAAATCCTAAAAGTAACAAACGACAAAGAGTTTCTCATGATGATGATAACACGTATCTATAGCATCTTAGGTTGGGACATATTAATCTAGATAAACTAAACAGGTTAACAAAGCAAGAGACTTTTCACTGGAAAGGGCCAAAGAGCCAATGAATCACTTGAGCTAGTACATAGTGGTGTCTGTGGACTGATCAATGTACAAGTTAAAGGTCTATATGAGTATTTAGTTACTTTTATTGACGATTACTCAAGATATGGTTATACTTACCAAATGCATAAAAAATTAGGAACTTTTGAAAAGTTTAAGGACTTCAAAGCTGAAGTTGAAAAGTAATTCGGTAAATCATTAAAAATATTTCAATCAGATCGAGGTGGTGAATACTTGGATTTAAAATTCAAGGATTACCTACTGGAGTATGGCATCTTATCCCAACTCACAGCACCTGAAACCCTACAACAAAATGGTACTTCAGAAAGGAGAAACCGAACCTTATTGGATATGGTAAGGTCGATGTTAAACTACTAATCCCTACCACTTTCATTTTATGGATATACATTACATACGACAATATACACTTTGAATGTAGTACCTTCCAAGTATGTAAGAAAGACACTTTTAGAGTTATGGAATGACTCCAAACCCATTTGGTGTTACTTTCATATATGAGGGTATCCAACTCACGTTCTTAGACACAAGACTGAAAAGTTAGACTCAAGGCCTAAAGTGTGTATATTTGTTGGCTATGATAAATAGGCTAGACGTGGGTACTTTTATAGTCACAAAGATCAAAATGTGTTTGTATCGATAAATGCCACATTCCTTGAACGCGACTATATGAAAAACTACAAACCTTGAAACAATGTAGTTCTCGAAGAATTAGCGTTTGATGAGATCAGACCACCTTATCATCAATTAATAAATGACAAACCACAGAAACCACTGTTCCTGTTCAGAAAATCCCTGTGCAACGTCGTTGTGTGAGGGTTGTAAGATAATCTATTCTCTATGAACTAGAGACACATGTGCTGGTGTCTGACACTGATAATGACGATCCATTAACCTTTAAATAAGCGATGGATGATTCTGAAAAAGAGAATTGGCAAGATGCCATGAACCAGAAAATGAAATAAATATATTCCAATTCCGTCTGGTAACTTGAAGATCCACCTGAAGATGTCAGGCTCATTAGATGTAAATGGATCTTCAAGAAAAAAAGAGGTGCAGATGGAAAAGTGGAGACTTTAAGGACAAGGCCGGTAGACAAGGGCTATACACAAAGGGAATGAGTCGATTATGAAGAGACATTCTCCCATGTTGCCATGCTAAAATCAATTCACATCTTTTATCCATAGCCGCTAGTTTAGGTATGAAAAATAGAAAATGAATGTTAAGACATCTTTTCTGAATGGCTATCTTGAAGAAAACATCTATACGATACAACCGGAAGGGTTTGTAAAAAAGGGGCAAGATCAGAAAGTATGTACGTTGCTTAAAAATCTATTTATGGATTAAAGCGAGCATCTAGATCTTAAAATCTTAACTTTGATGAGATTATTGAATCATATGGCTTTGATCAAAATGTTGATGAATCTTGTGTTTATAAATACATCAAAGATAAGATAGTGGTTTTCTTAGTTCTTTATATTGATGATATTCTACTCATTAGAGATGATGTAGAAACTTTGTAAAAGATAAAGAAGTGGTTAGCTGAGAAATTTTAAATGAAAGATTTAGGAGATGCGAGCTATGTTCTAGGCATCCAAATCCTAAGAAATAGAAAGAATAAGCTCTTGGCATTTTCTCAGACATCTTATATTGATAAGGTGCTGGAGAGATTCTCTATGGAGAATTTCAAGAAAGGTCAACTACTGAACAAACAATGAATTGTCTTTTCCAATGAGAAATGTCTTAAGACATCTCGGGAGGAAGAGGATATGAGAAATGTTCATTATGCTTCAGCTGTTGGTAGTCTCATGTATGTCAAGTTATGTACAAGACTAGACATCTGTTATGCAGTAAGAATTTTCAGTCGTTATCAATCGAATTCAGGTTTGGGACATTGGATTGCAGTAAAGTATATTCTTAAGTATCTTAGGAGAACGAGAAACTATATGCTTGTTTATTCAAGTGGAGACCTGAACCCTAGTGGATATACTGACCCTCATTTTCAATCAGACAGAGATAGTCGAAAGTCGACGTCTGGATTAGTATTCACTCTCGGTGGAGGAGCTATAGTCTAGAGAAGTATAAAAAAAATCCAACATTACAGATTCCACTATGAAAGCCGAATATATAACGGCTTGTGAAACTGTGAAATAAGCGGTATGGCTCAGAAAATTCTTTACTGATCTGGAAGTAATTACAGATATGGACAAGCCACTAATCATATACTGTGACCACAGTTGGGAGATAACTAATTCCAAAGAACCGATGAGTGACCAAATAGACAGGAAATATCATCTTGTAAGACATATCGTGCATCAATGGGATGTGACTGTTATGAATATCGTATCAAATAAGAACCCGACTGATCCTTTTACCAAGACACTTCTTGCAAAGTTATTTGAGGTCATACACGTAGCATCGAGTTGATAGAGATGCCACATTTGCTTTTGGGCAATTGGAAGATTTCTGGGGATAATAGCCTCAAAGTATGTGTATTGACATTTAAAAA
The DNA here is from genome assembly GCA_003255025.1 of Datisca glomerata. Classification (NCBI taxonomy): domain Eukaryota; kingdom Viridiplantae; phylum Streptophyta; class Magnoliopsida; order Cucurbitales; family Datiscaceae; genus Datisca; species Datisca glomerata. Next base: position 512,796 of record QANY01002976.1, read on the forward strand.
AAAATTTAATGAAATTACATTTTTCTTATAATTGTCCTTTTTAACTTATTGTTGAATAATTTATATAAATATCTGAAAAATTCTATATTCATTAATGAGACTATTGTCTTGTATTAGTACGAGAGAATTGAGATCATAGATATTGAATAAAATTATCAGCAACATATTAAAATATGTCATCTTTAATGAATGGTTGCTAGTACGGTTCACTAAGCTTAATAAATGCATGTGATCTAGATCAGGGTCATTGATGTGGATATATATCTTAGTGAATGTACTTTATATAAAAAATTATATATGAGAACCGATGTGAATTAATATCTTTATTAAATTGTCGTTATCATAAAGATTTCATACACATCAATCTAATGATCATATGTAGACTGATCTGAATCCTGAGTAGTCATGAACTTCTATGCATATCAACTGGATCTTTTGATTCACTTGTTAAGGTTAATTTGTAAAATATGCTAATGACTTTTTTTTGGAGATTCAGTGATACGGATGGCTGGGAACATGATCGTACAAGCTTTGGATTTCATGATTTCCTAACTCGTTAAGTTTAATCGTATATTAGTTCCCTTAAGTAATAATTCTGGAAATGAAGTAGTTAGAAGGGCAAAATGGTAATTTTTACTAACTCTAATTTACGAACCAATAATAGGAGGACATAACTACATGAAATGATTATATCAATGAACTCATAGGTGTTGCTGCGTAATAATACATTCTATAATCTCTAAGAGTGCAGTTTCATATTTATAGTAGAGTAATAATATAATTAAAAAATATGATTATTAATTAAAGAGTTTAATTAATAATTCAGTTTATTGGAGCTTAGGATTATAGGTCCACGGTTCCCAAGTCAACTCTGTACTATGCAATCTAGGGTGTGAATATTTCAAGATATGAGAAAAGGACTGACTTGCAAAAGAAATTTTTATTCTAGGGCAAATACATAATTATGAGATAATTATATGTGATTAATTAATTAAAAATTACTTAATTAAATTATTTATATTAATTTTCAAATATCGATTAGTGAGTCAGTATATCTAATTTGTGAAATTAGATATGTTAAATTATTAGTAGATAATAATTCAAAATTTGAATAAACTAAATTTGTTATTTGTGAACTAACAGATAAACTAATTGTTAGGAATAATCAGATAAGTTAAATTTAAATTAACTGATATGTGAATATTTATTTAATTATTCTAATGGCGTCATTGAGAATCAGAGATTGACATAAACTACTGTAGTGCCATGTGGCACTACAACAGTGTCATGACACACAATGCCGTGAGACACCGTGATGGCTCACAGCAATTGCAGTGCCGTGTGGCACTGCACTTGTGCACAAGTTATAGTGCGTCCCACTGCAATGATAATTTTGAAATTAAATATTGTTTTAAGTTTATCCCTAAAAATCTCATGAGTCTAGATATTACATATAGATATTATTTTAATGGCCTCAAGGTTGGTTGCATCCGTTGAGAGTGTTGGTTAAGGTGTTGAGAACAGAATCAGGGAGAAAACTCTCTCTGTGATTAAAAGTTAAAAAAATCTTTGAAAGTATAATCATCGTATTCTCTCAGAGCATTGTCTCATTAAATTAATCAAACTCTCTCTGTGATTAAAAGTTAAAAAAAATCTTTGAAAGTATAATTATCGTATTCTCTCAGAGCATTGTCTCACTAAATTTATCAAACTCTCTCTGTGATTAAAAGTTAAAAAAAATCTTTGAAAGTATAATCATCGTATTTTCTCATAGAATTGTCTCACTAAATTAATCATTCTCAGTAAATATCTAGATATCATGTGTTGAGTAAATCTAGAGACAGAAAAAGTGTCTTTGAATTATTCTATGTGCGCACACACGTTCTAAAGTGTTTGAGGATTGACTTGAAAGATCTCGGTGTAGATCTCGAAATCCGTTGTTTGTGAAAACGCATGATCATTGGTTTGTGAGGATGCTTGATAGAGATTACAGGAGCTATATGATTCATATCCATATATGTCTTAGATTTAATTTATAATGGATCCTGATTGAAAAGAGTTTTTCAATAAAAAATTTTATTTTAGAAACCGTTGCGCCGTGTTTATTTTTTTTATAAAAAAGATTCATTTTTAATAATTTTTTAAAAGCTTCACGCTTCCGTCGAGCGAGTGCTGCATTTCCAACAATGCGTTCTTCAATGGAACCTACAATAAATAATGTATATGTCCCAACAAGAAGGATTTCAGGACATTTCTGGACCTCAATATGTTTGTAAGTTGAAGAAAGCTTTTTATGGGCTTAAGCAAGCCTCAAGAGCTTGGTATCACAAGCTGAAAACAACATTGTTGCACTGAGGTTTCATAGCTTCCATTTCTGATGCTGCATTGTTTATTTACAGAACTTCTAAGACCATTATGTTTCTTCTAGTGTATGTGGACGACATACTTCTTATAGGCAACAACTCTTATGTTATGTATAAGATGGTGCGTGATATTAATCAAGCTTTTTCTTTAAAGGACTTGGGAAAAATTCACTTCTTTCTTGGTGTTGAAGTTTTCAGAAGTGCATGTGGTTTTTATCTGTCTCAGTCAAAATATAGTGCTGATTTGCTAAAAAAGACTCACATGGATGGTTCAAAGTCTACCTCATTTCCTGCAGTGCATCTTTGAGACTTACTGCACCTGAGGGAGAACCATTCACTAATGTAACCTTGTTCAGACTAGACCTAATATAGGTTTTATAGTCAACATTCTAAGCCAATTCTTGCACGAACCAACCTCCACTTACTGGCAAGCTTGCAAAAGGATTCTTAGATATATAAAATGGACTACTACTACGGGTTTACATATTCACTCATCTAAGTCTTTAACCTAGCAAGATTACTCAGACTCGGATTGGGCAGGGAACCTTGATGACAGGAAGTCAACAGGTTCTTATATGGTGTTTGTTGGTGGGAATTAGATTTCCAGGTATCCAAAAAGTAAAGTGTTGTTTCTAGATCTAGTATCGAGAGTGCATACAGATCAATGGCCAATGCAGCAGTTGAAGTTACTTGGATTCATAACCTCTTATCAAAACTTCTTTCTTCCTATTGAGCCTTATATCTTTTGGGTAGATAACATAAGTGCTATTGCAGTTGCTTCGAATCCAGTCTTACATGCCAGGTCCAAGCACATTGAGCTGGACATTTATTTCATTAGAGAAAGAGTTCTTCATAGGCAACCTCAAGTTAGATATGTTTCTTCTATTAATCAGTTGGCTGACATTCTTACTAAGCCGTTGTCTACCTCTCGATTTTAGTATTTAAGGTCCAAGCTCAAGGTGGTTGATACCCCCTTTCACTTGAAGGGGGATAGTAAGGGAAGCAATGTCTTACTATCTTACATGATTACTAAGCTATCTTAGAGTTCAAGTAATGAAGAGAAGCTTACAACTCACGTAGAGATGCCAAGATGTCAGTATGTTAGTTAGAACTGATAAATTGATATTGTTAGCTTGTTTAGTCTGTTAAGTCTCTCTACTCTTTCGATAGCCTTACTATAAAGGCTTAACCTTCTTCTTCTTGTAAACTTGATCTTCTTTGATCTAATACATAATATTACAGTGCAAACTCTTCTTCCTCTTCTTAATTCTTTCATATTTTTATCAGAAATTAGTTGATATTCTTTCTTAACAAAGGTTTTGCATATTATTTTTTTTGACAAATATGAATGTTAAAAATCAAGGATGAGGCCGAAAGTTTTTTAAAGATGGGCAAATGTTTTTATTTCAATATTGTTATTCACTAAACTTGAAGAGAGAAGATGGTAAATAATTTTGTCATTTAATATATTTGAAGGGGGCTAAAATGAATTGAATGTTGTAAATATTATTTAAGGAAACAAGTTTACAAATTCTATAAAGAAATATACAATATATCTTAAGTCTATAAAATCAAAGGGGGCAATTGGCCCCTTCCTCCCCTGTTATAATGTCACCTCGCCACTTTTAATTAATAGATGTATAATAAAATATTTTCAATTTTTAATCATATATAACAAACATCTCTTATATATGTTTCAGTCTTTTTATTATATCTTCATCAAATACATGACAATGTTAAGTAGTTCAGCCTAGTTTAATATAGTACTATCTAATTGAATAATACAATAAGACCACTGACTGCCAAATGTACACCAAGTCTCTTGATTCCTAACAAGTCCATGCAAAAAAATCCAATTTTTCAAATTTAATACTTGTTGTCAATAAGCATTTGACAAAAATGTTAGATATTCATGCAACTTTCCAAAAGCCCATTTTTTAAGACCAGATAAGATTTGCAGGGAAACTACGGGCTTCCCATATTAGGCCTCTCTTATCAAGATATTGAATATATTTGAATATCATACCTATCTAGATTCTAGAAAACCTCATCTACACTGCAATTGCATGTAAAATCTGGTGTTGGATTAGAGGAACCATTGGGAGAAATGCCTCATCTTTTAAGAGCAATGGATGTGCTCAAGAGCATACTCAATTGAGCTCATCTCCAACCTTCATTTGATGTCTAAGCCACTGAAGCTAAATCTAAAAACAGGCACAAAATAGTAACAATAATAATAATAATAATAATAATAATAATAATAATAATAATAATATCATCATCATCATCATCATCATCATCATCATCATCATCATCATCATCATCATCATCATCATCATCATCAAATAATTAATAGTAATATACTATTCTCAAATAAGGACATCTATCCTTTCAAAAAAGAAAGGAGTAATATGTTCGTATAAGAACTGAGGCCATAAGAAAAATGCGTTCGTAAAAATTGTTTCACGTTATACATACGTAAAAATCATTTTTTTCCTATCAAGCTTTGAGAAATCTATTAAATGATGAATGAATTTAAAGGACATGAGTGTCATAACTTTTTTTTTAAACTATGAGTGCTATAATTTTGATTCCAATGAAGTGTTGAAAAACCACAACTAATTAAGGTCGAAAGCTAGTTTTACATGAACTCTAAAAGTTATTATTTATATTATATTATTTAAAAATGCCAAAAATTGACGTTATTGTCTTGGGAAATTTATTTATAATTATTAAATAACACTCTAATTACAAAATACATGCAAAGCCTTAATTATAAACTCACTTAATGAAAATTAATTTTGCAGTTTCTAACATCTGTTGCTTTTCCTTTACAAGCTAGTATTCTCTATAGAGACATTACATCAGTCGGTGATAAACTCCCTACAAGCTCACCATATAGTAAACTACTGCTAATAAACTTCCTGCTCGAGCTCCCATGCAGAAGCTACTGCCACGTTGTAAGGGAGAAGAGTGAAGGGGATAGTTTTAACACAAAGAAGCCTCCTACTACTAACAACCTAAGCAACCGTAATTGTCAAAGTAAGTTAGGAGAGTTTGTAAGTTGTAACAATCTAACTAGCTTAGAGTCAAGTGGCTAAGTTGTTAGCTGTTAGTTTCTTCTTCCTTCCTCTCTCGACTGCAATATTTGGCTTCTATATAAATAGGCCTGTCATTGGCTTTTCTGGTTGCTGGAATACCTAGACTGAAATTCACATACTGAAGAAATGCAAAAGCTTTATACATTGTTTCATGGTATCAGAGCTTGCAAGTGGCAAACGTCCATGAGAGATCCTACAGACAAAGGAGAGAAGAGTAACAGAGGTAGCAGCCTCATCTCAAGTCTAAGTAATGTGTTTTCAAACACACAGAGTAGTTCCCTGACTGTGAAGCTCGAAAGAAACAACAACATCTTGTGGAAATTCAAGTTCTTCTAGCAATGATAGGACATGGACGTCCTTGGAACTTCAACCAGACTTGTGAAAAACACATAATCAAGTCAAGCAAACCCAGAGTACATTTCTTGGACTCGAAAAGACCAACTATTGTTGAGTTTGCTTAGATCATCGATGAGCGAGAGTATACTTGGTACTATAACTCAGTACAACACTGCACATGAAGTATGGAGGTCCTTAGAGAGAAACTTTTCCCGTCAGTCAAGGGCAAAGTTAGTGCAACTTAAGAGTGCCATTCAAAACTACACTAAAGATGATCTTTCAATCTCAGACTATTGTGACAAAGTAGGAGGATAACAAACAGTCTTGCCTCTGTTGGACAACCAGTAAGTGATCAAGATCTGGTTATGTATATTCTAAATGATTTAGATCCGATTTTGATCCAGTGGTCGTAAATGATCAACATCATTCATGCTCTCAAGTATGTAGCACTTCTCCTTGTTGTTTGATATGATCCAAGTATCATATTTGTCCCTAACATTCTTAGGGGCGTTAGCAGCGGGCTCCTCAGGACATTTGTCAATAAGAACGAATTTATGGTTCTCACAAATCAACATTAAGTTCATATTTGATTTCTAACGTACACAATTATCACCATTCAATTTTTTAAGAGAGAGTAAAGCAGTAACAGGGTTACCCATGGTAGACATAATATTGATAACTGACATTTAAAACATATATGATTCAATATAATTGATAATATCTAGAATTCAAAAGGTAAACGTGATGCATGAATTTCATCATAATAAACACATAAATTTCACATTTACTAATCACGATAAAATAACCCAATGATTAATGTGCTACCTTAGGGTCGGTCAGATTGACCTTAGACTGTCTATGAGACATTCCCATCTTTATTAATTAAAACTTAAAGTATTTTATATTTTCTCTTTTAATAATAAGGTATCGCTTCTTTGGTCAAATTACAACTATCCACATAATAGCTTAATTGTGACTTTGTGAGTGTAACCCATCATTTCAGATTTCATGACTTCATTTAGAATATGCCGCCTTAGGGTCGGTCAAAACTAAACTATACACTTCCTCATATCTTCTTAAGAGTCCAACCTTGGTATTGGTACAACTCGAAACCTTCCTTAGGGAGATGAAAATATAGCCATCTCGAGGCCCTCACTGTACCTCACGGTGTTGTATTATTGATGAGGACCATAGGTTACATTGACATGTCAACCTTCTCCCACTCACTATTTGAGGATAATGTGTTTCTATTTTAACTAATCAATTAACTCCAAATGAATTACTAGTTAAAATAATAACCCTATGAATATTTAATTATTAGTTAATCCAATCTCATTGGTCTAAGTTCATCTCACTTTCTTAGATTAACTAATTAATTATATTCATCAAACTTTAATAAAACTCTTTTACTAAAATCGGTTAACCTAAATGTTACTATGGCCTTTAGTGTGGTGTAATTACCAAGTTTTAACTAGTTAAAACATAACAATTTACATGCAATTGATTTTATAAAATAATACACATAAACATATTATGACAATCCTAATAAATCATGTTTCTACAGATGGGGTGCATGATTAAACAAAAATATGTGGGATTTTCATGTATGACACATGATTGACTAATGCATGGACATGTTATCAAACATAATAATTAAATAATTATTTAATAAACCGAGTGACTATTGAGTATTTCTAAATTACAACTCTTGAAATAAAAAAATAAAATCACAAAGTGGACTTCAAGAATACATTTTTCTGAAATATTACTTTCTCCTCCTGATTTCCATCTTCATAATCTTCAAGCTTTTAACAAAACCTTTTTTAATTAGAAAAATTATTTTTCTTAATTAAAACAATTTCTATAATTATCTCTTTTAATATAGTTGACTTTGATGTAGTCAAATAAATACTTTATTTGATTTGGTCAAACTTGGGTCAAACCTAATCAACCTATTAATTTTCTAATTTTCATAAAATCAAAATAAATAATTAATTTTAAAATTACATTAATTTCAAAATTTAAATGGATAATTAAAAGAGTTTGAGTTTTAATGAAACACTTAGGTGATAGAGTTGGTTGCATGGTTTGTTAGAAACTTTCCTAAAACGTGACAATAGTTATCACTGAAGATAGGACTCTTTGATCGCCGCCCATCACCACCGCTGCCCATCTTACTTCCAACAGTCACCTGCCACGCTGGACAGCCACTATTCACCGCCAGTACAGTAACGTTGGCATTGTTCACCGATGGTACAATACCGCTAGCACTATTCACATCCGCCGGAACAGTATATATGATGTTATGTTAATATGATGAGAGTTGAGCCTATATAAGGACATATTAGTCTAAGTAATATGCACAAATATTGTGTATGGTCCTGGTGGAAGGTCTGGCTTTGTGTCATGGGAAGACAATTTTTGTAGTGATTGAGAACTAGACAAGTTTTATATTTTTTTTTTGGAGTTGCTATCATTTTCAACAACTATCATGTTATAAAGACATTGGTAGGTCTTAGTTATCCGCAATGGAACAAGATAAGCTTAAAAATGGAATAAGATAAGGTTAAAAAATTGGAATAAGATAAGCTTGTTATAGGTGTTGAACTTTTATATAAAAAAAAAGCTTGTGATAGGTGTTGATTTAAAGTCATTTTGACATTAACGTATATAAAAAAAATATGTCGTGAGAAGGTAATTAAATGAAAAAAATGTCATGGAAATGTATTTTTCCCTTTCCATGACAGTTTAAAAAAAATAATTTGGACATTAGATGATGGCACCTATGATGACATCATCTAAATGCTTTGAGCGGCACTTATAATGACGGAGATTCCCCGTCATCTAATAGCTTTTGGCGGCACCTATGATGAAAGGGATTCTCCGTCATCTAATTGGTTTTCATGACACTATATTATGACTATTTTTATTGAAAAAGAGTAAATATGACAGTCTGATAGTTGACAGACGGTCAACCGTCATTATAGAGTTATAATGACGGGTTTTCACCATCGTCTAAGACCAAAATTATAGTAGTGACTTTAGACCTCAGCAATCTTAGTATGGCATAGAAGTATAATGGCATGGAAAGGCTTGCCATGGAGAATGGTAAGACTCTCTTAATAACTCATGTAGGTCCAACAATTCTTCCCTATGAACATCACCTTTTAAAATTGAAATCCCTGCTATGTGTGCCTGATATTAAGAAAAAATTGATTAATATCTCAAAATAAACTCCGGATAGTGTTGCATTTGTTCAATTTCATGCAAATGTCTGTTTTGTGAAGGACAAAATTTTTGGGAATCTGCTGCTCGAAGGAGTTCTTAAGGATGGGCTTTACCTGTGACTTATCCTTCTTATCAGTCTCCTTTTTCTTTCAGTAGCTGCATCATGTTTGTCTTACCTTTTGAGCATAGTTCCTCTTCCTTTCATTCATATAGTTTGTCAAATACTAAGGACAATTGTAATGAGATGATCAATTCTAGTTCTAGTTCTTCTTTGACAGTTTCTGATAGTTGTCAAAATTTTGGCAATAACAGTTGTAATTCTCCTTCTCCTTGTACCACAGTTTCTAACAATAATAAAGTCTTTTCCAATTTTCAAGATCCTTTTGTGTCTTCTCAGCATAATTCTAACATGAATAACCCAAATATGTCAAGCATTGACAGAAAATCAATCATTTTACGTGCAACATTAACTGATAAAGTGCTTTGTGGCATAACAGGTGAGGGCATCCCGATGAACAATTTTGAGACAAATTAAAAAATCTGAGAATATATTTGCTCCTTCCGACAAGTTTCAATTCTGTAGTTCATGCCAAAAAGGCAAAGGTCATACCCTTCCTTTCCCTACTTCTCAAAATCACTCTTCAAAACTCCTTCAACTTATTTACACTAACATATGGGGGCCTGTATCTAAGATGTCAAGAGAAGGTTTTAGATATTATATACGTTTTCTTGATGACTTTAGTAAGTTTACAAGGATACATCCCTTGAAACTTTAGTCTGATGCACTTCAAAACCTTCAAAATCTAAAACTCTTCAATCTGACTGGGGTTGAATTCAAGCCTTTTCTTACCTTTCTTCAAGAACATGGCATAAAATTTAGACATCCATGTCCATATATACACTAGCAAAATGGGTCAATAGGGAGAAAACATAGGCATATTTCTAAAATGGGATAAACTCTCCTTGACTAAGCCTCAAAACTTTCGAACCAAATCCCTGTCTATAGTCTCCTAAAAATATTTGGTTTTGCTTGTTAGCTTCATCTTAGGCAATATAATGCACATAAATTTGATTTTCATAATGACCTATGAATTTTCTTGGGTTATTCTATTAGTCATAAAGGATACAAATGTTTGCACTCTTCTAGAAAAATTTACATCTCAAGAAATGTGGCTTTAGTCAGTCTCACTTTCCTTATTAGAATATGTTCGTCAAACATACTTCTTCTTCCTGACTAATACCACATTTTACCCTTCCTGGTATTCTAGTTTCCCTTCCATGTGTCAAAATTCTTCCGTCTCTTTAGATCATGTTTGTGTCAATAGAGGCATGTTTGGAAGAACTTTTGTAACAGTAACTCCCCCTATTTCTCAGTCCTCACATTAGATAGCTGATGAAGGTAACATCTCTTTAACACCTTCTAGAGTTAATGTACCACCTTTACCTTTTTATCCCCCTTTAACTATTGGCCTACTTTATACCAGTAACTCCCAAGAGCTTATTACCATACCACTGTCCCACACCACTACCTCTCAACCTGAACAACTACCTAATTCTCATATCACCACTTCTCATCCTAAGCACATTCCGAAATCTGGCCATCATATGGTAACTAGGTTGAAAGTCGGGATTACTAAACCTAAAGCCTTAACAGTTACCAATCATCCTATGCCCATTGATTCTTTACCTACTGAACCTAAATCAGTTAAAGAGGCTCTTACCAATTCTCAGTGGAAGTAAACCATGGTTGAGGAATACACTGTTATCTTGAGAAACATAACTTGGGAATTAGTTCCATATTAGCCTTCTATGACTCTGGTAGGTAGTAAGTGGGTTTTCAAAACCAAGTTGAAGCCAGATGGTAACATTATAAGGCACAAAGCACGTTTAGTGGCAAAAAGGTATAACCAGACCCTTGGCATAGATTATATAGAGATTTCTAGTTCTGTTGTTAACCAAACAACAGTGAGACTAATTCTTCATTTAGCTATCTCTTTAAGGAGGAGTGTGAAACAGTTGGGTGTCAAACAATTCGTGTTGGGAGTAATTCCCTCAAAACATATGTAGTGATATTTTAATATGAAATTTAATGAAATTACATTTTTCTTACAATTATTCTTTTAAATTATTGTTCAATAATTTATATAAATATCTGAGAAATTCTATATTCATTAATGAGACTATGATCTTATATTAGTATGAGAGAATTAAGATCATAGATAATGAATAAAAGTGTCAGCAACATATTAAAGTATGAAATTTTTAATGAATGGTTACTAGTACGGTTCACTAAACATAATGAATGTATGTGATCTAGATCCAGATCATTGATGTGGATAGAAATCTTAGTGAATGTAATTTATATAATAAGATTATATATGACATGATCGATGTGAATTAACATCTTTATTAACTTTTCATTTATCATAAAAATTTAATATACATCAATCTGGTAACATATGTAGATCAATTTGAATCCTGAGTAGTCATGAACTCTTATACATGTTGAATGGATCTTTTGATTTACTCGTTAAGGTTTCTTTGTTAATAGGCTAGTGAGTTTTATTTTAGAGATTCAGTTATATGGATGGCTATGAATATGATCTTATAAGATTTAGAATCTAAGCTTTCCTAAAGGATTGTATATTGGTTCTCTTACCCGTTAATTCTAGATCTGAATAATTATTGAGCTCAAATTTATAATATTATTATAAGTTAACCATTCTTGGTGAATTAATGATACTTAAGGATTAAGAGGTAAAGAGAATGATAAAATGATAATTTTGACCAGTTCTAATTTACGAACCAATAATCGGAGGACAGAACTACGTGAAATATTTATATCAATAGACTACACAACAATACTCTGTAAATACATTCTATAATCTCTAAGAGTGTAATTTCATATTTATAGTGGTGTAATAATAGAATTAATAAATAAAATTATTTAATTAAAGAGTTTAATTAATAATCTGGTTTATTTGAGCTTAAGATTATATGTCCATGATCCCCAAGTCATCTCTGTACTACACAATCTAGAGTGTAAATATTTCTGGATATGAGAAAATGACTGACTTATAAAAGACATTTTTATTCAAGGGCAAGTACATAATTATGAGATAATTATTTATGATTAATTAATTAAATTATTTATATTAATTTTCAGAAATTATATACGAATAATTATATCGACTAATTGTTTAATTCTTGATAAGTGAGACAGTATAACTAATTTGTGAAATTAGATAATGTTAAACTATTATCAAATAATAATTCAAAATTTGAATAAACTAAATGTGTTATTTGTGAACTAACTAATAAGCTAGTTGATAGGGATACTCATATAAGTTAATTTTGAATTAACTGAAATGTGGATATATATTTGATTAAAATAAATATTTAATTTATAGTAATTGTCACGTGTGAATCACTGATTGAGAATCAGAGATTTACATGAACTACTGTAGTGCCACGTGCACTATATTAGTGGGCCTGCAATACTGTAGTGCCATACAGTATTGCATGATAATTGGTTTACGAGGGCGCTTGGTAAGACTACAACAGATATATGATTCTTATCCATGTATGTCTTAGATTTAATAAATAAATATATAATGGATCGTGATTGAAAAGAGTATTTCAATAAAAGTTTTTATTTTAGAAACCGCTGATTCACGTTTATTTTATTTTATTAAAAAATTTATTTTTAATAATTTTTAAAAGCCCCATGCGAGCGCCGCATTTCTAATAATTGGTATCAAAGCAGTCTTTATATATTTATGTATTAAATACTGTGTGTGTTTTCTTGCATTATTCATAATATATTTGATATGTATGAACGAATGAATGTTTTTTTATTTTTTGAATGTTAATTGTACGGTGATTCTTGAGTTAGGCTTTGTTCTTTAATTTTTTTCTCAGATCTCGTGTAAGCCATTTTGGGGTGTATGAATTTTTGGTAATTTTATTTTGATTATTAAATTATAATTATTCTGAATGTGAGAAGACGAATAACGCACGAGCCGAACGTGGAGGAAAAAGACAAGAAATAGGAATTCCTAGGGAATGCCGGCTTCGACACTGTAAAATAGGATTTCTGGCTATACTGTCACTGGAAAAATCGGCTTCGACAGCTAGCTTACGAAAAAATTGATACCGGTGGCGGCACCACCGTGATTGACGGTGGCGGTCGACGGTGGTCGGTGGCGGCAGGGATCGGCCAACGGTGATGGGCGGCGGTGGGAGAGACATGTCGTCGGTGGCAACTGTTGTCACAATTGGAGAAGTTTCAGAAAAATCCATATACCAACTTACCCTATCATTGCAGAGTTTTATGAAGTCCTTAACTCTCTCGTTTACTTTTAAATTTTGAAATTAATTTTAAAATACAAAAATTAAAGATTAATTAATTAATTGGGTTTGATCCAAGTTTGGCCAAGTCACAAGCATGTAGCACTTCGCCTTATTGTTTGTTATGCTCCAAGCTTCAGATTTGTCCATAACGAACTTATAGTTCTTACAAATCAGCATTAAGTTCATATTTGATTTCCAACGTACGAAATTATCACCATTCAATTTCTCAAGTGCGAGTAAAACAGTAACAGGGTTGCCCATGGTAGACATAATATTGATAACTGAAATTTAAAACATACATAATTCAATATAATTGATAAATATCTAGAATTCGAAAAGTAAAAGTGATGCATGAATGCAATCATAATAAACACATAAATTTAGCATTTACTAATCACGATAAAACAACCCAACGATTAATGTGCCGTCTTAAGGTCGATCAGATTAACCTCAAACTGTCTATAGACATTGTCATCTTTATTAATTAAAACTTAAAATATCTCATATTTTCTCTTTTAACAATAAGGTATCGCTTGTTCAGTCAAGTCACAACTATCCACATGAGAGCTTAATTGTCACTTTGTGAGTGTAGCCCATCATTTCAAATTTCATTACTTCATTTAGAATATGCCGTTTTAGGGTCAGTCAAAACTAAACTACATCACTTCCTCCTATCTTCTTAAGAAGTCCAACCTTGATATTGTTGCAGCTCGAAACCTTCCTTAGGGTGATGAAAACAAAGTCATCTCGTGCCCCTCACTATACCTCACGTTGTTGTACTAATGATGTAAACTATATGTTACATTGACATGTCCACATTCTCTCATTCACTATTTTAGGATAATGTGTTTCTACTTTAACTAATCAATTAATTCCAAAGTAATTACTAGTTAAAATAATAAACCTATGAATATTTAATTATTAGTTAATCTAATCTCATTGGTCTAAGTTCATTTAACTTTCTGAAGCGCTTAAATCATAATTAGGTGAACTTAGATGAACTAATTAATTATATTCATCAAACTTTAATAAAACTCTTTTACTAAAGTCGGTTAACCTAAATGTTACTATAGCTTTAGTGTGGTGTAATTACCAAGTTTTAACTAGTTAAAACCTAGCAGTTCATATGCAATTGATTTCATAAAGCAATACATATAAACATATTAGAACAATCCTAATAAATCATGTTTCTACACATGAGTTGCATGATTAAATAAAATTGTGTGAGATTTTCATGTATGCATGTGATCGGCTAATGCATGGACATGTTATCAAACATAACAATTAAACAATTATTTAACAATTGAATAAAATCATAATGGACCGAGTGACTATTGAGTATTTATAAATTACAACTCTTGAAATAAAGAAATAAAATTATAAAGCGGACTTCAAGAATACATATTTTTCAAATATTGTCTTCTCCTCCTCATATCCATCTTCATAATTCTTTAAGTTTTGAACAAAACCCTTTTTAATTAGAAAAACTAGTTTTCTTAATTAAAAAAATTTCTATAATTATCTCTTTTAATATAGTTAACTTTGATGTAGTTAAATAAATAATTTATTTGATTTGGTCAAACTTGGGTCAAACTCAATCAACCTACAAATTTTTAATTTTCATAAAATCTAAAATTAATAATTAATTTTAAAATTATGTTAATTTCAAAATTTAAATGGATAATTAAAAGAGTTTGGGTTTGAATGAAAGACATCGGGGATAGAGTTGGTTGCATTGTTTGCTAGAAACTTTCTTAAAATGTGACAATAATTGTCACCGACGATAGGACTCTACGATCGCCGTCCATCATCCCCGCTGCCCGTCTCACCGACGCAGCCACCTGTCGCACCGGGCAACCACTGTTCACCATTGGTACAGTACCGCCTGCACTGTTCACCACCGGTACAGTACCGCCGGTACTATTCACCTCCGTCATAACAGTAAATTTCTAGTGTGAACTGTGCTTTCGCGTGTGAACAGTGTTTTCACGGATGAACAATATTTTCACGTGAACATAAATTTTTGTCGTTCGTCTCGTGCGTTCTTCATCTTCTCGCATTCATAATAGTTAAAATAATATTGAAAATAAAATTACAAAAATTTCTACGTCTCAATTCAGCTTACACAAGATTTAGAAAAAATTAAAACAAACTTTAATTCAATAATCACCATACAATTAACGATCCATTATTTTTCATATATTCAAAAAATATAACTAACCATCATCATACATATCTCATATGATATGAATAATGTAAGAAAACTCACCCAACATTTAACATACAAATATAAAAAGATTGCTCTGATACCACTTATTGGTCGTCGCGGTGTGTTCGCGGCGGAAGCTTGGAGACGCATCACCTTTTAAAATATTAAACTTTTAATAAAAATCAAATCTTTTAATAAAACAAAACGTGCGCAACGCCACATCAACCAAATGAAATTTTTTATTGAAAACTCATTTTCAATCAATCATGATCCAATATATATTTATAAGTAAAATCTACAACATACAAGATTATGAATCATATACCTCTTGTAGTCTATATCAAGTATCCTTGCAAAAACTGATCGATCCTTCATTCCCACAAAATCGTTCCAACAATTAGTAGAATCTGAGATCCACACCAAGATTTTCTAAGTCAATCCTTAATGCAATAAGGCGTGTGTGGGCACGTAGAATATTACAAAACACTTTTTCTTTCTCTACATGTTCTCAACACATGAGATCTAGAGATTTACTGAGAAATTTTTTAGTGAGATGATTCTCTAAAAGTACATGATGATTATTCTTTTAGAGATTTGATTAACGTTTAATCACAGAAAAAAATCTCTCTAATACCAATCGTATTCTCAATTCAACTCTTGATTGACGAATGGATGATATGATCAACTGATTCTCTCCTTTTTTTTTAACAACCAAGGCCGTTAGAATAATATCTATATGTATTCTAGATAATGTCATATCACATTCTCAGGGATAAACTGAAATAATATTTAATTATAAAATTACCAATTACAGTGGGACTCACTGTAATTGTGCACAATTGCAGTGTCATGTGGACTACAGTGTTGCACACTCACTACTGTCGTGCCACGTGGCACCACAATAGTTCATGTCAATTTCTGCTACCCTGTCAGTGATTTACACACGGCAATTATTGTGAATTAAATATTTATTTTAATTGAATAATTATCTAAATATTAGTTAATTCAAAATTAGCATATTTGACTATCCCTATCAACTAACTTATCTATAATTTCACAAATAACATATTTAGTTAATTTAAATTATTATCTAATAATACACTTATCGATAATTAAAAAATCGATAATTATATATATATATTATATCATTTTTGAAAATTATATTTAAATATATAAATAATTTAATTAATTAGTTCTTAATTAATTAATTATATATAATTATCTCATAATTATGTACTTGCCCTAATATAAAATTTTTTTTTGCAAGTCAGTTATTTTCTCATGTCTAAAAATATTCACATCCTAGACAGCGTGGTATATATGTGACTTGAAAACCATGAACCTATAATCCTATGCACCAATAAACCAGATTATTAATTAAACTCCTTAATTAAATAATCTTATTTATTAATTTGATTATTACTCCATTATAAATATGAAATTGCATTCTTAGAGATTAAAAAATGTATTTACAGAGTATTCGCATGTAGTCAAATGACATAATCATTTCATGTAACTCTGTCATCCACTTATTGGTTCATAAATAAGAACTGGTTAAAATTATAATTTTACCCTTCTAATTATCTCTTGATCCTTAAATACCATTAATCCATTAGTAAATGACTAATTTATAATCTTATTATAAATTTAAGCTCAATAACCATTAAATTTCAGAATTAACGCTTAAGAGAACCAATATACGATCCGTTAAGAAAACTTAGATTCTAAATCTTGTAAGATCATGTCCCTAGCCATCCACATCAATGAATCTCTAAAATAAAAGTCACTAGCCTAATTAACAAATAAACTTTAACGAGTGAATCTAATAGACATGTATAGAAGTTCATGACTACTCCGGATTCAGGCTAATCTATATATGATCATCGAATTGATATGTATTAAATCTTTATGATAAACGACACGTTTATAAAGATATTAATTCATATCGTTCTTGTCATATATAATCTTATTATATAAAGTACATTCACTAAGATGTCTATCCACATCAATGATCGGAATGTAGATCACACGCATTAAAGTTTGATTTTCACAGTAAGAAATGTGTGTTCTTATGCTATACTGCATCACATAAAGGTTATATTATTGGATCAGATTTTAGATTTTGAAAAAAAATTAATGAACTATGACAAGTTTATGGGTGAAATTTCAAAAAAAAATTCATACAAACATTTAATCCAATTAAACTCAAAACCAATCAATCAACATGTAAAATCATATTAACGTATCGAGAAAAGATTGAAACAATTTAAATCATTTAAATTAATGGAGAATTTCTGATTTGGTGGGATCTAATTTCTATCACGCGTTTTTCGTTCTTCGCATAGTTACTAATTTATTTTCACACCAACAACCACTCGTTCGAGTCAGAAGTAAATCTCTCAAGAATTTATGTAGGATTTGAGTATAGGCTTTGAAAACAACGATTGAAAAAGAAAACCAAATTTTTCATTTCCCCTTCTATGAAATCGACGGCAACTATGTGGGGAAGAGAGAGAAATTTTTTTTTGCTCTGGTTAACACACTTAGAGATATGATTAACGATCTCTTATATGATAAATATGAAATTTTCCCTCTCCCTGCACTGTGATTTTTACATCTCCTCTAGAGCTAAAATTGTGTTTAGATTCATCAGTCTAAATTGATGAAATGAATTGATTCTCATCAATTAATTAATATCCTTTATTTACTATCCAATAATTAGAAAATTTTAAAAATAGAGAATATAAGTTTGAATTTTTTTAGAACCTAGTGACGAATGAACCTGGGCTTTGCAGGGTTGAGTTCAATGTACAATTTAGAGAGCCTCGTCCGAATATAATTTTCACATCTGTAATGTTCTTGAGAAATTCACAAAATTTGATGACCATAAATAAATTAAAAGATTGAACGGGCAATTAAAAGATGAAAGCAGTGAAAATCTCCCAGCATTCCATGTCTTAGGGAATAAATTGTAAGAAAATATTTATCAGGATGGTATCTTGGTGTGCATTTATCTATTGAGCCTTTTTGTGATAGAGACGGCTCGAAGGTGGGCCACTTTGATGAAGCCCGTTGATCAATTGGAGAACTAGAGCCTTGTTGGGCCACTTTGATGAAACACGGGCTGAGATATGAACTTACATTGAAGTGGGATTTAGGGTGATTGAATTTGAGAGCTTCAATTAAAAACATTTTTTTTAGGTCTCACTTCCAATTCCAAGACTTGCCGCGATCCTCTCTCTTCTTCACAAAACCTTGCCGCCACCCTTCTTCTTCCAATTTCAGACTTGCTGCCACCTCTTTCTTTTAGGTCTCAGAAAGTTGCCTTATTTCCATGGTGATCTGTGAATCTCAGAACGACAAGTCATTTTCACGGATTTGCAAGTTGCAACCCACATTGTAAAACTCGAGCGGTGAAAACGTTTGAAACGACGCGGAGCCTCCCTCCTTTTACTGTAAACATGCCTAGCAACTCCGACGAAAGCTTGACGGCGGCTAAGTGCAGGAATAGGGAAGCCGAACGACAGTGACACCGACTCACGCGGCGGTGATTTTAAATCTGTATGTTTTTCAGATATGGAATTTTTTGCTCCAATCCAACGTTGTTCCTTTTTTTGTTTAATACCTTCAAGTTTTTGCCAACATGCAGTTTTTCTTCTACCAAATAGAGACTCAATAATGTTCCAGAAATGAGAAAATCATTTTCTTCACCATTTTTGAAGAATCACATCTTCGTCTATTTTTTACTTTCAGCCATGGCAAGAAATAAAAAATGGAACTGAGTTATGGAAATTAATTTTTTCAACCATCCAAAGAAAAACAAAACCCATGACCGAATAAACAAATATACAAGAAACCCATTTCAAGAAATAAACACATAACAGACCTTACTTATGGAGGATTTTCTTTGACAAACGACTCCTGAGTGAAGTCGTCATTATTTCAGGGAAGGAATTTGAACCGGATCTAGTCATGAATGGATAGTCATTTAATCATTAAAATAATCTTGGGAACATGAATGCCTAGCTTGGAGAAAATAATGAGTATCTTTAGCAGTGTAGACGGTGACAATCGTCGGGGAAAGGGAGAGAGAGCGTCAAATATGTGTGTGAAATGTTAAAAAATACCTCTCCTTTCCATAGGAGTATTAAACATTTTTATATAGAAAGTGGGGGTAAACTTTAATTTTATGATGATCAATCAACGATTGTTAAGTGTATGTAAAGGCCAACACATAGGACGTTGTCACGTGTCTCTAAGTTCATCCTCAATAAAAGGACAACATGTCTAAAGCGTGCTAAAGAGTTCGTAGTGGCGGATCGACACAACGAACATCGTCCTAATTTTATCAAGTCGTATGCCTCCAATTCATTCACAAGGTAGTAAGGGTCAGTCTAAGTATTGTCACTTGACTTGACGGTTATAGATAAATAATCACATGTGTTTGATCAGGGGATGCACCAGACAATTTTGTCAGGGACGGGAATCCATGTATAAACAAGCTTAAAAAGTGTCATTTTTACATCTATACATATGAAGGCTAATTGGCTAATTGTTGCATATAAGTTAATAAAAATGATCATCTATTTACAATTTCTAAATTTGTTATTTAGAACATCTTGTGTTTTATGCATTTATAATATTCTCTTTCAAAAAAAATTTACATACTAAATATTTATTGAAATTTTAATATCCTTTCATTATTACATAGCTTGCTATCATTAAATTATATTTTATTGAGATTTAACTATTTACATTAAAAGAATATTTATAACATGACATGTAACAATTTTGATCATTAAATTATATTTTATTGAGATTTAACTATTTACATTAAAAGAATATTTATAACATGACATGTAACAATTTTGATAAATCTCAAAGATGTAATACTTTAAATTAATGACAAATTTAAGTGACGTGGCGTGGTAGAAATGTTGGGATTGACTCTAATAATAATTGATGATTGTAATTTAAAGTTAAGCATAAACAAGGAGTGAAAGAGTCAAGGCAAAGATCCATGTCCATTGAGTATATATTGATCAACACGAATATATATACATACATATTACAAATAAATCTTTTCTAAATTACATAGTAATGCAAAACACGTGCAAGTTAATTCTATTTTCTAATATATATGAATGAGATTAAGGGGAGAAATATTTTTGCACCTGGATCTTCCTCACTATTTCAAGGGATTTCATAATTGTCCTCTATAAATATTACGATGTAATATTAATAATTTTAAATTAAATCATTAACCGCACTTTTGACTTTTTGGATAATATTGTATAAGGTATTTTTAGAAAAAAATTTCAATGTCCATTACATATCTAATAATTAGATATTTTAAATTATTTTGTTACACTTTGTATGACTTTTATTTTTAATTATATTCTCTACAAACTTTTGTTAGACTGTAGCATTTTTTCTAAAATATAATCAATTCTATAATTTCAATTTATCAAGATAAGACATCCAAAAATGTATGAAATGAAAACAAGATGCATGAAAAAGTGTACAAAATCAAATAAAATTGTGTTAGTCAAAGTAGTTTTTAGTAAAAATATATTCTTAAAATAGTAGAATTTGAAGCAACTACATATATGTTGAACGAATTATTATGAATTCTACAAACATTGATATCAGATAATTGGCATTATCTAATCACTGTTTATTTTGTAGAATGAAGAATCTATGATTGAATATGCTACCACTCGTCACTCGATGATTAGTTTGTGATCTGCAAAAAAGAGGGCAAATTGACAAAAGTGTTAACTGGACACCCTTATAGTGCCCAGCCTAATATACTCTCTCGATCAAGTTAGTGGAATATTTCTATGAGAATGGATTGGACATGGGAAAATGTATACTTGAATGTGTGGGGCACTATCTATTTATAAGGATCTCAAATGATGTTTTGTCCATGTTCAACGTACCTCGTTTCCTTATTCCAATAAGGAAGGAGGAATATTTGTGGGAAATTTCTGTAGTTATGGACGTATCTGTTTTAGCTCTATTCCTCCTATTGTAATTAAGATTCTCCTTGTAGAGAGATTCCAGAGCTTGCATTTCCATGTATAGAGGGTTATCATGCATGACTGAGTCGGTGGATGAAAATGTACCTCGACCATCATAGTAATCTCAGTCATAGAGATGATGAACATCGACTATCATGGTAGTCTCTGTCATAGAGGGGATGGACCTTAGCTATCGTGGTAGTCTCGATAGCATCAGTGCTGGACCTCAATTATCATTGTAGCATCATTCATGGTGAGTCTCAGTCATAGAGGTGATGGACCTCAGTGATTATGATAATCTCAGTCATGAAATTGTATGACCTTGGATGTTGAATCTTTGGTTCAAGATTGAGTCTTTGTTCGTTATCCAAGGTCTATGTTTGGTTTAGGCATTATCGAGGTGGAGGCTAATTGGGCCTTGCCAGCTTTGACATATGTCTTGGGTATTGAGCCTCAACCCTAATGATTTTTATCCTTTTTATATTTAGTGATTTTTCACTTTTGAAGATATTATTTTAATTAAATTTTAATTATTTATTTATCACGTGCAACATATATTTCAGAAATTAGATCCAATAATTGACTCAGGATTATAAATCAAGGGATTATGAACCCCATTGCTTAGTTGCTTCTTTTACCGACACAAATTTTTAACTTACATTGAAACTATATAAAGACCAACAATTAATCATTCTAAGCGTAGGAGGTGTTCACGCTCGATCAAATGTTCCTACAAGATGTTTTCCCTTAAATTGTTTTTATTATTATATCCTTTTGACATACGCCCGTGTCTCTCATGACTGTAATTGTTGGATTAGCTTTAATCATCCTGGGTTGCACTACATGAACATTTGAGCCTAGGTATCTACATGCAACTTGAATTGAAGTGAGTTCAGTCATATTCTTCTTTTTTCCCCACATATAGTTTCTTTTCTTATTAACAGACAATAATTAAAGAGGTCTTAGGGGTGTTTGGTTTTTAAAATGACAATGATAAATATCTATATTGATTAGAAAAGAATAACATACTGAGAATTGATTGTACGGAAGAATATGATTATTATATTCGATTATGCTTGATAATCTAGAAAATAATTGGCGAGAGTTTAGAATTTCTATAATAATATATATAAACTTTTGTAGTACTCATTTAAAGTTTCCATAAACACTTTTTGCTTTGACTTCTACATGAATATTTTGCATCAAAGTATTTAATTTTATGTAAATTTATAATTTGTAAGTGGACGAAGATAATAAATCTACACAATATAAAACAATACAATATACGATGATGAAAATGATGTGATGATCATGATAATGTTGGCGGGTGGTGTTGGCCGTGATTGTGGTGATGTTGATAATGATGATGGTATAAGATTAAACTAATACAATAACATTATTAGATACAAATTCATAAAACAAAACAAGTATTACAATAATGACTTAAAAGGAAGGTAAAAAATGAGTAATTTACTTGCGAAAAATGATAAGAAAAATCAATTTTATAACTCAAACCGTAAAAATGGGAGGAATTCTTTTTTTTTTTTTTTACAAAAATGGTTGAAAATGATTGAGGTAAATAATTTTTTTTATCAAAATTACGTAGACATAAATAACTATTTACATTATTCCAGTCATTTTTGCAAAAAAAATTCAGACATTTTTACAATTTACTAAAAAATTGACCATTTTTACGGTTTGACTTAAAAAGTTAATCAATTTTACATGTTTTCCCATTTACTTGTGCGTAATAGTTTTGGGCTTTTTCCTACTACACTGTGAGTTGCTGCCCAATATGAGACCCACACCTATGGTTAGCAAACATATGGAAGACGATTTTGGGTTTTAGTGCTTCCTTCACCATTGTTGGGCTATCCCTCGTATTTTAAGAACATTTAGGTGATTTCTTGGACGATAAAAAACAATCGAAATAATTTTTTAAAAAATTATTGTGCGAACTAACCCATGAACGTGGATAGTTTGATAATTTAAGTATTTTAGAAAAACATGTAATTAAGAAATCTAGGGTTGTGAAAAAAAATGTAAACTATAATTATAATTTTTGGCCTATGGTTATGGGGTGTGATAGAAAGGTGTAAGTGGACATTTGGTGTATTGGAGCTTTGGATTTTTGCGAGCAATATATTGTTGAAGTGTATAATTCATGGTTTGATAATGGATCTGTCGTGAAGCAAGGCAAAATGTGGAGATTTGTTAGAATATATGCCTCAAATGCTTTACATATTTGGTTTCTTATTTTATGAAGATATTTTAAGAAAATATATTGTGGTGATAACTTGTTTTGAATGAGATTCCTATTTAAAATAGAAAAGTTAGGGTTTTTTAGCGTAAGTATAAGTTGTTGGTGATGAGTTTGCTGACTATACTTCGACAGATAGTGAAATGTGGCTCTATCTTAAAAGGAGTATCCTGTGGTGAGTAGGTTCTGCCTTAAAAGATTATGGGCAACTTTAAGATGAGAATATTACTCTATTTTGAAAGAGGGTGAGTAGTGACTATACCCTAAAGAGAGCCTCCCATGGTGAGGAGGCCATGCTCTAAGAGATAGATGACAGACTTAAAATGTGAGTGAGAACTCTATCCTAGAAAGAGATACTTTATCCTATAAGACTTCACCCATGCTGAATAGGTTTCTGGCTATGGTTTCCAAGGTTTTCGTTTGTGCGTATTGAGTTTAGATTTTGGTGTATGAGATTGGGTTAAGATGAAGATGATGAGATAGCTGTGGGCATAGTGAAATCGGCCAAACCACTTTAAACATATCATATTGTTTATCGTTTGATATGCTCACTTTACAACAACAAAGAAAATAACAGTAAACTAGAAATTCATTTAATCATAGTATTTTACTAAATGACACTAATTAAAGGTAATATTTTTATAAGATTATTAGTGATATGAATTAGTAGGTGTATCAGAATATCTCAGCCAGATTGGCATCTCTGTAATACCCTCAGCCAGATTGGCATCTCTGAAAAACTTAAGAGAATGTCTCTTACAAATGTCATCAGAAATAAAAAATACAAATTCAGAGCATTCCATCGCTAAGTTGAAATAACTATATAAGCCATTGACAGCAAATAAACTGCAATCCGATTACCTTCTTGATTAATGTGAGTGACAACAAAATCCATACCATCAATTAATTCAAGCAACAACGAAGAATAGCCATCACATAAACCAAATCACATTCCAACCATAATTGTCTCCATTCAAGGGCCAAGGCATAAACAATTTTATGAGTAGCACCAATTAACTCAGCCTCAAAAGTAAAACATATGCCAAGGTGAATAGCATAACAACCCTTAAATCCGCTAGAGTTTCAGAAAACACATCCACAACCTGTAAGCCAAGGAGTGCCAAATTCGTTCCATATGTGTTCACCTTATCTAACCTAATGGGGGAGGATGCCAAAAAAATTTCAAAATACACTGGCTCGATACGTAAAATTGCTGAAGTGTCAAAAACTCCTACATTAAATTTTGTATCATGTCAATCTTAAAGAAGTATGCTTCATGAACTGAACGTCAAAGCAAGACAAGAGCTTTAACATAGATAGGTTTCATACTCTCAAAGGTGATTGATTATGAAGCAACCAGACAACCCAAAAGACGGAAATAATATAAGAATGTCATAGAGCCTTCAATTGCGTGCTAAAAGATATTTTCATTGCCGCCTACCAAAAATCTAAGAAAGAACTGTTAAGCTTGATATCCTTCCTGATAACACTCGACACGACATCCCACAGCCCACAGGAAAAAAAGAAGTTCTATAAAGAGATGACATAAGTCCTCCTCCACGGCACAATAAATGTGACACCGGGAAGGAAAAATATAACCACGAGCACGAAACGCAGAACCAGTAGGCATATTTCTATGGATTAAGCACCAAATGAGGATAGGCCGAAAGGGTGGAATAAATGAGTTCCAAATCTATATACCCCAACTAATTGAATTCCAAATCTACTTTCAGTTATCTACGTCAGGACTAACTACAATTCCCTCAATCTCAGAAGTGGGTACTTGATGAGAAGAACAAAAGGACACAAGGAGACGATAACCCCTAGATTAGTGTAGACATATCTGAAAAAGGACTCCAAAGGAGGATATAGCTGATGACGATCATCTACTGAATCAAACAACGGAGATCCCGACCAATTATCTATCCAAAAATGAACCTTGGAATGACGACCAACCAACGACCTACACTAAAGCATCAAAGGAGCATAATGATACTTTAGGCCAAGCTAGATAAAAGAAGAAATATACCATGGAGTAACGAGCACGAAGATAAGTGAAAACTGTAGAGTTCTCAGTCAATAACCTCCAAATGAGTTTTTTCAACATTTCCTTATTAAGAATGCATATGTCTTTGATGCCAAGACACCTACCTCTTTAGGCTTGCAACAAACCTTCCATGCCATTGGAACATACTTATGAGTATCAAGTAAACCTGTCCAAAAGAAGTTTCAGATAGCAGTATTCAAATCATGCATAAATAACCCTTGGATCACGAGTTAATGAGAGATAATTTGCCTGTCATAGATAAAGTTAAGCCCTTCCAAAATTTGAAATTACTTTTAATTTTATAAGTCCAAGGGAATCAATCACCGACGTCTAGGTGCACCAACATAGAGATGGACCCTTAAATAAGTCATAGAATCTCATCCCTTACGCATTATAAACATCGACAAAAAAATCAGTAATTCGGGTCCCTAAGATGCCTTTACCAAAATAAATGGATGATTTATCCCAATTAACCCGTTGATTAGAAGGAACTATGAAGTTCAAAAGCATCTAAAACCACTATAGATTCTTAGAGTAAGCCTTGCAAAAAAGAAGAACATCATCCGCGTAAAGAAAGTGAGTCGGAACACACATCCCAATCAGAGAAGATATCAGGACCAACGATCCTGAATCTACTAGATGCTAAAGATATCTACTCAATAAGTCCTTAGCCAAACAAAAAAGAAGTGGAGAGAGAGGGCCACCAAGTCACACACCTCGTGAACACCTGAAAAAACCCTCAGTCCTATTGATAAGCACTAAGAACCTTGCTGAGTCAAATATTATTAATCCACGCAATAAAACACTCAGAGAAACCAAAACACCTCAGAATCTCAAAGATAAAATTCCAACAGATGGAATTAAAAGCTTTACGCATGTCAATTTTCATAGCAAAGTGACCATCACAGCTATTATTGCTCAAAATATTAAAACATTCAGAGGCACTAGCAATACAGTCAATAATTTGACGTCCCTTAATAAAACCATATTGATTGGGAGAAATCATTTGAGAGTAAATAACGAAAGACATCGATAATAATCTTAGTGATAATTTTAAACAAAAAATTATCTAAAGCAATAGGACGAAATTGAACGATCGATATAGCATTCAGAGTTTCCTATACAAAAAAATTCTTACATAGCCAAGACCAAATCTGACCCCAATATATCTCAAAAATAACAATAAAATTGACTTGAAAAATCATTCGGGCCAGGAGCACTATGAGAATCTATGTCAAACATAGTCTTCCTTACCTCATTAGAAGAATTAACTTGAATAAGTGATGCATTCTCCATATCATTGACCAAAGAAGGATTATGCTCCCGAATGATAGAAAGATCTAAGCTGCAGTCACTAGAATCTGAAAAGTGTTGTTGATAAAATGATATGACAAGCTCACCAATCTCAACCAAATTATAAGAAATATCCCCACCAGTTTTCATGGTAGAAAAATACTTATTACACCATGTTGAAGCCGGAAATCTCAACAGTACATATATTTATCTCCCACGCTAATTATTGGCACCAAGGACTTCAAAGGTGATGTCGATGACATTGTTCCTTCTAGTTGGATCTCATCATGACCTAAGCGTTTGTAAAACACAAATAAAGAACTTGAAGAGCGACGGAACCGCCGGGGGGGTGCCTTGCGTAATGACCTCTGATGCCTAAGTCAGTATCCTGACGTGATTTTGGCATAGTTTCTTTTTAGGGATAAATGACATACGCTTTTCCTTAGTAGATGGGGGCATTTGTACCTAAAGTCTCAAGGGCATGTTGAGGAAGCTTCCCGAGACACGATGTCTGTCCTGGCAACCATTGACATAAAGTAACGGGCATTAATTGTCAATGTGATTTTAAAGTGATATTTCAGTGGTTTATCTGACATTCTGCCATGGTGACTGGACCTGTTGGGCACTACTTTCGACGAGCAATGATGATCCTACACTTGGAGTTGTCCGATCTTCCTTTCTGAGCTTTTTCTTGTGGCTGGGTCTGCGCTACTTGAGCTTTCTCAAGACCGACCAGACGAGGTCGATTCATTTCTTTTGACTTTACTAGTGGTTCTCTATTGTTTTGTGAAGCGTGTTATTCTGCCATTGGTGGTTGGGAGAATGCCCATAACAGTTGCCCAAAAACGAGGATTTGGGTGGCTTTTACTTGCCCAGGTCTGAAGACTTCATTATCTGAGCTCCTCGTTTGAGTTTTCTTTGTGTTGGCGATACACTAAGAGCATGTCCAGAGTACCTCACACTTGTGTTTGAAATTCGTTCCTCAGAGTGAAGCGCACCATATGGAGTTAACTACCTAATCATTTTTTCCATGATTCACCCTTTGCGCTTACGTCATTTTACCTTTTTTCACGATTCAATGATCATTAATTTCTTGGGAGGGGGAACATTAACGGCTTGTGGGTGCATGCAGAGGAGAGTGAGGGTTGTTAATCTGCGAGTCCTAACTCTTCGATACGTCACTTCATTCCTAATGCGTTGTTTCATCTCATTGTTTGGTCTTTTAAAATTTTCTCATTGGTCATAGAGTAGCCTCAACGGTCACCATCATAGCCCCCTTTAATGTCTATTAAATGAACGGTTTCCTCCTTGAAGGCCTATAAATAGGTTGTCTTCCTTCTCATTTCCTTCATTCTCGCATTCCTTATAAAATCAAAACTCTCATTCTTGCCCCCATTTTTTCTTTCTTCCTTGGGAGAAACAATGATCCTTCCCCTTTTAGGGCCTTTTCCATTTTTTTTGTGGGGGGGGGGGGGGGGGGGGNGGGGGTTCCTCCTGATATCCTCTTGGATATCCTTTCCATGTTTTTCATTTCCCTATCTGTCATCTTTCAAATGCCATGCCTTAAAGTTGCTGACTTTCCACCTGTGATGACTTTCTTACCTTCGATAAGCCAATGAGGTGAAACCTTTGTATATGTTGGTTACTGGCTCATAATTGTAAAGACCTTCTGTCGCATAACCTTATCCTTGAAAAGGGCTTGTAACCTGGCCAATGATCTTGTGTTTAGACTTATAACGAGGTGACTTCTTCGACTACATCACACTTCCTTTTATCATATATGTCCTTTCGATGCACCAGCCACTCATCACAACACGCATCGGAAGTGGACTAAGCACAACCATTGCGATCGTATCCTTCGAGATCGTCTCAAATCATTGGGTGGTGGATTTCTTCCTTGCTCACCTTATGGGAGAGGTTGATGCCTTTTTCATCCTTAGCTCAGAAATTAGGTGATGCGCGTGGTTTGAATTTACTTTTAGCCTGACTTGGTGTGGTCCTCAGACCAAGTCATCATGATCATCGACCAACAAGCGACTAGAGCACCCGAGACCATATAAGAGTTCAAGAAAGATATGAAAATCATGCGACCACCGGCCCATTCATGGGGGGGTCTTTTCCTTTTAAGTATCCTAGGAAAGGTTCGCCCTCCTTAACTGAGGAGGAGATTTTCGCTCATTTCTCTTCGCTAGTAACTCTAACTCATTTGTTTGCTTATCCTTGTATGAACCTGGTTGTCGGTCCTGAGCTGCATTTCAAGCATTGTATGTTTTGGGTAGAAGTTTTTAACTTTCCCTAAGCTTTAAGTTGGTCTGAGCAAAACTTTTATCCTTTATTCCTCGCTTGTGCTGAGAATTATACCAAGTGTTCTATTCTTACTAATCTTCACTTACATGACCTACGGGATTGCTGTGATCCCGCGCTTGAGTGGGTCTTAAAATGGCATTGGTCCTTTTTACTTGGACTTGATCCTTTCAAACGGGTTGCCCCCTTTGATAGAGGTTGGGTCATACTGACCTGCTATATTTTCACCGGAGCTTTTTCGTGTGTTCCCTTTAGGGAGGTCTAGTCGAACAGACCTACTTCATTTTGGGAGTAACCTATATCATTTAAGAATCTATACTTTTGGCGAGTCTCCTCGATCTAGTGAGTTTAGATCGAAATTCCTCTCCTTTGGTACTTGGTCGAAGGATATTCTTTTCTTGGTAAGCTAGATGCTTTGAGTCTAGCCAGGCGTTTATGCTTTGCTAAATCCCCGTTCTGAGCTAAGGTGCTTAGTAAGCATCTCTCCTTACTTTTGGTTTAGCTAGGCATTTTCTGCTTCAGCTAGATCCTTATTCCCGTTAGGTGAGTTTGAGTGTGTGATGGACATTACTTTTTATCTTGAAGTCTAGTAGGGCATTCCTGCTCTAGCTAGATCGTTAATCTCATCTGACGAGCTGGGGTTCTCAGCATACGTCATTTTTTCCTTGATATTTTGCTAGGCTCTTCCTGTTCTAGCTAGATCCTTAATCTCATCTGACGAGCTGGGATGCTCAATAGACATCACTTTTTACCTTGAAGCCTAGTCAGACATTACTGCTCTGGCTAGATCCTTACTCCCATCTAACGAGCTGAGGTGCTCGACAGACATCAATTTTTCCTCGATATCTAGCCAGGCGCTTCCTACTATGGCTAGATCCTTTGCCTGGCAGACATCACTTTTTGCTTTGAAGTCTAACTACACATTCCTACTCTAGCTAGATCCATAATCCCATCGAACGAGCTGAGGTTCTTGGAAAAAATCACATATTCATGGATATCTAGCCAGACTCTTCCTACTCTTGCTAGATCCTTAACCCCATCTGGCGAGTTAGGATGCTCAGCAAACTTCACTTTTTTCCTTGAAGTCTAGCCATGCATTCCTGCTCTGGCTAGATCCTTAGTCTCGTTTAACGACCTGGGGTTCTCGACAGACATCACTTTTCTCTTGATATCTAGTCAGGCTCTTCCTGCGTTGGCTAGATCCTTAATCCCATCTGACGAGCTAGAATACTTGACAGATATCATTTTTTGTCTTGAATTCTTGCAAGGCATTCATACTCTATCTAGATCTATAGTCCCATTTGATGAGCTGAGGTGCTTGGCAGACATCACTTTTTTCCTTGATACCTACTCAAGCTCTTCTTGCTCTGGCTAGATCATTAATCCCGTATGATAAGCTAGGATGCTTAGTGGACATCACTTTTTACCTTGAAGTCTAGCCAGGAATTCCTGCTCTAGCTAGATCCTTAGTCTCATCTGGCGAGTTAGGGTGCTCGGCAGGTATCACTTTTTTCTCGATATCTAGCCACCAATCTTGCTCTGGCTAGATCCTTAGTTCCGTCTAACGAGCTATAGTGCTCGTCAGACATATCTTTTTTCTTGATGTCCAGCCAGACTCTTCCTACTCTAGCTAGATCCGTAATCCTCTCTGACGAACCAGGATGCTCAGTAGATACTTTTTAATCTCGACTAGCCGCTAGAGCATCTCACCAGTCATCACTTTTTAATCTCGACTGGCGGGCTAGAGTACCGTACTAGTCATCACTTTCTAATCTCAAATGGTGGTCTAGAGTATCACACCAATCATCACTTTTAAGCTCGACTGGCGAGCTAGAGCACCGCGTCGATCATATTTTTTTAAGCATGATTGGTGGGCTAGAATATCGCGCCTGTCATCACTTTTGAATCCCGACTGACAGGCGAGTACACCGCGTCAGTCATCATTTTTTAAATCATGAATGACAAGCTTGAACACAACGCCAATCATCACTTTTTAATCCTGAATGGCAGGTTAGAGCACCGCGTCGATTATCACCTTTTAGTCCCCACTGGCGGGCTAGAGCGCTGCGCCAGTCATCACTTTTTAATCATTTGTCAAAAGTTGTAATAGAGTCAATCGTTTCCCTTTATTTGATAAATTTCATTAAGTACACATACTATGTCGTATGTTGCACTTTGGCACTATCCTTTTGAAAAGAAGACCGCTTCTTCTGTCCTAGGAAAATGATTGAGGTAGAGAACTACATACGGTCGTGATTCCTATCTCCCGAACAGTTGCTCCATCCCTTGTTGGGCCTATGTTCTTCTTTTTGAACTACATCTCACAATAATGGTAGGACCCCATGAGTTCTACATCTGCTTATGGGCAGGTACAGGTTTGTCCTGCGTTGATCTTAACATGACCTTCGTCCTCCCATTTCAATCGAGGTTGGATTTGGGAGTTGGGAGATGTATAACCCTGACTTGTATTACAATCGTGGTGGAGGATTGACTCAAGGCTCTAAATTTAAACTAGGAATGACCCAAGGCCCGCTTATCTATATAACGCGACCCTTTGTTTACGTCGGAGCTTTGAAAAATAGTTAGGGGTCAAAGGCATACCGAAAAGTTAGGCGGAGGGTGGCCTACTCATATATTGCCCCCAAAGGGATATTTGGGGGTCTTTGTATCATGTTCTCCTTCTTTGTCCTCGTCGGATGACCCCAACTAGAACCTTACAAAAAGGAGCGCTTAGCCCTTCGAATCGATTTAGTTTTGGTCCTGATTTCCTTAAGGGGTGGTAGTTTCTCGGGGTGATGTGTTACCTCATCCTTTCCCTGATAGCCTTCCTCCAAAGTTCCGCCAACGCATGTTGACTCCGTCGGTGAGCCTTTGGGTCATGCGGTAAGACTATTTCCATGCAAGAGATCGTTATAATTTGAGCAGTCACTGGGTCTCAGTTACCTTAGAGGTTGCAACCATCGCTTCCCTCTTCCCCCGCCATGTAGTCACTATGACGACATATGATTCTTCCTACATCAGGGGGAAGGGTGAATCCTCCCTCTCGTCATGGACTTCATCGGTGTAAGATGTGAATCTCATCCCCTCCTTGTAGGAGGATGAGGACAAGAATATTGCGTATGCGATCACTTTTGAATCCCGACTGACGGGCTAGTACATCGCGACAGTCATGACTTTTTAATCTGACTGGCAAGCTAGAGCACATCGCTAATCATCACTTTTTAATCTCGAATGGCAGGTTAAAGTATCTCGTCAATCATCACTTTTTAATCCTCACTGGCGAGCTAGAGGACCATGCCAGTCATCATTTTTAATCCTTTTTCAAAGTTGTAACAAAGTCGATCATTTCCCTTTATTTGAGACATTGAGTACACGTCCTATGTCATATGTTGCACTTTGGCACTATCCTTTTGAAAAGAAGACCGCTTCTTCTGTCCTAGGAAAATGATTGAGGTGGAAAACTAAAGACAGTTGGGCTTCCTATTTCCCGAACTCTTACTCCATCCCTTGCTAGGGCCTTGTACGTTCTTCATTTTGAACTGCATCTCGCATTAATGGTAGGACCCCAGGAGTTCTACATCTTCTTGTAGGAAGGTACGATTTTGTCCCAAACCTTCTTCTCCGACCGCTTGGGTGGGTGTCCGACCTTCAATTCTATCCCTTAAAGTTTCTTGCCAGGGATGTTCTTAGGGAAGTGCGCCAATTATAGGCTCATTTCCTATTGGTTCATCCACTTCATGTAGGTGCTTGGGAGGATCACGCATGTGTGTTGGGGTCTTGTGAAAAACATAATCCTCTCACCGAGGCTTCATGTACTGGATTATCTGTGCTGCACGACCCTTTGTTTACGTCAGAGCTTTCCCTTCTCTCCCTAACATCATCCCACACAAAAAGAAAGGCACAAGTCAGTATCTTCAAGTGGAAGCAATCATAAGGGGCTCGGGTCACGAACCCCTTCCTTCTGGATATTGGTCAAGAAGAGTTTGCAAAATAGTTGGTGGTCAAAGGTATACCAAAGAGTTAGGCAGAGGGTGGCCTACTTATATATTCCCCCGAAGCGCCCTTTTAGGGTCTCTGTATCTTGTTCTCCTTCTTTATCCTCGTAGGATGACCCCTATTAGATCCGTAAAAAATGGGCGCTTGGCCCTTCGAATCCTGGTTTAGTTTTGGTCCTGATTTCCTTGAAGGGTGACAGTTCCTTAGGGTGAAGTGTTGCCTCGTCCTTTCCCCGATAACCTTCCCCCAAAGTTCTGCCAATGCATGTTGACTCTGTCGGTGAGCCTTTGGGTCATGGGGGAAGATTATTTCCATGTTAGAGACCATTACGATTTGAGGAGGCACCAGCACGCCTTTTATCCCTTTCTTAGTTACCTTAGAGGTTGCAACCATCATTTCCTTCTTCCCTCATCATGTAGTCACTATGATGACATATGATTCTTCTTCCACCAGGGGGAAGGGTGAATCCTCCCTCTCATCATGGATTTCATCAGTGTAAGATGCCAAACCCATCCCCTCCTTGTGGAGGATTAGGGTTTCAAGTACTTTGAATAGAAATAATTTGATCGTCGTTCCCACAGACAACACCAACTATTAAAGCCAAAAATCTCAACAATGCAGATACTTATCTCTCGTGCTAATTATTGACACCAAAGACTTCAACGGTGATGTCGATGACATTCTTCCTTCTAGCTAGAGCTCCTCACGACCTCATCATCTGCAAAACACAATCAAAGAACCTAAAGAGTGAGGGAACCAGAGGGTGGTTACCTCGCCTTAGGGCCTCCAACGCCTAATTCAGTATCCTGATATTATTTCGACATAGTATCTTTAAGGGAGAAATGAAATACCCCTTTCCTTAGTAGATGGGAGTATTTATACCTGAAGTTTCAGGGGGAGTTTCCTGGGACACTATGTATGTCCTGACGACGTTTAACATAAATTTATGGGCAGTAATTGTTGATGTGTTTTCGAGGTGGTATTTCGGTGGATGATATGACATTCTACTATGGTTATTGGACCTATAGGGCACTACTTTCGATGGACAATGATGTTCCAGCCCTCGGGGTTATCCGAGCTTCCTTTCCAAGCTTTATTCGTACTACCTTGCTTATGCTCGGGTCTGCGAGATCCGAGCTTCTTTAAGACTAACCAAACGAGATTGATTCATATCCTTTGACTTTACTAATGGTTCTCTGTTGTATTATGATACGTGTCATCCCATCATTGGTGGTTGGGAGAACACCCATAACACCCCCTACATTTAAGTAAAGAGCGAAACAAGTTAGAATTTTGATTACCCCCGGCAAGCCATTTGACTGTATTTTTTCTCTAAAAAAGTATCATGTTGTCATATGGTCGTATCTAAGTTAGCAAGAGCATCAGATTCAAGTCAAAAGATAGCATAAGAAAAGCCCTCAAATATGATAATATCTTGGATGACTGTCACTTTCTCATTAGCTTTAGAAACATTCATAGCAACATTCCAAAAAACCTCATAATTTCATTTTCTTAAGGCTGCTTTAACTTTTGAACAAAAATCATTGTACCACTACCTTTAATAGGAGTTGACCAAATTGAACGAATCAAATCAATAAAAGGGAGATGAGAAAATCACATCCTTTAAACCTGAAACGCCGAGGTCCTGAAGAAATTCCCGTAGAATAAGAAACCAATAATGGATGATGATCAGAGTGCAATCTCAGTAGAGTAATGCAAGAGATCTGAGATCAAGTGTCTACGAAAGAAGTAAAGCAAAGAACACTATCCAAACGAAAAATAACCATACCACGACGGCTCTAGCTAATTTAGTATTATAAACCCATTCGTCCCGATATCTACAAGATTACAAAAGGCCAAAGCAACTCAGAAGTCTTCACAAGAACTAGGCGTGATATTACCAGTAGTTTCATATGCTCCCAAAACTGAATTAAAATCTCCATGTACAAACCACAGAATATCTGAACCTGAAATGTTCATAAAAGAATTCTAAAAAGATCTGTGGTTGATATAACTCACGCTACCATAAAAATCGAGATTCTATTAGCAAAATCACGTAAACTAGTAGAAATAGTAACATGTTGGGTATGAGTTAAAATGCTCGTAGCATCAAAACTATATAAAAGTTCAGCAATGCAACTAAAATTCGGCTTATGACGGAAACAAAATATTTTCAAAGCACGTTGAGTATTAAAATTCACAACAACTCTACAATTTCAATAGAAGGACAATCATTTAATTGTTAATTTACCTTTAGCAGCCCTAGTCTTGGGTGAATTGGCCATGATAATAATATTTTTATTATTCTTTTTACCTTGTCTATTACACCTTCCAATTTGAGCTTTTTATCAGTTCAAGAGATTTTCCCTTGAACTTTAGTGTAAGAGAAATCTGACTTAGTATTCTCACTGCCAAACTCTGTATGAGTTGAATCTTAAAGGGGAGGATTTAGACCTTCAGTAGATGAAAGTCTCAAATGGGCATCAACATGATCGTCTGAGATATCTGCATTATTAGGGTCAACTCGCAATGGCACAATTGAAGCATTGGCATGAATATCTACATGAGCTAACTGAGTGACTGCATTTGCATCATTGTTAGTGGACATCTTCAGAATGTGAACTAGTTGAACTAGAAGAGGCAGTCGGTTCAAGAACAAGGTCGAACAAGGTCTGAGACCAATTTCAGAGTTTTTTCAATCATGATTACCTTGTTATTGGCACCAAGTGTTGCTACAGGGATTCTCTAAAACAGGAGCATCTCCTGACTTGTCATTCGGTCGATATTGTTGACGCGTTTTAGATCTACCTCGCTCAATTTTTTTATCTTTTACCTAATTGATTACACTAACAATTTTTGGAACAATGTGATGACAAGATGTGGCCAGATGTCCAATAAAACATAACAAAAATTTGGAATATTCTTAAAATAAAGAGATTGAAAAAGACAGTTATCACCAACTTCTATTATGATGGATTCAGATAGTAGCTTGAAAATGTCCACATCAATTAATATACGAGCAAAATGGCCATAATTACCCTCAAGTGTAGTTTTGTCAAATTTAAGCGGGACACCAATCCCATGTGGCATATAAAAAAGAATCTGAGGGTGCCGAAATTCTCAAGGTAGATCATAGAACCGCACCCATAATTGAGCAGTCTAAGAATATCAGGGCTCAAAGAAAACGATCCAATAACCCAAACTCATGCTTTATCATCTTTAGAATTCAAAAGTATATGAAAAAATATCCTCGTCCAAGAGAGATGAGAGGTCATTGAGCATTAAGCTTCCAAATGGATTGAAGATTTTCACTAAGTGCTCAGAGCGTTCATGGTTCATCTCTTTTTTACAAGAAAAGTAGGTCAAAGAGAATGACTATAGAGTTTCAATCATTCTTCATTGACTTTTGGGTAGACTGAGATTGCAACAAAGTCATTTTTTCTCTTTAGGATAAAAGAAACTGGAACAATAACACAAGTTGGCTTAATGATGGGGTTCTTGTTCAAACAATCATCCCCGAAAGAGAAATATATATATATATTGGATTGAAAAGAGTCTCACGTGAGAGTGCAATTCTCAAAACATGATTAGTAAGAACAACACTAACGACCCACTAATTGCACTGTTCACGATCCACGAAACACGGCACTCACGAGAACCCACGGCACAACGCTCACGAAAAACATATCACAACACGCGACATTGTACTCACCAAACAGCAGAAAAACAGAGTGGCCACACACAACACAACCCACGGCGCGGCTGAGACAACACAGCACTCACATGCCACAAAACCCACCTCCACGCACAACACAGAGCCCACGACAACACAAAACCCACGATAATCCCGATGGCACAGCAAAACAAATCCGACGGCACAGCAAAACAAACCACGGCACAGCAAGCAAACTGATCACAACATTCAAATCACGGCAAGCAAGCAAAACAGAAAAACAATACGGCACCCACTGCACAGCAGAGCACCCACGAGATAGCAAACAAACCCACCCCTGGCAACCAAACCCACCAGCAAAATCCATGGGAACGGCGAAAAGAACCACTCTCGAGAACAGCGAGACCCACAGCAGAACAACAAGACCAGCAAAACAGCGACCCACAGCGAACCAGCGAGACGAGACCCACGGGAACAACGAATGACGAACAACGACCACTCCTGGAGCACCCACGGCAAACAATCGCCGTACGATACGAAACGTTCAAAACTCTAATCGCCGTCAATATCGAAATTCTCTCTAAATATCAAGCACTTTTCTATACATATCATTGTAATTATGTTAGGATATGAATGTATGATGAGTGAATGATGAATAATTATGTTAGCGATAATATATTTAACTACCAACTACATTGGTAAGTAGAATTCAATTTGGAAGAGTAACTATTAAAGACGATATAATAAAGAAGTGCGTAATTCATGAAGAAAACAAGTGAATGATGAGTGTAGAATGAGGGACGGAGCTATTGAATGGCCAGAGGGCCACCAAACGTTGATTTTTAATTAGATGGTCAACAAAACCCCCATAGGTAGGAATAAACTAGTCGCCCGCTCAATCACATATTCTTTCGGCTCATCATGCTGCTCATGATGAGCCGAGCCCGACCAAGATGATAACATGAATCATCTTCATGACTTTGTAGCCAGACTTTGTAGCCAGCATTTTGGTAGTTATCCTTCTCTGATTCCACGATGTTTGAATCTTCTTTTTGCAAATCCTTTTCATGTTTCTTGACTTGGCTTAACTTCGGGCACTTTTTATATTGTATTTTGTACAGCTATATCATTTTTATTTAATGACCACGACATCAATTTCAATTGATCATAAAATAAGGATTATTATCCTCTTGGTGTGGGGTTCAACTCCAAATCGTGTAATTCTCATTTTCAAAATAATTTTTACTCAACTAAAATATATAATTGCTTTGAAGAATAAATCCAAAAAGAAAAATCATAAACATAAAATAAGTAAAAGGTAATAAAAGCAAAAAAAAGAAATAAATAAAAAAGGAAGATTCTTGAAACTTTCTTGAAACTTTTCATAGAGAATCTTTCTAGCACCTTCAATATAAGATTCTTGAGAAAGTGTCATAAGCTTGTTCTTTCTATCCACTAGAATTTGGATGCCTAGACCATAGCTCGCCTCTCCCAAATCTTTCATTTAAATTTTCTCAACTAACCGCTTATTTACTTTTAATAAAGTTTCTACATCATTCTCAATGAGTAGAATATCTCAACCAGATGGGTTCATGGAGAAAGGCCAAGAGGACAAGGTTTACGAACTACTGGATTCCATTTATGGACTTAAGCAGGAGTCACGGTTGTGGAATATTAGATTCAACAAAACTGTCAAGAACTTTGATTTTGAACAGTTTGTAGCTTAAACCCTGTGTGTATAAGCCGATACACGAAGGGAAAGTGATTTTTCTAGTCTTGTACATAGATGATATTCTACTCAATTGATATAAGGTAGGAAAATTATCTGATGTCAAGATTTGACTTGCAAAGCAATTTGATATGAAGGATCTTGGAGAAGCTTTATTTATCTTAGGTATTCACATCTTTCGAGATAGGAAGAACATAAAATTAGCATCATCTCAATCATCTTCTGACTCCAAGGGATATCTTACTTTCAGACATGGATTCAGCCTCTCCAAGGAGCAGTCTCCCAAGACTTCTCAAGAAGAGGAAGACATGAGAAAAATTTTCTATGCCTCAGCCGTATGAAGTCTCGCGTATGTGATGCTTTGTACTAGGCCATACATTTGTTTTACAGTAAGCGTGGTGAGTCATTTCCAATCTAATCCTGGAATCGGGCATTAGAATGTCGTCATGCGTATCTTTAAGTATCTTAGGATAACGAGGAACTATATGCTTGTGTATTTTGGTAGTGACCTGAATATGACAAGGTATATTGATTCTGACTTCCAAGGAGACAAGGATTCTAGGAGGTCCACTTCAGGATTGGTGTTCATCCTGAACAGTGGAGCCATTGTATGAAGAAGTATCAAGAAATCTTGCATTGCTAATTCTACCCTGTAAGCTGAATATATGATAGCTTGCGAAGCTACAAAGGAGGATGTATGGCTTTGAAAGTTCTTGAAAACTCTGGAAGTTATTCAAGGAGGTGACAAGCACTTGACACTTTATTGTGATAATAGTGGGGCTGTAGCGAATTCAAAGAAACCAAGGAGCCACAAAAGATCCAAACATATAGAGTGTAAGTATCACCTGATAAGAGAGATTATTCAGCGTGGAGATGTTATAGTAACAGACATATCGACGGTCAATAACCTGGTAGATCCATTCATGAAAATTTTAAGCAGTAAAGTCTTCGATGATCATCTGGAGGGCATGAGGATACGAGATTGTATACGCCTAATTTAGTCCAAGTGAGATGTTAGAATTATGTCCATAAAGTAGAGTGTAATAACTATTTATGAATATTTAACTATTTCTCAGACATTTTGTATTACTAAATTTAATGAATGAATGAAAAGTTTTTCTAATAATTAAAGTGCGTTTAGAATTTACTCAAGCCCTCGAACTAATGTGAATTGAAGAGTAAAGATAGAGGGGTCTTTCAGACAAACCCTTCTGAAATAGTTCATAAAGTTATTCATAGTCTTAAAATCATTAGGCAATCGAGTCTGATTTTGACTGTTATGTTAAACCATAGGATGCCGGTCTCGGGACATGGGACTGGAGACTCTAATGGTTGACCTATATATGTTATTGAACATGTTGAATATACTAGTAACAAATTAGTTTGGAGCAATGCCGTTTATCTAGCTCAAAATCTAATTATTACACATTAAGGGTATTTTCATAATTACCTTAACCTTAAGGTGATTACAAAACTTGACCTAGTTAGTTACGATCCTTGATCTACTAAAGGGGTGAGTTTGAATTGCCAAACAATACATCGGTTGTTGGGATCGTGATTCAACTATGTTAGAGTCGCGTAATTCACAGATATGAAAATTCGTGGTCAGATTGTAAATTGTAACAATATCACCTTATGTTTTATTGATGGTGTATGAATAAATTAACGTGGCCAGGTACTCGATGAAATGAATCATTGAATAAAACATGGTGCATTGTACGAGACAATTCACTATTATATTTTTTTTATTCACAGTCAATAAATGAGTTAAGGAAATAATAACAAGAGGGTAAAATAGTAATTTTACATCTCACTCTAGTTACTGATATTCACAAAGGTTAATATGTTAAAATATTTTATGGACCGTGAAATAAGATAGTATATTTACACCAACAGAAAATGTAGAGCGCATGAATCTAGAGTTGATTTGACATCGAACCTATAATGGAGTCATAAGATGTCTGGATTAAATAGGTTGAGAATTTATAAAAATAAATTTATCTGGTATTTAAATCATATAACTTTATTCATATGGGTCTATTCGGTCTTAAGGGTATCTCATGAGGGCAGGAATAGAAGAAACAACATCAGTTGGACCAAAATGTGTTTTGGGCCAAGGTGTATCTCCTGAACTCATATGTGATCGGTGTTGTCACCTTATTAGTGAAGAACAATTAATTAATATTCAAATAAATTAATTTATTATTTTCTAATTATTAAATAATTAGTAAATAAAAAAATTAATTAATTAATTGATGGAGTTTGATTTAATTTATCAATTTAGATTGATAAATTTGAATACAACATTGACTCTAAGGGAATATGGAAATTTTCATCAATAGCTAATAATATGGGGGTAAATTTTTGGCAATTTGGCATATAGGGGTATATGTGAAAATTTTATAAATTATTATATCAGTTATGGCATTAGGGTTGCCCCCTTAAGTGTGTTGACACAACTCTAACAACACAGAGTAGAAAAAAGTTTATCTCTCCCCCTCCTACTGTTGTCGCCGAATTCATCGAGGAAGAAAATAATTTTTTCTTCCTCAGTTGTTTTGAGAGCATACACTCAGTTCCTAAAAACATCCTTTAGAAATATACTTTTAAATCCAATGAGTGTTTGTTGTATCGAAGACTAATTAAAGTTCTTGGATTTGAAGATCGAAGAACCTGAAGCATTTAATAAGAATTTCACCAATTCGGAAAGTTTCCGATACAACGAAAAGGCAAAAACCGTTTCTACCTCCTTCTAAATACATCCAATCTAAATATGCATGATCTGTAGTTTGGTTTAAATGTTTAGTACAATTTAATATTTTTTAGAAAATTTTTTATACTCTGCCCACAAACCGTTCATGGTTCAAAGATATTTTCTTTAAATTTTAAAACATTATCCAACAATTCACGCATAGAAATACTTTTCTTCACCTTGGTTGTCATGTAGCTCCTAGTAGTCTCATGATGACTTTGATCAGGCTACTGCCCAAACATCCTGTATAAAGATTCCATAATCACATAGGCGGTTTCCATGCTTTCATGCTTGGTTCTCAAAACATTATTCATGCTCACAAGCATGTATCACTTAGCTTTAATGTTGTTGAATCCAAGCATCAAATTTGTCCTTAACATTCTTAGGCGCATTGGCAGCGGACTCCTCAGTACATTCCTCAGTGAGAATAAATTTGCGATTCTCACAAATTAAAATCAAGTTTAAATTTGACTTTCATCTTATGAAGGTATCACCATTAAATTTTTCAAGTGCAAGTAAAGCAGTAATAGAGTTGCCTATGGTAGACATAATAACAACTAAATAATAAAACAATCACAATTCAATATAATTGAAATAAATATCAAGAATTCAGACAGTTTACGGATACTTGAATGTAATATATTATACACATAAATTTAATATATTATACACATAAATTTAACAGCCTAACAGTTAATGTGTAGCCTTAGGATCGGTCATATTAATTTAAAACTATCAATGAGACATTCTCATCCTAATTAATTAAAACTCAAAATATCTCAAATTTTCTCTTTTAACAATAATGTATCGCTATTTGGTCAAGTCATAA
Organism: Datisca glomerata; assembly: GCA_003255025.1. NCBI lineage: Eukaryota > Viridiplantae > Streptophyta > Magnoliopsida > Cucurbitales > Datiscaceae > Datisca > Datisca glomerata. Next base: position 555,292 of record QANY01002976.1, read on the forward strand.
TTATTCACTCAAAGCTTAATTGTGAGTTTGTGAGTTAACACATTATTTCAAATTCCATGACTTGATTTAAAATATGTCGCCTTAAGGTCGGTCAAAACTAAACTACATCACTTAGTCATATCTTTTTAAGAAGTTCAACATTGGTATTGATACAGCTCGAGGCCCACACTATACCTCACAGTGTTGTACTAATAATGGAGATAATATGTTACATTGATATGTCAACTTTCTCCCATTCACTATTTTAGGATAATGTGTTTCTACTTTTACTGATCAATTAATTCCAAATTAATTACTAGTTAAAATAACTCTATGAATGTAAAATTAACAGTTAATCCAATCTAATTGGTCTAAGTTTATCTAACCTTCTAAAGAGCCTAAGTCAAAATTAGCTGAACTTAAAATAACTAATTAATTACATTCATCAAACTTTAATAAAACTCTTTTAATAAAGTTGGTTATCCTAAAAGTTACTATAACCTTAAAAGTGGTGTGATTACTAAGTTTTAACTAATTAAAACCTAGCAGTTTACATGCAATAGATTTTTCAAATTAATTCATATAAACATATTAGAAAAATCATAATCAATCATGTTTCTACAAATAAGATACATGATTTAAGTGTTAAATAAATATATAGCATGTGATCGACTAATACATAGTCATGTTACCAATTAAATCAATAAATAGTTATTTAACAATTAAATAAATAAATGATGAACATAGTGGCTATTGGGTATTTCTAGATTACAATCTTTAAAAAATAGAAATAATTATAAAGAGAATTTCAAGAATACATATTTTCTAAATAGCTCATTCTCCACCAGAGGTCCATCTTCGTAATCTTCAAGCTCTGATCAAAACCTTTTTAATTAGGATAAACTATTGTTCCTAATTAAATAATCACATTAATCAATCTTTTAAAATTAATTGAATTTGATAGTTAAAAAATAATTTGATTACTCATCAAACTTGGGTCAAACCCAATCAATTAATTAATTTTAATTTTTAAAAAATAATTAAAATGGATAATTATCCTTTTAAAAATCAAATTTCAAATTTTAAAATTCAAAACTCAAATTTTAAAATTCAAATTTCAAAATTTCAAAAATTCAAATTCAAAATTTAAAAGATAAGGATAGGATTTGGGTTTTCACGACACATTACAGGGATACGGTAAAATGGTATCAGGGTTTCTACAAAACTTCTCTTGTAGTAACAATAATTACCACCGATGATAGGACTCTCCCACCGCCACCATCCACCGTCGTCACCACTGCCATCAACCATCGCCAGCGTCCTTCACGACGACGGCCGCTAGCACCACTACCAGCAGCATCTCTGACGCTGATTTTTTCGGCGACGACAGTGCTAGAAATTCAATTTCTGGTGCCGATGCCAGAATACCTTTTTTTTCTTCCTCGTTCGTCTAGCAAGTTTTTCGTCTTCTCACAATCAGATGAAATCTAGAGATTTTAGAAAATAAATCAAAGACATTTTTTCACAGAGCACATAAAATAAATCAAAGACATTTTTCTGTCTCTAGATGTACTCAATACATAAAATCTAGAGATTTTAAAGAATGACTATTGTGAGACAAAACTATTAACGAAAAACAATTAAAAGTTTTTCACAGAGCTTTTTTATTAACTTTTAATCTCAGATAGCTTTACCCCCGATTGCAACTGTGTCGTTAGCACACTGAAGCCTATAGAATAATATCAATATATTTTCTAGATAATAACATATTAGATTTTTTAGAGATTTACATAAAATTATAAATTAATTATAAATGTGCAACTGAAGTCAGACCCACTATAATTGTACAACACTATAGTGCCACATGACCTCTAGTGTGCCTTAAGGAGTCATAGTGCCTCACGACACTGTAGTTTCACGGCACTGTTGTAGTGTCATAAGGCAGTATAGTGTGTCACGTCCGACTATAGCATCACGTGACACTATAATAGTCCATGATAATTTCTGATTCAAAATCAGTTATTGACATATGGTAGTCCAACATGCCAAGTGACAATTTCTACAAATTTATTATTTATTTTAATCAGATAAATATTTAGATATTAATTAATTTAAAAATTAACTTATCAGATCATCCATGTCAACTAGCTTATATGTTTGTTCAAGCAACAGATTTAGTTTATTTAAAATTTGAATTATTTATCTCATAATAATTAAATATTATCTAATCTCATAAATTAGATATTTTGTCTCACTTATTGATTAAGACAAAATTAATATATACTATTATTTAATGATAATTTCTATAAATTACATTAAATAATTTAATTAATTAATTTATAATTAATTAATCATACATAATCATCTCATAATTATATACTTACCTCAGAAATATAATTCTTTTTACAAGTCAGTCATTTTTCATGTCCTGAAATATTCACACTCTAGACTATGTAGTATAGAGGTGACTTGGGGACCATGGACCCATAATTAAACTTTTTAATTAAATAATATGATTTATTAATTTTATTATTACTCTTATAAATATGAAATTGCATTCTTAGAGATTAGAGTGTATTTGCAGAGTATTCCCGTGTAGTCCACTGATATAATCATTTTATGTAATTATGTCGTCCAATTATTTGTTCGTAAATTAGAGTTAGTCAAAATTATAATTTTACCCTTCTAATTGCTTCTTGACCCTTAAGTATCATTAATTCACTAGTGAATGACTAATTTATAATCGTATTATAAATTAGGGCTCAATAATCATTCAGTTCTAGAATTAACACTTAAGGGAACCAATATACGACTCGTTAGGAAAGCTTGAATTCTAAATCTTGTAAGATCATGTTCCCAGCCATCCATATCACTGAATCATCAAAATAAAAGTCATTATCGTGTTTTACAAACAAACCTTAACGAGTGAATCAAAAGATCCAGTAGACATGCATAAGAGTTCATGATTACTCAAGATTTAAAGTGATCTACATATGATCATCAGATTAATGTATATTAAATTTTTATGTTAAATGTCAAGTTAATAAAAATATTAATCGACATCTTTCCTGTCATATATAATCTTATTATATAAAGTACTTTTACTAAAATGCATATCCACATCAATTATATTGATCTAGATCACATACATTCATAATGCTTAGTGAACTGTACTAGCAACCATTCATTAAAGACTTCATATTTTAATATGTTGGTGACAATTTTATTTATTATCTATGATCTTAATTTTATCGTAATTAAACACGATCATAGTCTCATTAATGAATATGAAATTTTCAGATATTTATATATAAATTATTCAACAATAATTTAAAAGAACAATTAGAAGAAATTTTTTTAATTTCATATTAAAATTGTCTAAACACATGCTTTAAGTGAACTATGGCCAACAGTTAGTGCCCCATTACCTGCTCTACCACACACTTGATAGGTAATCCTTTTTCTATACATGCCACCTCTGCCCCTTCTTCCACCATTAAAATTCCCATGATTACCACCATTAAAATTTCCTCCTCTTCCTCTACTAGAATTCCTAGGGCTGAAGCCTCCATTACCATGACCAAAACCATCATTCTTTCTTCCAAAATTACTTCCTGCATAGTTTGCTGACATTGAGTATTTGACATCTAGCCTAGATTCAGAATTAATTCTTTCAATTCTACACTCATGGCTCATTAACCGAGCCTAAACTTCCTCTAGTGTAACATCATCACTTCTTGAGGTTATATTTATAACTATCGAGTCATACTCGAGTCTTAAACCATTTAAAATGTGAAGCATAAGATCCTGAGTACTCACTGGATTTCCAGCAGTAGTCAATGCATCATCTAGATTCTTCATCTTGTCGCAATAATCTGTAATACTCTGATTACCTTTCTTACTGGTTTGTAAGAGATTCTTCAACTGGATCATTCTTGCTCTCGATTGATTGGAGAAACTCTTCTCCAATGCCTTCCACAGATCCTTCGAATGACTATATTGCAGAATAGTTCTGAGAACTATCTCGGTCATAAACGAAGCAACCAACTCAAGAGCAGCTAGTCCTTCCTGATCTAAGTTATGTACTTTGGATTATCAGTACCATTAGCAAGTTTTTGCTGAGGGTTTTCCTGACTACTAAGCAGAAAAGAATCTAAGCTGTTTTCAATAATTGTTGGGATAACTTGAGCTAAAACAAAATTTTCTCAGTAATTATCCTTAACTTTCAAATACAAATATATCGATAGAAGCAACATAACAACAATACTAACTGTCATAACTACTCGTCTAACTAATGCTAACAACTGATTTAACTAACTTCTAAAGCACATGATTAGTGCATGAAGTGCATGGTAAGAGAGGTTAGCTAAGTCACTAGACTAGCTTAATTGATGCCTTAATCACGTTGCTGAGCTGGCTCGATTAGTGTCCTTGTCAGCATAAGTATTATCCTTGTCAAAAAGTGATCACATGTCATGCATGCGAACTTTTTAACAACATTTTCATAGAAATTTAAATAGATGAGGTTTTTTATTGACAGCAAAAATTTATGTACCAATATAGAAAATGTTAAGGTTTGATCAAAGTTCGGAAGATGTTAGGATATCCAATTTTAGGATATCCATCCATTTATATATATACTAGTTCCTAAAACGTGTGTTGCACATAATAAATCTAAAAAATAAAAAAAATTAATAACAATAATGCCTCAAAGAGGAAAAGTATTATACATAGAATAGTTGGATAGTGTAAAAAGAAATTATATATATAGAGCCTATATTAGATTTCGTTTATATATATATATATCTATTTGTTACAAATTCAAGTGTTTTATTATTATATTTTAACTAATAAAACTAAATTTGATTTTCATTTTATGTTTTTTCATTCAGTCTTCTTTTCATTTCATACATTTTAAGATATCTTATTTTAATAATTTATGTTGTACAATAAATTATATTAAGAAAAGTTTAATACAATCTAATAAAAGATGACATAACACGCATTAAAAATAAAAATGATACAAAGCCGTACTGAATATTCAACTATGAGGTACGTATACAACAATTTAAATATTTCTAATAGACAATATTGTTTAAAAAGTTAAAAGTATTATTAACCATTTAATTAATTATTAGTAATTTTTAATCTTAATGTCAATGAAGTCGGGCATTTCATTACATAATGAGGGTAATTGATGTCAAGATTGCCTCTTAGCCAAGATGACATAAAACGTAATTAAGAACAAAAATAATATAAAATGTTAGTGAATACTTAATTTTTAGGTACGTACATGATACTTTAAGAACTTTTTAAAAACAAATTGACAATAAAATGTCAATTATCATTTAATTCAAAACTAGTAATATTTAATTTTAATATTTATGAAGGATAATTAAAGAATTTCATAAATAGGAAGGATAATCAATGTCTAAAAATATTTCTCTACTCTTAGACCCATATATATATATAACACTGCTCTCTTTATTCTCAACCGAGCTCTATAATGTCATCACAGATAAGACTGTATTATATCCAACCTCTTCATTAGGGTCGATCTGATTGCACTTCACATTTAAGATAAATAAGATGATCCATAAACATATGATCTGACTTGAATCAATATACGTGGGAAGCTGAACTGATCATACGATGACACATACAAAAAACTCTTTGGTCTCCACATATTAGTATTTAGAACATTATTATGTATATCAAAAAACTCATTTTTTCCCCTTTTTCTGATCTATCTCCTCTTGTCATTTAGTCCTCCTTTCTTTTATAACGTATCCCTCTCTAGCCTAGTCATCATAAGGAGAGTTGACTACACTACAAATAGCACCTTTACAAACACATGCACTTACACTTGTCTTTCTTTCTTTTTGCATATTAACACAATAGCACACTACAACCACACCTCCTTCTCACGGTACTGGGCACTTTACTTCATCATGTTTTTGGAGTGCTCACGAGTGCTGAGGAGTGTATACGTGCACTTAGTACTATATTAAAGAGATTTAGAGGGGAAGCATTTAATTTCGCGTTTTATTCTTTAAACTCCTACACAATATATTATCAATTAAAAAAGAACTTTTCACTTCTTTTTTATTAATTGATTTACATAATATAACTTTATAAATAGTTTATAATTAAATATTTGTTATGATGTTATGTAACGGAGCACTGATGTGCGAAATTGAATGTTTTTAGATCATTAGTAATTTTTAAAATAGATATATGTAATACTTACATACAATTGATTTCTTAAAACAATTCATATAAGCATATTAAAAAAGTTCTAATCAATCATGTTTCTATTAATGAGATGTATGATTAAATAAAACTGTGTGAGATTTCATGTATGACATGTGATCGACTAATGTATGGTCATATTATCAATCAAATCAATAAACATTTATATAATAATTAAATAAATAAATGATTAATAGAGTGACCATTAGATATTTCTAAATTACAACCTTTGAAAAATAAAAATAATTACAAAAAGGACATCAAGAATGTATATTTCTCAAATAGTCATTTCTCCACCAGAGGTCCATCTTCGTAATCTTCAAACTTTGATCAAAACCCTTTAATTAAGATAAACTATTTTTCTCAATTATATAATCTCATTAATTAACCTTTTAAAATTAGTGAATTTGCAATTAAAAAATAATTCAATGACTCATCAAACTTGAGTCAAACCCAATTAATTAATTAATTTTAATTTTTAAGAAAAATCAAAATGGATCATTATCTTTTGAAAAATCAAATTTCAAAATTCAAAATTTCAAAAATTCAAAATCAAATTTTGAAATTTAAAAGATAGGGTAGAATTTGAGTTTTCGCGACACATCGCAGGGATAGGGTAACACGGTATCAGGGTTTCTGCAAAACTTTTCTTGCAGTAACAATAATTACCTCTGACAATAGGACTCTCCCACCACCGCCCCCTTCCACCGCCATCACCTCCGCCATCAACCACCATCGGCGGTCCAATCGCCGCTGGACTACGGCGCCAGAATTCATTTGGAATTCCTATTTTTTTTCTTCCTCATTCATCTCGTGCGTTCTTCATCCTTGCGATCAGAATTTTATAACATGATATATAAAATAAGATTATAAAAATTCATATGCTCAAAACAACTTACACAAGATCTAAGGAAAAAATAAAGAATAAAGTCCAAACTCAAAAGTCACCATACAATTAACGATTCATCGTTAACCATACATTCAAAAACTAAACCATCCACTCATTCATACATATAAAAATATATACATTATGAACAAAGCAAGAACACCCACACAGTATTTAATATAAAAATATATAAAGACCGCTTTGATACCAATTATTAGAATCCATGGCGACATGCAGCGGAAGGCGTGGTGGTGTTTTAAAAATAATTTTCAAATGATAAATGATCGCATCGTCACAGATCCCAAAGATGAAAACTTTTTAATTGAAAAATGCTTTTTCAGATCTGATCCATTATATATTTATATATTAAATCAAAGACATACATGGATACAAAATATACATCTTGTAGTTCAATAAAGCGTCATTGCAATACAACGAACTTGCTATCCCACAAACGATAGACTTCGAGATCCACACTACGATCTTACAAGCAAATCTTCAACACACCAGGACGTATGTGAGTACATAAAATATATCAAGAATACTTTTTTGTCCCTAGATGTACTCACCACATAAGATCTATAGGTTTTTTTAGAATGATTAATTTGTGAGATGAAACTCTAATCGAAAAATAAGTAAAAGTATTCACAAACCTTTTTTATTAACTTTTAATCTCAGAGAGTTTCACCCCTGATTACAACTGTGTTATTAGCACATTGAAGCCAATAGAATAATATCAATATATTTTCTAGATAATGACATATAAGATTTTTTAGGGATTTACATAAAATAATAAATTAATTACAAATGTGCAATTGAAGTGGGACCCACTGTAATTGTATAAAACTGTAGTCCCGTGAAGAGCCACAATGCCTCACAGCACTGATGACTCACGACACCACGGTAGTGTTGTGAGGCACTATAGTGTGCCACATTTTCACTGTAGTGTCACGTGGCACAACAGTAGTTCATGTTAATCTCTGATTCCAAATCAGTGATTTACATGTGACAGTCCAATATGCCACGTGACAATTTTTTAAATTTATTATTTATTTTAATTAGATAAATATCTAGATATCAGTTAATTCAAAATTCACTTATCTAATCTCCCAATAAATTATCTTATTTGTTGAAATTAAATAATATTAAATCATTTTGAGATAAAGACTTGATTTAATTTATCTAATCTATTAATCAACAAATAAGATAATTTATTGGGAGATTAGATGAGTGAATTTTGAATTAAAGACCCACGGGCATGAAAAGAAACCCATGAAAAACACTCACAAAAATGTAAAGAAGGCGACAAGTACCATTTGACCATTCAGAGTAGAAAAATAACGAGTAGAAGACCAAGAAGAGCACATAGCAAAGTGTACGAGAAGAGCGCATACCAATTGGGGAGCACAGACTGAGAAGGGCAAAACTCACGATCACAAATCAGAGCACAGACCAAGAAGAGCACGAGCACAGAAGAGCATAGACCAGATCACGAGCACGAGCACAAAGAAAATCACAATCAAAGAACCCATGAGCATAGCCCAAGAAGAGAAAGAGTAGCAAAACTCACGATCAGAGAACATGGCAAAGCGTCAAATCCAATGCCCAGAGAAGAGCCCCTCTAATTGCAGAACCCACATCAAAGCCCACGATCAGAGCAAACTCAATGAGTAGAGCAAAAGGGATTGTTGAATCTCTAATTGTCGAAAATGAACCCCTAATTGTAGAACTCCTAAAAGACGAACCCTAATTGTAGAAGACCAAGAAGATCATCGAAGACGGCATAGATATAACTTTGATTATCTATGCTGTAGAGAGAGATTTTAAAATAATATGGATAATTATAAAATCATAATTTTATGATGGAATCATTTCTTAGACATGTGATAAAATGATTAAATAAAATCAATTTTTTTATTATTGAAAGAACAATGCAAGATATAACTTTGATTATCAGTTTTTCAATTTTACACATCTTACTTTATATGCATTATATTTTAAGCAATAACAAATTTACGATATACAAAATAGTTAAAACTTATATTCTTGAACTTTCTATTTGTCATTATATAATTAATTTTATATATAACGTACAAATCAATGGGGTCAAATCTCACTGAGCATAACATAGTCTATTCACTGTTTTTCCCCACATAAATCAATCTCGAATCAATTATTATTGCACTTTACATTTAAGATAAATAAGATGATTCATAAACATATGATGTGACTTGAATTAATATACTTGGGAAGTTAAGCTGATCATACGATGACACATATAATAAACTCTTTATTCTCCACATAATAGTATTTAGAACATTATTATGTATATAGGAAAAACTCATTGTTTTTCCCTTTTGAAGATTGTCTCCTCTTGTCATTTGGTCCTCCTTTCTTTTATAACTTATCCCTCTCTAGCTTAGTCATCATAAGGAGAGTTGACTACACTACAAATAGCACCTTTACAAACACTTGCACTTACACTTGTCTTTCTTTCTTTTTGCATATTAACACAATAGCACACTAAAATCACACCTCCTTCTCACGGTACTGGGCACTTTACTTCATAATGTTTTTGAGTGCTCACGAGTGCTGCGGAGTGTATACGTGCACTTAGTACGTGTAAGTAGGTGTAAGTAGGTGAAAATTACATCTTGTACAATAGGTTGTCTATCGTTTGATTAGCACTTGCACTCTTCTACTCCGGGAGATCAAAATTTTATACATATCACATGCAATAAACGTGTACTATATTTAGTACTATATTAAAGAGATTTAGAGGGGAAGCATTTAATTTCGCGTATTCTTCTTTAAACTCCTACACAAATATATTATCAATTAGAACTTTTCACTTCTCTTTTTCTAATTGATTTACATAATATAACTTTATAAATTAAATATTTGTTATGATGTTATGTAACGGAGCACTGATGTGCCAAATTGAATGTTTTTAGATCATTTTGATACAATGAATGTTTGATTTTCAATTAAAAATAAACTTTTATTAGTAATTGTTTAAAATAGATATATGTAATACTTATATTATCAAAAAAATGAAAGTTATTATGAATTTAGAGAAGATGTTAATCTATGTTATGATATTATGTGTTGATACCAGAAATCTCAACAACACATGCTCCCCTCTTGACTTGGAAATCTGCAAAACACAAATAAATAACTCAAAGAACGTGGAGAACCAGGGGGTCAGGGAGGGGGGTTTCCTAGTCTAAGGGCATCTGGTATCATGGTAGAAATTTGGCTGAATTTTCTTAAGAGCAAAATATCTTACCTACTTCTGGAGCAGGTGGGGGGCTTTTATACCTGAGGTCCCTTGGGAAGAATCATATAGGAAAAGTTTAAGTGGATGTCTAACCTGACTGGATGGGTGTGAGGCGGCATTTAATGTCATTGTCTCCCGAGCAGACATGAAGGGATGGTTATTAAATATTGAGGAGTGCATAGGTGCACTTTTTAAAAACAATTTGATTATATATTAGTATTTATTTAATCTTAATATAAATGAAGTTGGGAATTTCATTACATAGTGAGGGAAATTGATGTCAAGATTGCCTCTCAGCCAAGATGCCATAAAACGTAATTAAGAACAAAATTATACAAAATGTTAGTGAATACTTAGTTTTTAGGTACGTACATGACAATTTTAGAACTTTTTAAAAACAAATTGATAATATTGTCCAAAATGTTAAAAATGCCAATAATCATTTAATTAAAAGCTAGTAATATTTATGAAGGATAATTAAAGAATTTCATTAAATAGTAAGGGCAATCGATATCTAAAAATATTTCTCTCTCTTAGTCTCATATATATAAATAAATAACTATATACATATAACACTGCTCTCTTTATTCTCAACCGAGCTCTATAATGTCACCACAAATACTAGAGGGAACCCATGCGGCCATTTAGATGGAGATCAAATATGATCTCTAGTATTCTGATATTGAGTTAACTAAGACTGTATTATATCCGACCTCTTCATTAGGGTCGATTTGACTACACTTTACATTTAAGATAAATAAAATGATCCATAAACATATGATCTGACTCGAATTAATATATGTTGGAAGCTGAGCTAATCATACCATGACACATATAATAAACTATTTATTCTCCACATAATAGTATTTACAACATTATTATGTATATAGGAAAAACTCATTATTTTTCCCTTCTGTGGTGTCTCCTCTTGTCATTTGGTCCTCCTTTCTTTTATAACTTATCCCTCGCTAGCTTGGTCATCATAAGGAGAGTTGACTACACTACAGCTACACTACAAATAACACCTTGACAAATACATGCACTTACACTTCTCTTTCTTTCGTTTTGCATATTAACACATAGCACACTACAATCACACCTCCTTCTCACGGTACTGGGCACTTCGTAATGTTTTGGAGTGCTCACGAGTGCTTATGAGTGTATACGTGCACTTAGTATGTGTAAGTAGGTGAAAATTACATCTTGTCAAATAGGTTGTTTATCATTTGGTTAGCACTTGCACTCTTCTACTCTAGTTAGGAGATGAGATTTTATACATGCAATGAACGTGTACTGTATTTAGTACTATATTAAAGAGATTTAGAGGGGAAGCATTTAATTTCCTGTATTACTCTTTAAACTCCTACACAATATATTACAAACTAGAACTTTTCACTTCTTTTTATTAATTGATTTACATCATATAACATTTTAAATAGTTTATAGTTTAAATATTTGTTATGATGTTATGTAACGGAAAGCTGATGTGCGTGAAATTGTATTTTTCGAGATTATTTTGATACAATGAATTTTTATTTTCAACTAATAATAATTTCTTTATTAGTAATTTTTAAAATAGATATATTTAATACATATATTATCAGAAAAATGAAAGTTCTTACGAATTTAGAGAAGATGTTAATCTATGTTGTGGTATCATGTGTTGATTCCAGAAATCTCAACAATACATATGCTCCTCTCTTGGCCTGAAAATCTGCAAAACATAGACAAGGAACCCAAAGAACGAGGAGAACCGGGGGGGGGGGGTGTTCTTAGCCTAATGGTCATTGATGCCTAAGTCAGTATCCTGATATAAATTTGGTAGAGTTTTCCTAAGGGCGGAATATCTTACCTTCTTCTAGAGTAGGTGGGGGGAGGGATTATACCTGAGGTCCCTTCAGAAGAATCGAGTAGGAGAAGTTTAAGTGATGCGACGTCTGACCCTGATTGGATGGGTGTGAGGCGGCATTTAATGTCGTTGTCTCCTGAGCTGGCATGAAAGGATGATTATTAAATGTTGATGTGTTCCCTGAGTGATTGAATGGGGGCTGATATGACACTTCATAATGACGATTGGACTTGTTGGGCGTTCAGGTGGAATATGAGGACTTCACGTGTGACTTTACTTTCGACGAACAATGGTGATGATGACATAGAGAGTTAGCCAAGATTCTTTCACGGGCCTTATCCTTATAGCTTTTCACCTGCTCTAGCAGGTGTAACCCGAGCTTCCTAGAAACTGACCAAGCTAGGTAGATTCCTCTTTCAGAGTGCTCGAGCCCTAAAGCCTTTTCCTATAGTGAACCTCTAAACATAGTAAGCATGTAGTGCCATGTTACTCGTAGTTAAAGAATACCCATAACAGTTGTCCCTAGTCGAGGATTTGGGGGGTCATGTCTGCCTAGGCATGAAAACTCCTTTATTCAAATTATTTGTCCGAGTTGGCTCTATGTGGTGAGATGCTAAGGGTTGTGTTTGTCTCAAGTAATCCACACTTGTGTTTGATTCTCATTCACTCAAGAGGCCCATGGTGTCAAATTACATGCATAACAGTCCTTTAACATGCTTGCCTGCACGCGTGCATACTCTCACCTTTATTAAGATTCTTTATCATTCATTCTTTGAGAGTTATGACAACGATGGCGTGTGGGCGCGTGAAAAGGAGGGTGAGAATCGTGAGGCCTGATTTATTGATGCGTCACCTTACTTTTGCGGACGCGTGAGTGACATTTGGTCTCCCGAAACTGTCTCATTGGTTCACGAAATGGAAGCTCCTTGGGCGTGGGGTTTCCTCAACAGTCTCGATGGTTGTTTGTTTCAAGGACGATAAATGAGCGGTTTCCTTCTTCAAGGCCTATAAATGAGCGGTTTCCTCCTTCATTTCCTTTACCCTTGCTTTCCTTAGAGAAATGGGATCCTCGTCAACCCCCATTCTTGCCCCTAATTCTTCTTTCCTTTTTGCGAGAATAGAAGTTCTCCTCTTTCAAGGGCGCCCTTTATTTTGGAGGCTTCGTTTCAAACTTCTTTCGATTTTCCTTTACGTGGTATTTGCCTCCCTCCTCGTTGTATTTTAATACTCGTGCCTCAAGGTCACTGATTTTCAATATGTCATGGCTTTCTCACCGTCGATGATGCTGTGTGGTAAGTCATTCTGCTCGCAACCCAACAAGTAGTCTTGACATTTTATCCGTAATAAAGTAACTTTACCGGCTATAATCTATCTCCCACTTTTTGCCTCACCATTCGAATCCTTTTACTAGATGATTCCTGGCAAAGCTGATAGGCGTAGAAGGTCAAGCTTGGTCTTCAAAGGATATCCTCCGGGGGCAATTTTGGCTGGCCAAAGTGTGTGTAATAGTTCTTTCACTTACAGCGTTCAGGGTGATGTCGGACCCGAGCACGTCTGCTTCCTTCTCTTTCTCACTCTATGGGAGAGATTGAAGCTTTTCCGTCTTCCGTGTTGAGGGACATATCGCCTAGAACGAGTGTAACATGATGACTCAGATTGAGTTCCCTTTTTGGTCGACTCGGTGAGAGCATCAGACTAAGTCATCGTGATCCTAAACTTTCAGCCAAAGAGCGACCAGAGCCCCTAAGACTTTAAAGAGTTCATGAAAGTTGTGGAAACCCTACAACAACCATCCCAGATGTTGTGGGGTCTCTTTTACCTTTGGGTCAACCTGAGGAGGGGGTTCCTGTAACTTTTTATTTTCCTCTATTTGTAATCTTTCCTTCTCAATAATAAGAATAAATTTTATTCAATAGCTCTGACTCTTTTCTTGTTTGGGTTCTGCTCTTGTTTATTTCCTATATGTTATAACCTTCGTATTTACATAAACTTGGTCGTCAGTCCCGAGCTTGGATAAACTTTAAGTAATGAACTCGATTTTTTAAGTAATTGATCCTTCAGTAAATGAAGCATTTCTTTTACTTCCACTGAGTTTTAATTTGGTCCAGATGAGACCTTAATCTTTTCTCCGTTCTTGCTTCTTTGTGATCTCAAGTTGTGAATGTTCTAAGTACTAATGTCTACTGACCTTAGTTGCAAAGTTATCATGATCTCAAGCTTGAATGAGCCTCATCAATCTCTTTTTTAATCATCTAAATATTAGCATTAATGTCCCCGAAAATCTCTCAATTCCATTTGCGAATAACTGTTTTGAGATGGTGAAGTTTTTGAATAACCACAAGAAAAGAAGGGCCATGAACTCTTAAACTCCAAGAAGGCTTAACAATGGCTTGAAAATCATCATGATCAGTCAACAGAGCCTTAAAACGAAAAGGTCTTTGAACAATAGATGAAAATTTCATAAAGAGCAATTAAAAGAAGACAATGATCAAAATTATGATGAGAAAGCACTAAACATGAAACCTCCTCCTTCAAATTGAAATAACTCATACTGGCCAAGCCTTTATCCAGACGTTGTTCAATATGATTAGAGGTCCTATTTCCCCTACTCCATGTAACTTGATTGCTTTTCGTATGAATAGGGAATAAATGACTATCTTCTAAAGCAATATGAAATTCGTCACAAGAAGACCTAAAGAGAGGCGACCACCTTGTCTTTCATGAGCATCCAAAATAGCATTAAAATATGGCATTACAATCGAACGTGGAGGGGATGACGGTGAAAGAGAATGCATGGTGTTCCATAATAAACGACGTTGATTTTTAGAGACACTAGCATATATAAAAAAAGAACATCACTGCATCAATGAATTTGCGTAATAAGACATATTAACAAACTGCTCTGAAAAAGAAACCAAATCAACTCAATTAGTAGTAAGCACCCATAACATTAATAGAAACTGACTACATACCAATAGAAGTCCAGTAATTTGAATCAAAATTATCAAAAAACACCATGGGTTCCATAATTTATAAAAAGAAGTAGGATGATGGGAGTGGCAGAGATATCTCAATCCCTCAACAATTCTAGTCAAGGAACTTAATCATTTAGAAGCTTTAGAATTATGTCTTTGAGCATTTTTAATCCTCTGAAGCCTATCAGCACTGACTTTCATTCCAGAAGCTAAAGAATCACAAATGGCATCTGGGGTTGGCTGCCGTTAACAGTAATATTCATTTTAGCCATAACATTTGAGTGTCCGTATGAAGAGGTATTTGAATCCTTCTCATGAAGACTAATTCTATCATCTTTAAGCATAAGAGATTCTCCCAAAATATCCTCTGAAGTCGAAACAATAACATTAGAATTCTAAAAATTAGATTCCCTTGGAATATCTGACAAATATGAATTATTAATAACACCATCAGCGATAGACTTCTTTCTTCGAAACATTAACATCTTCCATCTCAATATTATTATGAAGAGTACGAAGAGAGTCAAATGTGTTAGAAACGGGAATTGAATAATAAGTCCTATGAACATGCGATATTCTATGTATGTTTAAGATCTACCCTAGATTTGCAAGCCCTTCTCCTTGACATTTTCTAGAGTTTCTTATCACGTCTATAGACTCGACCAAATGGAGAAGAAGTGTTGGAATCAGCAACGACGCAAAACGGAAGGCGTGGTGGTGTTTCATAAAAATTATAAAATGATAAACAATCGCATCATCGCAGATCTCAAATACGAAATGTTCTTAATCGAAAAATACTTTTTCAGAGTAGAACCATTATATATTTATATATTAAATCAAAGACATACATGGATATAAAATATACCTCTTGTAGTTCAATCAAATGCCTTTGCAATACACCGATCTTGATATCCTACAAACGATAGACTTCGAGATCCACACCACAATCTTCTAAGTCAATCCTCAAATACACTACGACATGTGTGAGCACGTAAAATATATCAAGAATATTTTTCTGTCTCTAGATGTACTCAACACATGAGATCTAGAGATTTTTGAGAATGATTAATTTGTGAGACAAAACTATGATCGAAAAACAATTAAAAGCTCTTTACAGAGTTTTTTGATTAACTTTTAATCTCAGAGAGTTTCACCCCTGATCGCAACTGTATTATTAGCACATTGAAGCCAATAAAATAATATCAATATATTTACTAGATAATGGCATATCAGATTTTTAGGAATTTACATAAAATAATAAATTAATTACAAATGTGCAATTGAAGTGGGACTCACTGTAATTGTACATCATTGTAGTGTCACACGGCACTACTGTAGTGCCACACGGCACCACTGTAGTGCCACGTGACACTACATTAGTCCATGTCAATCTCTGATTCAAAATCAGTTATTGACATGTGCCAATCCAATATGCCATGTGGTAATTTTTTAAAATTTTTATTTATTTTAATCAGATAAATATTTAGATATCAGTTAATTCAAAATTAATTTATCTGATCTCCCAATTATGATTGATTATTTGTTAATTAATAGAACCAAATCAAATCATTATCTCGTAATGATTTAATATTATTTAATTTCATAAATCAAATATTTTGTCTCACTTATCGATCAACACAAAATTAACTGATACAATTATTTAATTGTAATTTTTGAAAATTTTATTAAATAATTTAATTAATTAATTCTTACTTAATTAATTTCATAAAATAATGTCATAATTATACATTTACCTAAGAAATTTAATTCATATTGCAAGTTAGTCATTTTCTCATATCTTGAATTATTCACACTCTAAACTGTGTAGTATAGAGATGACTTGGGGAGTATTGACCCATAATTCTATGCTCCTATAAATCAGATTATTAATTAAACTCTTTAAATAAGTAATCTTATTTATTAATTCTATTATTACTCCACTATAAATATGAAATTGCACTCTTAAAAACTATATAATATATTAACAGAGTATTCTCGTGTAGTCCATTGATATAATCACTTCATGTAGTTCTGTCCTCCAATTATTGGTTCATAAATTAGAGCTGGTCAAAATTATCGTTTTGTGCTTCTAATTACCTCTTAAATCTTAAGTATCATTAACTCACAAGTGCATGGTCAATTTATAATCGTATTATAAATTTGAGCTCAATAACCATTCAGTTCTAGAATTAACACTTAAGTGAACCAATATATGATCCGTTAGAAAAACATGGATTCTAAATATTGTAAGATCATGTTCCC
The DNA here is from genome assembly GCA_003255025.1 of Datisca glomerata. Classification (NCBI taxonomy): domain Eukaryota; kingdom Viridiplantae; phylum Streptophyta; class Magnoliopsida; order Cucurbitales; family Datiscaceae; genus Datisca; species Datisca glomerata. Next base: position 572,775 of record QANY01002976.1, read on the forward strand.
AGCCACCCATGTCACTGAATCTCCAAAACAAAAGTCAATAGCCTGTTTTACAAACAAATCTTAAAGAGTGAATCAAAATATTTAGTAGACATGCATAGAAGTTCATGATTACTCAAGATTCAAACTTATCTACATATGATCATCAGTTTTGATGTGTATTAAATCTTTATGATAAATGGTAAGTTAATAAAGATATAATCCACATCGGTTCAATCCTATATAATATGATTATATAAAGTACAATCACTAAGATTTTTATCTACATCAATGATTCGGATCTATATCACGTACATTCATAATGCTTAGTGAACCGTACTAGAAACCATTCATTAAAGATTTCATATTTTAATGTGTTACAGACTATTTTATCTATTGTCTACGATCTTAATCATCTTGTACTTATACAAGATCATAGTCTCATTAATGAATATTGAATTTTAAGATATTAGTTATCTAAATTATTCAACAATAATTCAAAAGAACAATTATAAGAAAAAATTAATTTCAAATTAAAAATGTCTAAACATATGCTTTAAGGGAACTATGTCCAACAATCTACCACTTGCCCTAAATCAAATGTGGCATCTCTCGCAACCCCATATTATGCACATGACCCTCAGATGACTTCGCAGTTAGTGTCTCGGTAAAAAGGACCAGTTAGGTTCTAATATGACATTCTCTTCATAACAGTCACATCACTTCGATGCACGATCTCTCTTATAAGATGATATTTCCAATCAATGTGCTTACCCTCTTGTGACTCCTCGATTCTTTGGAATTAGCTATTTCCCCACTGTTGTCACAGTACAGGATCAGTGGCTTGTCAATATATGGAACTATTTGTATATCAGTATAGAACTTTCTAAGCCATACCATTTCTTTTGCAGCTTCGTAAGTCGCTATATATTCATCTTTCATAGTGGAATCTACAAATACTGGATTGTTTAATACTTCTCCAGACTACAGCTCATCCACCTAGAGTGAATAATGATCTAAACATCGACCTTTGACTGTCCCTATCTAATTGAAAATCAGAATCAATATATCCAGTGGCGTTCATGTCTCCACCTGAATAAACAAACATATAATGTCTAGTTCTCTGAAAATACTTGAGAATATGTTTTACTGTAATCCAATGTTCTAAACAAGGATTTGATTGATAACGTCTGACAATTCCTACTTCATAACATATGCCTGGTCTTGTACATAATATTGCATACATTAGACTACTAACAGCTGAAGCATAATGAAAATTTATCATATCATCTTCCTCATGAGGTGTCCTAGGACACTGCTCCTTGGAAAGGGCAATTTCATGTATGGTCGATAAATGACCTTTCTTGAAATTTTTTAGAAAATCTCTCCAGCAGCTTATCAATATAAAATGCCTGAGAAAGTGCCAAGAGCTTGTTCTTTCTATCCATTAGGATTTGGATATCTAGAACATAGCTCGCCTCTCTCAAATCTTTCATTTGGAATTTCTCAGCTAACTACTTCTTACTTTTGACAAAGTTTCTACATCATTCTCAATGAGTAGCATATCGTCTACATAAAGAACTAAGAAAACCAATATCTTATCTTTGATAATTTATAAACACAAGTTTCGTCAACATTTTGCTCGAAGCCATATGATTTAATAATTTCATCAAATGTAAGATTCCAAGATCTCGATGCTTGCTTTAATCCATAAATGGATTTAAGTAACTTGCATGAGCTTTCCCCTTTTTCACGAATCCTTTTAGTTGCATCATACAGTTACTTTCTTCAAGAGAGCCATTCAGAAAAGGTGTCTTGACTTCCATCTATCATATTTCATAGTCTAAACTAGGGGATATTGATAAAAAGATGTGAATTGATTTTAAGATGGCAATGGAAAACAATGTCTATTCACAATCAACTCATTCCCTTTATGTATAGCCTTTGGCTACCAACCGTGCCTTGAAAGTCTCTACTTTTCCATTTGCACCTTTTTTTCTTGAAGATCCATTTACATCCAATGGGTCTGACATCTTCAGGTGGATCTACGAGTTTCCAAACATAATTGGTTCATGGCATCTTATCATCTATCCTTTTCAGGATCTTTTATCGGCTCTTAAAAGGTTAATTGATCTTCCTTATCAGTGTTAGACACTAGGACATGTGCCTCTAGTTCATAGCAAATAGGTTATCTTACAATCCTCCCACTACGACGTCGCACTGGGGTTTCCTGAACGGGAACATTGGCTTTTACGGTTTGTCGTTTATCAGTTAATGATGAAGGTGATCTGATCTCACCATATGCTAATTCTTCGAGAACTACTTTTCTCTGAGGTTTGTAGGTTTCCATATAGTCGTGTTCAAGGAAAGTAACAGTTGTCGATACAAACACCTTTTGATCATTGTGATTATAAAAGTACACACCTCTTGTTTCTGGAGCATAGCCAACAAATATACACACTTCAGACCTTGAGTCTAACTTTCCAGTCTTGGGTCTAAGAACGTGAGCTGGACACCCACATATAAAGAAATGAAGTAAACTAGATTTGGAACCATTCCATAACTCTAAGTGTCTTACTTAGAGACTTAGAAGGCACTACATTCAAAATGCAGGTTGTTGTTTGAAGTGCATATCCCCAGAATATGGGTGGTAGTGATGAGTAACTTAACATCGACCTAACCATATCCAATAGGGTTCAGTTTCTCCTTTCTGAAACATCATTTTACTGTAGCGTTCCAAGTGGTGTTAGTTAGGATAGAATGCCATACTTCAACAGGTAATCCTTGGATTCTAAATCCAACTGTTCACCACCTCGATCTGATCGAAGTATTTTCAAAGATTTACCTAATTATTTTTTAGCTTCAACTTTGATGTCTTTAAGCTTTCTAAAAATTTCAAACTTTGTATGCTCAATAAAAGTGACGAAATACTCATACCCACATTTAGCTTGCACATTGATCGGTCCACAGACATCACTATGTACTCTCTCAAGTGGGTCTTTGGCTCTTTGGCCTTTCCAAAGAAAGGTCACTTGGTCATTTTACTCTCTAGACAAAATTCACAAACTGGAAGAGTCTCAACTTTTAGTTCTCTCAAAGCACCATGTTTTGCTAACTGGTTTAATATATTTAGATTAATATGTCTCAACCTAAGATGTCATAGATATGTATCATTATCATGAGAAACACTTTTTCATTTAAACAATTTAATATTTAACAGACGTTCAGTCAGCTTAAGAATATACAGTCCGTTCGAAACTTTTGCATGACAAATATTGAATCCATTCTTCGAAATGATAAACTGGTTATTATTAAAGGAAATATCAAAACATTGCTCATGCAACAACGATAAAGAAATCAAATTTCTCGAAAAACCAGGAATAAAATAAATATTGTTCAAAATAAGAAAATAATTTTCAAAGCTTAAACGGACTGTCCCCAATGCTTTTGCTAACAGAAGCGCACCATTACCAACTCTCACTATTACCTCGCCATCAGCAAGTTCTCTTGTCGAATCAAGCATTTGCAAAGAAGAACATACATAATTAGTGGCTCATGAATCCAATATCCAAGATGACGATTCATATTCCACTAAATAAGCTACAAGTGCAAGTAAATCACATTTGCCTTTCTTTTTCAGCTCGGAGAGATACTTGCTACAGTTTCTCTTCCAATGACCTTCAACTTCACAGTGAAAATATTTTCCCTTAGGTTTGATATCACCTTTGTTCTTCTTGGCCTTGGGTGATTTTTTGGCTTTCTTTCCTTTTTTGTTCTTACTTTTGTCCTTAACATCATTCTTCTTCATTTTGTTATTCTCAACAACATTGGAAGAAGGTTTTTACTCAGTAACATTTTCCTCGCCCTCTTTGGTCATACTATTGTTGAGTGACTTAAAAGTCTGCAGTTCATTCAACAATTAGGTCATGTTGAGTTTCAACATGTTCATAACATAGTTGAAGGTGAACGCAGAAAAAACAAGTGCGAGGGATTCAAGTATAATGTTGACTTGAGTTCGCTCATCAATGTTAGCCCCATGTACTTCTTCCTCATGCATTATATTGATCATGTTAAAAACATGTTCACGCGTAGGAGTACCTTTCATCATCTTGGTTGTCATGTAGCTCCTAGTAGCCTCATGATGACTTTGATCAAACTGCTGCCCAAACATCCTCTGTAAAGAGTCCATAATCTCATAGGCATTTTTCATGCTTTCATGATTGGTTTTTAGAATATCATTCATACTCATAAGCATGTAGTACTTAGCTTTGTTGTTAGATTGAATCCAAGCATCAAACTTGTACCTAAGATTCATAGGGGCATTGGCAGCAGGCTCCTAAGGACATTCCTTAGTAAGAACAAATTTGTAGTTCATACAAATTAATATCAAGTTTAAATTTGACTTCCATCTTAAGACATTATCATCATTTAATTTCTCAAGTGCACGTAAAGCAGTAATAGGTTTGCCCATAGTAGATGTAATAATAACTGAAAAATAAAACACACATAACTCAATATAAGTGAAATAAATATCAAGAATTTGGAAAGTAAACGTGATGCATGAATACAACATATTAAACACATAAATTTAACATTTACTAATCCACAATAAGACAACCTAACAATTAATATGCCGACTTAGGGTCGATCGGATTAATTTTAGACTATCTATGAGACATTCTTATCCTTATTAATTAAAACTCAATATGTCCTATATTTTCTCTTTTAATAATAAAGCATCACTTATTTGATCAAGTCACAATTATCCACTCAAAACTTAATTGTGACATTGTCAGTGTAATTCATTATTTCAGATTCCATAACTTGATTTAGAATACGCCGGCTTAGGGTCGTTCAAAACTAAAGTACATCACTAAGTCCTATCTTCTTAAGAAGTTCAACATTGGTATTGATACAGCTCAAAACTTTCCCTAGGGGCATGAAAACAAAGCCATCTCGAGGCCTTCACTGTAGCTCACGTTGTTGTACTAATAGTTGAGATAATAGGTTACATTGACATGTCAACCTTCTCTCACTCACTATTTTAAGATAATGTGTTTCTATTTTAACTACTCAATTAATTTCAAATTTATTACTAGTTAAAATTAACCCAGTGAATGTAAAATTAACATTTAATCTAATCTAATTAATCTAAATTTATTTAAGCTTCTAAAGAACCTAAGTCCGGTGAACTTAGAATAACTAATTAATTACATTTATCAAACTTTAATAAAAGTCTTTTAATAAAGGTTGTTATCCTAAAGGTTACTATAACCTTTAGAATTATGTGATTATCAAGTTTTAACTAATTTAAACCTAACAGTTTACATATAATTGATTTCTCAAAATAATTCATATAAACATATTAAGAAAGTTCTAACCAATCATGTTTCTACTAATAAGATGCATGATTAAATAAAATTTTATGAGATTTCATGTATGGCATGTGATCGACTAATTCATAGTAATGTTATCAATTAAATCAATAAACATTTATATAATAATTAAGTAAATAAATGATTAATAGAGTAACCATTGGATATTTCTAAATTACAACTTTTGAAAAACATAAATAATTACAAAAAGGACATTAAGAATGCATATTTTTCAAATAGTCCTTTCTCCACGAGAGGTCCATCTTCCCAATCTTCAAGCTTTGATCAAAATCCTTTTAATTAAGATAAACTACTTTTCTCAATTAAATAATCTCATTAATTATCTTTTTAAAATTAATTGAATTTGTAATAAAAAATAATTTAATGACTCATCAAACTTGGGTCAAACCCAATCAATTAATTAATTTTAATTTTCAAGAAAAATTAAAATGGATGATTATCTTTTGAAAAATCAAATTTCAAAATTCAAAATTCAAAATTTCAAATATTCAAAATCAAAATTTCAAATTTAAAAGATAAAGTAGGATTTGGATTTTCGTGACACATATCAGGGATAGGGTAACACGGTCTCAGGGTTTCTGTAAAACTTCTCTTGCAGTAACAACAATTGCCTCCGACGATAGGACTCTCCCACCATCGGGCCCATCCACCGCCGTAACCTCCGCCATCAACCACCATCGGCGGTCCAACCGCCGCTGGACTACGGCGGCGCCGGCGCCAGAATTCATTTGGAATTCCTATTTTTTTTCTTCCTCATTTGTCTTGTGCGTACTTCGTCTTCTTGCAATCAAAATTTCACAACATGATATATAAAATAAAATTACAAAAATTCCTATGCTCAAAACAACTTACACAAGATCTAAGGAAAAATAAAGAATAAAGTCTAAACTCAAAATTCTCCATACAATTAACGATTCATCGTTAACCATACATTCAAAAAACAAACCATTCATTCATTCATACATATCAAAATATATACATTATGAACAAAGCAAGAACACCCATACAGTATTTAATATACAAATATATAAAGACTGCTCTATTACCAATTTTTGGAATCCGTGGCGACATGCAGCAAAAGGTGTGGTGGTGTTTTAAAAATAATTTTTAAAATGATAAATGATCGCATCGTCGCAAATCCTAAAGATGAAAAATTCTTAATTGAAAAATATTTTTTCAGATCGAATCCATTATATATTTATATATTAAATCAAAGACATACATGGATACAAAATATACCTCTTGTAGTTCAATAAAGCATCCTTGCAATACAACGAACTTGCTATCCCACAAACGATAGACTACGAGATCCACACTACGATCTTCCAAGAAAATCCTCAGCACAGTAGGACATGTGTGAGCACATAGAATATATCAAGAATACTATTTTTTTCCCTAGATGTACTCACCACATGAGATCTAGGGATCTTTTAGAAAGATAATTTGTGAGATGAATCTCTAATAAAAAAATAAGTAAAAGCTCTTCATAGAGTTTTTTTATTAACTTTTAATCTCAGAGAGTTTCACCATGGATTACAACTGTGTTATTAGTACACTGAATCCAGAATAAGATCAATATATTTTCTAAATAATGACATATCAGATTTTTTAGGGATTTACATAAGATAACAAGGTAATTACAAATGTGCAATTGAAGTAGGACCCGCTGTAATTGTACAACATTGTAGTGCCGTGAAGAGCCACAATGCCTCACAGCACTGATGACTCACGGTACCACTGTAGTGTTGTGAGACACTATAGTGTGCCGCATGTCCACTGTAGTGTCACGGGACACAACTATAGTGATTTACATGTGACAGTCCAATATGCCACATGACAATTTTTTAAATTTATTATTTATTTTAATTAGATAAATATTTAGATATCAGTTAATTCAAAATTTACTTATCTGATTTTTCAATAAATTATCTTATTTGTTGAAATTAAATAATATTAAATCATTTTGAGATAAAGACTTGATTTAGTTTATCTCATAATGATTTAATATTATTTAATTTCATAAATCAATTATTATATCTCACTTATCGATCAACATAAAATTAATCGATAAAATTACATAATTGTAATTTCCAAACAAACTTTAACGAGTGAATCAAAAGATCCGATAGAAATGCATCGGAGTTCATGACTACTCAAGATTCAGACTAATCAACATATGATCATCAGTTTTCGAATGGTAACTTAATAAAGATATTAATCCACATCAGTACAGTCCTATTAATCTGATTATATAAAGTACATTCACTAAGATGTCTATCCACATAAATGATCTGGATCTAGATCACATGCATTCATAATTCATACGAGCAACCATTCATTAAAGATTTCATACTTTAATATGTTGCGGACTATTTTATTCAATATTTATGATCTAAATCATCTCGTACTTACAAGATCATAGTCTCATTAATTAATATAAAATTTTTAAATATTTATATATATAAATTATTCAACAATAATTTAAAAGAATAATTATAAGAAAAAATGTAATTTCATTAATTTCAAATTAAATATTTCTCAACACATGCTTTAAGGGCATTATGCCCAACAAGAAGAACCAGCACCAGTCTTATCATAAGATTTTGCCAATTAAGGGTCATAATAAGAACTTTGAACTTGCATAACATCCTTCTCATTACCATGCCTATTATCATGAACATCATCTTACTCATGATAGTTTGAAGCCCATTTTCGTGGCCATTATCTGAATCATTAACCAAGTTATCATGAACAATATCCTCACAATCACGTCTTGAAATCCCAGATACTTTACGACTTTGGTCCCGACCATTTTTAGATATAGAACGAGCACAATGCTATGAATATATGAATCTATCATTCTATTAGAATTATTTAGACTACAATTGTTCAAATATTACAAAAGAAAAGCAAGTTGAGCAGAATAATAAAATATTTTCATAAACGACATTAATGAAAAAACTAAATCCTTCCACTTCAATTTAAAGAAAATCAGCCAAAGAATTTGGTAAATCCACATCAATAAGGAATATAGGCATAGTGACCAAAATCACCTTCAATAGTAGTTTTATCAAGTTTTATAGTAATATCGATACCAGAAGCAATGTCCGAGAGAATCATTGGATGTCAATGTTCCTAACTCAGATCATGTAATTGAACCCAAACTTGAGCATTAAGGAGTAAAGTCGTGAACCCATGGCTGAAGATGAAAGACATCAGGTTTCAAGTTTAACACACCTACACTCCAAACCTTTGATCTTTCCTCTGAAGAAGTCAACAAAATCTTATAGATTGCACGACAAATGGAAATTAAATTCCAGTCAGATTATAGCTTCCAAATAGAGTTAAATTTAGCTTTCAAATCAGCTTGCTTCCAAGGAGTATCACATTTAGATAACATGACCCTTCCAATCAAGAATACTTACAAAGAGCAAGACGCGAGGAATAAGCTTCTGAATCAATTTGAATATCCATATAACCTCCTTTATTTGAGAGCGTAGCAACCTTTGAAATTTTTAAATTTTAGACAATGACGCTAAAAGAGATGGTAGAATCATCTTAGGCTTAAGATAATCTGTGCATGCTATATTAGAACCAATAACTTCATGATTCACCCTAGAGGCAAATCCATGCATCAGCATGCATGCGTAAAAAATAATCGCATATGGAAAATTTCTCATTTTGTTCCACAACAGATTGGACTTTTGATCAAGCGCTTACTGTTGAAATAAAAGTTATAGCTGATAGTTAAGGCGCAACTGTTGAACTAAAAGCTCTACCACATGGCAGGATGTTGGCCACCTACAAACAATTACTATTTGTCTAACACAACTCGTTCGACTATCATTACTATCTATGCTTTCCCTTTGTCTTTCAATGAGAAAATCAAAAGTAATTGTAGTATTTCTTTTTCACTAAACACTTGTGAACTAGTCAGAGATTAGGACTATGTCTATCTTGAAGAATTTCGACTCATTTTAGTTTGCTTCCTTGAAAAAGAATTTTCGCAGGATTTTCCCTAGAGACTAGTTCGTTTTCATCCACAAATTAACCTTGTATATAACAAATGAGTCTTGACTTGTCTCAAAATTTGAATACATGTTTTCTGCTCTTAAAGATTCTTGGTAATCTTCATTTATTTTTGTGTGAGAGTTGAAGTCATTCAAGATATTAAAGAGCTTTACTTGTCTCAATTAAATTACATTGTTGATCTTACTAAAACAAAAATGGTTGGAGCTAAACAAAAGTTAATCTGTATGCCTAATCTTCTGCTAAAGTGACTAGATATAAATGTTATTATATATGGCCACTTTTTTATAGCATTTTCCTTAAAACACTTATAAATCCCTACAATTGGTGGATGGAGAATCACTAGAAGGTATTCCTCTCTATAAGAGTATTATTGGAGCTATATACTACTTGTCATTAGACTTTAAATGTATTTCATACTAAATAAGCTAAAGCTACGATATTCCATTCTCGATCCAAGCATAGTGAAAGTTTTATTTCACTATAAAAGATCATAAACAAAAGGCTTCAAGTTTGCTTATGTGCCATTGATCAAATAATTGATGTTCTTACTAAAAGCATTGTCCATTACATGTGTCTAGTCTATCTCAAGCTCACTATCATGCCATCATATTTTCCCTTGAGGAGATGTTAGACAGATACAAATCAACCAGTTCTGAATCAAATGTTTTAGAAAGCAAGCAGACAAGTTCTATAGAAGCATTTAATTAAGCTAATTAGTTATAAAGTTCTTGATTGATAATTTAATTTTCCAGTTGGCTGATGTGATTCTATATAAAACACATAATTGTAACAAAGCCCACAACTTAAAGTATTTAAAAAAAGTCTACTTATCACAAAAATTAGAGTTAGGGTGAGCCCCATTCTCTCTAGATAACATAAGATTGCTAAGAAGCATGGATACTGGCATGCGACATAGCTACGACATGATACTGACACGTCATTTTTTAAAAGTATGTGTATATATAATGATATTTTCAAAAATGTGTCTGAAAAGTGTCGACACGTTCCAAGAACATGACATGATGTGTCTGACACGTGTTCGAAAATGAAAAAATAAAATTAAGAAATCACACACGATTTTAGTGTGTTGGACACGTTTCAGAGCATGTCAAATGCATATTGGTGTGTGACACGTATCTAACACTGATACTCTTAATAAATAGGAGTGATAGTGCTTCTTGGCTAGAATGTATTCCTAGCAATGTTATACAAACGTCATAGTTTCTCACTAATCATTCTAACAATACAAAGCAAAATGGTATAACTTTCTCTAGTTTGACCATAAAAAATTCTTACATTCCTTTCAATCCAAACTGTGTGGAAATAAAGCAAGTAAAACACTGCAGAACGGTGAAGTGAATCCAGAGTACAACTCATGGATAAGAAAGATCAGTTATTACTAAGCTGGATGTGATCTTCGATGTCTGAAGGAGTACTAGAAACAATAACTCAACATAATACCTCTGTTGAAGTATGGAATCCTTTGAAAATGAACTTTGCTAATCAATTAAAAGCAAGGATGATGCAACCCAGAAACTCACTACAAACTTGCAAGAAAGGCAATAATTCAATATCAGATTACTGTGACCAAAAGAGGCACTTTACAGACAACCTTGGAGTAGCAGGTCAAGTAATTGGAGATCAAAAACTAATCATGTACATTGTGAATGGATTAGGACCAGAATTTGATTCTATTTTGGTAAGCATTACCTCAAGAACTGAAAACCTAGTTATGGAAGAAGTGCAGTCTTTACTAATGTGTCATGAAAGTAGAATAGAAAAACAACTTGCTAGAAATAAAATTATAATGAAAATGTGTGCAAATATGGTAACCCACACTGGCAACAAGAGGTTCAATGGTGGAAACTAGATTTTTTTGCCATGGTCAGTTTCCTGGAAGGAATTATGGAAGAGGCTCAAATTCTGTTTTCAAACAATCAAGGAGGTCATTTTAATGGCAGAAGAGGAGGCTGAGGTGATCGAGGCAATAGAGTAATTTATCAAGTCGGTAACAAGGTAGGTCATACAACAATAGTGTTCTGCTATAGGTTTGAGAGTAACTTTCAAGGTGGACAATCTTCGCAGGAAAACTATAATGGTAATGGAAACTTTGGAGGAGGATTTAGTAACAATAATAATGGGAGTCACAATGCTTCAGGTTCCTCTTTCCCAGCAGCATATACGGCCTCATCCTCTGCATATGTTGTATCTCTTGAGTCTGTTTGTGACTTGGCTTGGTATGCAGACAATGTTGCAACCAACCATGTCACTTCAGATTTAAGCAATCTCAGCCTTGCTCAAGATTAATATGGACTTGAGAGACTTGCAGTAGGAAATGATAAAACTCTTCTCATTTCTCATATTGGTTCAACCCTCCTTCATTCTAAAAATCAACCCTTAAAACTGAAATCTTTGTTACGTGTACCAAAAATTAAGAAAAACAAAATTAACTCAAAATAATGATGTATTTATTGAGTTTCATTCTAATGTTTGCAATGTGAAGGACAAAACTTAGGGAACTCTACTGCTCAAAGGGATACTTAAGGTTAGCTTATACTTGTTGATCTACCCAAATGCAAAGGAATATTCTATTCTAAGCTATTGTGTTCAATTTATTTTATTGGTTTCAAATAGATTACTTGCTAGTACCTATTTTAATTCAATAAGACCATTTTCTAAAGTGGCTCATGCGAGTACTTGTAATTCTAACACTTGTACTATTGATGCATTGATGTCAATGCAATCAAATTTACTTATTTTGATAATTCTTCCCTTTCAAACTCTATCTGTCAATCTACTTCTCTTAGCAATAGTCCCTTACTAAAGCATAAAAATGAATCAAAGCTAACTGCACTAAGCATTAATCCTGATAATGATGTGGATATATGGCATAAGAGGTTAGATCACCCCTGCAACAAAAGTTTTAAGCAAAGTTTTACATTCTAATCATGTCAAACTCATAAACTCAATATCTAATTTCTTTTTTGCATGCCAAAAAGTCAAAAACCATATTCTGCCTTTTCCCACTTCCCAATCTATTACTGAACAACCTTTAGAACTTATCCATACGGACTTATGGGCTCGAGCTTCTTTTCTCACCAATGAAGGATATAGATATTATATTTGTTTTCTTGATGATTTCACCAAATATACTTGGATTTACCCCTTGAAGCTTAAATCTGAAGCTTTTGCAACCTTTATCATTTTTAAAACCTTTGTTGAGAAACAGTTTATCAGGTCCATTAAAGCACTCCAATCTAATTAGGATGGAGAATTCATGCCTTTTCTCAAATTTCTTCAATCACACGGGATTCATTTTGGGCACCCTTGGCCACATGTTCATCAGCAAAATGGCAAGGTTGAACGTAAGCACAAGCATATAGTAGAGGTAGGCTTGAAACTTCATGAACAAGCAACAATGTATCTAACCTTTTGGTGGGAAGCATTCCAAACCTCCACCTACCTCATAAACAGACTCCTAACCCCTACCTTAGACTATTACTCACCATATCAGAAATTGTTTCACAAAATCCAGATTACAAAGCTTTGAAAATATTTGGGTGTGCATGTTTTCCTCACCCCATACATTATAACACTCATAAAGTTAGCTTTCATTCAGATTTATGCTTATTTTTAGGCTACTCTCCTAATCATTAAGGGTATAGATGTTTACGTCCATCAGGGAGAATTTACATCAACAGAATTGTAGTTTTTCATGAAACCTTATTTTCATATTTGACATATTTTGCTCAAAACTCAAGTCCAACTCCTGTTACATCTTCTTTTCCATCTAATACATGTGTTATAACTTCCTATTTACCATTTCACAGATTAAATAACATAGCTACATCACCGACCAACAGTTAGTCATTTGTAGGAATTCTTGCAGCAGGGTCCCTATCTTCATCCATATCACACCAAATTGAGAGTGACACTCCTCACTCTACATCAGAATCCATGAGGAATCATACCACTAATCAAGTTATTTCTAATCTCCCTTCCATTGTTGATTCACTTGTTGTTGATCTTAATAACCCATAACTTATACAGTCCACTCAACTTGTTATTCCTACTCACCCAATGACAACTAGATCTAAGAATGGGATAGTCAAACCAAAAGCTTATATCACCACCAAACATCCACCACCACCCTCTAATATACCACATGAACCTACCACTGTCAAATAGGCTCTTCTAAGTTCATGTTGGCAGAAAAAAAAATGTTTGATGAGTGCACTACAGTGACTAAAAATAACACATGGGATCTAGTTCCTTCTCAACTGACATGTCTCTAGTGGGTAATAAATGGGTGTTCAAGGTTAAATTGAATCTTAATGGAACTGTTGAGAGGTATAAGGCAAGATTAGTGGCTAAGAGATTTCACCAAACCCTAGGAATTGATTTCAAAGAAACTTATAGCCTTGTGGTAAAGCCTTCAACTATTGGAGTTTTTCTCCACTTAGCTATTTCATTTGGTTGGAAAATTAAGCAGCTTGTTGTTAACAATGCGTTTCTGAATGGAGTTATTCTTGAATCTATTTATATGACACAACCAGAAGGCTTTGTAGACAAGTCAAGATCTTCTCATGTTTGTAAGCTAAACAAATCTTATATGGCTTAAACAAGCCCTAAAGCTTGGTATGAAAAGTTGAAAACAGCCTTATTACAGTAGGGTTTTAGAAATGTCAAGTCTGACACATCCTTATTCATTTACAAATTGCACAACACGATTTTTATCTTTTAGTGTATGTTGATGATATTGTGATTACTAGTAACTCAACCTCTGTTATTCAGTAAGTTGTTCATGATTTAATAAGTCTTTTTTCCCTTAAATACCTAGGTTCTTTGCACTACTTTCTCGGTATATAAGTTTGTATAACCAACAACGGACTATACTTGTCTCAAGCTAAATACATAACATATATCCTTAAGAAGACTAAGATAAAAGGAGCCGAAATTGCACCTTCTCCTACAAGTGCATCTCTACAAATAAAAGCTGGTGGAGAACCATTGAAAAATGTGACTCTTTTTAGAAGCACTATAGGTGCATTGCAATATATGGCCATTACAATACCAGATATTGGGTTTATAGTTAATAAGCTTAGGCAATACTTGCATCAACCCTCTGTTACACATTGGCAGGCTTGTAAAATAATCCTCAGATACTTAAAGGGTACTTATCAGGAAGGACTTCACATTACACCTTCTAAACATCTCAATCTTCAAGCAACATGCTGATTGGGTAGGCAACCTAGAGCAATGTTGTTAAACTCGCGATTCAGATCGTAGGATCGTACGATCCTAAGATCTCATAAATCTAAATGATATGGATCGTGTATAAACTCACAATCTTGTAGGATCGGATCAGGATCAATACGATCGTGATCCGAGTCCAATCCTACATGATCTTAACATATTCTATTTTTGGGCTTTTTATTTGTTTAATTGCATGTTGTCAAAGGCTGGCATTAAAAAAGCCGAATCTTCTAAGCCCCATTCGGTCTAATTTTGTGGACATTTGGTCGGTAATCCTTCCTTCTTTTAAGCCTTCTCTTCGTCGAATTTTGCTGCCCTAAGAGTCTAAGAAGAAATGGTCGACAACTCAACCTTCTTCTAAGCCCTCTCTTCGTTTAATTTTTCTGCCATAAGAGTCTAGGAAGAAGTGTTCGACAATCCTTCCTCCTTCTAAGTTGAAGTGTTCGTTCAATCCGTCTACTGCCTCTGTTTTTACATATCTGCGCCCGCCTCTACCAGTACCGTCTACTGCTCTACTCCTTGGTGAGTTGAGTTCGGTCTCTCTACACTCAGTACTCAACTCATTGCCTCTGTTTTTCTCTCATATTCCAGATCTGAGTAATCATGAACTTTCTGCTACTCTATTTCATATTAGAACCCTAACGTCTTTAGCGAAGCCTCTCTCTCGTTCATGCATCGATCTTCGTGGGGCTTGTCCAGGTAAGAAAATTAGAAAATTTCTAGTAATATAAGTCAATATTATGATTGAAACTCGTTCAAGCATCGTTGTTGTTGTTTGATATTTTCGGGTAAGGCCAGGGTTTGGTTGAAACTCAGAAATGGAGTTGTGGTATTTGTAATTTTAGAAATTGAGCTACGGCATTATTAAATGAGTATTGGATCACAAGCATTCTGAATTTTTCTGGTTTATCCTTGTATATATGGTTGAATTTTTCTGGTGTATCGTTGTATATATGGTTGAATTTTTTTGGTTTCAATGACTGTTTCTGCCTTTTTATTTCTGATGAATTTTTCTAGTTTCTGGTTTCTGGTGTATACAAGTCAGTATTATGATTTATGAGTGGGATTTGTGTTTTACATTTGTGATGAAACTTGTTTTTACGTTGATTTTAGTTAGAAATAGTTGTCAATTTGTTTTTTAAAGGATCTTAGCCTTTTTAATATTATAATTATTAATATACATAGTAGGATCTACCGTCCTCGCTTCTCCACCGATCTTGACAACCTTGACCTAGAGGACAGAAAATCAATTGGTGCTTACCTCATATTCCTTGGCAATAATCCGGTATCTTGGTCTTCAAAGAAGCAGAATGTAGTGTCCAGATCTAGTACTGAAAGTGAGTACAGATCAATGGCCAATGCTGCAGCAAAATGATCTTGGTTTTTGAAGTCTGTTTAGTGAACTTCATTTTCCTCTTACTACTACTTCTATTCTCTGAGTTGATAATGTTAGTGCATCATCTCTAGCTTTTAACCCTGTGATGCATGCCAGAACTAAGGAGAGAACTTGACATTAGATTTATACCTACCATTGAAGATTGAACAGTTTGGTGCCATTCTTACAAAAGTTCTTTCCTCTCCTAGATTTACTTAAAGTCCAAGCTCAAGGTGGAATCATCCCCCTTTCACTTGAAGGAGGATGATAAGCTATTGCCATGTCAGCAATCTACACATTGCATAAGTAAGCAATTTGTGCAGTGTGCCTCCATCAATCTGAGCAAAAGTAAGCAACGGCTACTTCAGCAACTTAATGTCACTCCTCACAAGCCTAAAGACCTCGAAGCTTTGGTTTGTTAGAAAGTTGTTATTGTACAGTCATTTCTTGATTCGAGGTTATACTAAACTCTTCAGCCCCAAGAACTAGTTAAGACACTAATCATAAGCCCGGCGGTCAAATCATATCACATTTACCAATTAGCTTCCTCATTATCACCTGGGTTACTGAGCATTGAGTAAATGAGTGCTTCATACTCTCAACAGCACAAAATACATCAAGCAATGTTAATGCTAGGATCCACACAGAGCTTTGTAAGTTGCTCTTAGCTGAAAACATACGACCATTTGAGGCCACTCTGTAAAACCATAATATGCTTTTTTTAATCGGTGGGGAGGGGCTCAAAACTATGATTTCTTTGAGTTCCAAGAGAGGCCTTTTGTTAGTAACTTACCAATGATAGCTACCATTTTACAAGATAGTACTAATTACCATGTTTTCCCTTGTATTTTTGTAAATAATTTTCAGTTTATACTTCTACTTGCAAAAAAATAACAGTATCCCATTGTTCCTTCCAATGGTAAAGTTGCGTAAACCTTGACACATACATCGTAAAAAAGCAAATAAAAAAATGAGTAGAATGAGAAGGTTTGTGGCAAGTGCAACCGAGTTAGTTACATTCGAAAAGCCAATCTTATTTATTAAATTCCATTAAACAGGCTCACAACACAATCATTACAACATCACCATTAACTATCAACGTTAAGAATTATGCTAGCTAGAGACAGTCGCACGTGACCTCAAAAAAGAAACTCTTTTGTTTTGGACCAGAGTGAAAAAGATAAGCCAAATTGACCGAACACAATCCCACTCCAAACTGACAAGAGTTAAGGTTTGTCTACTTCTTTTTCCTTAGATGCTCACAGGGCTCGGTGGATCTACAAGAGTTGCAATTGCAGTTTCTATTTTATTCTTCAAATTTTCCTTCTCCTCTTGGTCCGCCTGCATAACATCGAAGCATATAGAGAAGTTTAATATCGATTTTTAGAATTAATCATATCAAATTCGCAACTCTAATATTTTAGGTAAAAAATCATTAAATTTTATCACCACCATCTTAGTATAGTTCTACTCTAGCTGATGATCTAAAATATATGAAAAAAATATTGTTTATTTGGTTATAATATATACTGGGTGCATTGATCATTGAACGTCAAGCAAATAATAAATACTGTGTAATAATTTAAGTGATGGCTCTTGAAAAAGCATATTTCAATACTAAATCCAATCTCCCACTATCACAACGTGACAATTAATGTCCTTATTAATTGTCAAACAACTACTACTATTAACTGTTATTATTAGCTTTCTAATAAATTTTGTTCCAGGAGAAATATGATCCGAGGCTTTACGGCTTTGTTTGGATTCCAGCGATTCCATGGGATTTTAATTTTTTTTAATTAAATCAATTCTTTATATTTGGAAACAGTTGAATGATGCAAAAGAATTATAGGTGAAACACCATTTTAAATCCTATTTGTAGCTTAACAATTTGCTTGCAAAAAAATAATTAGATTTTAATTTATAAAAGTTCAAAGTTAACCGACTCATAAATGGTTTTTCATTACGATAAATGGTTTTTCATTTTCTTCTTAAATTTAAATAATAGAATTTCATCTCATTTTAAATTTATATCATCTTAAACAACTCAAAAAGTTTGACCAGGTCTATAAACGTATATATGATCATAATGAAGTTTCAACTCTATGTCGTTCGGTCCTTGCAAATTCATCATTCTCCTAAGCTAGAAAAATTGAGTAGATTTAAAATCATCTTATTACATTACCTTCCATAGATTTGAAATCATTTAATTCTTGATTACTTCTTGAAATCAATTTACTTCTTGAAATCAATTCATTCCATTTCATTTACTTCCATGTAATTCTCCACTCATCACTAATGTACCTATATGGCGCAATCCATCCATATTTTAGTGGCACAAATTTGACCTCAAGCCCACATTCCTATTATTTACAATGGGAAAAGACTTTTCCACCTTAGGAAGCCATTATTTTTTATCGCTTAATTATATTTTATTTGCTCCAAGTAATGGACAACTTTTTTAAGCCTAAAAAGTATTCAACCTCCTCTTCATTAGTTGATTCCTAATTCAATTTAAAAATCAGTTGACATTAATTATAGTAGCTTCAATATTTTTAACAACAAAAACAGGTTAAAAGAAAAGGTCATTACAATATTCCTGAGTCTTTAAAATTTAAGTCTTTAAAACTTGAGTTTGAGAAATTTTATGTACTCAAGTTTTCTTTTTGACAAGGAAAAAAGGGTAATGTTTTTTATAAGAAAACCTCTTCTTCTTTTTTACGTGAAATGAATATTAGAACATGTTAACAACATTAACCGACATGGAACATTATAAATACCCATCACCTTTCTCTACACGTCTATATCAAGAACAAAACTAAAAAATATTTAATAATATGAGGAATAAGACGTGTATATATATACACACACATACGTGTGTCAATGAGTGACTTAAAAGGAGATGCCATTAGCTAACTTTAGAGACCGAATATCTCCATTTGACAGGAAATATGACAACCAATTTTACTGTCATTTTCGTTAAATAGAATATGTTATCTAATGGATCATCCAAAAAGAAAGAAAAGTTTTGGAAAAGAAGCAATTAGCCCTTCCTATTTAATCTGAAAAATGGAATGAAAAGGAAAAAGGAAAAGATTCTCCGGAAAGAATATGGATGGTTTAATTAAAAGTGTAGAAATAATAGGGTCACTTTTGTCGTCTTTTGTTTAGATATTGGTATAATTTTTTATTTTTTTTATTTTGAGACCACATATTGGTCTCAATCTTACCCTCTTTCTCGGTTTTTTCAGATTAGGCAGTATTCCCCATAAATCAATAATGGTATTGTCCACATAAATTAAAGTGGTCCTTCAGGTTGTGGGTTTCACATTTCCTTCAAGCTTCTTCCTTTGTTGTTGAAGTAATTTTACACTAATAAAATAATTATTAAGTGATCAAATTATGTAAAATTAATTTAGTACATCATTTACGTATTAGAGTCATAAAACAGTAAGTTATAAATGATCACTTGGTCATTTAATGAAACTTAATCAATTATTTAGTGATCCTAAAATTATTTTATTTTTAATTAAATTACATGTTTTGTTTTCTTCATATGGATAAACGTTTAATTTTATAATTACAAGGAAAAATTTAAAAATATTCATACATGTTTAGTATGTCAACTCAAAAATACTAGATTTTTCTAATGTGGAGGGAACATACAGGAATACAGAATTATGCATGCATTTACACATGTTTAAAATGATCTAAATTTGTAAAGCTGATTATCAACTCTTTTTTGTCTATAAAATTATACTTCTTTTTTCAATTTTTAGTAGTAATTGAAACTAAGAATGTATTAAACTAATGGGGTTGTAGACCTTTAAATTTTCTTCCTAATAATTGAAACAGTAAGTACGAAAGTCTCAAAATGTAAACTCAAGCAAATCGTTTCAGTAACAATATATTATGATTATTAAAGAAAAAGTTTATATTTTATGTCAACTCATCTTATATAATGTACTGTTGTACTTCAAAATAACGTCAATATTATTTAGGTATGGTATAAAGTATGTGAATTACGTTTCATTGGGAGTTGATTAGGAAAAAAAAGGTAGTCAAAAGAGAACTGACCTCAAGGAAGACTGTCTTCAAAAGTCTGCCTGAGATAGCAGTGATATTAGCAGTAATTACTTTAAGCTTCAAAGATTCAACGACTTGACACAACTTCACCATTGTGTCTCTTCTTTTATTGCACGTCAAGCTCACTATCACTGTCTTCTCTCCCATACATGTTACATTAAGCTGCAATAATTGTTATTTATTAATAATTCATTTAATTTACTAAATTATTAATATATTGTAATTTACTAAATTATTAATATATTTTAATTTACTAAAATGTACTCTCTAGTTTTACGTTGCCATGTTTAATAAAATTTTCTTTCCAAAATTCTCCACTGGCATTTTTCTTAAAGATTCATATAATTTTATACTCTTAATTTTATAAGTTTATAAATTATAATGTGTAGATCATCGTTTGAGAATAAATCTAAAGCATTTTCTAGTTTCTTTTTTACCTAAATATTTTAAAATTGTTGGATGAGATGAAGATGAGAAGGGCATTTTTATCATTTTATATAAAGTCACTAATGTGCATAATTATCGAAACTAAAAAAGAACTGTCCGTTTACAAACTAGTGTAAGATAGAGACAAAGTTTAGAAACAGAGAGAAACTCACATCAAGGACTTCAAGAGGAGAAATGGGTGAATCCCCAGAATCAGAAAACAACTGATCATCCGTTTTCTTTTTCTTTGACTTTAAAAAGAATGGTAGCTGATCATGCTCCTCAAGCTGGTCATCACCAACAACATTTTTATTATTTAATTTCCCTGACTCAAGCTCCATGATCTCTCCATGAATTCTCTTTTCTTGATCATGTAACTCTTGTATATAATTAATAGCATCTTTGATTATAGAAGCCTTATCCATCTACATCCAATTTAAAAGAATTAATTAGTCAAACAAACATAATAAAAAAATTAGTTAACTATAAATTTAATCAACTGATTCCATGCCTATAAATTTGGATCACCACAATTAAAGTAATCTGATTAATAAGTAATTGATGTCATTAAGTAACTAAATGCCAGCAGCTTAATGAATTAATGATAACATGTGCATATGATTAGAACAAGCTGCTAATTAGTTTTAAGGTGACTACACACCTTGCTAATGTTAGGAACAACAGCTCTAAGTGCTAAGAGCCGGTCATTGAGCTTCTTCCTCCTATTTCTCTCTGAGACTATATTCTTTGAGGCTGCTGGTGACGTGGGGGCTCCGTCCGGTGAGCTAGAGTCGTCATAGTACCCATTATAAAACGCCTCGTCCGATCCCCAGCTGCCATAACCACCACAAATTCTGTCAAAATATAGAGCATTATTTGTTTAGTCATGTACTGTGTTAGATGAAATTAAGAGAGAGAGAGAGAGAGAGAGAGAGAGAGAGAGAGAGAACTTGTCAAGCTCTTCAGTTTGGAGGAAGATATTGGATTCCCAGTAATCGTTGTAGTCTTCCAAAAGGTTGTCAATGGATGGGGGATTGTTAGCATCTGTGTTGTAAGGGAGATGGGGACGAGGGCTCTGAGCCTCTCTCATGCTTTCTTCAAATGTAAAGTTCATTTTCACTCTCCCTCTCTCTCTTTCACCCACTCTCACAGCTTTGGGCACCATGAATTAATTATATGGGTCTTTTATAGGACATCATGTTGGACAAATAATATAGAATTTTTATTTTTATTTTTTTTCCTACGGAGTGTTACAGTTGACCTTAATAAATTAATCTACTGATTTATCAAATCCAAAATTATTATACAGAAGAAAAATGAAAAAGTTGTATTGAATATAATATAATTTGTTAATTATTACAAGATCCGAAGGGTATATAAAGTTTGATGACATGATAATTTTATGACTTTCACTTTTAATAATACACGGAAAAAAGCTTTTGTGGAAATTAGATTATTTTGTTTTGAGGTAGATACTTAAGTAAGTTGCATATAGTATGCGAGAGTAATTAAATAATTAGTTGTTTATAGCACTACAAATGACTTTTAGTGACGGAAATTTTTCCGACCGATTAGATTTCATCGAATTTGGGTTCAGTGATGAAATATAAATTTTGTCACCAAAATTAAGATTTTCTCGCAACAAAATAAACAATTTGTCGCTAAATGTTGATATTTAGTAGAAAAAATCCTGCTTTTCCAATTAGCGATGGCAGGCATAGGAGTCCTGGACGTTTGAAATTTTGTTACACTCGGAAGCTTGTTATGTTATTGATAAAGTTTATTATGTTAAAAATAATATTTAAGAATGATTAAGATTTGAAAAAAATATTGTGTACTTTTCTTTTTCAATTTTTGTGAAAAATAATTATATGTAAAAAATGTAAATTAGGTATAGAGAAAGATAAAAAAAATGTAAATTTGCTGCACTAAAGAGTTTTTAAGGACGAAACTATTTGTGCTCGCTAAACGTCACTTTTAATAACAACATTTGATTTCATCGTTAAACTCTTTCAGCGATGACATATATTTCTGTTCATCGTCGTTGCAAGTTTTCAACGGCAAATAATGTGTTGCCGCTGAAAACCTTTAACGACTCAAATTGACGTTTGTGAAATCACAATTGTCGATGGCCGCACAAACACTCTGTTGGACGGTGAGAATGCATCATATTTGGAAAAGTTTTTCTAGGAAGATTTTAAAAAATAAATGGTGACTTGTTAGAAAGTTAATATTAGGTAACTGATAAAACGTATGTAGTGGCTAAATCATTCACTGTCATCATTATTTAGCGGCTAAATCATTCACTGTCCCACAAT
This sequence comes from Datisca glomerata, assembly GCA_003255025.1. NCBI lineage: Eukaryota > Viridiplantae > Streptophyta > Magnoliopsida > Cucurbitales > Datiscaceae > Datisca > Datisca glomerata. The sequence continues at coordinate 595,640 of QANY01002976.1, forward strand.
GATAGCTGGAAAAGGTACAAAAAAAATTGTTACAAACTAGGTTTACACCATTTTACCAAGCAAAAAAACCGTACCAAACGATATAATAACTCCAATAATTAAAAATAAATAAAGAGAGTGTTCGTCATACACACGAAATAAAATAAAAATTAGGACACAAATGTGGCGGTTGGCATTTAAGTCGGAATTTTTTTAAGAACTATTGAAGTCAGGATGCATTTAATAAATAATAATTCAACTTACTTTAAAACAAGTGCACACTTCTTATTTCATTTAATTCTTTGCTAGACAACGACGACGTATGGGGTTATAATTGGTGGCCCGGTTTTGATTGTTGGGTAGGGATATCAGTTATTACCCACTAGTCAGCACTAGTTCACTCCCCTTCCCAACTTATCAGTCAAGTGGATCACATTTTTAGAACGAGTTTTTATTTGCCTGTTTTGGTTGCTTTTGTTTCGTTAAAAATCGTTTTGCTTTATTATTAATTATTTAGACACTAGAAGAGAGGCGCGTGCCATTCTCTTATAGTATTTGTTTTAATGATGGAAAATGTTACATATTACATCAACCATTCACTACACATACAAATAGTCATATAAATGTTCTTTCATTCAGTTATCTATTTTTTTTAATAGAACTTATGTATGGGCTATATATCAATGATCAAAAATAGAACTTAAAGGTGAAGTGTCATTTTTAAAAGTTCAATTTGGCTCCAAGATTGGGAGTATCAATATCGTTTAGTATTGTTAAAAAATACTAGTTGAAATACGTGTTTCGCATGTATTTTAAAGTACACGTAAAATTTTAGTTATAAATACATTATCTTTTGAAAATAATTATAAATCTAAAATTAAAAGTAAAATAGTAGTGATAATAAATAAATTAGTTTGTTTTCATGTTCTATTTGTTAAGCCAGCAACTAGTGCGAGAAGAATGAAGGACACTACACAAGATAGTTCACGATCTCTATTGTCACAACTGATATAAAAGTAGTTGGTAGTTGACTTCTATTGAGTATTTTTAGCCTTTGTTTTAGTTAAGTTATATTTCTAACTGATGTATTCGGTTTACATATATTTTTGAGCTACAAGTTATAATCTATGCAATATATAAATACAAAATATCAACCTCACACAATGTGTGACAAGGTAAGAGTTTCTTCTTTGCACTTCAAGATCTCGAGCTCCATTTTCTACAGCATTGATAAACCTTTTTATGGTATCAGAGCCTATAAAAGAACAAGCGTTCAATGGCTACACATTCTACTAGCAACATCACATCAAGTAGATCGAGAAGCTTGCAGAATGTGTTTTCAAATAATCTGAGCAGCTCATTTCAGTGAAGTTTGATAAGAACACTTTGTTTTGTGGAAATCACAAGTGATTCCGGCCACTATCGGGGATGGTCTAGATGAAATAGTCCTTGGTACAGGAGATTAGACAAGAAAGAAATTGGTAAATGGTGAGATTAATCCAGAATTTATTTTATGGTTTAGGAAGGATCAATTCATACTGAGTTGGCTCAGATTTTTCATGTTTGAGAGTGTTTTAGGTACAATTACACAGTACAACACATCAAATGTGGTTTAGAGCTCTGCAACTCAATCAAAAGCAAGGATGATAGAACACAGAATTTCTTGCACGTCTGTCGCAACGTGCTTGCGACGCGGAACTGCGCTTGAAAAAATCATTTTTAAAGAAAATAAATTCAGAGTCGTCACCAATCATTTTAAAGTGTGATTGGTCACCTAATTTTAAAATAAAAAATTTAGTCTACGAGAACTCAAAGTTGGTTTGGGAGCCATTTGTGTGTGGGAAAGGTATTAGCACCTGACAACATCCATTGTTAAAATGGTTACCTAAATTTAATCAAAAAATTATATTTTAAAAGAAAAGATAAAAAAATTCATTTTTGAATGTCTCATTTGGTACATTTTGCATCATAAAAATGAATAAAATAAATTACCTTTAATGGGTGGTACAAAGATCATTGTAAATTTTTTTTTTATTTTTATATATTTTTTTTAAATGAAAGCATTATTGGAGTTACTCTTGGTATCCCAAAAATAACTTCTCACTCAGTAGTTCAAGAGATTTGGTATCCCAAAAATTTCAAAATCCGTCATCGGATTTTCCTAAAGAAACCTAAATAATGAAATTAACAAAATTTAAATCTAATTGTTATGGCTTTAATTTATGAACGATAATTCTGATGATAAAAGAATGAAACAATAATCACATTACAATCATGATGATATGACAATAATACATCAATAAATAAGAAGAGATAACAACTATAAAGAAAAAGAAAGAATAATGAAAAAAATGTTAGAGATGATGATAAAAATGTATGATAAATTTAAAAAGAAAATGTAGAGTGAAAATAAAGAAACAATATGTGAAACAAGTAAAAAGATATATATAAATAAAATAAATTAAAACAAACAACAATATCTACTCATAAAAGAAAATGAAAAAATAAACAATGAAAAAGGAAAAAGAAATAAAACACAAAAAAATACATAGGGTTCACCCTCTATTAGACAGATGGTGATTTCACCTTATATTTAAAGTAACAGAGGGTGATGTCACACTCTGTTTTTTTATTTCATTCTTTTAGAGAATATGTATATAATTATTTTATATATAAATTAATGATAAATATTTTATGTGTAAATAAATTAATCTATGAAAAATGCTCAATATCATACATAATTGGCATGAACATACTATTTTTTACTACATAATCTACTAATTATCATTTTTCCTTTCTTCCCTCATTGTTCAAACAAGTGTCACTAAAGAAAAATCAATAAAACTTTCAAAATAGAATATTTTTTATTTAGGATATAAATATACCCTTTTTATTTTGGACTACTTAGTTCACTAATTACCATTTTTTTCTCCACTCATTGCTAGGAATGATCATAGATGGTAACTAGTTCAAACAAGTATCACAAAAATTATGAACAAAATTTAGAAAAAAAATAAGGAAAAAAGACTTGTAAGAACATAAAAACATTTAAAGCTTAAATATTTGCATAATCTTGTATAGAGATTTTACTCTCTATTTTATGCATTTTTATGTATGAGAAATTATTATAGTGGATCTTTTCATCAAATGTACACTTTCAACCCATTAAAATGTTGATTCACATTGAGTTATTTTTACACTCCTCAAAAGCTATATCCTCATCCTCATCGATTGAGTTGATGAGAAAGACATCTCATTATCAAACTTGTAGATAAATGAACAATGCAAGAAAATAAAACTTAAGATTAAGAGTAGGAGAAATGATAAAGAATGAACAAACAATTTATGTATGAAAAATGAAATAAAAATATCAATTACATGAGTATGAAGAAGAGAGATGATGAAGATTAATGAAAAATATATGTTGTAAGCTAGAGTGTAAAAAATTTAAACTACCTTAAGAAAAAGAATAGAAAAAGATGAAAGATGAATAGAAATGAAGACTCTATTTCTCTCTCTTTTAAAAAGTCTCTCATATTTTCTCAAGACTCGTCCTTCTCTCCCTAAAATCTCATCCTCTCAAGTGAAAACTTCTCCTCTATTTATTAGTAAATTTAGGGCTTTACTTTTTATTTTTAATCATTTTGCTCCTTTTTTTATGTTTTAGTCCTTGACCTATCTCTTATCTCTTTAGCCCCTAGTCTATTTATCTATTTTAGACATTGAGCTTTTTTTTTCAAAAAAAAAAACATACACATATTAGACTAGTACATGAGGTAATAAATAAAGTGTGTATTTTTAAAGTATTAGACCGGATGAAATACGGTGACTACAACTGCCCCCATTTGTTCACACTTCTAAACTTAAAAGGTGTAGATAATTATTTTGATCGGTATGGGAAGACAATATATGGGAGAATAGAAACCTCGACTAATTCGGTTCTATGAAATGACATATTTATGAAATAGACATGGATAGACACGGGCTTCAACCTTAACTCAATTCGGGTTCGATTTAACCAAATTAATTGAAACAGACCAGGCACTGACATCAGCTTCAACCGCGACAAAGTCGGGTTCAATTTAACCAAAGATAAATAAATGACGTGGACCTAGATAGACGCAGTCTTCAACCTCAACTCGATGCAGGTTCAATTTAACCATATTAATTGAAATGGATCAGGCGCTGACATCGGACTTCGACTGAGATAAAGTCGGGTTCGAATTAACCAGAGAAAAAGAAACGAAGCGGACCTGGATACACACAAGCTTCAAACTTGACTCGATGCGGGTTTTATTTAACCGAAGATATTGAAGGAAAATGGACCTGGATAGACGTAGGCTTTGACCTCGACTCAATTCGAGTTCTATTTAACCGAGATATTGAAATGATATTTGATCTAATATTTACAAGTTTTATATGGTACAAGAGCTAGTCTAATGCAGACTCTAAATGTTCGAAAAGTCTTGTGTGGATTTCGAAAGAATATCCTTAAATGATTCATACACTTGAATTGTATCAAAACAAAACAATGTGATTCATGAATATAAATACAAAGCAGTGATTTTGAATGAATGCATGCTATGCATGATTATGAATATTTGTAATAAAAACATTTTGATGATTTTTTTAAAAAAGTTTACTAACGTAGCCATAACTGCCCCCATTTGCTCACACTTCTAAACTTAGAAGGTGTACAAAGGTGTAGATAAGTGTTTTGATCGGTATGGGAAGACAATACGTGGGAGAATAGAAACCTCGACTGATTCGGGTTCTATGAAATGACATATTTATGAAATAGACCTGGATAGACACAAGCTTCAACCTCGACTCAATTCGGGTTCGATTTAACCAAATTAATTGAAACGGACCAGGCACTGACATCAGCTTCGACCGCGACAAAGTCGGATTCAATTTAACCAAAGATAAAGAAATGACGTGGACCTGGATAGACGCGGGTTTCTACCTCAACCCGATGCAAGTTCGATTTAACCATATTAATTGAAATGGATGAGACGCTGACATCGGACATCGACCGCGATAAAGTCGGGTTCGATTTAACCAGAGATAAAGAAACGACGCAGACCTAGATAGACACAAGCTTCAATCTCGACTCGATGCGGGTTCTATTTAACCGAATATATTGAAGGAAAATGGACATGGATAGACGTACGCCTTGACCTCGACTCAATTCGAGTTTGATTTAACCGAGATATTGAAATGATATTTGATCTAATATTTACAAGTTTCATATGGTACAAGAGCTAGACCAATGCATACTCTAAATGTTGGAAAGTCACGTGTGGATTTCGAAAGGATATTCTTAAATGATTCATGCACTTGAATTGTATCAAAACAAAGCAATGTGATGCATGAATATAAATACAAAGTAGTGATTTTGAATGAATTCATGCTATGCATGATTATGAACATTTGTAATAAAATTAATTTGATAATTTTTTTAAAAGTTGACTAACGTAGCTATATCTTCCATCCTTTGAAACAAGCACTTAGCCTAGGATCATGGACACATAATTAAGTATCGAGCATACTTTAAAGAAAATGATGCATCATTATTCATTGGTTTATGCTTTAGTATCCGGCTCCATGTCAGTGGTAAATAATTTCTCCACATTTATCTTCTCTTCTGCACTTCTAATTGAGTAATCATCCAATCGCGCTTTAGCTTTTTCCATGCGCATAATGACTTTTCTCATGGTGATTTTTCAGATTTCAACTTGCATTCAGATCGTCTTTCTTATTTCATATTCTTTCTTTTTTCAATTAGCTTTCACCTAACTAAATTTATGATCATGAGTTATTTCAAGAGTAGTTAATGATATCTTATAATTAATAGGAATAAGAAATAATTGAAGAAACGAGAAGACGAAGTATATGTATTTGCCAACTGGAAAAATGCTCTTCATTGATGATGAACAATGTTTACAAACAAGGATTTGAAAAATTTATGGAAGAAGAATTTCTCCAGTATTCGAGACAGCTCTTTTGAAAATATTTTTTTTGCCCAACTCATTTTTCCCATACTGAGCGCAGTCAAATGAAGTACTTTTTGACTGCATTAGAATTAAATGCCTGCAGTAAATTGTCTCCATCCATGTTTGTTAGAATAAGAGCTCCTCCCAAGAAGGCCTTCTTAACTACGAAAGATCCTTCATAATTTGGGGTCTATTTCCCACGGTAATCTTTTTGATATGGGAGTATCTTTTTCAACACCAAATCTCCTTCTCAGAAACATCATAGACATAACTTTGAGTCATACGCTTGCATCATTTTTCTTTGATATAAGTGCCATCTACATAATGTAGTCAATCTTTTTTCCTTGGTGAAATTCAATTGCTCATATCGTGTTTATACTCATTGTGCTTCTTCTAATTTTTTCTCCATTAAGAATCTAAGGGAGGGAATTTCCACCTCGATTGGAATGACCACTTTCATGCCATATTCCAAAGAGAACGGCGTTGCCCTAGTTGATGTTTGGACTGATGCGCGGTATCCATGTAGAGCGAAAGGGAGCATCTCATGCCAGTCCTTATAAACCTCTGTCATCTTCTCTATGATCTTTTTTATGTTCTTATTGGCTGCTTCCATTGCTCCGTTCATCTTCAGACGATAAGGAGATGAATTATGGTGCTTAATTTTGAACTACTCACATAATTATTTCATCATCTTGTTGTTTAAATTTGTTCCATTGTCTGTGATGATCCTTTCAGGTAGACCATATCGAAAAATTATTTTCTTTTTAATGAACTTAACAACCGCACTTCTGGTTACACTCGAATAAGAACTTGCATCCACCCATTAGGTAAAATAATCTATAGAGACCAAAATGAAACGATTCCTGTTAGAGGCTTTTGGTGTGATGGGACCAATGACGTCCATGCTCCACATAGAAAACAGCCAAGGTGCAGCCATGACATGTAAGATCAACACATCTTAAAAGCATCATATCATGATTTCTTTTGTAGAGTATTTCACCGTTCAAGAAGAAACCCATGGACAATCTTTTAATAGTGCGTTTATCATTCTCGAAAGCTTTATATGGATATTCCCTATTCTCTATATAGTGTTTGATGTCGTAATACCATGGTCTTGTGTCTGGCTTTTCTTCAATGCTTATACAGTGAGCAGGAAAATCTCATTTATTAATTTTTATGGGTTGAACTTCTTTCTTAAAGTCTACAACAAACATGGATGCTAGATTTACCTCTGGATATATGGTCAAACGAGATCACTTCAAAAGTTAGTTACATGTTTGTTATAAGGTACCAGCTTGAAGTCTCTAGCTTCTCATTCCCCGTTTAGTTGTCGTATTACCAGTAACGAATCTCTGTATTCTCGAAGCTTCTTTATCTTCATATCACAAGTTGCTTGAATTTCCATGAAACATGCTTCATATTCTGTCACATTGTTTGTACAGCCAAAGTATAATTTTACCATGAATGGGAAAAACTTCCCTTCAGGAGATATGAGGATGGCCTCAATTTCATGTCCTACATCATTAGATTCGCCATCAAATAACATTATCCACAATTTTGGATCCATGGATTCTTCTTCAATTTTTAATATAACTGAGACGTTTTCATCAGGAAAATCAAATTTCATAGGCTCATAATCTTGCACTGGTTGATCTTCCAAATGATTAGCAAGTACACTTCCTTTTATTGACTTTATTGTGACATAAACTATATCATAATCCATGAGTAACATTTTCCATTTAGCAATCCGCCCAGAAAGTGATGTCTTTTCAAAAATATACTTGACTGGGTCCATCTTTGAAATCTACTAAGTTGTGTGGTATAACATGTACTATTTAAGCCGGTAAGCAATCTAGGCTAATGCACAACATGTTTTCTCCAACATTGAATAATTAGCCTCATAGTTTGTGAACATTTTGCTTAAATAGTATATTGCTTGTTCTTTCCTTCCAGATGTGTCATGCTGACCAAGTACAGAACCCATGGATTTTTCTATTACTGTAAGATACAAAATGAGTGAACGCCTTAGAGTTGGAGGAACAAGTATAGGCGGATTTTACAAATATTGCTTGATCTTCTCAAAAGCATTTTGGCAATCATCATTCCATCCTTCTGTATCACTTTTGCGGAGAAGTTTAAAGATAGGTTCACAAGTTATTGTTAGCTGTGAGATGAACCGAGCTATGTAATTTAATCTCCCCAAGAAACCTCTAACTTCCTTTTAAGTTTGAGGTGGTGGCATATCAATGATGGCTCGAATCTTGTCAGGGTCAACTTTTATTCATTCGTTGCTCACGATAAAACCAAGTAGTTTCCCTAAAGATGCTGCGAATGTACACTTTGTCGGGTTAAACTTTAATTGAAACTTTCTCAACAGTTCAAATAATTTCTCCAGAGTGACAGTGTGATCTTCCCTTTGATGAGATTTGGCAATCATATCATCAACGTATACTTCGATTTCTTTATGCATCACATCATGAAACAGTATTAGCATTGCTCGTTGGCAAGTCACCGCTGCATTCTTTAGACCAAATGGAATAACCTGATAAGACATGTACCCCACAAAGTTACAAAAGTTGTCTTTTCGTGGTCTTCAGGAGCCATTTTTATTTGATTGTACCCCGAAAAACCATCCATGAAAGAGAAGGTTAAATGTTGTGCAGTGTTATCTACTAAGACATTGATATGGGGTAATGGAGAATTATCCTTGGGGCTAGCCCGATTTAAGTCTCTATAATCGACGCACATCCTTACTTTCCTATTTTTTCGGTAATGGGACTATGTTAGCAACCCATTCAGGGTATTTTTTTTACTTCCAAAAAACCTGCATCTACTTTATTTTTAACTTCTTTGATATGTACCAGCATGTATGGTTTCATTTTCTGTAACTTTTATCGCATTGGTTTACTTTCGGGCCTAAGAGGCAAATGATGAAACATTGTATCAGTCTCTAGGCCCAGCATATCCTGGTAAGACCATGCAAAGACGTCAATATACTCCTTGAGTAAGTAATTAATTGTCGACGGCTTTCATTTCTCATAGAAGTGTCGATTATGACTTCTTTTTTCTCTCCATCCAATCCTAAATTTATCACCTCCATTAACTCTTCATAAGATTAATTTATTTTATCATCCTCTTCTACCATTCTTAACATTTCTGGAGATGGTTCAAAATTATTCTCGTCACTTTCATCTGACTCTACGCTAAGAATGAGATTATCAAAGTTATTGCTTATGCTCTTGTTTTCAAGTGCCATTGTGAATGAGTTGTACCAAATTTTCCCTGTTTGCATCATCTCCTAGACATTTGGAAATGTATAGTGCAGGATATTTACTGGTAGTGTGGCATGCTGAAACTGGTTAGTCTGATGACGTTGATAGGTTGGAGTGAACCCAGGAGGGTAAGGTAGAGTATCGTTTGACAGTTGATTTTGTGATGATTGAGCCCCTTGCAGATTTTCAAGACAGGCTTTTCCCTTTCTAGGGACGAGGAGTTTCAGGACTCTGGCTATTTGCTCTTTCAGCTCCCTAATTTCTTCTTTCATTTCCTCTCTCGATTGCTTTTTTTCTTGTTCGTCCATGACCCTAACTTTAGCTCACGTTCGATAGGGATGTCGGAGTTGACGGGCTATCTTTGAAAAGTTTTCTTAAAATAAATAAAAATAAAACAATGAGATGGTAGATTTTACTGATGAAAAAGAAGAAATAATAATAATAATAATGATAATAATAATAATAATAATGATGAAAGTAAATTTATGCATGAGAAATGATATTGCACAAAGTGAAAGTCTTGAAATACTCAATTTCATTCAATTAGTAGAGCCATCCACTCCATTTGAGTATGTAAAAGTCAATTACTTCACAATATGTATATATGCAAAATGACCAAAATGACTCAAATCCTGATTGATTTCTTCCAAAAACTTAGAAGTTCTCCTCATTAAGATGAATGGGCAAAACACTTCTATTTAAAAATGATGCTTCTTCTGCCAAATTATATGCTCTCACAGCCTGTTCTGATCGTTGTCGAATCAAGTTGTACTTTTGTTACAACTATTGGTAATCATACTCAGTACATTGACATTAGCATCGTTGTTTCTTGTCAATTTCTCTACCACGTTCTGATAAGTTCTAACTTGGTATTTGAGGCTCGTGACGACTTTCAATAGTTCATCACTACCATTTGTTGACTTGATCTTCCTAACTTTTTTATTCTCTAAATCAACTTGTAAATAATCAGCGATTCATCATACTGAGCCATATTGTGCTTCTAACTCAACGATGTACGCATTTTTCTTATCGAAAATCCCCTTCACCTCTTCTAAAACCTCTTATACAAGCTAATTTTTCTTTTCTCGCTTCATGATTCGATCATCCTGTTCATAGATTACCCCACATAAAATCTCATTGTCTTCTTCCATCTTTCTAATTTTATTGTTTAGTTGGCGAGTGCCAGTTCCCAACTCTGAATTTTTCTCCTTCAGATATTCTCAATCCTCAACCTTGTTTGTCAAATCTCTGAGTTATTTTTTTGCTTCAATCTTGTGTTTGTCAAACAAATTTGCCTCGATTGTTAGACATTTATTTTCTTCCGAGATAGCTAAATTCTTTTGATACTCCTCATATAACTCATCCCAATCCTCCTTTTTAACAATCTCCTAAAGAGCTTCTGATAACTTGTATGACTGTAAATCCTCAACTGGTAAGGCAATAATTACTTTGCCTCTATTCCCAAGCCACGCTTCATACTCCTTCGTGCAGTTCATGAGGTTCTTCTCATTTTGCTCCCTTCTTGTTACTTTCCAAGCTCCAATCAGCTATTGTAGTTTTTGTTCAATATCTTGAGAATCATAACTGATCTCAATATCCTTTAATGCGGGTGTGGCAGGGACAAACTATCTCATGTATAATTGACGGAGCACCATTAGTGGAGCATAATTAGTACAATCCCATGGTCCTCAGAGTGGGACCCATTAAAAGTCGTAACATATGTAGATCATCAATGTCAACGGCATCTAGTGGGCTTTCCAGATAACATCATCATCTCTCAACTTTGATAAGTGTGATAGCCACGCCCTTTTATGGGAAACTGCGGATTCTATTTGGCCATTCAAAATTATACAATGGGGATTCTCGTCTTTATCCATGGACTTGAAAACTTAACTTGAGGATATTTAAAATCTGGTGGACATCTTAGATAGCTAAGAATCCAAATACACAAAAGATATGGAGAGTCGATGAACTTTCCTTTTCCAAATACTCGTATGTGATTTTTTAGTGTGTTTTGCCTTCTATAGTACTTATTAGCCTAATGTCAATAACTATACACAAAATGAATGGAAACAAGTTGCTTTAACTGTAAACACTATAAATGAAGTTCACTTATGGCACAAGAGGCTAAGACATCCTACATCGAAAGTTTTACATAGAATTTTACAATCTACCAAAACTCTCTTAATAAAGAAAACACTAGAATTCTATGCTTGTCAAAAGTATAAAAATCACACTACCTTTTCCATATCTCAGTCTACATAAAAGAAACCTTGGAGTTAGTCTCCATAAATTTGTGGGGTCTCTCACCCATACTTTCTAAGGAAGGTTTAAGATATTTCATTTACGTTTTAGATGATTTTAGTAGGTATTCTTAATATTTTTTTCTCTCAAAGTTAAATCAGAAGTGAAAAACAGTTAGAATGCATAGTAAAGCTATACAATCACATTGAGGAGGGGAATTCAGATAATTTCTCAAAAATATTTCTCTCAATTCATTTACATGAAATTTTATGTACTGCTAATGTAAATATTATATAATATATAACTTTATAAACTTCTAGCGACTAGCGAGTAAATTGACTTAAAATAATCTCAAGATTAATTGAAATTCATCATTATGGATATTTTTGTTTCGAAATGCATAATATTATAAAAATATTTTGTCTTAGAAAATTATTTATAAAAAAACTGTTATTGAATAGAAAATACTATTGGATTATATGAATGATATCAACGAGACATATGTTAAAGCCCTAAATTTTACTATCTTTTGAGAAGACTTAAAGGATAAAGGTAGAAGCAAAAATTTCTCTCATTTAAGCCTATCTAAATATAGTAAGATAAAATAAGGTAAGATAAGATTATTTATGGCTAATAAAGGTTTATTTACATATTTTAAGTTCTCTAATCAACAAACGTACCAATCATATTGTTCGGTTAAATAACAATAGACCTTCACCAAACAATGTGCATTGCATATTATATAGAAATAAATTATGTAGTGACTCAATAGAAATATATGAATGTAAAATTAGATACGTAGTGACTCATTAGAAATGTAAGAAGATAAGTTTTAGATATTGTATAAATTAGAAATTTTAGTGCTTGAACATTATACACATAAAGTAAGACATGTTAAGCTAAAAATTAGATGCTTAAAATTATACTATATAACATTATTTTTTAAATATTATAAAAATGATTTCATCTCATCAGTTTGTTATATTCCTAACAAATGTTTATATCATTGATAGATTGTTATGAAAAATACAAATGAATTTCTCTAACTTCATTTGAATAAATTTTCATGTTACTAATAATATAATGTTACATAATATCAATTTAACAAATCACTAATTAGCAAATTACTTTTAACTAAAAGATAAATATTTATTGTACATAGAAAAATCTTGAAAGTAAGATCTATGGGACATTCGAATTCCTAAATAAACAATATTATAAAAAATTATTTGCAAACAATTTAAACAATTTATTATATAAATGAAGTAAGAATGAAAAAAATGTGAAAAAACAAATTTTTATGATATTTTGAGTATGTTTAAATAGTAAAATAGGAAACCATAAATTTCTCTCCTTTAAGCTCATTATAATGTAGATAGATATAGATATATGATGTGATCTAAATTGATTAATCATCTATCTACTCTATTATATAATTTTTCCTTTTAAAAATTTACCCTACTCGGAATTTATTATGTATAAGTGAGAAAGAGATAAAATATCTTTGACAAATCAATTATTATTCTTTTATTTCTAAAAAAATTGATAAAAAAAAATATAAGTGGCATTGTAACCTATGGAATTCAATGGACATGGTTGTTTTGTTTGGTTTTTGTTTGAAGATATTCATTGTACTTATCCCCATCCATGTATTTCTTTTGACTAATTATGATAATGTATGAATACATGTCTCTACATAAAATAGTAAAGATAATATTGTTGTACTGTTTGATTTCTAGGACTTTAAATCATACTACCTACACAATAAGACTAATGTTTAGTAAGAGTAGAAACCATCAATACAATTACAACTAATGTTCAATGAATCTATTCTTACGTAATGAACCACTATAACTCATAGTATAGATCATAACATTTTTAAGGAAAATCTCATCATATTTAACGATAAAAAGGAACTTGCTATCATTAATATTTTTCTTCTTTATGATTTCAATTCAAAGTTTCACAATAGTGCGCATAATAAAACTTTACTAACTGGTAATGTGCATGTTCGATTCGATTTTTAGCAAAAATTGAACTGAACTGAAATATGAAACTGAAATATTTGCATGTTTTCTATATACACTTACATTCCTTCAAAATTTTAATTTTGATTGATAAAAAGTCCTATGATAGTTGGTGGTGAGCTCTCATAGTTGGCAAAGACATGATTTCCTACTATTAAGTTGGAGAACGTCCGAGCCAAAGGCTTATCGGTAGAAGTTCAAATAGCATAAAAATTTAACATTGCCATCACTTTTTAAAGGCAATATTATTTCTTTGCAAATTCAAATATATATAATTCGGTGGAGTAAAATTTTTATTGAATAATAAATAATTGTATAACTTTCTTCATTTATTGGTAGTTAAATATTAGTTACATTTATAGTTTAAATATATTTAATACGGTATTATACATATTTGATATTTTTAATTTATAAGTTTAAATTATGTTCTTAAGTTATTTCACACATTCAATGGACGTGGTTTATAAAACTTTCACGCGCGGATTTCTCTCGAGAAATTTTGCCGGACAAAATCACCCTAAATTTCCCAAATGTTGATATAGTTGATAATTAACTTGGCCTATAAATTATTTCAACCAAATGTTGTCCAATGCCTTAACCCAAGGCTCTTTTAATAATAGAGTATATATAGAAATGAAGAAAAATATTTACATGTTTTACAGATACTTATAAATTTAGCTCCTAAAAATAAAAGGCTAGTTGATATAGTTGATAATTAACTTTTATATTAAAACAAGATTCCATTTTTTCAAGTTGTTGAATGGACCTTATTCTCCATGTAGTAATATTTTAAATTTCAAATAAATATATTCAACTAAAGTACTATTTTGCTTAATGTTCAGCTTGATTATGAAGAACTTAAATTTGAATTAATTCCTCTGATCTTTTCATAATTTCGACCAACCCCATCTTATCTCGAAGCTAGACACACATACTTTCAGCCTAAAGGATCTATAATTTCACTAACTTCATGACATCAAAAACATATAGATTGTCTTCTCATATTGAATAGATGTAAGGGTGAAGGACACTAATGCCTGTTGACCTTTCACTTCAATTGCACTTTAATTAATCCATCACATTTAAAAAATTACACTTAATTAGTCACTCTTAATTTATTACATTGCAGTATAGTACACAAAATTTAACTAATGATAAGATCATTAGCTAGAGTAACATGTGTACATAAGATGGTTCATCTCTAGAGCACATAGTTGCTCGATTGAAAGTAATTTAAGGCTAATCAAGCCCTAAAACAAACCCTATTGCACCTTCTAGTCTTCTCTTCATATGAACTTTTATGTAAATTTTGACTAAACATATATGTAAAAGAAAGAAACATGTGATGGATATGTTCTTCTCTCATTAATGGCTTTGACATTTATTTAAAATTATATTATACTAGTGTTGCATTTATATATTATAAAAGATGAGGAACTAAAATGTCGTTTTCGAAATATAAAGGTCTAATTAAAGTGTGCAACTGGATTGAAATCTTGTAAATTTTATTTTCCTACTTGAAACTATTTCTAAATATTGTAATACAAGTGATATAAATAAATTTCATTCTTATTATGCATCATGTGCTATATTTTATATGGTCTAAATATTATAATTGCGAGCCTAAAAAATATTTTATAATTGCCAATAAGTTATGAACATCCGTCGAAGGGTATATTGACAGACTTAAAAAACTCTAAGGAAGTACGTAGATCTTACCTTTTGGTTTTATACTAATTATACACCCATGTTTGAAGTTACACAGATATGTTAAAAACATATGACATTTCTATATAATATGATACATAATGAATTACAACTAGATGAATTTATATTTAAATATTATAATATTATATTTACCTATCATATGTTTCTAATAAAATCAAATCATATGTCAAAAGTAAAAAGGTATTCTCGCAGTGGCCGCTAAATGATTGGACCTTTAAACCCAATTGTTAATATAAATGTCCGTGAATCAGTGAGACTTTGTTTATTATTTTCACTGTTTCTTTTCTTGTTTGTAGTTATATTTTGTAACCCTATAAGTGCTTTTTAGTAATTTTTATTTTAAAATTTAAATAAACAATTTCAATTTACTAACAACAAGTTACACACTTGCTATATAGAATAACATAACATTTGTAAAATTTAGTATGAAGTTCTAACTAACTTCATCACATTTATTGTTGATTTGTTAGCAATCATGATCAAGTGGGATTCTTGTCAAATGACTATGTTTGTCAGACATTTTTTAATTTATTTTCAAACAATATTAGCGAGCGCAATTAAAGATAATGATGTGCATCGTCAGTTCAATTTTATTTTTAACATAAAAATTAGATCGAATCAAAATTCACGGCCTTGCTATAATGAGAAGTGAATACATTAATTATGTGAATAAAAACTCAACCGATCAGACCATAAAATATTTTATTGGTTCGGTCGAGTTTTAGGATCCAACAAGATTATTTTTAAAAAAAAAATTAAGAGATTTAATAATTTATGTTTCAAAATATTTTAATCTTTTTATGCATGGTTTAAATTACAAATATAAACTAAACATTAAAGATAAATAAATGAAATGTGAAAAGATAAAAATATGAGATGTGAGAAATGAGAAAATGTGAGAAAATAAATATGATACATATATAAGGGATAAATGATCGGTTCGGTTCAAACCAATCATTTTTATTCGCTCCAGTTAGGTTTGATCGCTTTTTATACCCTCCTAATTAGAGATGATGATTTGAATTTAATTTCTTTCAATACCCGTTTTTCTAAAATAAAATCAGAGTCTAAAATACTTACAATATAATATTTAAATTTAAAAAATTACATAAAATGAAAATATTAAATATTAATATTCTAAATTTTTTTCGGTATCAATATTGACTAATTGGCATATTACCCCATCGCTTTAGATCAACCGCGCCGAAATCGAGGAGAATGGTTTTCGTACTTAGACAGATGCTGCCAAGTTGATTTTTTTTATCCCAAGTTGATTTTTAATAAAGCACATGGTTGGCGTGGTATAATATTTAATCGTGACATGATATTTAATTAGTTCGATTAAATATTGTTGCCGTGTTGCCACGTTTTTTTTGCTACCGACGATATCACTAAAACCGATAAAGTATTGTGTGTGTTAACTCAATTCATATTGTTAAATTTTAGGTTATTTTACTCTTATAAATTTTTAAGGAGCAATGTTATTCTGACAATTTTAAAAAATATATAAAATGTGTCTTTCATATTTATTTTCATCAGTTTTTCTGATGTCTAAATTTGACTCTTTAATGTTATTTCATAAAAAACACTCCAACTAATAATGGGAACAATTTTTTTAAACATTTTTACTTATTTTTAAAAATTCTAGTTAAGAAATAACTAGATTCACACGTGGTAAAGTAATTTAAGAATTAAAATAGGATTCAATGTTGATGTTTATGTGTTTTACTTTGTAACTTATTGAAATATTAAATAAAAGTAAAATGGTAATCATAAAAATGTTACTTTCTCATATTCATAGTTACACTAAGGATTTATTTTTTACATATTTATGTTAAATTAGCTTCTTTTTTGTCAAATTTATAATTTTATGAGAAATAAGATACGATGACTCGAACAGGTAAAAATATATTTAAGTAAACAAAAAGAAATCATTCACAGATTTAGAAATAACAAAATAACTAAAAACCATAAAAGTTAAAAACTAAAACTTGATCAAATATATAGTTCGGTGGTAATCATATTAATCCTTTAAAAAATATCTTAGATTCAAATTCCCTATCCCTACTTTAAAAAGACTAAAAAAAATAGTTAACTAAGAACAAAACAAACAACAAACGTTAATTAAAAGAGAAATAAGGAAGATCTTAAAAACAACAAAAACAAATAAACAACTAAAAAGTATTTCAACTAAAAGCAAAAAATCATCTCCGTCAGATTTCCAAACTCACATTTAACCAAATCCACGGCTATTGTGCACCATCTTAAATTCATGTATCTATTGTTAATGAAGAGATAAAATAAGGGTAGTTATTTTTCATTAGTTTTAACTGTTGAGGTTAGTTTAGTATTTTACTCTCTCATTATCGTTGAGTAGGTGTTGTATATTATCTATTTTTTTTCTGTTTGAGGTTAATGAGCATTCCGGAGGCTTTCTTCTTCTTCTCGCATTTCTGTTTCTTCTCTTCTAAATTCATCTTCTCTTCAAGCTTTTCTTATCCTTCCACATGGTATCAAAGCTAAGATAGACTCACGTCTTAATCTATGGCTAATCAAATTGAAAATCCTAACCCCAATTCTGAAAATCAAGAATTCTCTGCTGCCTGAATTGGTTCCCAAACCAATTCGCAAATTACATCACAGGTGATTCCTACCTCTTATTCTAATCGTGATTGCACAGATTCGCCTCCGAAAATCACTGCCTCTCTCGTTCTTTCTGAAAATCAGTCTATGTCTCCTTCGTTCATCTTCATTCTCTCTAACATATGTAACATCATTTCTATTCATCTTGATTCCTCCAAATTCGTCCTCTGGAAGTATCAAATTTCAGCTATTTTGAAGGCTCATAGTATCTTCGGCTATATTGACGGAACAATTTCTTGCTCAACTCAGTTTATCAAGATCGGTGATGTTACTGAACCCAACCCAAATTCGAACAGTGGATTGCTCAAGACCAGGCGTTGTTAACTCTCATCAACGTAACCTTTTCCCCTATGGCTCTATCCTACGTCGTTGGCTGCAACACCCCGAAAGAGGTATGTGACTCAATCAAACGGCAATTCTCCTCAATTTCACATACAAACATTCTTCAGCTCAAATCGAATCTTCAATCAGTAACCAAGAAATCTACTGAAAATATTGATGCATATATTCAGCGCATCAAGGAGATGAAAGATAAATTGGCAGCTATTTCGGTTCATATTGACAATGAAGACATTCTTATTTTCACCATTAATGGCCTTCCACCTGAATTCAACACTTTGCGGACATCATTCAGGACCAGGGCTGAGCCACTCTCTCTCGAGAAACTCCACGTGATTCTCAAAGATGAAGAAGTTGTCTTGGAATCTCAACGCAAGGGTGAGGAACAATTTTTTTATAACACGAAACTGCTAGCTTCCTTTTCAAATCGAGGTAATTCAAGAGGTAGTGGTTCTAGAGGGTTTGTGGTAATAAATTCAATTCTGGTAGGAATAATAATAGAAGGGGCAGACCTCCAAATTGGAATCAAAACAATATTGCTCTTGGACCTT
This sequence comes from Datisca glomerata, assembly GCA_003255025.1. Classification (NCBI taxonomy): domain Eukaryota; kingdom Viridiplantae; phylum Streptophyta; class Magnoliopsida; order Cucurbitales; family Datiscaceae; genus Datisca; species Datisca glomerata. The sequence continues at coordinate 614,419 of QANY01002976.1, forward strand.
TACCCTCTATTCTTGGACCTTATCATGCACATCATTCTCAATCTCTTAAGTCCCCTCCTAACAGTAAAATAGACCCCTCCAATGCCACGAAAATTCAATGCAAAATTTGTAATAAATTTAGGCATAACGCCATAGATTGTTATCATTGCCTAAGCTTTTCTTATCAAGGTAAAGGTCCCACCCCAAACCTCTAGGCAACCGTTGCCTTTCCCCAAGGATCAAACCAGACAGACTCACAAGTATGGTTGTCTAAAACTGACTGCAACAATCATCTTTCTCCTGAATTACATAATCTTTTCTCCATAACTGAATACGCTAGTAAGGATGCAGTTTCCAATGACAATGGACAAAATTTTCCAATAACCCATACATGTTCTGCTCTTCTTTCTACTTCTACAAAGTCTTTTCCTCTTTTTCAAGTTTTTTACGTTCCTCAATTATCCTCTAATCTCCTATTTCTTTACAAGTTTTACTTAGATAATAATTGCTTATTTATCTTTGATGCTCCTTTCTTCTACATTCAGGACAAGGAAACAGGGACAATCTTACATAAAGGACCCAGTGTTAATGACATTTATCACATTCCCACTAGTCTGCTTAAATCTACTAGTTCATATGTTAGCTTTAAAGTTCCTAATCTTCTATGGCATTATAGATTATGACACCTCACCCACAATGTTGTTAGACAAATTTTAAATTCTGCTAATATCTCATGTAACTTTCCTACTTCTTTTCTTTGTGTTTGTATTAGTCGTATCGCCAATAAAATGGCTAAGCTTCATTTTACTGCTTCTACTACTGTGTCTAATTCTCCTCTTCAACTTATACATAGTGATGTGTGGGGACCCTCCTCCACTACATCAATAAATGGACATAGATATTACATAGTCTTTATTGATGCTGATATGAATAGAAAAGGAATGGTTCGAACACCATCTACTAATATCACCGAAAACATTGTTAAAATACTTTTACGAGAAGATTTTATTGAAAACGTGAGGAAACATTGGAAAAGCAACAAAGATTTTTTGATTTTAACCCTACGACATAAAAGGAAAGGACCTTGTTGATTGAATTCATTGAAAATCTCCAGTAGCCGGGAAGGGGCCTAGAAGTGCCTACTACTACACCATACTACACTTGACTCTACACATTTACAAAGTTAACCCCTATCCATTATTCTCGTTATACCTGGTTACTTCCTATATGTAATAAATTTAATGTTTATGTTGTGTTTATGAGATTTAAACCTTTAGTTGAGAACATATTCTCATCCAAAATCAAGACATTTAGGTCTGATGGAGGTGGTGAATACACTAGCCTCTTTTTTCAGTTTTACTTAAATGAAATCAAAAGACTTGTCCTTATACCCCTCAGCAAAATAGAATTGTTGAGCGGAAACATAGGCATGTGGTTGATACAGGCCTCACTTTACTTCATCATGCTTATGTTCCTCATTCTTTGTAGAACTATGTGTTTGTTACTGCTGTCTATCTTATTAATCGCATGCCTAGTAATGTCCTAAATCATATTTTCCCTTTTGAGAAATTGTTTGGTAAAGTTGTTGATTATACTCACTTACATGTTTTTAATTGTGCTTGTTACCCAAGCCTTCAACCTTACATGAAAAATAAATTTTAACCTAAGTCAACTCAGTGTGTATTTATTGGTTATGCTATGGAGCAAAAGGGTATTTATGTTATGATGTTGTTAACAAGAGGTATTATACCTCTAGACATGTTATTTTATATGAATCTCTTTTCCCCTTTGCTTCTTCTAATTCAATTACTAGCTTCTTCTAATTCTGCTCCTTCTTCGACAAACAGGTACACTTCTCCCTTACCCTTCATTTCTTCTAAATTGCTTACTCAATGATGTTCTGGTGGTTCTGGTAATAACTCTATCCCGGTTTTAAACTCTACTAGGAATGATTCTGTTGTTTTAATACAAAATTCTACTGCTTTTTCTACTCATTTGCAATCTGTTTTCTCTGATAATCTGTTGCCTATCATAGATTTCAATTCTAATATTGATACTGCTTCTGTTTCTGAGAAAAATGTATCTGATTTGCATACTACCAGTGCTGGAATTACGTCTAATGATCATAATTATGCTGTTGAAAATGCTACTAGTATTTCTCCTACTGTTTTTCATGATAATCTGAATGTTGTTCCCTTGAATTCTGCTTTAAATTATGCTAGGCAGCCCGCTTGTGACTCTGTTTTCTAGTCGAGTCAATTTGAAGATATCTCTATTGTTGTTACTGTTAATTTGCTTAAGTTTCCTAGACAACCTGAGACCAAAACCTCCACCCACCCTATGTAAACTAGGTCCAAGTTTAGGATCTCTAAAAAGAAAATTTTTCTTTGTTCTGTTCCTTCTATGCAATCTGTTAAACCTGAACCGACCTCCTTTTCTTCTGCTATAAAGAGCTCTGAATGGCACAAAGTCATGATAGATGAATATCAAACCCTCATTTCTCAAAATACATGGACTTTTGGCTCCCTTCCCCCCTAACATTGTTGCAAAGGGGTTTATAAACTCAAATATAACCCAAATGGTTACATAGCTAGGCATAAAGCTCGTTTAGTTGCGAAGGGGTTTCATCAACAAGCTGGTTTCGAATATAGTGAAATTTTTAGTCTTATTATAAAGAAACCTACTATCATGATTTTATTATCTTTGGTTGCTAGTCATGGATGGTCATTAAGGCAATTAGATGTCAAAAATATTTTTTTACATGGTACCTTAAATGAGAAAGTCTACATGACACGACCTCAAGGTTTTTTTAGTCACGCTCATCCCAATTATGTTTGTAAATTAAACAAATATTTATGTGGTTTAAAACAGGCTCCTAGAACTTGGTTTGGGAAATTTACTACTCATTTGCTCTCTATCGGCTTTGTTGGATCTCAGGTTGACACTTCTCTTTTTGTTCATGCCACTTCTTCTTCTCTTACTTATATTTTATTATATGTTGATGATATTATTATAAGTGAAACTTCTTCTGATTATATTAATACAATTGTGCATAATTTACAAAACACCTTTGATATGCATGGCTTAGGTCATCTGAAATACTTCTTAGGTCTTGAAATATCTAGAAACTCTTCTGATATCTTTGTAAATCAGCTCAAGTATGCTAAAAATTTGATTCTCAAATCTTGTATGATGAATGCAGAACCTTGTGCTTCTCGTTGCTCACCTAAATCTTCTCTATGTACTGTTTCTGGTTCTCCATTATCTGATGTCACTTTCTATTTGAGTATTGTTGGTTCCCTTTAGTACTTGACTTTTACTAGACCTGATATTGCATTTGTTGTTAATCAGATTTGTTAATACGTGCATTCACCTACTTCATCTCATTTAGCTGCTATCAAGCGTATTTTGCGTTATATATTAGGCACTATAGATTATGGCATTTTATTTAGATCTCGCTCTCTTTCCTTACAGGCTTTCTCTGATGCCGATTGGGCTGGTGACCCAACAGACAGAAGATCTACATCTAGTTACGTGATTTTTCTTAGACCTAATGCCATCTCTTGAAGTGCAAAGAAGCAGCCTATTGTTGACCGATCTTCAACTGAAGCTGAATATAAAGCTCTGGCCAACACCGCTGCTGAGTTAAGTTGGCTAAGATGGATTCTTCAAGATCTTCATGTTTATCAAACTAAAGCTCCTATACTCTACTGTGATAACACATCGGCTATATCTCTCAGTTTTAATTCGGTTCTACATACTAGGACAAAATATGTAGAAATTGACTACCACTTTGTCCGTGAATGGGTAATGAAAAAGGATCTCATGGTGCAACATGTCTCTTTATCACATCAACTTGCTAACTTCTTCACCAAACCATTATCTTCCCCTCAGTTTGTATTTTTAAGAGATAAACTGATCCACAAACATTGGATCAGTTTGAGGGGTGTTAATGAAGAGATATAAATAAGGGTAGTTATTTTTTTATTAGTTTTAACTGTTGAGATTAGTTTAGTACTTTGCTCTCTCATTGTCATTGAGTAGGTGTTATATTATCTAACTTTCTTTCCTATATTAGGTTAATGAGCATTCCAAGGGTTTTCTTCTTCTCACATCTTTATTTCTTCTCTTCTAAATTCATCTTCTCTTCAAGCTTTTCTTATCCTTCCACAACTATTGGAGGGTCCCAACGTATGCATTTATATGCTTTAATTAATATAAATTAGATTCATGCATGTAACTGTTAAATAGATATATAGATTTAAGTTAAATGTATACGAAGATTCTACTTCAATATACAATCAATTAAATTCGTTATAAAAATAATCTATTTATTTTCAAAATTTTAAAATAGTATTTATGGTTTAATAACATATTACTTGTACTGGACCATTTCTATTCGTTTAAAATAATAATATCATGTAATAAAAATGGATCTGGGAACAAAAAGGACACTAGCCCGACAAAATTCTTTTCTTAACTAAAATAATTATTTCAAATTCATTGCAATTTTTAATTCTGCACTAATTTTTTTAGAGGAAATTACATATTTCACTATTTTTGAAGGGTCATTCAAGATAAATGTCCATTACTTCTTAAATGGTAGGTATTGTCATTTTTTTATACTTGACATTCATTTAATAATTTTTACAACTTTTTTTCCTTTCTGCCCCTTTCTTTCTGAGTCGTGGGCTTCTATTTTCGGAGTTGAGGATTCACAGCCTTCGTTCATCGCCGTGTTCATTCTTGATTCGTTCGTTAGGAGTGCTCGTCGTTCTTCGGCTTGTTGGAAAGAAATAGTATTTTTGTTGCAGATCCTCAAGGAATAATATGATCCAAATAGGGAAAATGGTAACATACATTACCTTACATATCATGTACAAAACAGAGTCTTAAAATTACCCATTGATTATACTTGCGGTCTCCACAAGATAAGATCTAAAGGTGAAAATGTATTTTTGTATGGTACATATAATGTATGCTAGTTTTCCCCCTTTTTTAAAGTTGGATGACAGATGTGTTAGGGTTATCTTATGATAGACTGCATTTTTTTCGGATCTGATCGTATGAAAATTAGATACAATGCGTATCTAATTTAGATACCTTACGCATATATGGTGTTCATAAATAAAAATAAACCAGTATTTAAATTAGATACAATAATTATATACATTACGCAAAACTAGAGTAAGGATGCTTAATTTTTTGGATTATTCTGGTATTCATTGATAAAAATAAACTGATATTTAACTTAGATACCATATATATCTAATTATATACCTTATGTGTAACTTTTTTTTTAATAATAATAAAAAAGTACACAGTGCGCTGTGACTTTTGTTGTGCACCAATGATGTGCAAAGTGAGCATTAATGGCGTGCACAACAATTGTGCACTGATGGCATGCACAGTGGTTGTGCACTACATTTTTTTTACGGTGGACGTTCACGATGCACACATTGCATTGTGAACCCTGCGCGTGTGCTTTAAAAGCACATGTCCCATGATTTTTGCCCGTGATTTTTGTAGGGCAACCAGTCATATTTGTTAAAAAAATATATGGCCGATCATTTAACTACATAGATGACTTAAAAAGGCCATTTATGTAGTTCTTCCCTTTTTTATTGAGATTTTTAACTCTATGGACTATAGATATATTTAATCACTTAAGAGTAAAAATTAAATTAGGACATAAAGAAGAGGTGGCGGGCAAACTAATTTAATCCTTCAGTTAAACTCCATCAATTTTTTTAAACTCCATCAATTTTTTTATCCACATCACTGACATGAATGCCATGTAGATGCCACATGAATTATATATGAAATTTTAATTGTTATTTTTTTAAACTTTTTAAACTTAATTATTTTAATTTTTTTTCGTATATGTACCAAATTGATCAAGACCACATTCATTCATTAAATTTTTCATTTTAATCCTTATATTAAACTCCGCCAATTTTTCCATGTCTACTTTTAGTTATTTTTTTACTTTTTAATATATTTATTTGAAGTGTATGCATTTTAACAGCTACTTTATACAATTATGACTATTCAACCCAACCAACACCGCGTTTATCATTCAAAAAGTACAAAATTATCGGTTACATAGTGATTCATCCACAAAAGCTAAACCATAAACTTAATGATTATATAAAATATTCGTCACTTAAAACAATAGTACATCAAAATTCCATGTCCAAAAAAATAAACATATGAAAATCATAATAAGGACCCCAGCTTTTCCAATTTAATCCTTCTGTTAAAGCCTCTTCAGCAGCTCATTCTCCAGAGAAGATGGTCCAACTACTAGTTATTTATGTAAGAAATTCACATTTACACTATCTTTTTGTATGATATCTCACTCCCTGCCAAATATTTTGGATTCTTGGCACAAATCCAATAAATTTCAACAAAGCAACAAATCCAACAAATTCTAATTAATCCAACCACAAAGCAACAAATCCAATAAATCAACCACAAAGCAACAAATCCAACAAATCTACAAAATCCAACAAATTCCAGTAGCAAATGAGAATAATATTAACTCCGGATGTTCTTGGCCTTATAAATGGTTGCGTCTGTTGAATAATATTGTTTATCTTTGCTATTTTTTTGGCACTTAAGGGTATTTCAATATTTTTAACTTCCTTATCCATATACTATCTAAATTTTATTAATCAATATAACTCTTCTAATTTTTTAGTTGGTATCAAAGCCTAACCCTAACCATAACCTGCACCTATCACTGCCACAGCCACCAGACAGCGCCGACCACCGCCACTCGCATCGGCCGCCTCCACCTGCCGCCGACCACCGACGCCGCCACCTCCCGCCTCTAGAGCTCTTTTTTTACTGTTTCCAGCTTTATTTTTTCAAAGTGGTTTGATTTTCCTAGGCTGTGTGCTGACCAGACCTAGGATTTTTTGTATTTTTTGGATTGTTGTGGCTTAGACCACAGTTTGGTCACTCGTTTGGTGATTTTTTCATGATATAGACGGTCGTGTTCAATCTTTCTTCATCTCTCCATCGGATTTTCTTGGTAATTTGTATTGTTTTCTTGGATTCGTGATGTCTGAATCTTTAAATGCTACTGTTACGGCTGTTGTTAAGCCAGATCTGGCTTATCCTATGTCCAATGGAAGAGTTACTAGTGTTCTTTTAAATGGATGAAATTTTACTGCTTGGTCTCGATCGTTGAAGTTATTTCTTGGTGGGCGGGGAAAGAGTCTTTGGCTTCAAGGACGTGTTCCTCGCCCTAAAGATGACGATGCAAAGGAAGCCCAGAGGGATGTTGATAATTGTTTGATATTGGGATAGATAATGAGACGGTTGTCGATTTATAGAATGCTTTGACTGCCATGTATGCCCATTCAAGGAATGAGGCTCGATATTTTGAGTTGTATCAGGAGATTGCTAGTACCAATCAGGAGAGACTTAGATTGAATGTTGCTCAATTTTTTGGATATTTACGTGTACGGTGGGATGAGATGGCTCAATATGAACCGGTCAGTGACTTTGGGACAATGGCTCATGTAGCAGTCAAGAGGCTAGATTGTAAGCACACATATGCATTTCTGATGGGGCTTAAGCCTGAATTTGAGTCACTTCGTACCCAAACCCTTAATTCCTCTCATGTACTATCCTTGCTTGAGACCTTTGCCATGGTTGATGGAGATGAGCGTCGACGTCTTATCTCGCTCCCGACTCTCATCCCCGCCACTACTAGTAATAATGATCAGATGGCCCTTGGTGCTCGCGGTTTCTCTAGTTCTCGTCCTCTAGCTGGGAGGAAATTTTGTCCTCATAGTGGGAACAATGGTCATATCAAAGATACTTGTTGGAAACTTCATCCCGAGTTGCGCGCTTAATTCCAGAAGAAGATTAATATACTCACTAAATCGGCAACAATAGCTAATACTTCTGTAGCCACCAGTAATCTGGTCGAGTCATATGTCATCTCTCAAGTAGCAGCTTTATAGGCTCAGGTATTCCGTCTTATGTCTCTGCTGATCCTCCTACCTACACTACCTCAGGTACTCCCACTGCACTTCATATTCGTACTGAGTCACCTACGTGGATTTTGGATTCGGGGGCAAATGATCATATGACTGGTGAGTTATCAGTTTTATCTACACCATTGGAACCTGTTAAAGGTTCAGCACAGTTAGCTAATGGTTCTCCGACTGTTGTGAGCGGTAGAGAGACTGTACAACTGTCTCCTGAAATTACTCTTACCTCTATTTTTCATTTGCCTAAATTTGCTATGAACATTTTATATGTTAGTCGCCTAGCCAAAGCTCTAGATTGTGTTGTCATTGTTTTGGCTGATCGTTTTTTTTTTGGCATGATTGTCGTACGAAGAGGATTTTTGGCAAGGGGTATAAGCGGGATGGACTATACTACTTTGGTGATCCACCTCCCCTTCAACCACTAGATTTTATTATTCAAGCTGCCTCTTCTATTACTTTTTATTTTCCTGTTTACTTTTATTTTAGAGACTTACATTTGTGGCATACTCGTTGGGGACATGTCAATTTTCAATATCTTTGTTTGTTATTTCTTTCATTGATTAATGCATGTAAACACTTTCAGTTTAAATGTGAAATTTACGAGCTTTCGAAACATTGTCGTAAGCTATTTCTTGCATGAATAGATCTGTTGCTGCGTCTGATTTAATTCACTCTGATGTTTGGGGTCCATATCCTGTTACTGCTATGTTTGGACATTGATATTATGTCATATTTATTGATGACTTTTCTAGATGTACATGGGTTTATTTGCTTAAAAAAAACGGATGTTTGACATGTGCTTAAACAATTTCTTATTATGATCAAAACCCAGTATCAAACTGATGTTCGATCGATTCGTTCTGATAACAAGAGTCTACTCGAACAAAGTTGGATGATAGGTCTATCTGTTACGCATTTATGGGATACTCATCTCAATCCAAACGGTATCGATTTACGATCCCTCATCTAGATGGCTTATTTCTTCTTTGGATGTTACTTTTTGGGAGAATACCCCATTCTTTTCTAGTTCCATTGATGTTAGGACTGGGGCCCCATCTGTTGAGGATCTTCCTCGTCCTATCCCTATTCTTGACCCCCCTAATATAGATGCTCCCGTTGTTTCGCCTACTTCTTTGCCTCCCATTGCAGGTCCTCCTACCAAAGTGTATAGTCGTCACTCTTATCTCCCTGTGTTGCACTCCTCTACGAACGAAGGCATTGATCCTCCCCCCTCTCGACGATATCCTTTGCGGGACCGTCATCCCCCTAATCGTCTCACTTTATCATGTTCTACTGACCAACCTATTGAGAATCATATTTCATATAGTGCTATGTCCAGTTCCTTTCAGGGATTTATCAGTCACATTGATTCTACTGCGATTCCGCGATCTGTTGGGGAAGCAACACGAGACCCACGGTGGGTGGCCGTATGTAAGATGAGATGAAAGCCTTGCAAGATAATCATACTTGGGACCTGGTTGCTTTGCCTCAGGGGGAGAAAACGGTTGGATGTAGTTGGGTATTCAATCTTAAATATAATGCGGATGGAATCGGTAATCGGTACAAGGCACGTCTAGTCGCCAAAGGTTTACTCAAATTTCAGGCAAGGATTTCAATGTACCCTTTGCTCCTGTTGCAAAACTCACTATTGTTCGTCTTATTATCTATTTGGCTACTTCTCACTCCTGGCCCTTGCATCAGATGGATATCAAGAACGTCTTCTTGAATGGTGATTTGGATGAGATTATTCATATAGATCCGCCTCCGGGTTTTCGGGCTGAGGGGGAGTATTCAGGGAAAGTATGTCGTCTGCGAAAATCCTTGTATGGGTTGAAACAGTCTCTGCGGGCTTGGTTTGCTCAGTTTAGTGCAGTGATCCTTGAGTTGGGATTTCTTAGATGTCACTCTGATCATACATGTTTTATCAGAATGGACTTCATTAGGCAATGTGTCATCCTCTCTGTGTATTTGGATGATATCATCTTGATTGGTGAAGACAGTATCAGCATTACTAAGGTCAAGAAAGTTCTTAGTTCATCTTTTTATATCAAAAATGGGGGGGGGGGGGGCTAAAGTATTTTTTGGGTATTGAGATTGCTCGTTTCGAGATAGGTATCTCTCTCTCGCAGCGGAAGTATGTTCTTGACCTATTTGGTGATACTGGGATGTTGGGATGTAGACCTGCATCTACACCTATGGATCTGAATGTCAAACTTTCAACTGAATCAGGTGAACCATTAGCAAATCCGAGTATGTATCATAGAGTGGTTGGAAGACTTATTTATTTGACTTACACACGTCCTGATCTGACCTTTTCTGGTAGCCTTGTGAGCCAGTTTATGCATGTTCCCCGTGCTTCACATTTGGATGTAGTTTACCACATTTTGAGATACTTGAAGTCTTGTCCGGGCCTTGGTCTTTTCTATTCCTCCAAAAACATATTTGATGTGTCTTGATTTACTGATGCTAACTATGATGGGTCAAAGACAGATAGGAGATCTACATCTGGTATTTGTACTTTTTATAGTAATCATCTTCTCTCCTGAAAAAGCAAGAAGCACTATGTGATTTCTCGGTCATCTGCTAAGGCAGAATACAGGGCAATGGCTCGAGGGACGTGTGAGGTTCTTTGGCTTCATTTTATTCTAGGCGAACTCGGTTTGGTCTGGAGCTATCTCTACAAAGTTTGTTCCTTCATCTGAGCAAACTTCTAATGCTCTTACAAAGCTCGTCGGTCCTACTCTTCTACAGTCAACTCTTCGTAAGCTAAACATGATTGATATCTATGGGCCAGCTTGAGGGGGAGTGTTGGATAATATTGTTTAAATTTGCTACTTTTCTGGTATTTAAAGGTATTTTAATATTTTTAACTTTCTTATCCATGTGTATAAATACCCCATTTACTATCTAAATTTTATTAATCAATTTAACTCTGTAGCGCGTCACTCTTGCTTGTGTTGCTACCTTCAATTGATGATTCCTACAAGAGTTATATAGCTTTAGATGCAATGAAAAAGTAAAATAAGTACTAAAAGAAATTTGGTTGGCAAGGAATACTCGGGTACTTTGCAATACAGTTAGCACATTAAAACCCATAAATCTTTACTCCTGTGACTTAGCATTTCTCCTCCATGGCAACTTTGCTTTGTTATTGTCCTCAATAGCTCCCTTACATGTCCTAGAATTATGACCTCATACATGGCATCTACCACATTTAATAGACTTTTGTGTTCTGCTCATTCTTTGAGAGTTACTTGATTCTTCGGGATCTTTTCTTCTTTGTTTCTTGGGTCTTCCAGGAGGTCGTCTTATGATGGGAGGCAATATAGCTTCAAGGTTAATCATTTGCCATAAACTAGGCCCATTGAGTGGCCTAATAAAATGGCTATATGCCATCAACAAAAGCTTTTTATGATAGTATTTGTTCACATACTCTTCGGGCTTCTGCTTTAAAAAATAGATGCTCTGAATCGCATAAATACAAGGAATGCCGCTAAGGTCCCACATGAAATAGCTACATGTATGTTTTTCTAGATCAACTACAAACCGCGAGCACTTTCACATTCTACTTCAAACATCATGTCACCTACCCATATAGGTAGACAAATTCTCGAAAGCTCTTTTACCTTATCTAGTTTTTTTTTATCTTTGGTGCAAGTAAACCTAGTGTGATTTAACATTTGTTCATGCTTCTTTGTGATTCTTTTTTGTATTAATTTTCTGAACATTTCAAGCATTGTGAGTATAGGCTTATCCCTTGAATGCAATATGAAAGCATTGAATGATTCTGAAATGTTATTCAACACATGTCACACTTGGGCCATGTCTTAAATGCATGTTTGGACCAGAATTTCGGGTCATATTCGTTCAACCAATTATATGCAGCTTATTTAAGTTGTTGTAATTTGTCATATGAAACTTAAATTCAGATGATGTACTTGATCTAACTGCATTCCACAAACAATCCTTCAGTGTTACTGCTTTAAATTACTTTTTGAAATTTCCATATAAATGACGGACACAAAACCTATGATCAGCCTCAGGTAGCACATTGTCAAACGTGGCCTCCAAACCTTTCTGCTGGGCTGAGACAAAAGACCGTCCTTTTTCCTTGTAGGAACCCAAATCTAATTGTAGGAGTTCAAGAAACCATGTCCAACTATGTTTTGTTTCAACATCTACAATTGCCCATGCAATAGGGTAGATACAACCATTAACATCTACTCCAGTTGCAGCCATTAAGTGACTCTGACACGATCCATTTAAATGGCATGCAACAAGGGTTATAATTGGTCTACAACCTGCTAAAAACCATTCCTTACAACTTGATAAACAAACATAAAATCTCTTGAATATAGGTTGCATAGTTGAGTCAGGCCTATCAACACTAATTCTAATAGAACTTCCCACATTTGTCCTCAAAATCTCCCCACAATAGTCACAAACTCTATCATATTGCTCCATGGTTGATCCTTGTATTGCTTTCATTGCCTTACTTCTAGCCTTAAGTGCTTGGATTCTGGAGATGTGCACATTAAAGTCTTGCCTTACAACACCAATGATTCCTTCTAGCTTCCAATTGGGATGAGTTTTGAACTTGCTTAGATATTTCCTAAACAACCATGTTTGAGTTCACATTTCGATTATGAAACTACCTACTACATGTGTGTTGCTCAATGTAAGTTCTAATCCGCATAGTACTTTCTTGTTGCACTATGTAGGCACGCAATGTCCATTCACATTCTTTCTTACATACAGCTGTCACTCTCATCTTATCGTTTCTATCAAGTTTTAATATTAAAACCACCTTGAATTGCATATTCACGAATTGCATCTTTATGTGCTTTTCCATTAGAAAATACCATCCCAATTTTGAACCTCACATTGTCCATGTCTGTCTCAGGTCTAAACATTGGGTAATCATCAACCTCCTCATCTGAGTTTGTAGGTGAGTTTAACTCATCTGATGGAGCGTATGTAGATTCCACCTCCTCTTCACATCCTCACCCTCATCTTCAACATTAACATTAGTAATCTATCACCAAGCTTATACATATCAAAATGGAAATCATCTCCTAGAACCCATTCTTCGTCACTTATATCAAAGTTGCTATCCTCCAACGAGTTGTAACTACTTTCTATGTTTTCTCCTTCAAATACATCATTATCTTCTTCATTCTGACCATGTATGCTTTCAAATTCATTATGTTCTACATAAACATGTATTACTCGGTCAGATTGTATATTTGCTACCATGTCTAAGACATCTTGATCAGTATGCAACATATGCCCATCCTTCAAAGAATATAAGTGATTCACATTAGTCACTCCTAACTCTTCTAGCATGCAATTAATTTCAGGTATTGAAATTCTATCAACATCAACATTAGGATATGTGCTAATATTAAACCACCTTGAATTGCATATTCTCGAACTGCATCTTTATGTGCTTTTGCGATAGAAAATACCATCCAAATTTTGAACCACACATTGTCCGTGTATGTCTCAAAGTCTAAACATTGGGTAATCATCAACCTCATCATCTGAGTTTGTAGGTGAGTTTAACTCATCTTATGGGCGTATGTAGATTCCACCTCATCTTCATATCCTCACCCTCATCTTCAACATTAACATTAGTAACTGACACTTTACTATCACCAAGCTTATACATATCAAAATGGAAATCATCTCCTAAAACTCATTATTTGTCATTTATATCAAAGTCGCTATCCCCCAACTAGTTGTAACTACTTTCTATGTTTTCTCCTTCAAATACATCATTATCTTCTCCATTCTGACCATGTATGGTTTCAAATTCATTATGTTATACATAAACGTGTATTACTCGGTCAGATGGTATATTTGCTACCATGTCTAAGACATCTTGATAATTATGCAACATATGCCCATCCTTCAAAGAATATAAGTGATTCACCTCAGTCACTCCTAACTCTTCTAGCATGCAATTAATTTCAGGTATTGAAATCCTATCAGCATCAATATTAGGATATGTGCTAATAGTACCCCCTAAATATCTTACATGTGGCTGGTATGTGAGCTTTCCACCATGGTGAAATGTAATCGAAAATTCTCCCGTACCTACATTACATTCATGACATACTTAAGTCAAAGTGAGACAAAGTTAATTGAGAAAGAGAAAAGAGAGCAAAAGAAGAAAGAGAAAAAATCCTTTTCGTTCTTCAATATTCAGAAAAAAAACCCATTTCAATTCGACCACCACCAAGACATTTAAGAGAGAAATTGCTAATTGTTTCAGTTCAACCACCTCCCAAAAGTTTATGTTAAATACAGTCCATAGTTAAAGGATGGTTGACCTCTTTCAGGATATGCTCAACAGAATAAGATGCAAACTCAAAATTAAGTCTTCGTTATTCAACAACTCTACAACTACAGAAAATCTAAGTAATTTTCTATTTCACTTTGGATGTTGACGACAACTACAGAAAAACAAACACCCAAAACAAAGATAACTAAGCAGGTAGTTGACATGGTGAAAGTTGTTCACATTGCTTCATACTGTAGAAGACCTCTAGGTCATGGAACTAAATGTCGAAGTAAGAAAAAAATTCTAGTTTTTTTCATATTAATGTCTGTTTTGCAGTGTGATTCACAATAAATGGATTCTCTATAATATGAAGTATTCTCAAAAAATTTGACTAATTATGCAAATCTGTGGCAAATTTTGACTAATTATGCAAATCTGTGGCAAATTTTGAGTGTTCTTGCTTAATGAATCATTACTTAATGAAGTCCATTATTTTTCATGGAATTCTTCTTGTAAACACAGAGTAAAGACGAAGCAAAAACAAATCCAATCAAGCGCACCAAACAGAGCAAAGACGAAGCAAAAAGAAACAAGGGAAACAGAACACGACGACCATACATTGGTCCAATGAACACGACCATTCAGGAAGACGTTGCAATGAACACGACAACCGTACTGGCGGCGAGAATGATCGTCGGTGAAGCAGCGGGCACGATGACTGAAGCGAATGGGTGATGGAGGCACACCACTGTTAGGGTTCCATTTTTTGGGCAAACGACTAAGGGGAGTTTGGGCCATTTGGGTTATTTGGTTAAAAAACGTTTTAAAAAAATTAATAATAAAAAATTCCACATTGCATCCAATGCCGTGAATGAAAAAAATTGATGGAATTTAATGAAGGATTAAATTAGAAAGAATATGAAAAATAATGGACGAATGCAATTATTTTAAAAATTAATAAATTATTTTAGTATATTTAAAAAAGTTAATGAACTAAAAAATAATTTACCCTTAAATAAAAAATGTCGTAAATTTTGTATATTCAATGGCATTAAATCGATGTCATCAATGATATATAACGACATCTAAAGTGTCATAAAAAGTGATACGTGTAAGTATTTACATTTGAAACACGCCATCATAGGTGTTTACAAAGTTTGAATTTTTAGTCCATGTTAAACAATGATTAATTAGACAAGATGGGTTGTCGCAATTGGTTAAGTCTTCACACTCATAATTTAGAGGTCGTGGGTTCGAGTAATATCTTTCATTCCCCTTAGAATCTGTAATGTAACTTTGACAACAAAAATACTCAATTAGGGAAATATCTCATTATAAGAAAACAAAGAAGAGAATGACCCCAAAATTTATAAAATATACAAATGACTGAATTTTATAGTGGCTCATCAATTAAACTTAACAAAAAGAGTGAATTGGTGAAAATGCCCTCTCTAACAAAAGACATCCCTCTTCCCTCGTGTAACAAACCTGCGAAAACACACGAAGAAGGAACCCTAGTCCCCAAGCTCTCTCATGCAGCGACAAAACCCTTCAAAACAATATGTCTACCGCAAAAGCTAAGAGAAAATCATCGCAATATGTACGAGATTCGCAAAATACAAATAATAGCGAAGGTCAAAACTAACGGTAAACTAAAGTTCATGGCTGATTTTTTTTTTAGATTTGTGATTATTATGAGTTTTTATGTGTTTATTTGAGTTTTTCTTTCATGAAATTTACTTTATTTGAGTTTTTACGAGTGGACAGTGTGTCCCTTTGTTTTGCTCTATTTTCTGGAGATAAATCAGTGTATTTTCTATATTCTGTAAATTACTCATACTTAATATTTATTACGTAATATATTATTATATACTTTGAGTATAAATCTATATACTATATAATTATATATTATATAACTACATACTATTTTGTATGTTATGGTACAATATTGATTGTTATTATTATTATTTTTGTTCTAATATAATATGGTTAATAATCCATAGTTCACTTTATGGTGCAGGTAGATGAAGGGAGAAATTGAAGTCAAGTTTGTTATGTCAATGAGAATGTCCAACACTAAGTTTATTAGCAATGTTAAAACTTTCAATAGTTTATATTTATACATGCATAGTATAGTATCATATATATGTAGAAACCATGATTCAAGTATTATAAAGATCACATATTTTAAAAAGATAAAGCTTTATATAAATCATTATAAAATTAGTATAAATTCTCAATTCATTTTAATTCATCATTTAATCATAAAAAAATCAGTATAAGTCTGTAAAATCATTTCAATCTATACTCATATCATAAAAAAATATCATCTATCATAAATTTCATATATATCATCAAAAGTTTACTATCTATCATCGTATCAACTATATCCATCATAATTGTCATAGAAACTGAGTACATAAATTTATACTATCAAGAAATAGATATATACTATAAGAACATAGTTATAATAAGAAGTTATTTCATGATGTACATAGTAATATACCATGAGTACATAATATATTACTATCAGGATGTAAATATAAATATTGTCTATAACTATATGCTTATATTATATAACTATACACTATATGACATCAATTACAAAAATCTGCAGAAAACGGTATACGCATAAAATCTGCGAAAAAAATTTATACTCTTATCACTGCCTATAACAGAAAATTACAAAAACATAAATGAAACTTAAAATCCTTAAAATCTAAAATTAGATATGGCATGCAAACTCATACTCTTAAACAAATTTATAATAATGTTGTAAAAGAGAATCTCAAATCAAACAATTTTAGTCGTGAAACGAAATCAAAAGCAACCAAAAAATATCATGCTTGTTATGTTACAAACGAATCGAAGAAGAAGATGCAAATCGAAAAAGATCATAATCTTCGATTGTGATTGAAATCTATGAAAAATACATCAAAATGAAGGAGCCGTGAAGAAGAGAAAGGGGAGCTACGGGAAAACGATAAAACTTAAAAGAAATAATCAATTATAATAAGGGATATAAGTAAATTAATATAAAATCTTAACTAACTAAATTATCTCTCCTCCAAATCGGCCATATCTGCAAAATAAAAAATAAGGGACATTATACAAAAGTAAAACCTAAACTAACTTATTTCTCTAATTTTCCTAAAAGATACAAGGATTAGTTAAACAAAGATAAAGAATGAAAGAAAATAGCCAACAACTTAGACTCTAAGCTAAACCAACATAAAAGATAAAAAGCTATTGTCCCTTTAACTGCAAACTGCAAACTGCAAACGTAACTCCCAAATCCCACCCATGTTTCCATTCCCCACTATTCTCTGTCCCCATCCACCAATTCAAAGTCCTTCGTTTTCAAGTAAAACCCTAAAAATCTAAGGCAGTGTTTGGAAAACATATGAATTGACTTTTGAAAATAAAAGTCCATCTAAATAAGTGAAAACGTTTGGTAAGTTATATCAAATGGACTTTTGAATGGGAAACCCATTTACACAACACCTATCTAGAGAAGTAAAAAATTCAAGTTTCTGGAAATCCTCCAATTCTTGATTTCTCAGAAAGTCATGTTTTCTGTTTTAATGTAAAACTTTAAATTCTGATTATATCTTTATTTTCCCTTTGTAATTGTTCGTTATAACCTCAGACTTATAAATACTTACAATTAAAAATTACAGCATCATGTTTTAACGCTTCTCCCTTTCTCTCGTTTTTTTATATTGTGACTTTCTTCTATAGCATAGTAAAACCAATTCTTTACTTTAGGGAGGTGAAGTGAACCAATTTTTCTTACCTTTTTTTTTCTTTTTTCCCCTCACAATGGCGAAAAAAGCACACATCTTTTTATTCTTAATTCTAACATACCCAAGTTTTCTTTAAAAGGCTTTGTTTCTACTTTTTTTTCAATGGAAATTTAGTGCATCGATTTCTTGTAATCACTATTCTTAACTGCAATATTTTCTAAAAATACATTGCTTTTTCTTCTTTTTAATAATGGTAATTCAGTGCATCAATTTTTCTTACATGATGTATAAGTGATAATATTTTGAACCTAGATGTTCTTTGGAGAGCCTTATTTTTCAATGGTAATTTTGTGCATCATAAATGTTTTATAATTATGATAATATTTTTAACCAGCTTTAAAAGGTATGTATAAAAGAATTGGGAAAATTTTAATATAGATAAACATTTATTTTTATAATAAGAGTGAAAAATTTCAAGAATCAATTGACGAGTTATTTTGTCGAACTTTTATTACCAAACATATGAGAAGTACTTGTAAGACTAATGGACTTTTAAAGTCAGTTCACCAAACGTTCATCATTCTTTAAAAAATCATTTATAGATGTCTATCTTGAAAAGTCCATTTTCAAAATACACTTTTTCAAATGGAAGTACTACAAACAAGATCTAAAACTTTTGGAGAGTTTAGAGCTTTCGTTAGGTGCGACTCTCTGAATCTACAAAATTCGTTCATTCTAATCATATTTAGTAATTATTTTCTTTAATATAAAATAAATATTCTTTGATTTCTTACAATGGAGACGGATTTGTCATCCTTCCGATTAATGATTGTCATCATTGTTTGCTAATTAATGATATAGGTTTCATTAGCAAAAAAAATTTTGATGCCATAATCTTTTTTTTACAGGTTACACCTCTTTCATTGTTAAGGTTTTGGAGAAGAGATATTTCCTTATTCAAACTTTTTACAGGTTTCTTCTAATTTCACTCTCTAAATTATTAGTAATATATTTTGATCGAAGATTATATTTTGATTGAGGTG
This sequence comes from Datisca glomerata, assembly GCA_003255025.1. NCBI lineage: Eukaryota > Viridiplantae > Streptophyta > Magnoliopsida > Cucurbitales > Datiscaceae > Datisca > Datisca glomerata. Next base: position 633,482 of record QANY01002976.1, read on the forward strand.
TTTTTAGTCATTTCTTAATTATATAGTTCAATTATGCATTATATGAGACACACTTCGTAATAGACTATAACATCTTATACTTTAAAAAATAATTGTATAGATATTTAAATAGATTTTTTTGCTGGATGCAATTGAATATTAATCTTTTTATATTGCAGTGAACTCAAATCCAATTGGTTATATCTCAAACCCTAACCCAAACGGACAAAAGTTGGCAAATTTTCCAAGGTTTTCTTGCGCCGTAATGTTTATATAGACATAAAATCACAGTTAGCCAAGATGTTTAGACTACATACTGGCTCTTTGATTTTGTAGATTTAGCCAAGTTTATCAAGAAGGAACAATCTCAACTTCTCAATACTTTAAATCCAGCTTCCATACGAGAAGATACACTTACCAAAAGTAGATGCTCAAATACAAAATAATGAGTGGAAGAAAAAAATTTGATCAATTGAAAGAATTAGAAGAGTGGAAGAAATAGATTAACAGTATTTTGCCCAACAAAACAAGTATAGGCAAGTGGTAATGACAATTTTCGGGACTCTGTGTCTACTCCCCAAGTGAGAATTGAACTTTTTTTATTAATTATATCTTTTGAACTGAATTTTACTGTTTCATAAAGTTTTTATATAATTATATTTTATTGAGTCTTATCAAGCTAGTGCACATGTACCCAATGCTTTAAATCTTACCAATACCCGTTGCAAACTATTACATTGAGCGGGGACAGGAGAATGTGTTATAAAAGCAGAGATCGCGTCCACAAATTCTAAGTCACTAGTGCACTATATTTCACTTGGACCTGATTGTTACAAAGTATGGATTCAAGAAGTTTTGGTGTCAAAAGTTCCATAATTTCGACACTCAAATGAGTTTTCTACCCTTGATAATGCTAGAAGAAGTACACTTACATGGTCATTCAAGTACATTTCATTTTATTATGATCCTTGGAATTGTCTATCTATTGTTTACATTTTTATTAGTGCAATTGACACAATATATAATTCTCTGTTTCTTTGTAATGGGATTAAGACATAGTCTGTTTGAGATTTTATCAAGATTGGATAATGTAGTCATTTCGATTGATGGCACTAATATTTATTTATATGATTTTTTTTATTTTAGCATATTCATTATGAAAAATAATAATTTAAGCACATAGTAAATATGTCAAACAATATTCATGAAATTTCTTAACTATCATAAAATATGATTGAAACATTTTAACCACATTTTATTTATGTGGAATATAATTCCATGCACGATGTTTTATAAGTGTCACAATAGAACATTTAACAACATTTGTGATGACAAAATAAAAGTATCGTAGAAACTGTAGGACTTTCCAGAGTAACCACATTCAATGACTTCTAAAAATGTCGTCTAAACCCTTTAACGACACATTTTCAATGTCATAAAAAGCCATTTTTGTTGTAGTGTTACTCACGCTCATGCATTTCTTTTGATTAATTATGTCAATTATGAGTATGTGTATCTATGTAAAGTAATAAAGATAATGTATATTTATAAGTTGATTTAATTTCTAATAATTTAAACCACACTATTTACACAGTAAGACACTTTTTTTAAGATTCGAAACATTATTAGAAAATATGATAAAGATAACGGCTGAGAGTTATTATCTTACGTGAACAATCAGGGTTGCATTTGTTCTATTTTCACTTACATTCTTTTCACATCTTGGACTTTGAGTAAAAAAGCTACTATAGTTAGTGTTCTAATAATTAGCTAAACTATGATTTCTGATGGTTGAGTGAGAAAGTGTCAGGGCGGGGATACTTATATAGGTTTATATAACATTGAGATGTAATATTATGTAATCCTCACTTTTCAAAAGTTGTATTGTTTCCTTTATAAATTTATATATATTTGATTTATTAGGTTATAAAACTTCATTGAACAATAAACGTGTAAGATTCTTGATTTATTGGTTGCTAACTATTAATTGTATTTACAATTCAAATATATATAATATTTGCATATATAATAATTTTATTTTATAAATTTAAATTATGTTCTTAAAATAGTATTTCACACGTGTGTCTTGACTATAATTAGTTTTGAAAAACTAGTAATTATACTCATTCATTTTCATTGAAGAAACTTTTCTCATTATTTTAGTGTTTCTATTTTGAGTTTACAAGTTTTGAGATTTGTAGTTTACAAAAGACTGTAGACTTAGAAGAATTGTTAATTAAGAAGTTTCTACTAACGTATTTGAAAAATTATTATCCTACCTCTGTATTACCAGATTTAGCAGTTCTTTTTGTTTTATTTATGGTTAAGCTTGCAGAAATTTTTAACTAGAGTATTTATGCCAACAGTAGAGTTAATTGATTGCCATATCATTTAAGAGTTGGTAAATCTAGACCATTAAAAGAAAAGTGATGAGAAGTCAAGCACCTAATAATGCATTGAGTGAAAATGTGTGAAAATAGATAATGGAGAGGAGCCAAATCCAATCAACTAGCACCTAATAGATTAGCACTCGCTTACATTTACACTTAGCATACAATTTTTCATGTCTTAATTGCCAAATCTTCATTTGTAGATCGGTTCAATAATTCCAACTTTGATTATTTTCTCTACGTTTTCCACGCTTTTGGTGCCTGAATAGTATAATGATTAAATAATATTTTAAGCAGAAATATAGTTTTTTCCTGCGTTTTCCACGTTTTTGGTGCTTGTAATAGTAAAATGATTACATAATATTTTAAGCAGAAATATAGTTTTTTCCTGCGTTTTCCACGTTTTTGGTGTTTGAAATAGTAAAATGATTAAATAATATTTTAATCAGAGAAGTATTAGTTTTTTGGATTAAAATATTGAGCTTTATTCAACTGCAATATCATTCTTTTGACAAAAAAAATTACAATGTAATTCGCTCCAAATACATTTTACTTTATTTAATAACACGAGGGTGTCTAGCTCAAGCATTCATATTTGAAGATCTTTCATTTTTTATCTGAATTAGAATCCGATCTCGAAAATGGAAAAAACTACAATATCATTTTACATGTTGTACACAATTTTGATTTTAAGAAAACTAAGTGCTAAAACCTACTAATTAATCTGATGTAACATTGATTTACTATCTATTGTAATTTATTTTATATGTTGAATAATGTATGAAATGCTATCTTATCATTATACTTTTGTGTATATTTTTTTAAGTAATTTTAGAGTGATTAAATTAATTATAAAATAATTTTAATTGACTAAGTGACATGTCGATTATTCATATGCTGATATTTTATAACATTTAAAATGATTTAAAATATATTATAAATAATTAACACATGAATTAGTCAATTAAAACTTGATCATTGTGCAATTACTCATTCTATATATAACTTTAGAATCTCAACACATCCCAGCGAAAAATTTGTGAAAATCCTTGAAATATTAGTAGTTTGCCTATCTATTATTCTACAAAAATTGAAATCGAGGTCTAACCACATAATTTTCTCACATTGAAAGAATAACACCTTAGCATACTAAGAATGATGTCAAAGTAATAGATGGACATGTTAAGGATGACTACTTGTCGAGTAAGCTTAGGGGTGTGACTTAAGCAGGTTGATAGCAAACCATACTGTCAAACTGCTATCGAGCTAACTGTCTTAGTACATTTAGTCTCTATCATTTTTTGTCATAGCTCAACTCCCTTTGTAACTAATTCTCGCATATTCTTGCTCTTAGTGCATAAATGCTAATGAATGGAAATTGCCTCAGTATTGCTCGATACTGAGTGCTTATTAAAATCCTTCTTCTTCTTCGATCATACTTCTTTCTCAACTCAATTCTATATGAGTTCTTAAGTCCATCACATAATCTTTCATGATATCAGAGCATAGAGACTTGCATCAATGGTTAATCAAGAAGAAGGAAGCATTGGAACATGCAATGGTTGCAACACAAAGATTGCAAACAATTCAGCTTCCAGCGTGAACAATATCTTCAGCAATACACTTAGCAGCTCATTGTCTATAAAGCTAAGTAGAGAAAATTATGTGATTTGGAAAGCACAAGTCCTTCCTGCCATTATTGGGCATGGAATGGATGACATTATTCTTAGTTTTACCAAGAAACCATAAAAGACACTCACGAATGAAAGTGTCAATCCCGAGTTCAGCGTTTAGTTAAGGAAAGACCAATTGTTACTAAGTTGGAATAATTACTCAATACAACACCTCAGCAGAGGTATGAATATCTTTGGAGAAGATCTTTGCAAGCCAGTCAAAAGCAAGGCTAATGCAATTAAAGAAAAGCTTGCAAGCAGAAAGTAAAGGTTAATATAACAATTTCTAAATTTTGTGAAAAGATGAGAAGATTGGCATATGCACTTGGAGATGCTGTAAGTCATGTATAAGAAAATTATCTTATGCTTAACATCTTAAATGATTTGGGACCTAAATATGACCTTGTTGTGGTTAATATCACTTCAAGAACAAATGACATATCAGTTGAAGAGATGTAATCTTTACTGATGTGTCATGAGAAAAGAACTGAGAGGCAATTGGCTTCAACGGAAATGTGATACCTTACCTTTCAAAAGTCCTGAATCTGTCATTACTCAACCTTTAGAGTTAGTCTTCGCTTATCTGTTGGGACCTTCCCCTATAACTTCTAGAGAAGGGTTCAAGTATTACATTTCCTTTTTAGATGAACTCCAAAAACATGGAATAGGTTTTAGACATCTTTGCCCTCATATACATGCACAAAATGAAAAGATTGAGAGGAAACATATGCACATTGTAGAAATTGGGCTCACACTTCTTGCACAAGCTAGTCTACCTTTAACATTCTAGTGGAATGCCTTTCAAACTCCAATTTTTCTGATAAATAGGCTACTGACCAAAGTTCTAAACTTTGCTACATCCTATCAAAAGTTATTTCACAGGCTACCTGACTATAGTAATCTAAATTTTTTTGTGTGCATGTTTCCCACATTTTAGGCCATATAATAGACATAAATTTGATTTTCATTTTGAAATGAGCATCTTCATTGATTATTCTCCTAATCATAAGGGTTTCAAGTGCTTACACCCCTCTAGAGAGTTTATGTTTTTAGAAATATGGTCTTCAATGAGAATCTCTTTTTTATACCAAAAACCTGGCAAAACCAGCAAAATACAGTTGTTAATAAATCACCTACCAACTATTTTCTCTGAATATAAACTTAACCAAATCTCTGGTCATCAAAACCAATCTGTTTCTAACTCCACTGGTTTAGGCACATATGAGAATTCCTTTCAAAACAACTTCTTAGGACTTGGGTTATCCTGCTTTGTAACAATTGGCATATGAAAGTAACACTACATCAGGTAACACTTTTCCTATTTATCCATCTCAGTTTGATTTTTGTCTAAATGCAAAATTTCCTTCCGTATATGATAATTTAGCAGTAGACCTTCATATTCCAACTACTACGCATACTTCTAATAGTCTTTCAATAGTCCCTACTACTGCTTCTCGATCAATTCATCCTATGACCACTAGATTAAAGAATGGAATTGTCAAACCTAAGGCTTATACAACAACTAAACATCCATGTCCTACTTAAACTTACCTACTAAAGCTAACACTGTTAAGCCTGCACTTACTAGTACTAATTGGAAGTTAGCCATGGTAGAAGAGTATAATGTATTACTGAGGAATGTCACTTGGGAGCTTGTTCCCTACTCCATTTCAATGTCACTAGTAGGAAACAAATGAGTGTTTAAGTTGAAGTTTAATCCTGGTGGAAACATATAAAAGCATAAAGCTATACTAGATGAAACCCCAAGAATCGACTTTACTGAGACTAATTTTAGTCCAGTAATCAAACCTGCAACTGTTAGATTGATTCTTCATTTGGCAATGACATGCAATTATATAATAAAACAGCTGGATATGATTAATGCATTTTTGAATGGCTTCTTGAATGAAACTTTCTTTATGCCTCAACCTAAAGGCTTTATTTTCCCACAGAAGCCTAATCATGTTTGTATATGGAGGAGACCTTTGTATGGCTTGAAGCAAGCCCCAAGGGCTTAGTATGATAGGTTAAGGAAAGTGCTTTTAGATTGGTGTTTCAAGAATGCCAGATCTGATACTTCATTCTTCTTTTTAGAGCGGGAACGATGTAATGTACCTGTTAGTTTATGTTGATGATATGTTGTTGAAAGGTAGTAACATTGATATGATCAAATAAACAGTAAATTACCTACATTAAAACATTTTCTTTGAAAGATTTGTAGATGTGCATCACTTTTAGGTGTTGAAGTTCATAGAAGCTGTTAAGGGATACATTTAACTCAGACCAAGTACATTATAGATCTCCTTAAGAAGACTAAGATGGAGGGTGCCAAACTAGCGTCTTCACCTACATCAGCTTATATATCTCTCAGTATTGAGCGGTACTAAGGCAATAATCATTCATTAGCATTGATACACTGAGAGCAAGAATACACGAGTAATGAGAGAATTAGTTACAACAAAAAGAAAGAGGTACTGAGTTATAACAGAAAGAGGTAGAGACTAACTGTAATAAGACAGTTAGCTCGATAGCAGTTTGACAGTAATGGTTTACTATCAACCTACCTAAGTCACAACCCTAAGCTTACTCGAAGTGTAGTCATCCTTAACATGTCCACCTACTGCCTTGACATCATTCTCAGTATGCTGATGTGTTATCCTTTCATCTCCCCTTAAGCCGATCCTGATCTAAAACTTGCTCTTAAGTTAGTTAAATTGTGAAGTAAAGAGGGCTTTAGTAAGAAAATTTGTCAACTGATTGACTGAAGGGACAAATCTTACTGCCAACTAGATTTGCTGGACTTTGTCTCTTATCAAATGTACATCAAGATTAACATGTTTAGTTCTGGCATGGAGAACATGGTTGAAAGCAAGTGTTATAGCACTGATGTTTTCACACTAGAGAATTGGAGGTTGAGTGCAGTAGAGACCAAGTTCAAATAACAAGCTTTCGAACCACTGCAGTTCTGAAGTAGCATTGGCAATGGCTCGATACTTACTTTCTGTGCTTGATCTAGATAACTATGGCATGCTTCTTGGAGGACCAGGACATGAGATTGCCACCTAAGAGAAATAAATAAGCACTTGTTGACTTTGTCTATGATCATTCTCTTCAGAAGCACCATTGGTGCCTTACAATACTTGGCTCTAATAAGACTTGACATTAGCTTTATAGTCAATAAGCTAAATCAGTATAGATGTCAGCCCATTCATCTTCATTGGCAAGCTTGTAAGAGGCTTTTAAGGTACTTAAATGGCACAATTTTAGAAGGATTGGCCATCAAGCCCTACTTCTTTCTCCACTCAGTTCTATTTGAGTTCTTAAGTCCATCACATAATCTTTCACACATTAGCAATTGAAATTAAGGTACTAATATAGTGAACAATTACACGACATACTATATATTATTTGAGCAATTAATGTCCCTTTTTAACTAGAGCATAGTGAAATTCAAGCACACACACTTATACGACGATAAATAAAAATTAAGGTCTTGTTTTTATCACAAAAATGTGCTGTTTTACGTTGATCTACACACTAACAACTAATTAAAGGGTTAAGTGCAACAAAATACCATAATTTAGGGGTCTAATTGTATCAATGTGGCCACTTTGATAACGAGTATCATCTACGATTGCCGGGCAAATGACGGTGTGAACTGTCTGTTTTGAAGAATTCTGTTTATAGCGAATGTATAAATAAATAAATAATATTATATATATATATATGAAGAAATATTGAGACAATGACTTTGGTAAAAAGAATACTATATGTACCCGCATAAACAATAAATAAGTTAAATAAACAATTGTATTCTTATAGATCAAAGAAACAATTTTATTAAGCATGATTATATCTTGCGGTGGTGAGAGCCTTTGTCTGAGAGAAATAGGCATCCTCGAGATTTTAGAAAACTCTATATTATGAGAGAATACTTCATGATATTGAGAGACTTAATTAGATAGCCCGTGGTATAGATGGTTTCAAGCTAGTGGGTTGAATCTAATCTAATCAATTGAATGACTTTTGTCTAAACCAGTTATAATCACCAAATGTGATGCAGATATTGAACATGAGTGAGAGATCAACATCGTCAGCAGGTGTAATTTTATATTTGTTGAGTTTAGATATGTGGTTTTAGATTTAGTGAATGAGTCATTTTGAAGTATATCGCGATACGTGAGAAAAGATGAGGTAGACAAAATGGTTGAAACTGTTGAAAATTATGATTATATTCAAAAGTACAAATGTAAACGAGTTAGAAGTCTATAAACTTTGATTAACGGGAGGCAAATAATTATTGACCTTAGAATGTTGAGTCTTCCTATGTGAACGTATTATTAACTTCAACGTTATCAAAATTACAGCATAATGCTCGCAACCTATACATCTTAAACGCATTTAGGTGCACCCAGATGGGACGTTTGGTCTAAAATTCTATTGTATTATTTTCTCTCTCTTTTGACAATAAAGTTAGGGATGAATCGATGTATTTTTTTTATCAGATTTGGATCTATCAGGACTGACAGGGCTTGACCCGTATCTTTCATTTTGACTGCAGATGATGTTCTGACCAATTGAACTTCATACCCTTTTATATGAATCTATATGTAGATTTTTTATTTTATGTGGATTTTAGATAATGATCATAGATGCAAGTAATAAATTAAAATATCCATGAGTACGAATATTATTAGAAATTTTTTTCATTACTGTTAAATTGATTGATAAATAAATCAAATCAATTTTTCAATTAAATAAAAGTGCTTTTTTGAATTTATTTTGTTCTTAAACTTTATAGGCTATGTTTAGACTTGAAAGAGTTACAATCTAAAATTCAGGAGGAGAATTTAAATTATTTCCTAGTTACTAATGATAATTATATGTAGTGAGTATTCTCAGTCAACTAAATAAAATGTGAATGCAATATATGAATAGAACATAGAAATCGAATGTCTTCTATATAATACATCCCCATTAAATAGCAACATTTCTCGCTAAAAAGGTAATTGTGTAGAAGTTCAAATCCTTTACCTATTTTTTCTGTTAGGCCAAAAATGTTTTTCTTTCAATTCAAATTTTTAATTGAATCAAAAATCATATTTAGATATGAAGTTAGCTTGAATAATAGGTACACTAAGGGCTTGTTTAGTATAAGATTACGAGTAAAAGATTTTTAAAATAAGATTGTATTGAAATATGATTCCAGGGATTTTGATATCTGGAATGTTAATGTTATTTTGTTTGTTAACAATTAAAAATGTTATAATCTAATAGTGAAAATATTAATTTATTTTATTTATTTTGATGAAATGTACAAGTGATTATTATAAATTCATTTTCAATTTTAGCCATCAGACTAAAATATGTTTGGTGACTTATAATTGTTTTTAGAAAATTATAATCTTCAAATCACTCAAAATATTACTTAAATCTAAAAGTGGATCATCTTGCTTTGGTTTCTTAACCCCAACTTTTTGCTCATATGGCGGCTATGAAGGTGGTATTTTGCTAGCTGATCTTCCCTTGGGTAGAGGTGTTGAACCCAACTTTTGCCTCTGCTCTAACTGGTTCTCCCTTACATATGAATTATAATATGATTTTAGATGGAGGAAAAAAATGATGTGAGAGATTAAGGGAGGATAGTTTAGGAAAAAGTAAAAGAAAGAGAAAATAGTAGATATTGGGTATAGAGATATCCCTCTATTGTGAAGTTCAAAGTTACTTTTAAAATGAGGATATTTTTAGATTTCAGCCATACAAAGCTTTCAAAGATATTACTTAAAATCCTAAACGCATTTGTTGAACTTCTCATTGAATAAACTTCTCATTTATTGACCCAATAACACACTACTTAAATCCATGAACATATGAACCCTTTCAACATATTGTTGAACCATACAACTTTAACGCCGGAAAAACAACCCCGGTATTGAAGAATTTTCTATCATGCCAAAACAAGAGTTTCTCCAACATGCATTAATACTCCATGTATTTGGGCAGCCATACCCTTGTACAAAGCACACTCTAAGTGTATTACATATTCTATATACATATAGAGGGGCCAAATCACTTTTAGAGAAGAACACCAAGATCAAAGACAAGACAACCGACTTTGACAAACCGCTAGGCCTACCTAATGAAGCTTGGCCAGGCCAAGACTCATTGGTTGAATCTGGAACTCATCCTTGGATCTAAGCCTACGTCAACAATGTCAACTTAGAGATATAGCACGACCAAAATGAATATTAGTAATAATCCTACTTTGATAACTAGGTATAGTTGATCATATAGTCATAACTATAACGAAGTGATGGTTTTATTTACTAGCATGGGAACAAGCTAATGTGTAGGATGTTTCCAACCACCTTGGACGGCAACATACTAAAATGGTATAATTTCCCCCTTCTTGTTCAATGGATAAATTTGCTAGAATGTATTTTATATTTTTAGAGCAGTACTCTACCAATCGAACGGTCATGAAAAACTCTGAATACCTGCTCTCCATTTCGACCAAAAAAGGAGATCCCTGCAAAATTATACTCACCATTTTAAGGACGAGATGGTAAAAGTGGAGAATTATGATGATCAGTGGCAAAGCTAGCATTCAAGCGTGGATTAGACCCAAATTCACCCCTGTTTGACGATTTATCCAATGTCATTTCACTCACTGTGGGGGAAACTTTCTAAGGGTACAAACATATATCACCAGAAGAGGAAAACACATGCAAACACTCTCGTGGGCTTTAGAACAATGATCAGAATGACAAAGTCGGGAAAATAAAAGACATTGGGGAATACTGGCGGGAGAATACAAAAAGAAATTCAGAACCACATAACAAATTCATCCAAGAGACAAAATTTATGCACATTTGATTGTACCGATAAACTAGATTCTTGAAACCATAAAAGATAAGCAATGGTTGAGAAGACCCACATTGCTGGCCAAGAATCCCTATGAAAAAGAAAAAAAACAACTATTCATTCTAAAGAAGTGCTAGCCATTTTAGAAGAGACTGCTGTCAGCTAAAGGATTACATTGAAGAGTTGATAAAAGAAGGCTATTTGAAGCATTTCATAGCAATCAATAACGGAAGAGAAAATTAAGCAACCCAAAAATCAAGAATCATTGAGGATAGTTGAAACTATTATCGCACTCACTCAATTAGAGAGCACAATAAGGAAGGAACGAAAAATGTACTGCAAAAAGCTCATTTTAGAAGTGGACAACCAATTCGAACGAGGTACCAACATTGTTCTAATAATGTTTGACGGAACAGACAACGGACAATGGGAAGGACAGAATGACGCACTGATGATCACTATCCAGATAGGGATCTGTTGTTGCAGAGAATTCTAGTCGATGACGGAAGCTTGATGAATGTGCTATATCGGCCAACTATACTTAAGATGTCCATGGGAACACCCATGCTACTTTGGGCAAGCCAACCACTTATTGGATTCAACAGAATGATAACTTATGCTGAAGGGATCTTGCCACTTCCCGAACATGCGAAGCCATTCAACCGAATATGGTTTTTGTCGTGATAGATGCATCACCACTCTATAATGCCATATTGGTGAGAACCTGGACCTATAAGATGAAAGCGAGCTCACACCTTACTACCCGACACTGAAATATACCTCTTTGAAATAAGTCATATTTCTACGCAAAGGGAAATGTCAAGTTTTCATTTAAAGCTACAAATCCTCGTATCATCTACTTGATGAGGCACCACTCATAAGAGCACTTCTCGGGCACATAAAATAGAAAAGGAAAAAAGTTAAAAGAGGTGGCAAAAGATTGGAAGAGAATTTGAAAAACAAATTAAATTACAGCTTTAAAACTTCCATAAAATACCATTAAAGTAGTCGGTGCATAAACATATAACACTAATTAATTCTAAAAAATATTGAAACCAGTCTGATAATGAGCTATAATGACTATTTGGACAAATTAAATATTTTCAAAAAGTAACTTACCTACTAATATTTTTCTAACAAATTAAAAAGTCACTACTATTATGATTTAGGGAAAACCCCATAAATAAAAATGAAAAGAATGAAATGTTAAGTGTAAATAACGCAGCAACAAGTTTTAATTTAAAAAGAAGACAATGACAAGTGTAGAATAAGGCAACTGCAACTGTAAATATGGTTTGTTCGCCTGTCGGTAAATAGTAAATTACGGATAGAAGAGTAATAGAATCATGTGTTTATTCAACCCGTTAATAGAGAAAAAAAATTCCATCAAGTATTCTATAATAATAGTAATATGACCTTGTCATACACATATTATAGTCTAAATTTCTAAAGTTTGGCGTCAAGTTTGATGGGCCCTCCTTTTCATACACTAGATACAGTTGCGATTATCCTTCTTCACTAAACTCCTTTTATCTTACTCAAATATCTTAACCTATAAAACTTTGCCCTAAAAGGTTATTTAATAAAGTAAATATTCATGACTATTCCAAACAAGACTTTAGTCATGTCTTAAGGCCTTGTTTAGCATTCAGTACTCGGCAATACAAAAAATTAGATAAAATTATTTTGATATTGTACAACGTTTAGCTTGAAATTGATCCCTTTTTAGTTAATATGGTGGGACTATTTAGTCTCACCCACACCATATTAATTAGTTCGCTCCTAATAGGAGAGACTAGACAGTATTGAGTGAAACTCGAATATTTTGGAAGCCCCTCACCAAATAAGCACCACATGTCGCCCAGAGTCCTCCCAAGACCAGCGGAAATCTCCACCCTTCTTCGCCTTTTACAGATTAAAAATAAAAATGGTCTCTTTTGAAGCCAAATAGGCAACCAAAACTTCTGCAAAAAAGGGCAATCAAACCTCTTGTTTATTCTGACTTTTTTATTATTGTTTAATGGAATATTTGATATTTTTCTTGAGATTTTTCTTTATCATCGATTGAGATATACTTATTATTATATTTTCTTGATAGCATGAATGAGAATTTATTATGTAGTTGAAAATGTAAAATAACATGTTAATGAGTTTCAAAAAAACTAATATGAATCAATTTATGACAAACAATTTTACAATTTAATATTATAATGTGCTAAATATTGTATCAGTAATATAGTTTTTAACTGATACAACACTAAACACTCGATAATACTATTTAATTTAGTACAAGACAGTACATCTGATATGGCAGATTTAGTACAGTGCTGTTTAATACGATTCTGACTGTCAAACGAGCCTTACATATTTTTATTTTAATAACTCAAAATGTTAAATGAAATTTGAAAATTTGGATATTCAATTGTATAAATTTCTGTCTTAGATGTTCTCAATAAAGGTAAAACCGGAAAGAAAATAAGGAAAAAATGTTGAATAATTAAAGAACTCCATAAATCTAGGAATTTTTTTAGAGTGACAAAGTAATTGATCAAAATTGAAGTGAGTAAGTGATGTGGCAATCATTTATATGTTGGTGTTTGATGACTCATTCAAATTATTTAACAAAAGTAACTATAAATGGTTGTCACGTCACTTGACAACTTAATTTTTGGTCAATTACGTGATCGGTGTAGAATTATTTTTCTAAAAATGTCATGTTTAAGTGTGGGGTTTTTAGGCGAATATAAAATTTGAAAACTTTATGTTGTTAAATAACCAGTAATAATAATAATTAGAAAAAAAACCACTTTAGGAAAAGTCAACAAAATTATAAATGACATTTACTATAATACTCCATCAACTATATTTATTTAATTATCATTTATGCTAATTAATATCAAAACTAAATTATTTTTATTTTGAATTGTAAGAAATTTATCAATTTTAAGTTACCTTAAAATTATAGAATTGGATTATTATCTTTAATTATAAATAATAAATATTTTAGTTATTTCATATATACCTATTTAATGCTAACTATTATTTCTACAAAAACATTAAGATTGCATATTTTTGAATATTAATATATATTTTTATTATTCTGACAATATAATCAATATGTATTAACTGATACTACTAAATATTATTGTTAATAATCTTTTTATCACTTTTAATGTAATTTATGTATATAACTAGTAGCAGAGTAATGATGATTTGTTTGTGAGTTTACTAAAATAATTATTATATATTCAAAAGTAGTTATAACAAATTTTATGTAAATAAGTATTGCAATCCATATATATATATTTCTTTATCTAAACAAAAGTATGTAAATATATTACCAAAAATAATTTGTAATATTTTTACTCCAAATTTATATTTATTTATTTGATTATTATACACACATTTGCCTAAAAATCACTACTAATTCTCCTACAAATTAAGGAATTGCTCCATCTTAAAAAAATGCATTTAGAAGAAAAACTTATAGATTTTAAAACCAAATATGTGTCTGCGTTAAAAAATATTTAGTTATTATGAATTTATATTTATTTATTTTATTAATAAATATATATTTTCCTAGGAATCACGACTAATTCTCCTAAAAATAAGGGATTGCTTCACCTTTAAAAATATGCATTTAATGAAAAAAATATATAAATAATCATAGGAGAAAATATATAGAAATAATTATTTTTCATTAATTACATAAGTACTTATAGAAATAAAAATGACCAATAAATGAAAATAGTTACATAATTCATATTATTCCTATTTTGTCATATGATATATCTCATATATATAAAAACTTTTTATGAATTTTTTGTCATAAATGAAAGTGTTAAATATATTTTTTATATTATCGTGTTAATAAGATTTTTTATATATATCTATGTATATAGTTTTTATCTTACTTATTTTCAGTATTATTGTCTCACAATTTCATTTGTTTAGATAAGAAAATCTAAAGATTTTTTATAAATTTGTTAAAGAATAATTTGAGTTAAATTTTTGAAAATCTAAAGATTATTTATAGAAGATACATGACTATTTTTAGTCATTTATCTAATATATAATAAATATATTAATATCATCTTATATAAAGGTGAAATGAGAATATAAAGTTATGGTCAAATTAACTTGATTATTAACTTAATTATTTCAAAAATTGCTAAAAAACTATAACACCCTACTAGATTGGTTAAATACAACAATTTATGTTTACAGAAATTGTAGCAGAAATTGTATCAAATACCAGTTTCTACACATTTAATTAGATTTTTGTCATCCTTTTAAATTCTTTAGATTTCTTTCAAATTTTATTTTTTAATTACATTATTTTGTTAATAGACGTAATTGCCCTCGTGATTAATTAAGTATTTCTTTTCAAATTTGTTCTATTTTTTTCCCTTTTTTGTATTTTAAAGCATTAATTGATTTGACGATGTTTACTTTTTTGGTTGGAGAGAGAGAGAATAAGATATTTGGTGATAGAGAGAGATGTTGAAGAGAGCAAAATACGGTTTGGAGAGAGAGAGCAACACTAATTGAAGGAGAAAGAGATTTGATTTGAAAGAGAGAATGAGATATTTGGTGAGAGAGAGAGAGATTGTAGAGAGAAAAATACGGATTGGAGAGAGAGAGAAACATTGATTGAAGGAGAGAGATATTTTTAAATAATAGTTAATATTTTGATTTAATTACAAATATAAATATAAAATATTGTTGTTTATGGTTTATGATGAGAGAGTTCAATTGATAAAGTAAATAATATTAATTTAATTAATTATTAAATATTTATTTAGTACTTTATGGTGAGAGAGAGAGTTTTGATTTGATATGAGAGAGTAAAATGATGAAATGATGGATTGAAGATATTTGAAGAGAGAGAGAGAGAGAGAGAGAGAGAGAGAGAGAGAGAGAGTTTTGATTAATATGAGAGAGAGAGCGAAATGATGAAGAGAGAGACTTTAAAGGCAAAAATCCATATTGGAGAGCTTTGATTAGAGAGAGAGGAGACAGAGACTTGATTGAGATATATATATAAATACTTATTATTTTATTTATTTAAATTTATATTAATTTTTCATATAGAGAACATGAATGAAGAGAACTGTATCTAAATGAAAAAAATATTGTAATTATTATGCACCAAATAATGAGTGTGCAGAAAGAATTGGTAAGTGAATATTTCATTTTTTTCTTAAATGTTTTACTACATATTATCATGCTTTATATTTCATGTATTCATAATTGATATTGTTTCATTATTGATTGATAGAAAATGCTAGTTTCAATTCAAAAAATCAAGTTTAATGTAAGTTTTTCATTGTTTACGATGATAATCTATTATTACAAGTTGATTCAATTATAAATTATTTTCATATTCTGATTTTGTGTAAATCAATATGTTTAAATTGCTATGTTTATTGTCATCACGTGTTTATTTTATTTTGTTTATATTATTATGAGAAACATCACCCTCACAATTTAATAATGTTAATATTGATAATCATATTATGGTATAAACAATAATTGTATTTCCGTGAAAATATGTAGTCATTTAATTGTTTGATGTTTTTATCTTTTGTAGATGGGGCAAATCTCAATTATTTTGTCGAATGGTAGATGGAATGAGAATAATGATTATGTTGATTATAATGTTGTTCCGTTCATTATTGATGATGATGTATCGTTTATTCGTTTGAAGAATATCGTCGCTGTAGAGTGTGAATTAGAAATAAGTCGCTTTGAATTATTTGTGAAGTTTGATTTTAATTATGATGTTTTTAATCACATTACTTTAAAAAAAGATAGTGATGCATCATGGTTCCTAAATATGATTGATGGTAATAGAAGGCAGTCCACTAATTGTGTTTATGGAATGGTCAAGTGATGTTGATTATGTTCAAGAAGTTGTTTGTAAAAGAGTTAATTTATTAGGATGAAACAATTATCGATGTGGATTATTTTAATCAAATGGAATAGGAGTACTTTGCGGACATAATTGTTGTTGATAAGATGCCTGCATCATTTGGCGTATGTGATAAGTCATTTTTTCAATCAAATGATGTTTAAAAAAAAGCGTTGCAATTTATAGCAGTCAAATCTGATTTCTAATTTATGATTGTTAGATCAAATAAATCATACCTGCATGTTCATTGTATGGATGATAATTGTGGTTGGTATGTACGAGGGGCGCGCGTTAAAAGGGAATACGATTTTCAAATACTTATGTAAATAAAGATTAACAGTTATTGGTAAAAGAAAAAAGTATACTTATATATTGAAAATCTGTATAAAACCCATGTCATTAATTCATTAACTCCCCTTGTAACTATAGATTTACAGGTTTTGATAAACGGAATAAACATACTTATATACATAAAAATATCATAATACATGATTTACTATTCTTTGATTGCGCTGCAACTTGGAAACTATCATTGCACTATGCGGTGTGTGAATTTGCTTATTCTTTAATTTTGATTTCATCAGTTGTAACCATCCACTAGTCCTACGTACATTAGACTGACAATGACAAAAATAAATGAATACATAAGCCAAACATGTGATTCAGAGTATTCTTAAAGCTTACAATAATTACAGGATATGATGAGTTGAATATGAAGACAATAATAGCAAAATCTCAAGTAACAACAACAATAGTAGTAAAGTAGAAATATAATATATACCACATGTTGAATCAAATATTTTGGAAGAGACACGTACTGTCCTAGAACTGAGTGCCAGTAAATGTTAGCTTATAATGCTTATAAGCTTCTTCTTCGATGAATCTGAATTACTCACTCTTTGGTTTCCACTCCTCACATGATTGTTCTTTGTTTGTGTCCTACAAAAAATTGACAAATTATTTATGTTAAGACTATGATAAAACAAGTTTCAGTTATTTATATGTTCTAGCGAAAATTTAATAACTTTTTAATAATAGTATAAAGATTTACACATTGATCTATATTTATAATTGTGATTTTCTTATTTTGAAGATTCTCTATTTTTATTTAAGCAAAAATACATTGAAAACAAATGAAAGATCTGAAAATAAAATGTAAATACGAGTGCTATTAAATCAAGTAATATGTAAACATACACAGATAACATAAAAATGATATTCATATAAATATAAATTTACACACATTATTCTAAATTTTTAAAAATGATATGCATTTGCACAGTACTTGATTTTTACATAGGTTCAAAAATTTACACATTCAAAAATCAATCAATGATATTCATGTAAATACAAATTTGTATAGTTTCGATATTTTACACAGATTAAAAAATTACCAAAAGATGCGTACCTCTATTTCTTGGTAGTTTCCACAGCATCTGAATTTTTAATGATGATTTGCATATTTTTCTACTTGTATCTATTTTTAGTCAACTACATTTACAAGAAATCTTCATGTATTAGGGTGTGAGAAAAAAATATTTAATGACAAAAATAAAATGTGAGGTATACATGCATGCCAATGTATAAAACGATTTTCACCAAAACAACATATTTTCCGACGATGAGTACTGTTAAGCATTACCTCTTCAGTTGTTTAAACTCCAGGTTTTTATGAAAGGCCTCCGGATAAAAAATCACCTCCGTCTGACGACTAGCAACGTGCTTTAAAATCTTGATTGATAGTAGAATTCACCGACAACCGTTAATATTCTCTAGTGATTTTAGGGTTAAAAGAGAGAGAACGACTCATTAATTAGAGAGGATAGAGAGACATCTTCTCATTTTAGGAGAGAGAGATTTAACCGTATTTATATTTTAAAAATCAAGAGTTTAAATTTTAAAACTTGATAAAAAATCGATATTCTATATACCTGAAAATCATTTCCGTTTAAATAACCCTTTGGAATTTTTATTTTTGGGCCAAAATTGGGTCACTGATTCTGTTGTCTTGATATGATAGCAAACGACGTTTGGGCTTAGTCCACTCAGTCTATGGAGTAGAAAAATGGCGGCAACCTCTGACGAAGAAATGGAATCGCTGCTCTCCAGCTTCGATCTGATCTGCGAGGTTTATCTGATATTCCACTGTTTTAATTGTTTCTTCTCATAGTTTTTGTTGACTGCTGAGACTTACCATGACTGGAAATGGCTTTCCGAATATTTTGTTCCTGGGGTAATGAGTGTGAAATTTTGAAATTTATGGTTTATCTTCGATCAGTTGCTTTGAATTAGAATTTTTCTTGCTAGTTCTTAATTAATTAGAAGGAAGAAAATTTGACTTCCCGAATTATTTCATTATGTCTTGTGTTTTTGTTGTTTTTGAATATCATTTACAGTTAGAGTTTAAAATTGTTTTTATTTCAAAATCTGTTTGTCTACATTAAATCCGTATTTTTTTTTGTCAATTCATTGGTTTCGTTGGTTTTAGAAGATATGTTTTTAGACTACATTTTGAGTTTGTGTCTCATTTTCTTCGTTTTCTAAACAGCCAAGCAGGATTTGCTTTGTATTCTAAAGTTAACATACCTTTTATTAGGATTTCAAGCAGGAAATTGCAGAGATCCAAATGCTAAAATCAAATTATAATATAGAAATGAAGAACAGAGAAGCTCTTGAAATCAGTTGTGACAGTTTAAAACAAGGTTTGTACTTTATGGTTGCTGTTTAACTTACTACTCTCTTTGTCCTTGACTCCTTTCTTAGCTACTAATTCTTATCAATTGTTCGAAGTGCTTAATATTTTTCACTATTGATTCACATTGGCTCATATTTAATGACGAAAAAGTTAGGGCAAAATTTACAACAAAAAAACCATTTAGACTTTCATAAATCATTCACCTTATGTTCCTTACTATTTTTCATTCTTAGAAAAGTTTATTTATTTATTTTAGAGAAGTATATTCTTGTTTCTGCTAAAAAAATTAAATGTTCTCCCTTTCATATAATTCGACGTGCTTAGAAAATGTGGGACTAAGCCTACATCACTTCACGTTGAAATATTGCATTGTTTATGTTACATCCCGTCAAGCGTGCTTCATGTTTAACTGAGCCTTGTTTACATACTTTGTTCTATCGCAGAAAATAAGCGACTGACCAAACTGTACTTGGGGTCCTTAAATAATCTTGCTGATCAGGTCTACACTACATCTTTACATCTTAATGAAACAACATACCATCCCTGATTTGTTTATTTTATCTGACTGGGAATGCTGCAAAGTAACTAACTATAGATTGCTGATACTCTGTAAGCTCCGTCAGTTATGGTTGTAATTATTGTGAGATGCAGCTTGAAAATCGTACACAGTGCCAGAGATTGAGAGAGGAGTTGAAGAAGCTGAGGGATGGATATCTTAGAAAGGAAGATGTAAGCTACTACTGTGGATAACTCTAAATTACTCTTTTAGGATGGGTTGAGTGCTACAGGTGACCTTGGCATATGCATCTCCCGTTTGTGAACCCTTCAAACACTGAAAGGAGAAAAGGGTTACTAACACAAGTTGGATTTATAGACTTCTGCGACCTTAGAAGCTAAATAACTTGATCTACAATTCCAGATGGATTGCCTTATCAGTTATTAGTATTTAGTAGCAATAAAATAAAATGTTCAGTTCTTTGATCAGGAACATAAGAAGGAGATACATATGCTTATCCAAGATTATGCAACTAGGATTGAAAGCTTAGAGGCCCAAAATAGGCAAGTTTGTTATTAGTACTCAAATGTTGCTTGATTTCGTTTTACTTTGCTGGTAATGGAAATTAGATTCTACATCATCAGAGGTCTCCTACTTGAGAAGTCCACGAATGAAGCAACCATAAATAATCTCCACCAAGACCTAGCAGGACATAAAAGCCATATGCAAACGCTAGCAATCAGGTTGGATCGGATCCATCTTGACGTAGAATTGAAATGTGAGACCCAAAGAAAGTTTAGAAAAAAATTGGAATTCTATATATGCTACTGTTGGAAATATTCACGACTTTCAATCATTACATGGTAGATAACCTTGAAATTCAAGATTTGAAGGACTGTCTCCTGATTGAGCAGGAAGAGAAGAATGAGCTGAATAAGAAACTCCAAGATTTGGAAAAGGAACGTAAGTGTGAAATTTGGTTTTCAAATGTTTTTATGCGCCTTCAGTTTCTTCAACCACGTTTTCCTATTCTTATATTTAAATTTTCAATTAAAACTTGTTCCAGCTTTCTCATTTTGAATGTTTTCATGATCTACCTTAATCTGCCGCTTCTTAAAATATCTTCATGCTTGGATTAATGACCTTAAATTTTTATACTTTTATTATATAAGCGTTTCTTATCTTCCTTGGAATAAATTTTGTGTAGTATAGTACTCAAGAATAATATGCAATTCTATTTCATTATTTAACTCCTAAAATGTTTCAACCTCCAGGTTGAGGTTTCATTTTGATGCTATCGTGTTTGAAGTTTTGGAAAACAGAATATGTACATAAGCAATGTACCATCTACGTTGAATAGTTAGAAAATGATTAATGTTATGATCATCCCTCATATTTGGGATGCTCTAATTTTTTGTCATTAACTGCAGTGCTGATCAGCAGAACTAAACTCGTCCAACAGCAAAGAGATTTCACATCAAGTCATCATGTTGAGACACTTAAAATGAAAATCATGAATCTGAGGAAGGACAATGAGATTCTTAAAAGGAAGCTTCATTCAGAATCCCAGATGGACGAAGGTATTTGACTTAGATAAATCTGTTGGGAAATTTGACAAGCATCTATATATTTGTGAAAGTTTACTACTGACACCAGCACAGGAATGGGAAAAGAAATCAAACTACAAGAAAGCATTGTCAAGAAGGGGAAAATTATAGTTTCTTTGTTACCTTATAGTTAGGAAGAACATTTATCTAGTTTACAATATCACCATGGAAAGTGAGACGAATCTTTATTTTGTCAAACCTTTGAACAACCGAAGGAAAAAAGAAAACCCATTTTGTAAATGCCTTTTCTTGTCATGGTAGATGCTTGTTTGGACATTGGTGATAAATGATAGCATTCCTTTTTTCACTGCTAATCATAACCATCCTTTTGCTTCTTTCAACATGTATAGATGTATAATTATTTCCTTTAGTAGATCTTTTGGGTGTCAAATTCGTCTAACTCAGAGTAGAATGTAATTTTAGGATTTTGAGGGTCTTCGAGAAACCAAATGGATTTGGGCGACGGCGAAATCTTTTTTTTTCGTCAGTTTCTTTGAGAAAAGTCAATGTCAAGCTAAGAAATTTCAAATTTGCGAGCTTCTCGTTTACCGTCTCCATTGTTGATAGTAAATTCTGATTTTGAGGTGGTGGCTGGAATTTTCAAGCATTTGAGGACTCTCTCGGTACCCGTTTCAGGTAAGGTAAGGAGAAGATATAAAATGATTTTGATTGTTCGGGTGCCATAGTCATAAGCTTCCTCTTTCTTTTCGTTCATTTGGAACAGACTTCTTGCCCTCTAAATCTAATTTTAGTTTTCATATCATCAATTTTTTATTCTCAATTTTCCTTTCTCTTTCTTTCTCTTCTCTCATTTTCATATCTAAATCCCTAACCATTTTTCTTTTCTCAGTTTTACTTTTCTCATCATCTAGTCATTGCTTCTGTTTCTGAAGAATGAGAAAAAACTTCCACTCTTTCATAACAAGTTTTCTACTCTTTGATCACAGATTTCTATTTCGTATTTTTTCTTCGTTATAGACTTTTGATTAAGTTAGTCGTTCCTTTTTCACGATCTTCATCACCAGTTCTAGTTTTATCTATATTAAGGAAATTCATATGATCTATTTCGTCCATGTCATCAATTTAGGCTTTTGTCTGCTAAGCTTCCGGTGCAGGCATAAGATTTTTGTCTGTGCCTTGATTTGAACAAGGGAAGATTAGGGGCTAGATAAAATAGGCTTTTGTCTGCTAAGCTCTTCGGTGACTGCGACCCGACCATGATCCGAAACCGAGATCGAAGACGAAGCTCAAGACGTAACCAAATAAAATTAGTAATCTTCATAAATAGATTAATTTTTAAAAAATCATAAAAAATCAAAAGTATAAAGACCTCAAAATAGCCCAACTAACATGATTTTTTAAAAAAACAAACATTTACACGCAGTAAGCATTTTTGTCTACGCGCACTATTTGCTTCAAATTTTAATAGTTCATATAATATATATATACCTATGTGATTTTCGTAGTATATTTTATATATGTAGTTTATATTATATAAACTTTATGGATAAAAATTTTAAAACTTCGCTGGCGCACGTGGGGAACGATCTTAATAGTTTATATAATATATATACCTGTGTGATTTTTGTAGTATATTTTAGATGAAAATTTATATCATATAAATTTTGTGGATAAAATTTTAAAATTTCGCTGGCACGTGTGGAGAACGATTTTTGGTGTTGAATTTTCATTTTTTTGGCGGTTAGATGGTTATTTTTGGCCATTTTTTATTTTTTTTCTTAAAAATTGTCAATTCTTAATGTTCACCCAATAAAAGTTGGCTGGGCTTTGGGCCTGACGGTGGATTTTTTGGCTTAATGGGTCCAATCTAGAGGCCGGAATGAAGATCGTCTATACTCCAATCCACCAAAAAATGATTGAAAAAACTAATTTTCCAGCTCAACCGATGGTTGAAAATGATTTAAGTAAATAATTTATTTATGAAATTACATAGACGTAAATATATCATTTACTTTATTATGTCCATTTTTGCAATAAAAAGTTTTTTTTTAACATTTTTACGATTTAAGCTAGAAAGTTGATCATTTTTGCAGTTCTACCAAAAATGGTTTGCCAATATTTATTAGAGAAATTGCAATAAATGAGTCATTTCTTTTAGTTGTTGAAGAAAATGGCTTGAAATGTTCTCATTTGAACAAATGGTCAGATTTTAACAGCGCCAGTTTAAGTTGGAGTGTATTTTTATTATTATATCCTTATCAAAGATTTAGTTGGATTGTTGTTTTACATTAATATCCTTATTAGCTCTATTATTCATGAAAATAATTTCTCCTTATGTTGAACAATTGCTAACCCTAAACATCGCAGTCCTTCACATCCAACTAAAAATGCAATCGGTGATGTTATTTTTAGTGGTGATATCTATGATTTTAGTGAGTTTGGTTCGATTCTCGAGTTCTTCCTTCTCTCTCTTTACTTCTTTCTTGGTAAAGCTCTTATACATCTCTTCTTTCTTAATGAGAGATAGAGTAAAGTACCATTTGTTGAGGCAAAAAGATGAAGGCGAAATACACCGTCACAGGTGCAGGTGGAGACGCAAAATGACGATGGTTGAGGAGTTTGTATGAGAGAGGAGGATGTTGTTTAAAAGAGGTAATTGAGGTTGACAACTTGAGTTTTTTATGTTCTTTTTTCTACTTTAGATATGATAATAGTCTCTCTTGTATTCAGGATTCAATATACAATAATTTTTCTCTCTTTGTTTGTTTTTTTTTAAAAATTTTCAGTTTTACTCCTAATTTGTTTTCTTTTTCAAGTGCTCTTTATTATAATTCGGTCAACCATTAGTGTAAATTTTGTCACGAAGATGTATAATTTTGTCATTGTTCGTCAATTATATATCATTAGTAGTTAATTGTATACCATACTATTATGTACTATTTGTATGTTAATGTATTACATTTTTTTATTTGTTCGTTCTTACATGTTAGATGATCAATATTCCATGTCTTTTTCTAATTGAATGTGGGGTGAAGGAAGAAATTACATTGACTATAAGTTGAAGTCATTGGACGTTGTTGCTGAACATGCATAACTTGTTGTGTGTTATTGAAGTAGATATGATAATGTTTCCTGACCAATTAGTAGTTTATTATGACAATGTCTAGCGGAAGGTTATTCTCAATGTATTAATTATTTATTGTATATGTTTACCTGCACAAAGTATATTATCGTATATATGCAAGTGTCATAAAGATCATACAACTAAAATTATTTATAAAATATTATAAACGTCATGATTAGATTAGTATCAATCCCCATAACCATTTCGTTACTAAAAATAACATCATTCATTCCAAAAGTACTTATAGTATATTCCCATATACATGTAGAAATGATAGTTCAAGTATCATAAAGTTCTCATAATGTATCCACCACCCCAAATACGTTTACTAAATTATGTACATCATCGTAAAATTAGTATCATTCATCAGATTCATTCAAACCTATCATTTATATCATACAAATAATGTCACATTACAAGATTAATTAGTCTCATCAAAGTTTTACTATTCATGATCGTAATCAATAATATAAAGGAGAAGTTGCCTATAAACTATTTCAAACAGCACATAAGAATTCATTATTCAATTACAAACGTTGTGACAAAAGTTGAATGTTAGCATGTCATCTTTGTGGTAATTTTACATCATTCTTTTACTTAGTCCTCTTTTCATGATAATTGTCATCTTGCATATAATGAGTTGACGCCATATAAGCAATATTATAGTAGACAACCTATAAAAATTTTAGAAATTGCAAAATCTTATTAAACAACCTATAATATACTAACAATAGAAATATAAGTAAAGTACTCACCAAGCACACAAAACGTAATTCTCAAACATTTATATTAACAAAAGAAATTAGGTTCTAAGAAATCGTTAAATTGTTTGGTTTCATGAGAATAGACTATGAATATGAAACTAATAGTAATTTGAACTACATTTAAAATATATTTATTACTGTTGTTCAAATAGGGGATGTTTTGGCCTAATTCCCGGTGAAATGGTTATAGTCCGACCAAAATATTCCGTTTCGGCTAGAATTGACTGAATTTGGGGGCGGTATTTTACCACCTCATGTTCTATTATGTTCAAACCATCCCCAAACTAGAATATTCTGATCATTCCTGCCGGAACAAAACATAATTGACTACTATGATTGTGAGATACCACACATGCACGATAACACCACATTTTGCTTTAATTATATTGTTATCCTATATTTTCCTATTCCATCCCATGCTTGGGAGGATAATCAAATCTCCAACATTTCTTAAAGAAACATATAAATGTTAAAAGTTATGAAGGGTGTGATTACTATTTACACAACATTTGACTGTAAAATAGATTGAGAAACAAAGTTCGTGAAAGAAAATGGCATTATGAGCTAAACAAACCTAATGTATATGTAAATGTATCTTTATTTCATCCTAGAAAATAAAATTTGGAGAAACCAAAATCAACAATGGTGGGAACAAGAAAATCTAGAAAATAAAATTGTGATATGTAATTGAGAAACTTAAAGATCACGAGATTGATAAAGAAGTTATAGAGATCGCGGTAGCTAGAACTTGAAATCTAGAGAGTTTCAAAGAGATCGACTGATTTTTGATGAAGATCGACGAAGAAATAGCCTTCTTGTGGGTTCGTTCTCTTTAATGTTCAATATAGAAGCCACGAAAGAATATGAGAGTGAGATTTAGTTATAAGAAAGGTAATCTAGTCTTCTGTCATCTTTAGTTAGTTGACTCATATCATACTTGGTGATTTTTATAATTGATAAATTATTCTGCCATTCTTTAACTTATTTTCTAAAAGTGGGCTACACCCTAATTAAGCCTAGCTATTAATTACCAAAAGTTATCTTAATCTTGACAGTTAGGGATTAATTTTAATTATAATCTTATTAAAAATTATCCACCACTAGCATTAATTTTCCAACTAGACAAAAATCAATTAATCTCAATTTCTAGCCTAAACATAATCTACATATTCCAAGAATGAAGCCCGAACCAAAACCTCAAACTTAGGGTAACGGTCCGGGCTTCTGGTCTGGGGTAGGCCTGAATTACGTCCTTGTGGCGTTGATAAATTGGTTCTTTTGGGAATTTTTGTATTTTTTAAAACAGAAAAACTAAATAGTATCTCCTACCATATAGAGTTGATAAAAAATAGACTCATCTCTAATCTAGTTTGTTTAAAAGACAAGAATATCATCCAGACACTTTTATCAGCAAGATGTTAGTAATGAGCCCGTACAAATCATGTTGTAGATTTTTTCATTGTTTAATTGGTAAGTCCGAACTTATGGAAATAAGTGAATTATATTCATTTACACAATATATATTGTAATTTCCAAGTGATATCTGATATATATGACCTAGTTTATTAACACACAGATCATTAATTAATTCAACTACTTAATTAGTTATGTATCTGAGACACCAAGCATTTCTTAATAATTCTAATACGGTCATGTGATTATTTAAACACAAAAATTTCGTCGTCTTTCTTTCATTATTAAATCATTTATCCACAATTTTATGAAAAGAAAATTAGTTTCTTGCTGAAGCATAAGAAATGTTTTTTCCCCCTAAATATATGAGAAAAGGGAAAGGACACAAAATTTACTACAAAAGCTAAACAAATGCATAAGCATTATTTTCATATTAAAAAAGAAATACACCATTTGAAAGATGGCAACCATTGGCACCATGACAACGCTTTAGAAATATCTTCCTTAAATACCAACTGCTTTTACAACTATAAAATCACTAAACTATTTTGAATTTCTGATAAACTGTCAATTAGAAAAGCCGTCATAGACATGGCCAGAAATGATTTGGATGTCTTTACAAAATTACCAGATGCTTTGCTTTCCATTATCATTTCCTTTTTGCCTTTCAAAGAAGCTGCAAGAACTTCCATTTTGTCAAAGCGTTGGCTTCATATTTGGCACACAACAAAAAACATAGACTTGGATGAAACTTCTTTTATCAAATCCAGTGAATCCGAGGAAAACAAAGATATTCAAAGGAGGGTTTTCGCCATTTTCATTCAGGATTGGATTGACAATTACCAAGAATCTACAATAAATCAATTCCGCTTTAAGTTTTCAGACCCCGAAAAATTTCGCCTACATATTGAAACATGCATTGAATTTGCCATTGCACGTGACGTCAAGATCTTAAGGCTTGATTTTTCTGACCCAACTTGGAATGAAGATGAAGATGAAGATCATATAGCAAAATTTGACTTGCCTGTAAAAGTCTACAAACATGGAATCCTTGAATCTCTAGAGTTGTTTTCATGTGATTTTCAAGTACGTGAATTCAATCACTTCGGCTCACTTAAACATTTGTCATTGGGTTGGATTGAACTGAGTATTGAATCTATTAAACAATTGTTACTGGATTGCAAAATGCTTGAGAGTTTAAGCCTAAAGAAATGTTGGAACATAAATCATCTTGAGATTGGTGGAAGGGAATTGAGGCTGAGAAGTTTAGTGATTGAGAAATGCAATTTTAGTCAAGATTGGATTAACATCGAAGCACCAAATTTACGTTATTTTAAATATTGTGGGAAAGTAGGAATGTTTGATTTACAAATGAACATATGTATGGAAGAGGCAGATCTTGATTTTGGGATTCAAACTGATTATGATGATCAATTCAGCAATCTTCTTTACAAGCTTTTAGATGATCTTTATTCCGTCAAGGTTTTGACAGTTTGCAGTTACATGCTTCAGGTACTTTTCAATCTTTAAATCTTTTTTTTAAAATTATATATACCCATTGTGTTTTTTATCCCAAATTTCAAACCTATATAATTAATTATATCCTTAATATAATAGATTTTATGAAGGGTACGAGTAGTTATGACAGTTTACTTTATCTGTATATCTTAATTAGTACGTGTAAGTGCGAGTCTTATTCTATACAATTAACTATTTTGTGTTTGTTTGATGTTGTTTCATTTGATTACATCTTAAGTTACTTGTGATTTTATGTTTTTTACTTATATCTAGTTATAACCATTTTTTATGTCAACCATGTCTTACATACAGATGTAGAAGTGCAGAGTCTATAAATACAATCATATCACGTTCGATCGTTGTTGTTTTTTATAATTATATTTATGAGACTAAGTTGCTTGTCATTTTCATATTTTATGATTTCTCTAACTATGACCTTTTAGACTTTCTGTAGAAAATAAATAAATAATTTTATATAATGTCCTCAAGTAATTTGTAGAAGTGGGAAAAATTCTTAGAAGAGAGAGAACGGAAGAATGAGAAAATGAACAAAAAAATTTGTTCTCTCTTTCTTTTTCTCTTGTATGGCGCATTCATAGTATATAATATAACGATACTAGAAATGTTAATAATGTTAATGATTTAAAATTTTTAAGATTTTATCCCTTCATTTTAAATATCTTTTAATGAATTTAGTCATTAAACACATATACTTGAAAAACTTAGAGAAATTAATCCAAAGTGATGAGTGGGTAGGTGTTTAGAACCCCTAATTACGTATACTAGAGGTAGCTTGAGCTCCTACTTGGAAGTATGAATCTCACTTCATAGATTTGTTTTTGGTCCCTTTTTGTCATAGTCTACATATGTATTTTAACTTAGAATTTTTCAAAAATATTTTAAAAAAAACTTCGAAAGGTTTTAGAATGAACTTATTTTAATGATGTGTTGAATGATTAGGTAATTCCAAATGGAGATGAACCAATAGGCATGCAAGAGCCACTGAATGTAAAACATTTAAGATTGAAGACAGCAATGCACCCTTTTGAATATTATGGAATCAAGTTCTTCCTCAAAAGTTGTCCATTTCTCCACACTCTCACTCTCAATATTGGCCCTGCAAGAATTTACTCTGTAAGCATATATCCTCCCCCAGTAACTTGAACTTGATTTTTTTTCCTCTGAGTTTTTTTTAATTGTAGGTAAAATAATCAGTAGATTTTTATCTTCCTTTAAGTAACATTTATAAGTTAAAAAAAATTATTTATAGCTTATAAACTATTTTATTTACATAAATAAATTTCAATAGAGCAAATTTAATTTGAAATTTCATTATACTTTTAAACATAGTCGCTTCTAGATATTTAGTCAATTAACAATATCTTAGCTCCTGTTTTTATGCATAAAACTGTTTTTGCAAAATTAATGAATGTACATTCTATTTCTATTAATCAAATGAGTAAATTGATTGTGAAATATTATGAAAAGCAATCTTTCTACTAAAGAAAATCTTTCAAGAAAATTCTTATCATAATATTTCTCTAATTTCAGTAATAAATTGTTTTTGCAGGATTATGAACCTCCATTCAAATCCCACATGAAACCTGAAACTTTTTGGTCTGAGAACATAGTAGTTTACAAATGTGTGGCGAATACTCTAGAGGTGGTAGATGTAACTGGCTTCACTGGGGAAACCAATGAATTCTGCTTTATGTACTATCTTCTCTACTTTGGTCGCTCGTTGAAGCAACTGAATGTTAGCATTAGTAACAACGGAGATTCTGAACATAAGAAATTGTACAGAGAAAGAGCTGAACGTTTGAAAAACTACAAAAGAGCTTCTGAAAACCTTATCATCTCTATCTTTTTAGAGTAACAGAATTTGGCTGATTCTTTTTGATATACACATATGTAATGAATTGAATTTAGTTTAATAATTTAATACAATGTTGGTATCCTAGACTGCTGTTATTGCACTTATATTGTATTAAAGAGTTAAGGAATATGATAGAATTTGGTTTACTACATTTTTTCCTCTTGCTTTTTCTATTCTACAGTGGGTTAGACTATAATAATGATGAAACCTGACTATAAAGGCAGTGAGAGAAAGAGACGAGATGGGAGATGAGAGAGAAATATGCTCCTCTCGTGTTTTTTTATCAAAGTTGCATTACAAATTCTAAAAAATAATGTGAGAATATGACTCAAACCCACGATCTCTAGAGTATGGGTGTGGAGGTTTAACCAACTACGCCAATATTATGGAGAATTTCTTCTTTTGTGAATTATTCAGTATTTATGGAAGACAATCTGCTCCATATATATGCAAAAGACAAAAGGATGAAATTTTTCGGGTAAAGAAAACTACAATATTATGCAGACGTGAAGAAAGAAATAACGTAAATGCTAATGGTTGGAATCTAAGGCAACTGCTAAGAGCTTCTGATTGGCCAAGAGGAGCTCCTATCATTTTATGCCTATTGTTGTTGCAGATATTTACATCATTGCCTCCAATGAGAAGCTACTTATTGGCAGTTGATTTGACAACATGAGAGTGAGTCTGTGTCGGAGACGACACACTGGTGGCAATGCATAGGTGCCATACATGTATAGTAAGTTTAACAGCTCTACCCAAGCGAAATGGGGGAATGACACATTGAGCTTGGAGCTGAGAACACTAAATGAGGAGGGAGGTAGGGTTTGGTCATGATATATACCAATCAGTTGAGAAGTAGAAGGAATATACTTGACTTCTAAAACTTTGGAGAGAATTTCTCACATATAAAGTGAGCATCAAGTTCAATGTAATCCATGCGAGGGTGGAATACAAGATTGGATCCCAGTGAGAGAGCATTTTTATTATCATAACAAAGGACTGGTGAAGAGGGTAAAACAAGTTTGATCTTAATGAAGAGGTGGAGAATCACAAAATTTTAGTACAAGCCAAGGTTAAAGCTCGATACTCTGCTTCTGTACTGGACCATGCAACCACAAACGGTTTCTTATAGCTTCAAGTTATTAAGTTTCCACCAAGATTGACACAAAATTTGTTGGTTGACTTCCTATCATCTAGAAAAGATTCTTAATCTGCATCAGAATAGCCTTCGAGAATGAGTCTTAATGATGGAGGGAAGAAGAGTCCATGTTGTTGAACACCTTTGAGGTATAGTAGAATCCTTTTACTTGCTTTCCAATGATCAGTGGTGGAACACGATAGAAATTGACTCAGTTTATTGATAACAAAAGCTACGCCAACCTTGTCATGGTGAGGTATTGAAGAGAGCCAATGATACTTCTATAAAGTGTTGTTTCTGAGAAATGAGTGCTAATGGTAGTGAGTTTATAAGCAATGTACATAGGAATGGGGTTACTCTTGGCATGAAACATATTGACTTTGTGAAAAATGTTTGTGAGATTCTTGATCGAGTGAGATACAAGCTTAT
Source organism: Datisca glomerata (assembly GCA_003255025.1). Classification (NCBI taxonomy): domain Eukaryota; kingdom Viridiplantae; phylum Streptophyta; class Magnoliopsida; order Cucurbitales; family Datiscaceae; genus Datisca; species Datisca glomerata. The sequence goes on from QANY01002976.1 coordinate 665,323, forward strand.
GGAGTCTCTAAAAGTTTTAAACCCAACAAAGTAGGAGAGTGAGCATAAGGTTTTTAGAGTAAATTAAGAACTAAGGTTGGCAATGACAAGCTTGATGTGAGAGGAGCTACTGCCTGTGATTAATATATCATCCACTTAAATGAGCACTATCAACATATCACAACTAGAAAATTGCAAAATAAAGAAGTGTAGACTGAATGATGAAAACCCCAACTATTAAGATCTGACTTAAGCTTGTCATCCCATACTCTTAGAACCTGTCTTAACCCTTAGAGTGCCTTGTGATGTTTGCAAACACGTTGGGATTTAGTGGGATCTTTAAAGCCTTGAGGTTGTTCCATAAACATTGTCTGATGCAGGTCTCCATGGACAAAGACATTATTAATGTCAATTTATTGAATAACCCATTTTTTAGATAACAAGGGTAAGCATGACTCGAATGGTGCAAGGTTTAACGATAGGATTGAATGGGTCAAAACAACCTATGCCAAGATTCTATTGAAAACTTTTGGCCACTAACCAGAGTCATATGAGTTGTATTTAATTCTGAATATTCATGTATTTTTTATAATAGCTCGATTTGCATGAGGAATAAGATTATGTGTTGTTTTCCAAACGAGCTTGATATTCAGTAACCATAACAGCTTTTCAGTGAGGAACAACAAGAGTCTCATACACTGTACGAGGGTCTAAATTTTGGGTTAAAGTCATAGTGAAAGGTTTGGGATCCTGTCTTGGAACTAGTAAACATGGGATGCATAAAATTCAAAGTGATAACGGTAGGGAAGGGAACAGTGGGAAAAAGGGAGGGTGATGAGACAAAAGGTATTCAATTAGTGGGAAAACTATAATTTAGGGTATATGTGGAGTAAGATACAGAATTACCTGAAGTGGGAGTCATGTCAACTGATGTAGATGAAGTCCAAGATTGTTGGGAGGGAGAAGCTGAGTTTGGACATGAAACCTGAGATGGAAGTGAAAGTAACATAATAGGCAAAAAGGTACTTGACACAATATGAGCAAATATAAGCCCAAATGTAAGGGAATTCATGTTATGACATTTTTAGAAATATACACTTAATTTGATTAGGGTTCTAGACAAATGTATCTATTGTGATGGACTATATCCTAGAAAACACACTACTCGGTATGAAAATCAAATTTATGTGTGTTATAAGGTCTTAAGAAAGGAAAACACGTGCAACCAAAAATCTTAAGGTGACTGTAGTTGGGTAACTCACAAAATTTTTTTCATAGGCGCGCTCTTATTAGACATCATAGAAGTAGGAAGACTATTAATCAAGTAAGTAGTAGTGAGAAGGCCTCCCACTAGAAATTTAAGGGTAATTTAGCATGAGCAAGCATGGTTGGCCCTTTTTCAGTGATGTCTCGATTCTTCCTTTATATTCTTCCCTTTTATGCATGTTTGTGAGGGCATGGATACCTAAAGCTAATACCAAGCTGCGTTAAAATATGCAGTAATGGTCTATATCTCTTCTCCAATCACTTTGTACATTTTTTTAGTTGTCGTCTTTCAACATAATTATGAAAATGAAAAAAAAGGTATGCTTAACATTGGATTTAGCTTTTAAAGGAAAAATCCATGTAAATATCATATAATAATCAACAATACCAAGATAAAATCTAAACTAGAATTAGAAATATAGGTGAAGGGCCCCAAACCTCAGTATGAACAACATATAAGGCTTAACAACATTAGTATAAGATATTTAAAGAAATATTGATCTTCCTTTCCTAACATGCATAAATCACAAAAGGTCAAGACATCAAAAATGACTCTGGACATATTTATAGACTTAAAAACTTGACTCATGATGGGATTATCAGTGGTAAGTTTTGAAATACCGAAAGATTTTGTATAGGAAGGAACAGATAAAATCTGATCAAGAGTTAGTGTAACAAATTTATTTGTGGGTGCAATAGTGATTTATCAATGTGAATAATGTGCAAAAGCTTAAAATTTCCAATCATCACCTTTGATTTATCCTTATAATCATCTTTTTATGGACATATTGACAAGGTCTGGTGTAATGTGATGATTTGTACCACTATTGAGATACCAAGCTCCATCATCAGATGTGCATATTGAAACTACAAAGGCACTTAGATTTTTATAGGAATTGCCAACTGCAGGTGAAACTGAGTGAGATGTCTGTGAGGTAAGCTATTGACATAAGTCATTAGGCTAAAATTAGGATCAAACCTGCTATAACATGTTGATGCATAGTGTTTAAGTCTCATACAAATCTGACACGTTGGTCTCATGTTGAGGACAAAAATTGAGCAGGACAGAAGGGTTAAAAATCGCCACTATTAGATGGGTATTTTGAGTAAAAAATGGAAGGGTTAAAAATTAAAATTAGTTTAAAGTTCAAAAGATTAAAGGGTTAAGAATTAAAAATTAAGGATTAAAATTGAAAATACTAAGGGTTGAAATTGAAAAATGAAGGGTCAAATTTAAAAAAGTAAAACATTTGTGCTATTTGTAAAGAAATTGGGTAGGATGGGACAAGTTGGGATAAAAAAAAATTCCTGTCTCATCCTGTCAAGAGTAAAAATCTCGACCTGTCCCGCTCAATTCAGGACGATTTTTAGGGACGGGACGAATATTTCAGGATGAATCCATACCCCTATTTGTCTCTACCCTTTCCTCTTGCTATGAAATTTCCAGAGTTTTTCCTGTGAAAATTTTGAGAAGAATAAGATGAACTAGGAGTGTTGTTAAATTTTCTTTCCTGAAAACTAGCAACATAGGCAGCAACAAGAATCTGAACTTCACGAACATTATTCTGAATAAGTATTCAATTCTCATTATTGGCTTTGTAATATGAATTAAACGTCTTGTAAAGAGACAGAATCACCCAAGAAGTGAGGTTCACAACTGGATCATATTCTGATCCAAGTCCTCCAAGTATGTAAAGCAGTAGGTCTTCATCTGTGATGACTTGATCAGTTATGGACAAGTTGTCAATGATGGATCTCATCTTGAGAATGTAATCATTGATGGTTAAGGCTCCTTTTTATGGTTTTCAATTGATATTGCAATCGTAAGGTCCTGACCTTTGATTGAGGTATGAAAGTTTGCTCCAGTGTTCTCCATACTTCTTAAGAGCTTATATAGTTGATAACATGATCAAACATTGCTTCTGTAATAGAAGCAAGAAGCAAGCTCAACAAATGCTTGCCAATTCTTTGCTAATTTACAAATTTCAAATTCAAAATGAATGGTGACTTAGGCTTAGATGTCAGTTGAGGTACTTAAAAGAAGAGCAAAGGGATTTTTGATGAATTCTTCAGGCATTAGTTTAATATCAAGCAAATATACTTCAAGATCATAGGCACTGATTATTGACAGTATCTATTTAAAATCTGATTGAGATTGTCTTCATATTTGTGGGAAGCATACTGGATAAGGAAAGCAAGGGAATTATAATGAAAGGAAAATGAAGGGTAGAGGTTGATTAAGAAGCTAATGTTTGAGCAATCAGAGTTTCTACCACTGTTACATTAGTGATGTTAGTTGCTTTGTTTTTCGAGTTTGAAACTGAGGCCATTAATGTCAACTAGAAAACGCTATGATACCAAGATAAAGAAGGAGAAATGGAAAATCTCTTTTTATGTGTATTATTCATTAGTTATGAAAGAATACATTTTGTTCTATATATAAAAAGTGATAAATAATTTGGTATGCAAAAGACAAATGGAAGGAATAATTGTGATAAATAAAACTACAATATTATGCATGTATGAAGAAAGAAATAATGTGAATGTTGATGATTGGAATCGTACTAATGGCATGTTTACTTACATTTAGAATCAGATGAAGTTTGAAATCGATTTCTCTTGAAATTGGATGAAGAATATAATGGCTAGGAAATGAAATTTGGAATCAGATTAATCCGTTTAACTGTTAGGAATCGAAATCAGTAATCAGATTATTGGGAATAAGAATGATTGTTTGTGTTTACTAAACCAATGAATCAGAATAAAATATATAACATTACTAAAAGTCCAAGAAAATAAATAGAAGAACGAGAGTTGGTTAGATAAATATTTTGAGGGCATAATAGATTTTTCACAATTCATTATAAATGAATAAAAAATATAGAATCTCATTATCACCTTTTCACAAGTCAAAGAAATTCATTCCGATCAATGACGTGATACCCACTTAAAATTAGATTCTAAAATCATAGTAAACAACTAGAATGATAATTTAAAATCAGATTCTGCAGAATGAGATTCTAAGGGAACCAAGTAAACGTGTCATAAGAGCTTGTAATTGGCCAAGATGAGCTCTAATCATTTTATTCCTGCTAGGCATGTTGTTACAGATATCTGCATCATCGCTTCTTATGAGAAGCTACTTCTTGGCAGCTGATGTGGCACAGTAGAAGAGTGAGTCTATGTTGGAGATGATGCATTATTGGCAGTGCTTAGGTGGCATACATGAGCAGTAAGTTTAACATGCTTCATTATTGAAAATATCTTTCATTTTTCCGTAAAATAAACATGGAGGTTTTTTTAAGTTAATTTCGTAACACCTTATGTATTTTGATTTACAATCATTTTACCTTTCTAAATTTGAACATTTTCTCTAATGGTACATCAATTTTATATATGTCCATCAAATCATCCTCCAATGTGAAATCCCAATTAAGTATATCTCATGTATGGCATTTGTACATATTATTCTTTCACCATTACCCTTATCTTAAATCCTATAAAATATATTTTTCAATATAGAAGCAAAATAAATAAATAAAAGTAGGGTGCATTTAATGGAGAAGGGCCTTTCGTAAAGGTTGTTTCAATTTTATTTCTCTCTTTGAAGGCACTGAATCTCGTCGAGACCGAGAGACAATGGCGTGAGAAATCCGAACTAGCGGTTCTGCACTCTACGTGTCCTTTCCTATTGAGATCTAATCTTGATTTAGTTAAATGTAAATGTTTTAAGCTTATTATCCACGTAATGCGACCGAGAGGAAGCATGCCTAAAGTCTAGAAAATTCAAGGTTTAGATGTTTCCTCATTCTAGATATTTCACTAGATTAATTAACGTAGCTGACAAATGTTGTAACTAGAACCCTCCCATGAACACTCTATGTGCGCGCGCTCTCTCTCACGTGCGTGTGGTCCCTTCATTTGTATCAAGCCAAAAACTTGAGAAGCAATAGAGATTGAGAATTAAGAAGTCTTCCTCCATCCACCTATTTAGTTCCTAAAAATTCTCCCTTCCAACAATGTGGTGTCGGAAACATAGTATTTCAATCCCAAAGTATGGCAATGATAATGATTCATTTCCAAAGTCCTTCACTAAAAAAAAATAACCATGACAATTGGAGTTTTAAGTTGGAGACCCTCCTTGAAGCACAAGATGTATGAGAGATTGTAGAGAGACTATAACGAGCCAAAAGATTATGCAACTTTACCCCTAAAATCAAAGTCATAGCTTGAAGGATTCAAGAAATAGAGACAAGAAATCTCTTTAGCTTATCTATCAAACATTGGATGATGATGGCTTTGAGAAAGTTCTTAATTGAAACCTCTGCCAAAGAAGCATTGGAAAAGCTTCAAACTTAGGGGTGTGCACGGGATGGGATGAGACGGATTTTAGACCTTTTTGTCTCGTCCCGAATGGGACGGGATAATTTTGTTTGAGTTCTGTCCCATATAGAGAGGAAATCCCCTGACGATCACAGGACAATTTTTTTTCATTCTTTGGCTTTTTTGGACTGCTTTTGGGCTGAATTTGATTTTTTTTTTTGGATTTTGAGCTGTTTTGATTTTTTTTAGAGATTTAGACTATGTTATAAATGTTAGATATCAATTACAGGTTAAAATCAAAATAATTAAGGTTAAAATAAAAAAAATACATCTTAATACCCCTATCTAATTTACTGTTTAATTCCGTGTCTTTTGGTATCAGAACTTAACCATGTGAGGATAATGCTATTCATTTGTTGTTTCTACTTTAATTTCTGTATAGTTAAACTGTTCACCGTCTATTATGGCTGGTTATTGATATTATTGTTTGCTTATTTGCTTATATGAATAATTACTTATATCTAATCTCACTCTCCGCTCAAGTGGCTGATTATTCTTATAATTGATTATTTTCCTGTATTATTTGTTTATCTAATTTTTGAATATGTTTATCTAAGGCTAACGTATTATTTTCTATTTTTTTAGCTTTAGGGACCTAGGTAAGACCTTTTAGATACATAAATCCTGAGGGTATGGTGGTTGTAGAGGTAAAAGGGAGAAGAGTGAAGCCTAATATGAGATTGTAGAAGTCACCACAAGGTTAGTAACAAAAAATACAGTATGAAATTCTCTAAGAATAATTTAGTTATTTTGAGCAATGAGTAGATTATCTAGAAGTAGTTCTTCTAGTAGCATTAGGTCTATAATATCTTCAATCCAACATAGTGGATGAAAAATATTTTGAATTTACAGATGATCAAGTAGATCATAAATATTTTGAATACATATAAGATGATCAGAATTATCATTTCGAATACCTTTCAGATAATCAAGAAAATCATTCTGAAGACTTTAATCAAGTAAATAATAGGGTATGGAACATACCCAATAAAATAAGAGTTCCAATTTTAAATTATCCATTAGGATTCAAATAGAGCAGAATTAAAAAATTTAAAAATTAAAGGTCTTGAACCTAAAGGAATACAATCCCAAGAAAGTCAGACAAACCCTAATAATAAATAATCTAATAAAATTAATTATTAATATTTTAATTCTCAAATTAGGGAGTATAGAGAATCTAGTACTCCTAAGAGTTATTTTTCTGGATCATCTATTAATAATGATCAAGATTTTAGGATTAAAGAATTAAAATAAAAGTTAAAAAATTCTAAAAATTTGAATCCAAATATTTTGCAGCAAGAATACAAACCAGATTGGGCAATCCTAAATAATCACAATGATGACCCGGTCAATCTTAATGGACTTAATAGGTTCAAAGATTCATATAATATGGATCAAATAAAAATCATATTTACTGAATAGAAAACATTCATGCAAAAATACAAAATTAACATATTTTCCCTTGATTATATCGAAGATATTTATGAAAAAAATATTAAAATAATTCTCAAATCTAAATGGGTCAAGGAAGACTCCAGTGTGATAACTCTCAGTCATCCACCACCTGAAAAAATCTTAATTAATCATAAAAGTTCTCAACCTAATAAAGATTTCATTAAATCTCTCCAACCTCATTATGAGAAAACTCCTGATGAAGAAATACTTAGAAGGTTAAAATATTTAAGAGACAATGTTTCAGAATCAGATAGTCATAGGTTAGAATCTACCTATGAGCCATCCATAATTCACAATTCTTCCAATAATAAAATTGAAGAATCCTGTAGGTCAGAATCTGACAAATGATCCACAATTAATGAACCTTCAAATATTATTGAGGAATCATCCAAAGATTTAGAAATTAAATCATCTATCATGATTAATGATCATGACAATATCTCTGAATTAGATATTCATAGGTTAGAATCCACCCATAAATCTTTCACAATTAATGACTTTTCAAATATTGAAGAAACATTAAAGAATTTAAAAACTAATTAATCATCTTATTCTGGCATGATTGATAACCAAAACAATTGTTTAAAATTTTAAAATCTTACTAATAATAAACTTCACTAATTAGAGGACAATAGTTCAAATTTAGAAAGCCATAGGTTAGAATCAACCTATAAATCTCTCACAATTGATAAATCTTCAAACGTTAAAGAAACATTAAAAACTTTAGAAATTAATGAATCATCATCTGTTAAGGACCTTAACCGTAAAAATTCTTTTGTGAGACAACCAGAAAGACTTTTTCTGATCCACTTATTTTCTCGCTTGACTTGAAAACTGAAAAAACTTGGCAACTATCGGAAAGAAAACAAGGAGTTTACTACGTATGCTTTTTTTATAGAGAGAGAGCCAGGGGTTTGCAATCTTCTTCATCTCAATGATGCTATGTTGGTTCCTAAAGTCAGTCTCTCAAAAAATTGGATCAGTTGGACAACTTTATGATGATCGCTAAAGCTATGCCATCTTTACTCCAGCCCTCTCATAATGTCATCGCTATAGGGTGTCGCCCGTAGCCAACCCATATATGCTTAAGACCTGCATTCTCCTCTGATCTTTTTGTGGCTTCTTCATAACAAAGAGCTTCCTGCCAGAAGCAAGCAAGACGAGGTCACTCTGCTTCTTAGACAAGGCTTGTTCCGTACTTGACTTACGAGCTCGTGTAGTACTTGCCCATATCTCTAAAGGGGATTATGCACTCCACTCGCTGTCTACTAAACGAGCGATAGAGTGAGCGAGCGAAGCCTTCAATTTAGTGGCTTCCCCCTTATCCCTCATGGTTAGACGGTAAGACCCCATGCACCTTAACTATAGCTTCACAGTGACAACATTGATCGGGTTTTTTCTGAATGTTAAGTGAAAACAGTAGATTTTTCATTTGCCAATGAATTTGATCCACCCCGATTTGTCAATACTGGGATTCTTGGCTAGAAGAAAGGTTCTGTGACATAGACGCCCAGCCTAACCCGGTCGATCGATTGGCCCACCTAGCAGATGATGGGATTCTCGATCGATTTGATCGAATTTTTAAAGTATTTCTCACCATTTCCTAAAAGTAGACGACAAGTTTTAAATCTTGATGCAGGCAAGGCATATCTCGTTGAATCAGTATTTTTTGCCACATCATGTATAGAATCGGTCTTGAAGCTTAGTTGAAGGTTACAGAAAAAGGGAAAGGAAGTCTTTGGCTAGGGGGTCACCTTGCACCCGGTGGATAGGAAACGAATAGTCAACCGACGGCGGGGGAAATACCTTATTCATTGATCATAGGGAGTTGATCAGGATAAAGCGCTCTCCATTCACTCCGCTGGGTAGTGTGGCATGGATCTAATGGGCTATTATGTTCCTTTAATAAGGCAATTGCCCACTAATCCGCATCGCTGTCCTGAGCCTAATTTTCACTATTGTCTAATTAGCTAACCCTTCTTTATTTTGGCCTAATTTTCATACGAAAAATTTCATATGATGCATTATTACCCAATAACAATGGCTTAATCTTGCAATCAATGTAATTTCTACTAGGATCGGTTGACTTTTTAAAATGAATTAAAAATAAGTTTGAACCATTTGTAGGCGGAATATCAATTTTTTTTCCAATTAACTTATTTAATCAAATTAAATAATTTAAATCCAAATAACATGTGATTATTTGTATACGACATTAAACGAGGAGATAAGGTTAGAAATAATTTTTTTCACCTATACCTTGTATTGGAGAATTTTTGAACTGACAGAATTTCATCGAGCATTCTTCGTGTTCTTAAAGCTTTTGGATCCAAATCATGCACTTAAACTCCAAGAACGATTTATGAATTTTATCCACCAATAATCACCCGTTAATTTCAGAAATATATCTCACGAGAATTTTATGTAGGAATTTAAGTGTGGGCTCTCAAAACGATTGAAGAAGAAAAATAAAAAATTTTCTCCTTCATTATAATTTTCGGCGGCAATAGAGAGGGAGAGGAAAATGTTTTTATCTCTTTCTTTGTTAATAAGCAATTGTATCTAATCCCAGATCTATATGTAATCAGATTGTTATTAGATATTGATAAAATATATTTTTTGATATTTACAAATATACCCATATATTTTAAAATTTCTAAAAATTCACTTCATATATTCGTAGTTGCCAAAAATTGAAATACTCTTTAGAGTTTGAGTTGTATCGAGATTCGTCAATCCAATTGATAGATCAATTGATCATTATCAATTAATTAATTAATTTTAATTTACTAATTATTCAATATTTAGAAAATAATAAACTAATTAATTTCAATACATCTTATCACACTTAACTAATTAAGTGACATCACCCATCACATATCGGTGTAGGAAATATGTCTTGACACCAAAACACATTTTGATCCAATTTATTTCGTTTCTCTATTCTTGTTCTCCTGAGCTATTTCTAAAACCGAATAAATTCACATGAACAGAGCTAATGATACAAATACCCAACGGATTTATTTTCATAAATTTCTAAACTATTTAATCCTAACATCATACGACTCCACTATAGGTTCAATGTCGAATCAACTCTCGATTCATGTGCGTTACATTTTCTGTTGGTGTAAATAAACTCTTTTTATGTTCATGGTCCATAGTATATTTTAACATAATACCCATTGTGAATACCAGTAACAAGAGCGGAATGTAAAATTACCTTTTAACCCCTCTTGTTATTATGTCCTTAACTCCTTTATTGACTGAATAAGAAAGACATAATAGTGAACTGTCTCGTACAATTCACAAGTCTAAATCAATGACTCATTTCATTGAATATTTGGCGTGGTTAATTTATTCACACAATCATCAATAAAACATAAGATGATATTGTTTTCGCAATCTAACCACGAATTTTCATATCTGTGAATCATGTAACTCTAACTTAATTGAATTACAATCCCGACAGTCGATATATTACCCGCCAATTCGAACTCACTCATTTGACATATCAAAGATTTCAATTAACTAAGTCAAGCTACATATTCACTTCAAGATTAATGTAATTACAAAAATACCCTTAAGGTGTAATAATTAGATTTACAGTTAGGTAAATGGTTTTTGGCTCTAAAGTAATTTGCTACCGCTCTATTCAACATGTTCATAACATGTTTAGGTTAACCATTTGAGTCTCAAATCCTATGTCCAAGACTGACATTCATTGGTTCAACATAACAGTCGTAATCAGATTCAATTGCCCAGTCGATCCTAAGACTACCAATATCGTTCTAAACTTTCTCAGAAGAGTTTGTCTGAAAGTACCTCTGTCTTAACTCTTCGTTCGTTGATGAAAGTTCCAGGACTTGAGTAACTTATAAACACACTTTAAAAACTTTTAATTTATTCATAAGAATTCAATAATACTAATGTCTGAAAAATAACTAAATACAAATAAATAGTTATTACACGCTATTTTATGGGACATATTCCAACAATTTATTGCATCATTCCACTTCTCATCATAAAAAATAACAATGGGAATATTCACCAACCGACCTAAAAAAAGAATAACAATAAATAAGTAAATAACACAACAATACAATATATAAATTTAGACTATACAATATATGACTATACAGTATAAATCTGCATAAATAAGTATATAAATATATAATATATGGTATATAACGATAAAATATAGAACAAATGATATCATATTGTATTATATATTATGAAATTATCTACCAAATAGTAATGAGTATATACTATATTCTAATATTCCAGACAAATGAATAGACAGTACATACTTGTGTGCTATATGTAAATATATATAAACTACATAACCAAAATAACGATTCAACAATCCAAAAAAGGCAAACGCGATTCCAGCAATCCAAAATCAAAATACAATAACAGAAATCAGACAAACCAAATGAAGCAATCAAATGAACAATTCAACATTCAAAGATCAATTACATTGAATAAACTAGAAATAATAATCATTTTAATAACAAAATCGATTAGAATATTATGATCAAAATCATATCCAAAACATATGCAGGGGTTTCAAAATAGTAATAAAGATTCCAGAAAATAATCGAAAATTCTAGCAAACAAATCCAGAATACTAATAACGATTCAAGTAAATGATTTCATATACTAATAACAATTTCAGAAAAAGAAAGAAAAATTACAGAATAGATAGCAGTAAAAACAAAAAAGTAGACGAAATAGAATACACAAAATAGACTCGATTTTTTAGAAGAATGTCAACGTATTGATTGGAGATCGAAGTAATGAATAATGAATAAAGAATTCATGGAATAAATCTTCAGATTTTTGCCGTAATTTTGATGGAAAAACTCAACAGAGACAAGGAAGAAGCATTGCATCAGGCCAGAGGCAACCTCTTCCTGCAGTTATAAATTAAAAAAAAACATTAAAACCTAAAAAGTGAGTTAATTTTATAAAGGGTATAAACATAAAAGATCATCTAAAAGCATAACTAACTAACAATCTAAAAGGAGGAATTGACCATATGTGCAACCAATAAATTAATACGACATAATACAAAATTGTAACTTTAAACAACCTAATTCTTTGATTTTTCGATTTTTGTATACTATTAAATTGTTGGTCACTTTTGCTTATAAGTTTTATAATGGAGTCACCTATGCGGAAACCCATACAAAACTAGGGGTGTGCAACCGTCCAGCAAAACCTGTCCCGACTTGTCTCGTCCCGTTCCGATTTTTCATAAATAACCTAATATTTTTATTTTTTTACAAATCTGATCCTTAATTTTTTAATTTTAACCCTTAATTTTTTTAATTTTTAAAATTTTAATCTTTTAAACTTTAAACTAATTTTAATTTTTAACCTTTAAATATTTTACCCAAAATACCCATCACGTCCCGTCCCTTCCTGTTCGGGAAGGTACAAAAATTTTATGCACTGTCCAAACATGATTATGATAATATATATACGTTAGTCTTTGATTATTGTAATGTACTTTTAGGGTTTTTTATGATTGAGTTTTGGAAAATTACAATAAGAAAATACGTTAAATTAGGTGTAGGAAAATATACAAAATGTAAAATCTGACAATGATCTTGTAAAAAAAAATTGTCAAGTCATCGACATTGCTTTTATCCCGTCACTAAATATTTTAGCGAGTAAATGAGTTGTCATCGCTTAAACATTTAGCGACTAATAGTACTATCCTCGTTGATAAGTTTCAATGAATAAAATAGTAGTTGTTGTCAAAGACAAATACATTCGATGACATACAGTTTAATTGCTAAACGATGCAATGATAGAAAAATATTTTGTTGCTATTGATTTGTACCGATGACAACTTTATTTCATTGCTAAAACACACGTGATTTGGTTTAAGAGAAGAATTGGGCGATGAAATCAAATTCATCGGTTAAACCTTTTACCGACAAAATTTGATACATTTAGTGATGAAAAGTTTCATTGCTAAATATCATATTTCTTACAGTGCTATAATTAAAATTTTTATATTTAATTACTTCTTGTATCATTATTTGTTAGACTGTATTATTTTTTTCTTTAATATAATCAATTTTATTAGTTAAAACATATAATTATAAAGAATAAGATTTAACTATTTTATGTTTGATACTTTTTTACCTTTTGAGACATTATTTTTTGAATTTAATTGTTTAATTTATCATATGCAACGTAGGTTTAAAATTTAGAGTAAATAAACTATCGATATATTTTCTGTGATTTAGAGTGTATTGATACTCTAATATAGTACACATTATTTATAAAGTACATATATTTTGAAAGACAAATTGAAACTATGTATCTATTTTTTTTATTCATTTGATTTTACATGAAATAATACGTTAATAAGTTAAAATTAAGTGTTAGTCGAGTGCTTCGAAGTGCTACAGAGAACCGCGAATATGACTAATTTAAGTATTATTAGTCTAGTGTATGGAAGTTTTTCTAGGCAGAAGCACTCTCAAACACATTTATTCTAAACATCTTAACTATAAACTTATAAATTGGCCATCTGGTCAAATGAAGTAATAAGGACTTCTACATACAATTAGTGATTAATTTATCTATTCAATTAAAACAATATATTAGTGCAGGACATTTATTAATATTTATTACATAATCTATGTATAAGAGATATAAAATACAAAGGTATTACAGAGAGGCAAAAGCTTGAGGATGAATACTGTTTATCCATTTCAGAAACACAGGTGGTCAAATCCAAGACAAGTGGAGGCACAAAGATATAAATTTACAAGATGAAGCAAAGAGACATTCCTTCAACCCTACCAAGAATTATTTTTTAAAATTAAAAGTAATAAATTAGAAAAAAAAAAGAATTAAAGCAGACCCATCCCCACCACCACCTCAGTTGCAATGATGACAAATAAGAGTGGTAGTGGGGTCTTAAAAGCTTAAAACCCCCAAATAATACTAATAGATAACAATAACACCAAAAAGGATTCACTCACTAGCCATATAATTAAATTACACATTCAAAATATAAAGTAGGGTTTTAAAAAAATATTTTTTCAGCTTTCTTTCATTCACTAGCTATGTGAAAGAAGGGGAGAAATATATTTAATTTAAAGAATTGAAGATGATGAAAGTGAAAAAAGTGTGTAAATAGAATCTAGTACTATCTCTTGAAAGAAGTGATGGGTTTTGAGCTAGCAAAGAGAATCTATGTTTAGAGCTTCAAAAGGTGAGCCAATTGTGAGAGAGAGCATATGTGAATGTGTGTGATGGTGTCAGCTTGGTAGGGCATGCGTTCTTCATACTTCAAAGAGAGGAGAGATTTGTTTATTTGTTTGATCAAACATCAAGTCATTTTAAGAGGGGAAGTTCGACCAATTCTTTTTCTTTGGCTTTTTCCCACATTCCCTTCTATTCTGTTATGTCCAATCTTTATTCTATATTTTTTTCTATCTTTTTCTATAGTTTATTTATTTATACGTACACACACTGTGTCATAATAAATATATTCCCAAATCATATAATTAATAATAATTTTTAAGTATACAATCAAATTAACAATATAATACTCAACTTTATTATGATATGAAAATATGTGTATTATAAGACCATGCACGTCTAAATCAGAATTTTTAGTTTTTTTTTAATTTGTCTAAAAGTCATGTATCATATGAGTATCAAAATAAAAACAATTCATAACAGTGATGAACATCATATTATTATGTGTATATTTTTTTTATTAATTTACATCTTTAACTCGTAAAATTCAAAGTCTCACTTCTTATTATTTACATTTGTAAAAACTTGTTTCGACCCAATTCTTATGTACCCATCTTGATTGTTCTATGACCTATTAATATAAAAACGAAAAAACTCTTTTATAGTTGATTTTACTCATTTTTTTAAGTACGTATGAGGATAAGATCATAAGTAGGAAGTGAGAATGGCCAATGGATCCTCAAAGGTATAAAATATAAGATACGAAAGAACCTTTTGTTGATTCGATCATCAAAAATAATTATTTAGAAATATATAAATTATGTTTTTTTTTGTAATTAACTGAATAAAGCGATCCATAAAGGCGTAAAAGGTGTGAAGAAACTTTTGACTAGAACAGTGCATGGTATGCGGTTTGTACAAAAACAACTTTCCGCTCTTAATTTAATGTGATTTCAAATACCTTTTTGCCTGAAAGTTATTGCTATTATGTAACATGTACTATCACTATAGGGTTTTTTAACCCACAGAGAAAAGAGCTACCATATATCTTCAGATTATTTCTCTCAAACTAAATAGTAATATATAGTGACGTTGGCAAAATTAAGTAAAATTACATAACGTATTGTTTTACTTTCTCCTTTTTTGGTTTTGATATCTAAATGATGCATGCTGTTTAATAAGTCGGTCTAATTAAACATATTTTATTTAGTCTAGTAGTTAGTCAGTGTCAAATCACTCTTTTATTTAAAACTATTTACAGTAATTAATTCACAATAATTAGGGTTTAATTGGTTTAGAGGATTTAACTAAGTATATCTTGCACTCATAACTTAACATAAAATAAAATGAGTCGTGATTTGATATTGGGATGATACACTCCTAGATCACAACAACCATAATATTGTAGGATTTCCACCCAAAACCTATGATTTAGGAATTTTTCCTATGACTAAATAATTGTATTGTTTTAGGTATAATACAATTGAAATGGGAATCAAATCTTATAACACATATATAAAGTTGGGTATGTAAGTCTCTCATTTTATCATGTGTCAATCTTTAGCTTTAATTGTGCTATGTGTCATAGTATATTTAATAAATTTATATTAAATATGTTAATGCATTAAATATATAAAATGAGTAATTACAATTAATGCATAATTGGTGGATTTTTCTGCGGTTATTCATTTACATTTACAAACATGTTAAAAACATCAATAAAATCTTACATTATTTTTGTTTATTCACATATACGCATTTTGTATATTGAATATATAATTTATATTTTATATGTATTTAAAAATTAAGTATGAACACTTCACAACGTGTCACATGTCAATACTCAATTTTGTTAGGTATCAAAGTGCATTAAATTTACTATTAATTAAGAGTTAATTAATTTATATTTTAATATTTAATTTATGAATTACTACCTCATTAATTTAAAAGTAATAGAAAGTGACTACAAATTAAGTATATGAAGTTGTATCATCAACAGTACAAAATCAAAATGATAAAATTAGTAGTATATAATGAGAATATAATGAAGTTCCATATAATATATATATATATATAATTGAGGTAGTTTGATACTAAAAAGTGAATATACTACATTATCTAAATATTTAATTGTATTTTCATAAAAATACATTTTTGAATACACCATGATGTAAACTATTATTTCATCACTAAATAACTGGTTAGTTTATTTTAAATCTAAAAAAAATCTAAAAACTATGTTATATTCTAAAAACTATGTTTATGATATATATATATATATAGTTAACCAATAAATTTAAGAAATAATGCTCCAAAATAAACATTTAAGAAACAATGAACACTTCCCCTACCTCCCTCACATTGTGTCCCACCCTTTTTTCTGTTTGATCTTTTCTCGATGTTTAATCTTCCTAATGGTACTTTTAATTAAAATGTGATTCTTAAACATGTGTATTTATTGATAATTATTTATTAGGTGTAATTTTTCATCTACGTTTATTTTTATATTTTCTTTTGATTAAAATTATTACACCCATGTTCAATAATTAAAAATAATAATTATAACTTAATGAACTAATTAATAAATAAATTTTAAATAATATTGTATGCAAAACATTAATATGCTGTATTCAAATATTAACAATTAAAAAATAAATTAACATATTTTAAAAGTAGAATATCAGAGTAATAATCTAAGACGATTTAAATCTCATTATCTTATATATTTGTTGCGATTTATTGCTATAAAATTTTTGTATACAACAATCTTGGACTTATAAGATAATAACTTAAAATTTATTATTTAAAATATTAATATTTAAAGACGGTAAAATATCTTATATATGATAGAATGAGACACTTTAGTGTGTAAGAATATAACAATTAGTAAATTAAAAAAGCAGTTTTATTTACTTTCGTGATTAGATAAAAAACTTGTAACAGAGTATATATAAAAACGGTGATTACTTTTATATTTTATTGACTTCAATAATTTTCATATAATATTTACATTTAAATGTAATGTTATGACTTTTAAATTAAGGTTTTTTCGTTCTCAATACATTTAAAGCCCATTCTTTTAATCTCCTTCAATTTCTAACGAGTTGCACACAAACATACGCCTTAATTAATATATTAATTGTGGTTAAAGTATTCTTACTATGGAGTCCTTACATTGCACAGTGTTTTCATGTGTTTTAACATAATAGTAGACATAACAATTAATGTAAATAAATCTTTTCCTTTTAATTGAAAAACTAATATTTTTCTCTCAAAAGTTTCCGTCTCAAAAGTTTGACCCCTAAAAAACTCATTTGATGTTAAAGGATTTCACAGTTTCCTCCACTTCCCAACTGTTTCAAAACCATAACTCACATTCTTCAATGGTTTTGCAGCTTTTGATCAACGATATACATTGAAGATGTTGAATATTTAACCTATCATTTTTAAATAATAAGAGTTTTGTGTGTTACTAATTGTATTATTGATTATATTTTGATTAATATTATTAATCAAAATATTATTAATCAATTATATTTTGATCATTGATGTATATGAAAACCATAGAATGGTGAAAAGACTTGGCCAGATAAAAATTGTGGTTACATGACCTTAATGTAACAAATTTAATTAGTTTTTCCACTAATTTTTACATTGTTTTAATTAAATTCAAGAACTCCAAGTTTTCTTATTAATATCGTTCATTGTCAAATTCTACGACGCATCAATCAAACTATATTCAAGATTTCAAAATACTTCTTGAGGATTTTGTTTCTTGAAGAAAGAGATGTTATTTTAAAATGTGAGTTATATTTTATATTTTTATTTGTTTTTTCTTTAACTTCTTGATGTTAAAAAATATGAAACTTTATATCTTTGATATAACATTCCGTTTATGACATTTAATATAATTTTCAATCTATAAAGATATTTTTTATTTTTAACTTATCATAGGGGTTAATTCAGAATTACATTGTGCAGTCACAAATATTCAAAGACTGTACATGGTACGAGCATGCAAATATTCAAAAGTTATGCAAGTCCCTAAATGTATGTATTTTTATATTTTTTGAGGTTATGTATGTACTTGAAATAATCTATAAGAAATTCAAGAAAAATTATTGATGATCCAGATTTTTCTTATGGTTTTAAACATTATTGTTAATCAAATGAATTTTACATTTTTATACTTCTCACTAATGATCATAATCCCTTGCAAAGTACGAATAATTGGAAATATGAGCTGAACTAATATACAATTGGAACAGAGGGTTAATTATGAAGAGAAGGGGTTTTTACCAATATAATTAACAAGTCAAGTTTTAGCATGTTGTCGCCTTTTTTGAGAATTTTTATTAGAAATTACAAATTCAAGGGTATAAAAACTATTTTTGCCTTCTTTTTTTTCTAAAAATAAAAATTTTGATTGAAAATAATTCCTGATTTTGAGAACTTGAGGGAATAATTGATATGAAAACAAGCATAAAATATGGGGGGAAAGGAATGAAGACGAACATGCAAGTCTGTAAAGATTCTATGATTCACATCAACAAATTGTCAATCTCAGAGAAAGGGAATAAAAATGTAAATGTCATTGAAATTATTGACCTCTGAAATAACATATAGAAATGGGCCAATTGAGATGACACTGATTAACGATTGCTTTGTCATTTTACGGGATAAACTTCTTACTCTTTGAATCAAAAATTTCTGTCGAGCATCTTTCAATGTCCAACACCACAGATACACTCACAATCACACGATAGTTATAAGATATATAGGTTTTAGTGTACTAATATAGAGAATGCATTATATGTATGTCTATACATGTGAGAGCAATCATGGAATTTTTCTTTCTAAACATAGAAAATTACATTAATTGAATTACTATATTAGTCTGGTTGATAATATGGGTTTTGCATTATGAAACCAGTGTAGATAGCGTAGAGAGTTGACTGGAGAGACTGGCAGAATAATTGTACTAACTTCATGCTAGTGAGACTAATTATATGATGTATTTGTGGAGGCATTGTTGACCAGCTATAAGATGATAGAGATCTTACAATCACATAAAAACTTAGTTTGTTTGAGGTGGATAGCTAAACAACTAACCAACTGATAACCTGATATTAGTTTATTAGTTGCTATCAAACTGATATCAGTTTGATATTGGTTTGACAACATACTATGTATTCGGGTAAGAGAGAGATAGAATGGTATTGAGGTGTCCTTAGCTCTACTACTTAGCCACTATCATTTAGCTTCTCTTTAACACCCCCTCAAGTGAAAGGGGGATGGAATCACATTGAGTGTGAATTTAAGATACAAAAACCATGGAGTAGACAAGGTTTAAGCAAATAAGTCTACTAACTGGTCCACTAAAAGGAACAAAATGAATGTCAAGTTGTCTGTTATTTACTATCTCTAATGAAGTGGATATCAAGTTTTATGTGCCTGGTTTTGGCATGTAGAAGTAGGTTTGAGGCTAGTGCAATTGCACATGTGTTATCAACCCATAAAATTGGTGGTTGTCTCAGATGGAAGCATAATTCTGAAAGTAAACTTTGAAACCACACAATTTCTACTGCAGCATTTGACATAGATCTGTATTCACTTTCTGCAATAGATCTTGCAATCACATTTTGTTTCTTAGATGACCAAGATAGCAAGTTACCTCTCAAGAAAATCATGTAGGCACCAGTAAATCTCATGTCATCAAGGTTCCCCATACAATGTGCATCTGAATATGCTTGTAAAACCAATGATGTTGAAGGTTTGAGATGAATTCCTTCCTTGATAATACCCTTTAGGTATCTGAGTATCTTCTCACAAGCCTATCAGTGCAATTCAGTTGGTTCATGTGATAATTGGCTCAATTTATTCACCATGAACCCAATATCAAGTCTAGTTAAAGAAAGATGTTAAATAAAGCCCCCACTATGATTCTTAATAAGGTCATATCTTTCACAGGTTCACCTGTTGTCACTGAGAGAATCGCTAAAACACATCTCGGTGATGGGGAAGGTTTTGCTCCGTCCATCTTTGTCCTCATTAGTAGCTCTGTGATGTATTTTGTTTGGAGTGAGTCCCCATAGATCAACATGAATTGTGTCTAGATGATTATGGGTTACTATTTTAGATGTTGGAAATGAGAGTAAATGATTTTTGTCTTTTTGACAGACTTCACCGAAGTGAGGAACTGAGTGAATGTTTTTTACAATAGTGCAATAATTGTTTTGAAGTAGTTGAGTTAGTACTTTTGATGAGGGATGACCTAGCCTTTGGTGCCATATCTTAATATCAATTTTTACATAGTTCATGCATAAGTCAGATTCTTTCACTGAATATGTGTCATTTTTAGTTAGACAAGATGCTTCATAAATGTCATAATTTAATCTTAGGACATATCAAGATGAGAAAGAGGAAACTGGTCTGTACAATCAATTTAGAAGACAAGAATCAATTCCACCGTGCGAGAATGAGAAGAAGGAGATCATGACCTTGTGGTTACGACTAATTCAGAAGTTGAAAGACAAGACAATATGGTAGTCAAAGGGAACATACAAAGTATGAGAGCCCACACATGTCAAAGATCCCATAAGTATGAGAGTGATCCTTAGGACACGAGGAGGCTCCGGAAACATAGGGGGAAGGTGACCATTCCCCCATTTTTATTATTATTATTGTTAATTTGTCCACATCTTAAAAAAACCTATATATAAAGGCTTACGTAATAAATACTGAGTCCAATGAAAATCAATTCAATTCAATCCAACGAAGAACACACCATAGCATTTACGTCTCTCTCTCTCTCTCTCTCTCTCTCTCTCTCTCTTCATAAATCTTATTCGTGTAGAGGAAAAATTCCTTTACATTTTGGTGCCATCATTGAGAACTGAGAGAAAAGCTTGAGAAACCCACATGGAAACACTAAATATGCCTAGAACCAGATCAAACACAGCTATGAATGAGGGTAACGGGACCAGAAATAGAGACGGTCATGTGGATCAACCAACTCCACTGACAGAAATGCTGCAGACAATCCTAAATGGAATGTAGGAAATGGAAAGAAGAAGCACATAGACATTGCACAGTGCATGACAGACTGTGCATGACCAAATCAACACGCTTAAGTAAGAACTACCAAGGACACCTGTCGAAGTTAGTCAAAGGGCGAATAATGAAGAATGAGAAATCCACTCAAGGGGAAATGAGCAAGACATAAGGTAGGAGAATCACGAGAACAGCAGAAATGTACCACGGGAGGAAGTAGAACTCCAATCCCAAAACTGCGTGAAAAAGACAACGGGAGAAGCTCGTCAGTCCGGGTCATAACTAAAGGAGCAGTGTAAGAATTATTGGAGCGAAAAATGATAGAGATGAGAAACCTGCGAAGTACGGGGAAGATAGACCTCAAATCCCTCACCCATACTCTGCTAAGCCCCAAAATCCTGACGACACCCATACCCAAAAACTTTATGGCCCCTTAATTTAAATGTTACAAAGGGAAAATAGATCACGTAGACCAACTATGACGGTTTAGAAAAATAATGGCGTTGTATCAGCACGATAACAAACTGATGTGCAGGATGTTCCCCACTAACCTAGACGAGACAACTCTAAAATGGTATCATTCCCTCCCTTGGTATTCAATTACTAATTTTTCTGTTATGTCCTAATATCTTCCTAGAACAGTACTCTACCTATCGAGCGGTCATGGAAGACACAAAGTATCTTTTGATGATTTTTGCCAAGAGATTGGAGTCACTACAGGAATACACCCACAGACTTAAGGACGAGATGGAAAAAGTAAAAAAAAAACGTGATGATTGAGTTGCTGGACTAGCCTTCAAGCGAGGGTTAGACCCGAACTCACCCTTGTTCGAAGATCTATCGAAGATGAAACTAATGTCCATGGTGGAAACCTTTCAACGAGCGCAAGCCTACATCACTCTAGAAGAGGAGAAAAGAAGCCTACAGAAAGCAGCTGAACGGAAGACTGAGGAGCCAAGAAAGCGGGAAAAAGGTTCGAGACCTGGAAGGAAAAAGTTTGACAGAATGGAAAGAGAAGATGAGAGAAATAGTAAGAAGGAAAGAACAGGGTACCGAAGGAGAGACTCAGATAAGGTAGGCCCAAGGGACAAGGTTTACGTGTCATTGACCATTCCGATAAACCAAGTCCTGGACACGAGCAAAGACAAGCCTTGGGTGAAGAGGTCGACCCCACTCATAAAATAATAAGGCTACAAGGATAAAGATAAGTACTGCTCCTTTTACAAGAGCAACAAGCATTACACAAGGGACTATTTCCAACTTAAAGACTGCATCGAACAACTGATAAAAGATGGGTACCTCCATCAATTTGTGAAGAAAGAAGAGAAGAAACGGGAAGTTGAAAAGGGTAATCACGGGGACGACAAGCGCGACAATGGCAAACAACATCTCTATATCATCAACACAGTTATTACGCTTACAGAGCAGGAAGGAACAACCAGGAAGGAAAGAAAGATATATTGTAAGAAGTCGATACAGGAAAAGCGCCTAAAAGGACCCTCAATCGTCAGCAGGAATCCGCCGCTAGTATTCAATGATCTAGATTTGGAGCATGAAGGGCATCACAATGATGCTCTCGTCATTTCAATACAAGTTGGCAACTATTTACTAAGGAGAGTCTTGGTTGACAACGGGAGCGCTGTGAACATTCTATATTGGACAACCTAGGAGAAAATGTCAATGGGAGAATAGAAGCTGCAAGGAACTTGACAGCCGATGAAAGGCTTCAGCGGAGCCATCAGTTACTCAAAAGGAACCATCGTTCTCCTAATGAATGTAGAACCCTTTAACTACATGACCAAGTTTATGATATTGAAAACGTTATCCCCGTACAATGCTATCCTAGGGAGAACCCGTCTCCACAAAATGAAAGTTGTCCCTTCAAATTTCTACCAAGTGTTGAAGTATTTGTCACCCGAAGGAGTTAAAACAATAAAAATAGGTCAAGCCGCTGCTCACATATGCTCTTTAATCACTCTAGAGGCCATCAAGAGAAAGGCTGCAGAAAAAGCAAAAGAAAAGCCCACAAATTTATTGCAATCATAGGAAGACGGGAAAGATAGCCCGAGGTATGAGGCAGGGGAAGAAATAGAACTTGTATGCTTGGAATAAGGAACCTAGAAGATGACGATCATTGGTACCCGACTCAAAAAAGATGAGAAAGAAATATTGGTAAAATTTCTACAGGAAAACAAATTTGTGTTTGCAACTACGGCGCAAGACATGTCGGGCATTCTTGAAGAAATTATCTGTCATAAGTTGAATATAGATCCACCTTCCCACCTGTGAAGTTAGTAAAGCAGCGGAAGAAAAGCTTTGCACCGGAACGAAATAACACAATCAAGGAAGAGGTCAAAAATCTCTTGGTGGCTGGTTTCGTCTAAGAAGTTGATTACCCAGAATGGCTGGCCAACATGGTAATGGTATAGAAGAAGAGTGGTAAATGGAGAATATGTGTGGACTTCGCCTACTTGAATAAAGCTAGGATAGATCAAATAGTCGACGCAACCTCAGGACATGAACTCGTCATCTTTCTAGACGCGTACTTCGGATACAATCAAGTTAAAATGTTCCAACTTGATCAAGAAAATACTTCCTTTGTTATTGAATATGGTATCTATTGTTATAAAGTTATATGTTTTAGCTTGAAAAATACAAGTGCAACGTATCAAAGGCTGGTGAACAAAGTATT
The DNA here is from genome assembly GCA_003255025.1 of Datisca glomerata. NCBI lineage: Eukaryota > Viridiplantae > Streptophyta > Magnoliopsida > Cucurbitales > Datiscaceae > Datisca > Datisca glomerata. The sequence continues at coordinate 689,378 of QANY01002976.1, forward strand.
CTGTGAACAAATTGGGAAAAACATGGAAGGCTACGTTGACGATATGTTGGTCAAGAAACGGGGAGACCATATCCGAGATCTTGAAGAAGCTTTTTTAATTCTAAAAAAACTTCATGAAGCTGAATTTGGAAAAATGTACGTTTAGAGTAGCTGCGAGAAATTTCATCGGATACTTGGTGACACAGTGGGGAATCAAAGTGAGTCCAGACCAAATGAAGGAAATTATGAAGATGAAATCTCTAAGAAACTGGAAAGAGATACATGGGTTGACAGGAAGGTTAGCCGTTCTAAACAGATTCTTCTCAAGGTCTACGAATAAGAACTTTGGGGATGGATGGAATGAGGAATGTGAGGAAGCCTTCAGTAGAATTAAGAAGTATCTGGTAACTCCCTATCTACTCTCTAAACCAGTACTGGGTGAATAACTTTTACTGTTTTTTAAGTGTCTGTCAGCGCCATACTCATCAAAGAGGAAGAAAGGATGCAAAAGCTCTCGTACTTCATAAGCAAGAGCCTGGTGGCAGTTGAGATGAAATATAAATGGATGGAGAAATTAGTATTGGCAATTGTAACTGCTACACGAAAGTTGAGACCATATTTCAAGGCACATAGCATCAAAGTGTTAATAGACTCACCAGTTAAGCGTCTTCTTCACTCTCCAGAGGTAAACAGGAGGATGACGAAGTGGTCGCACGATTTAAGCCAGTACAAGATTCACTATGAGCCCAGAACTTCTATCAAGGGGCAGGCACTAGTAAAATTTGTTATGGATTTCATTGGAGAGAAAGCTGACTAAAAGCCCCAAGGAAAAGTTAAAAACGGATCTTGGAAATTGTATGTCGATGTTACTTCAAATAGTAAGGGAGCAGGAGTAGGGGTAGTGGAACAAACCTTCTTTGGAGAAACACTAGAGGCCATCTCCTTCGGGTTCAATTCATCGTACAACGAAGTGGAATGTGAAGCATTGATTGCAGGAGTATCCTTTTAACGGGAATATGAGGTAACAGATATAAAAATATTCTGTGATTCCATGTTGATTGTGAAACATGTCACATGAGAATATGTAGCAAAAGATGAGAGGATGGTAAACTATCTACAACAGGGAAATGACCTACTAAGCACATTGAAAAGCTACGAAATCCAACAAATCCCAAGAACTGAAAATGGACAAGCTGACGCACTGGCAATCCTGGGATTGTCGTTACAACTCTCATACAAAAGAAATGTCCCCATTGAATTTCTGGAAAAACTAAGTGTCTCGCTCCCGTGGAACGGTATGGATGATGTGAAAGTAGAAAGGGAACCCATCTAGCAGGATGTATAATCCACTATCTAGAAAAGGGAGCGCTTCTAGAAGACAAAATTCTCGCTAAAAAAGTACAACAATAGAGCATCATGTACACATTGATAAATGAATTATTGTACAAAAAATCCTTTATAGGCCCATACTTGAAATGTTTGAAGGAAAAGGAGGTCCGATATGTTTTGGCCGAGATCCACGAAGGTACATGTGGCAATCACACTGGAGGGAGATCATTAGCCTAAAAGTCCTAAGTGAAGGGTATTACTGGCCCAAAATGCATCAAGACGTCAAACAATATGTAAAGGGTTATGATAAGTGCCATCGTTTGCTCTAGTTGCTAAGATGGTTCTCAGTGAACTAAAAAACGGTGATAAGTCTGTGGCCCTTCATACAATGGGCACTTAACATCGTCGGTCTGCTTCCAATAGCACCTACACAGAAACGTTTCATGCTAGTAGCAACGAATTACTTCACCAAGTGGATTGAAGCTGAATCCTCCACAAGAATTTGGGAAGAAAAAGTAAAGGGATTTTAGTGGAAGAACATCGTGTGCAGATTATGCAAAGCAAAAATACTTGTTTCGGACAATGGGCTTCAGTTCACAGGAAATATGGTTAAAACTTTATGCGAAGGGCTAAAGATCATTAGCTGGTTCACCACTCCCTACTATCCACAGGGGAGCTTTCAAGCAATGTCAAATTGAATCATACTTGACAATTTGAAGAAACGATTGGAGTCAGCAAAATGAATATGGGTAGAAGAGCTACCAACAGTGTTATCCGCATATAGAACTACTCCTAGAGAAACAACGGGAGAGGCAGCAGGCTTTGACTTTTATAACAGAAGCAATAATTCTTGCTGAAATTGGGAGCCCCAATATAAAGTTTGCACTGACTGAATGATAGATTGTAGAACTCTTCAGAAAAAGCCTAGATGAACTGGAAGAGCGAACTGAAGCAACCCAGATTTGAATGACCAATTACAATAAAAAAGAAGTCTTGCTTCCAAAAAAAATATGGAAATAAGAATTTTAGAAGGGAGATCTGGTCTTGAAAATGATCTTCCAGATAGAAGGAAAACTCAGACCAACATGGAAAGGTCATACATCATCAGTGTAGTAGGTGGAAGCGGATACTATCATTTAGAAATGGAAGAGGGAATGGATCTGCCAAAACCATGGAATGCATCCCACCTAAAAAATACTTTGTTTAAAGTTGTAAAGAGCATTATAGTAAATATTTTCCCATGTTTTTTTCCGCAAGGGGTTTCAACGTAAAAAATCTTGGTGTCAACTCTCCCCATCTCTAATAGCAACAACAGAAATAAAGGCGTAAATCTTTGGAAGTGACAGTCCATAAGTCCTACTCTCAGAAGGAACTAGTGGCAAAGTCCTTGAGATGGGTAGGTCATAAGTCTTATTCCCAGAAGGAACCAATGGCATAATTCATTGGGAGGGGCGAATAATAAGTCATACTCTCAAAATGAATTAAGGGCACGAGTCATTGAGAGGGGCATTTCATAAGTCTTACTCTAAAAAAGAAACTAAGGATGAAAAACATCTTCTACAACTGGCGAAAGCATAAGAAGAAAAACATGAAATGGGTCATCAAATGAACTATGAAAAATGGAAACTTTGTGAAAACGGCCAGTTCCAAAAAGACACGAGTAGATACAGACCCAGTTTAAACAACTGTAAGTCTAGTGAAACTAATTCTATTCTTATCTTTTAAGCAAACATAGAAACGGAACGAGTACGAGTAAACATGTAACTTAGGAAGAAAGATGTATGCAAATTTTTACTAAGTGTTCGGAAAAGACGATGAAAGAAGAAGGAAAAAGAAAAGATATCATTTAAGTAAGAAAAGGAAAATTGCTAAAAAGAAAAGGAAAAGAAGCGGTAAGACGGAAAATATCTCCTCATTAATTTGTGGTAAAAGTTACAAGGAGGGAAAGTAAAAGTACACGAAAATTAAACGCGCATAAATGAAAACCAAACAAACTAAGACCCTTCAGCAAGCGGGTCAAAAGTAGCAGCATGAATGAGAGCATCCAATTTAGGCTAAGCCTCCACAGGTTCCTCGAGAAGATCAACGTGGGGCAAGCGGGGAGCTTTGTTAGCCTTGGCGTCCCTATAACCCGCACTATAGGCCATTCTCTTGGTGTTATCAATTAAGGACTGGTACTCGACCTCAAGTTCAGACTCCTACTCCACGACCTTAGCCAAAGCTACCACCGAAGCCGATAACTTCTCCTTGGCCTCAATCAGCTTCCCCTCAACGAAGGTCAAATTCTCCCCGGGAAACTCAACAACCTTTTTTTCTCCTCCAAGGAATGTTCAAGCCTTACCTGCTCAGCAACAGAAACATCCAGTTTCTCAATAAGGTGAGCGACAATCCCCTAAAGCGTGGCCTCAACCTTCTTCAAATCATCCCGCTTAACGAGAATGGCATCTTAGACCTTGTTGATCTCCGTCGTCTCCTTCTCCAGCTTGCCATCTCGAGCTTCAAAGAGTGGATATCCTCCTGGGGCTCGTTATGATAAGTCACAACCTATCAAAAAAATTTAAGTGTAAGTAAACGTGAAAAAAAGCAAAGGAAAGGGTAAATAAACAAAATCAAGGAATAAGCAAAGTAAAAAAAGCTACCTCCATCAAGCTGTGACTAAGGCCAATGACCTTGTCATTAACGGACATCTGATGGAGAGCAGCCGTGTCCACATCAGACTTGATCCCCTTAAGGATGATGTGTAAGGACGGGGATCCTTCAGGAAGCTGAGAGAAATCAGAACAGGCGGAGCCACTAATACCGCTGCCACCTCCACACGTCAGGCTCCTCGCGCCTCTCTTGAGAAGCAGCAGAAAAGGAGGGTGCAGACCTTTGAGCAGGCAGGGGAAAGGGTGGAAAAGCTTCTCCCTGCTCTAGAATATCCTCGGCTGTGGAAACATAAGGATCGGTTGAAGCAACCAGAGGTGGAGTAATGGTGGTAGGAACGAAACTGGCAGCATGACAATGTCAGGGTTGTCGCGGGTAGTGCAGCAACTTCCATTCGCGGAGGGACGTTTCTATCACCGTCAACGATTCCCCACAATTTGCTCCGCAGACGCTTTGGCATCCTCAACTCTTCAGTCAGAGCTCGAAACATCGTGTCTTGTTCTTCTGCCTCTCGTCTCTCTACCTCTCAGTCTCCTTCTCCTTCTCCTTCTTCTTCTTCTTCTTCCTCTTCTTCCCACTCAGACTCGGTAGATTCTGAAAGGCTAGATACTACCAAGAAATGGAAAGCATGAACGGGGATGGCCCGGGGAATCTCTAAAGTGGGAGACGAGGAGCAACGACTTTGTTATGATTTTTCTATAGTGCAAGTGTACATTATCGTTATCAAGTAATGAAAATAGAATATCGTTCATATGATTGATTGATATTAATTATTGGAATTAACTAGACCTTAATTCTAATTAAGAATGACGAAAATTAGGAGTTCTAATTAAACTAAAATTCTAATTAACTAAAATGATAAAGATTTGATAACGAAAAATAATTCAAATTGGAATAGATAAAAGATCTAGTGATTTCGATTTCACCAAATCAAACATGCTTAAAATTTTAAAACTCAATCAATCAATATTTATCAAATTATTGACAGTGAATTTTTCTAAAGTAATTATCAATCTTTCTCAAACATCAATAACAATGAATAAAAAAATACTAATCTCACATCTCTGTCAAGATTTAATAAGTTGAAACTCATTAAGCAGAGAAAATTATAATTACTACACTAGATCCATAATTATATCTAACTTATGAAATTCTAATGGTGTTATAAACAAAAATTAAATTTAATCATAACTTCTCAATCGCAGAATTAAATCTAAAATCATGCAATAGTTGGTCAGATGATCACAAGCATTAAAAATGAATTATAATACTCAATAATACTGAATAAACATCAATTAAATTGAAAATCAAAATATATGAACAATCATGGTTTAGATACCTCGTAGCCCAAGATAAGAAATTTAGAACATACTAGAATGAGAAAATATTCTAATAATATTCATGAACATGGAGGAAAATAGAAGAAAAACTAGATTTGAAGATGAATTGAAGTTGAGATCTGTCTCCTGATTGGAGCTGTCTTTGTTTCCTCTCCCAAAAGTTTTCTCATATGTCTCTAACATCCCAACAGTCCCCAAAAAGATCTAAAATATTATATTTATAAACTAGGGTTCAATAAAGATAAAATAAGAGAAAGAAACACATAAAAAGCCAGCGCTTGGGCGCTGGCAGCTGGACGCTGGTCCTTCTTCCAAGGTCCATCATTTTCTCGATTTCTTCGCATTTTTTTATCTTCTAAATCTTTGAAAATCAACCCAAATGCACAAGAATATTTTACCTACAAAAATAAAAATAAATTAAAAAATAACTCTAAAAGAACCAACAAAATTAAAGTTAATATTAACTAAAATATGAGTATGAAACACACTCATCAAATGCCCCTAAACTTAACTTTTTGCTAGTCCTCGAGCAAAGAACCGATGCCTGCTGCTTCATCTAGGAGAAAAGAAGAAGAGAGATGCCGGTTATTAGAAGGAAGAACCGCCATAAAAAGATTCCTCATGTATCATCTATAGCAAAACTATGAACGGGAGCTAGCAATCCGAACCGTATTGAAAAGGTTCCTGAAACACAGCATGGAAAAGTCACAATATTAAGAAACGAGATCCAAGAACGAAGAAGGGGTAGAATTACTGAATGAATACAAGCTATGGCTAATACCCGAGGCATAAAAGAAGCATTTTCTACGGGATCCCGAAACCACCAGCCACCCCGACCTAATTCATGATGAGCCCACCAACTTCCTGGCAAGATGCCTACGGTTAAAAACCACCAATATATCAAGATCCAAATTTGAATTGGTTCCTGGTCCTGGTCAGAGACCACTATGTTCGCGCTGACGGTCCAACAAAGAAGCGAAGTAATGGTCTCTTTCTTTCCATTACAAACGACACGCTTCGCCTGCTCCCTCTCTGTGTCCACTAGCCCTCAAAACAAAAAAGTCAAGTAAAGAAATTAGAAAGGCTACTTTAGTAAAACTATGGATCAAGTGATGAAAAGTGTCGACTAACTAAACATTACTCAGAGATTTCAAAATAGGGATTACCGAAGAATTTTTTTTGAAATGTGATCATAAAGAATTTCAACACAAACGCCAACTTACATTACACTTTGTAAAATCCCGAGTGCGCGTGTACCTTAAGTCGTCCAACTTCTTTATTTTAAATGAGTTTATGTAACCAAGTCTCGCAAAAGTAGATTAGAACTCCATAGGCCAATTTTTCATGTCACTCTCCTTTAATGCAGGCAAACCATAACACTTTAGATCATTAGGACTTTCGTAGGCTTGTAATGTATGGCTAGGGTTTAGGTAGGATAAATGATATTATTTCGGCTCAATCTTTACCCATAATCACACATGTATTCTAGGATTTAACGAGCTTAACTTAACTCATCTTGTAACACCTCCAAACTTATCATTCCACCTCTTGAATTACCAACCATGCTCAACCATTTTTTTAATTTGATTTCCTCAAGATTCTCTTTTCCTTAACAAGCTTTCAGCTAATAACTCCCAAACCAGTTGGTCTTAGGATATTAGGTTTTAAGACATCCATTCGAGCTTAGTCATTCAAGTCCAAGATGCAACGGAATCAAACTTATTCAAAAAAATTTTATATCGAAACTCATCCAATCCACCCAGACTGTCATAGCTCCAAGTATTTTCTCAGAACATTCAAATACTATGAGTAAAAAAGGTTATTAGAGAAAACTTTTATAAGATTGTGAAATTGCATGGGTGAATAAATGGTTGTTTAGGCTCAACAGGGATGACTAGGAGAATAATTATGCACATGTTGGCTTGAAAAGCTCAAATGATCCAAAGATGGCCTAAATCATGTCCTAAGTAAAGTGTAGCATAGAATTTCACCTCGAACAATAATTAAATTAGTTCTAGAATTCTTATGAGATCATAATGATTTCTTAAGTCACATAAATTTTCTCTAAGAAAAAAGATAATCGAACGCTCAAGGCTAGGTGCTCAATATGTCGAGATTCTCTAGTGAAATGCAAATCAATAATTGGTTCAAACACACACCGATACATAAATTCATCATTTTTCAAAGCTATCAATAATTCAAAACCAATCTCATCATAGGTGTTAGTTTTGTTTACAACAGTACGCCAAAAAATAAAATTTTAATTAAAGTCACCACGCCTAAACTAAAAACTTTCATTGACCTCAATGAACAGAAAATATGTAAAAGGAGTAAGTAGAGAGGACTTCCCTGAATAATGATGAGCTATCATCCTCGTCATTCTCTGCATTGTTCATGTTATCTCCAATTGCAAGAAAAGTGGTGTATGAGCCAAATTCGTCCATAGTTTTTTTTAAATAAAAACCTGAAGAAAAATAAAAATAAAATAAGCAAAAAAATTAATTAAAAAACTAAAAAAAGAAGAAAAAAACAGAAATAAAATCGGGTTGCCTATCGGTAGTGATTGCTTTAATGTTTTCAGCCAGACATAATAATCATCCAAGCTTCACCTGTTATTCACTGACTTTAGAATTCCCTTTGTGTCACAAATCGACCAGCCTAAGACTGTTTGTTGCTTTCTCAACACCCTTAGCAGCTTGTCTTTTTGTTCACCATTCAACGAAGCAGAGATAATGACATGTAGAGTGGAGGCTTATCTCATAAAGGTGTACTGAATGTGGAGGTCTAACACATATGATTTTTCAATCAATGGTAGGTGTCTAGATTTACCTTCTCCAAGTTCTGCATTATCCACCCACAAACAATTATTCATATCATTTGGGTGTTTGATCTCTTTGAAGACATTAAAAATTACCTGATCATCTTGCACTTTCAGATTAAGTTCCCCCTTTTGTACATCAATGGGAGTTCTTCCCGTAGCTTAAAATGGTCTACCAAGAATAATTGAAATTTATTGGTTTCCCTCCATGTCAAGAATAATAAAATCAGCTGGGAAGATAAATTTATCCACCTTTATCAAAACATCCTCAATAATCTCCAATGGATATCAGACCAATCAACTAACTGTAAAGATATCGTCGTGGGCTTAGCTTCTCCAAGACCTAGTTTCTTGTAAATGGAATATGGAATCAAATTGATACCAACCCTAAAATCACATAAAGCCTTTTCAAAATATGAATTCCCAATGGTGTAAGGAATAGTAAAACTCCCAGGGTCCTCTAACTTCGGAGACAATTATTCTGAAAGATAGCACTACACTTCTCAGTAAGTGCAACTATCCCATACTCCTCTAGCTTTCTCTTATTTGAGAGAATATCCTTCATGAATTTGACATAGCTCGATATTTGTTCCAAAGCATAAGCAAAAGGGATATTTATAAGTAGTTTCCTAAACACATCAATAAACTTAGAAAACTGTTTGTACAATTTCTACTTTTGGAACCGCTGAAGGTATGGAATATGTGAAACATATGGTAGAGGATTATCAGGAAAGAGCTTTCACTTGGCTTTCCTTCCTTCTTTTCTAAGCTCTTAGCAAGATCATCACCCATTGTCTCAGCTTATGCTTTAATTGGCTGAGAATTTTTAACAGTGGCTTTCTAAGGTTCTGCTAACAACTTGCCACTGTGAAGGGTAATGGAGTTTGCCTATTCTTTTGGATTCCTCTCGGCATTGCTCGGTAAAGAATCTTGTGGTCTTTGAGTGAGTATTTCTAATAGTTGACCAATTTAAAACTTTAAATTCTGAATGCAACTTGACTCTGAATACTTGTTTCTTTCCTTTAAAGTGTAGCATCTATTCTTGCCATAAATTTAGTAGTATTGACTGTGAGCTGGGTAAGAGTATCTAAAAAAAATTAAGGTTGTCGAGGCTGAAATTGAGGCTGAGTAGTAGCTGGTGTATTAATCACATTCTGACTATTCTTTCAAGAGAAATTTGGATGATCTCGCCACCCTTGGTTATAAATGCCAGACAATGGGTTATTCAACCTACTATAATTCTCAACAAAGTTAGTTTGTTCATACTGAGAAGGAGCAAAGGGATTGCCAGCTTGGCTTTCAGTGCTAGAATGAGGTCCATTACATAAGTCACAAACTTCCTGTGTAGCATTAATTACACTAGCATTGGCAGTGAAATAGCTAAGTTGCTTTGACAGTTTAGCTACTTGAGCTATGAGAACAGTAAGTGCATCTACTTCATGAACTCCATGAGTCTTTCTTGATAAATTATGCTCAGTTGGCCAATGATAAGCATTAGCAGCCATTTCTTCTAGCAAGGCATAAGCATCCTTATGTGTTTTTCCTATCAAAGCACATCATGTTACTGCATCCACTAGTGTCCTTGTTGAATTTCCCAAAGCATTGTAGAAAGTTTGGACTTGTAGCCATCCAGGGGAGTCCGTTATATGGACATCCTCTCAACATCTCTTTAAACCTCTCCTAAGTTTCATAAAGAGACTCCATCTCAAGTTGGGCCAATGTGGTGATCTCATTCCTTATTTTGGTTGTTTTAGCTGGTGGAGAGACGGACGTCGCGACGCTGGTCCTTTTACCCAGGTCCATCATTTTCTCGATTTCTTCAGATTTGTTTTCTTCCAAATCTTTTAAAATCAACCCAAATGCACAATAATATTTTACCTACAAATAAATAAATAAATCAAACAATAACTCTAAAAGACACAACAAAATTAAAGTTAAAATTAATTAAAATATAAGTGTGAAACACACTCATCAGGCTTCGACTATTTGCACAGGGGAGTAGGCAATGTTTATTACTCAGCTCAGGTTGAGAAGGTCTCTCCAGCCCCGTTCGTGATAGTTGTAGGAAGCAGACAGCCGCGTGGTAACGTCTCTAAGGATGAATGACCCTTTTTAAACCTATTGTCTACAAACGAAAAAGAGAAAAAAGGTCAGTATTATTAAAAAAATAAAAACATGAAACTGAACGTCCGGCTATTTACTGAAAGATCCCCAGGCCTTGAGGACAATCCAGCGGCCATCATTGCCTCAATTCTCACCGATCATGAGGGTCCATTTCTCCGAGCCTTCATCCCTTATTGGGAGATCCGTAACCAAACCTCTCTGACTCTCGCTAGGACGGGGAGCCAAACAATAAGACATGTCACATTCTTAATAATGTACGCGGTACGTATTTCATCTACGCCTATTTGAGGTTATGCCACATGTTTAAAACTTTTATCCCTAAGATGATCCTATGTGTACTAGGGGTATACTGAAAAAGGGGCGAGGAAGAAAGTACTAAAAAATTCTTGGAAGATAGGAGAAAACGTTAGCTTCAGGCCTAAAGCTATGTACATATGAGCTAAAGTAATCTGGTAGAGAGGACGGCAGTTAGAAGACTTTGGTATCCCGTCCGCAAAGGCACAGATGACATGTGAAGGAAATGTATCTCAATGATGGTCCATGAATCAGTTGAACTCGTCCTGGCTCCTATCTAAAGGGACAATGACATTAAACTCTTTCTCTTCTCCCATGACTAATGAAAAACCCATTGAGAGTGAAAAGATGGCAGAAGGGAAAAACGAGAGTAAAAATAAAGGAGAGAAAACTTATAGAAGGGTAAAAATTAAGTGAAGAAGAAATGAGGAAGACGATGACTTTAAATAGGGGCGGATTTGAAAACAAAATACAATAAAGTTGACGGATTCAAAAAGTGTGAAATGTAGTTAATTATGAAAAGGCATGGCTTGGAAGGAGTGTAGCAGGCGTATAGTGACAATGAATGAAATGATGGCATTAGCCGTCATTTGCAATGGGCAAATAGCAAGGTGACAGTTGGAAAAGGGGAAAGAGCCGTGTCCTGGAATAATCTAAAAACTCACGCTTCACACCAATAATTGAGAACGGAAGGCAAAACGGCATGGACAATAACTAAGAACGAGTCTTGAAAACTCACGCTTCAAGCTCCCAACACAAATCATTGAGAACGGAAGGTGAAACGGTTCATACAGGTGACAGAGTATCATTCCCGAGGAGCTAGTCAGTAATAGTGAGAAATGAGGCAATGATGGTACATGTTTTCGCTGTTTAATAATTACACATACACTTTTTTGTGTGTTATTAATGCTTGCATGTCCCAATAAAGTGGCGAAAAGGTAAAAAGTTGAACCAACTAGTCCCCTACCAAGACACACGTGAAGTATACTCATCACACCTCAATGAGTTAAAATTCGTTGAGTGCAATGTTGGCAAATGAACAGGTGGGAAATCCCCACTGTGTTGTGTGGACGGGGAAGAACCAATCAAGAGGCAGCAAAAAGATCTCCACTATGCAAGAACATGAAGAAGGGATAAGCACTGTGAGATGGATCGTGTTGTTATGATTAATTCGGCAGTTAAAAGACAAGACAATATGTTAGTTAAAGGGAACAGACAAAGCATGGGAGCTCACGCCTGACAAAGATCACATAAGTATGGGAGAGATCCTAGGAGCATGTAGAGACTCCCAAAAACATAGGGGAGGGTGACGATTCCCCCATTATTATTATTGCTAATTTGCCTACATCTTAAAAAGTGTATATATATATATAGGTTCTTGTAATAAATATTGGGGTCAATGAAACTAAATTCAATTCATTCTAATGAAGAATACACTCAGAGCATCTTTCTCTCCATAAATCTTATATGTGGAGAAGAAAAATTTCTTATATTAACATGTTATGATTGATTTTTTTTATAGATTTTATAGGCCAAATGAGACTGGTTAGTGTAAATTTATAGTATTTTTTTTAAAACAAGCATTAGCTAAGGTGAGAATATCTTGAATATGAACATGTTGAGAAGAAGCAAATTGTGACATAAATTATAAGCGAAATGCTTCACGGCGACAGGACAAAAACTGCAGAGCATATAAATTATAAACTGGGTAATTCCCGTGACAAGTCTATTCCAGTTCCAGCATTCCCACACACACAATTTTACTTAGAACTCTAATTTTTTATTTTTTTTAATAGTTTCACCCTTTGCATGAAACAGTAGGATGGTCTATTTTAAACCCAACACCCAATACTTAGGGCAGGTTATCATATATTTTGTTGTCACCTCAGTAAGTAGGTAGGAGTAGTAGTACTGATATAGACCTTGTTTTTTGTTTTGGCTTTTTGTTGTATGCTATACATATGTGTGCTTTTTTGTCAATCAATTATGTATCTGATGATTATCTCAGTTATTCAGAAGTGTAAGCTTTTTTGTCTCTCAATTATCAACCACACACCATATCAAGACATAGCCGAGTGAAAAGGGGTAAACTACATTCCCTAATAGAGAAATAAACCAGTCTCAATTTTTCCAAATCTTTATCCATCACACTTGTAAGTTCATAGCTAAAATACGTCTTTTCACTCCTAAAATTTGTATTAAAATGTCATGTACTCTTTAAAGTTTTTTTTTTCATTTGGTCTATAAAGTTTCATTTTTTTCGTTTGATCTACAAAGTTATAAATTACTGTCAATCTAGTCCCTTCCCTTAATGAGATGATTAAAATAGCTTCATTTCATCCAAAGGAAAAATATGTGAGGTTTGAAACCTCTTCATCATAATTACAATAACAGAAGTAAACAATAACAATCGCTTACATCTATGGTATCATTATCATCATCATTACATACTCAATGTCGACACAATCATCTAATCAAAATCTCATTACGTCGAAAATTAAACTCAACACACAAAACAATACGTCTTGGAGACGATGACTAGTTTAGACAAAAATCATAACTTCTTGATCGGAGTAGATGCAACCCACTAATTTGAAAAATTTCTGTAGCATAGACAAAGTCCGCTGAATAGCCTCTAGTCAATCCTGACCGTCCCAAACCGAATGGGAAGGGACAGAATTTTTTGTCCCGTCCCAATTTTTTATAAATAGCCTAACATTTTTATTTTTTTAAAACTTTGGCCCTTAATTTTTTAATTTTAACTCTTAATTTTTTATTTTTAATCTTTTAATATTTTGAACTTTAAACCAATTTTAAATTTTGTACACAAGATAACTATCATGTATCGTCCCATCCACACCCCTACTAGCCTCGCAATATCATGGGCATCCCCTCTTGGTCGAGAACCCTCTCTTATATCTTAATGTTGTCTTCTATCTCTTAGGGCGATGCTTTATCATCACCACATGATACTCCCTTTAGGTAGAGCCACCTCTCCACTCTCTGTCAAAGTAGAGCATTCTTATCTCATTTTAAAGCTACCTTCTATCTCTTACGGTGGAGCCTCCTTACTACAATATGCTCCATTTATGACAGAGTCACCTCTCAACCTATATCAAAACAAAACCACTAATATCTTATATTTATAAATGCTCCTAAAAACTAACTTTTCTTCTCAAAATAGAATTCACACTCAATACAAAATATCATATAATATCTTCCCTAAAACAAACTCATGAAATAGGAAACTTGGTCCCTGAGGAATTTGAGACACCAAATTCTAACAATGGCACTTGACGAAGAGACAAAATTAATAGTTATTGAAACTTTAGAGACTAAATTGACAGGATCAAAACATGAAGACCTAAATGGCAATCAAGGTGTAAATTATATTGTATACTAAATTTTTTTATATACATTGTTAACTAGGCTTCCAGCTAATTCAGGCTAGCTTAGTTTGACAAGTTCTCTTAGGTGGTGTGTTCTCTTCCCTCTCATACTCTCCTTCTTGGTAAGAATCCTAGCATTGGCACGAGATCCCTCCCAATCCTAATTTTCAGCTTACGGATTCTGATTCTCCCACATAATGGCCTTGTTTTAGCATCTGCTTTCTCCATTTTTTTAAGATCAAGAAGAACTGTGCTTTGAATTTTATCTTCTGAGCACTCATTTGGTACAACAATTGCTTTTATGTAAAGAAATGGAGAGAGATGGTGTTTTTGTATTAAAAAAATTACAGTTAACCTTTTAATATAATACTAGGTTGGGGCACGTGCGTTGTACGTGCCTGTAGTTATGTCATTTTATTATTTGAAAATTAATCACGGTGTCAATTTTTCATGAAAAAATATACATAAATTCCATTGTGTCAAAAAGTAGAAAAATAAGATAACAATAAAATAAAGTAAATTAGACATAAGCAGAGAGTGGATTGAACACACTTTATTAACAACTTACGTAATATATTTCATAATATTTATATATATTGTACAATAACAAAATCTACAAGTAGGGTAAAACTTCACAAAGCGTTAACAGAGCTTTTAGATAAGCAGTTGCAGCGAAGGGGAACTTCTTTTATTCCAGCAGGTGAGTCATTTGGGAAATGGAAAGGCTTACAAGATGAGGAGGAAGATCATGAGATAGTGTGGTCTCCTGTGGTTACAATCATGAACACGAAATTTGATCGATCTCAATAAATTGTATACCTTGTCATTTCCATATTGGTCGAGCTTTGTGTTCATGATTATAACCATAGGAGATCAGACTATCTAATGATCTTCCTCCTCATCTTTTAAGCCTTTTCATTTTCAAAATGCCTCACCTGCTGGGATAAGAGATGTTCCCCTTCGTCGCAACTCCTCATCTAAAATCTCTGTAACAATAACCCTTTGCGAAGAAGAAGATAATGAAAGAAAAATAAAGAAAAAAACCCCTAAACCTAACAAGAAAAAGTGGTTTAAACAGAACCAATTCGAAGCATACCAAATTCTGATGAACCCTAAATTCTAAAATTCAAAAGCACAAGAAGAAGAAAGCCATCCCGGAATTCCCAGCCGAAAATACTTTTCAACATAAAATAAGAATACGTCGGCCTAAAAATGAAAATTTCAAAAGATTCTTTGATTTTTATTTCTCAAAATAACACCAGAATTCTATAAACCAACGACAGTAACCCAAATATAAGAACCATCCATAAGAAGAAAACTACACTGAGTATGGTATTCATGCAATAATATCTATGACTTTCATGGAAACATCAAAAAATCATAACAATATAAAAGGGCATCAAAACAATATAAGGAAGAAAAATTTGGAGAATGCAGAGAAGAAAAACCAAAGAAAAAGCTAACTTGAACCCAACCCAACATGAAAATCAGTCTCCACTCTCTTATAAAAACATAGAAGTGACAAGAAAATATAACAAAAGGCAAAGAAAAAAATGAAAAACATGACGAAAATAGAGAACTACATACCATCAATGAATTCAAATACCAGAACAAAAATACGGAGCAAAATAGACAGAGAAAGAGATGCACAAATTAGCCTATAATCTATTTACCCAAAAACATAGACATCCACACATAATCTACATTATTAGAAGACACATATATATAGATCGATTGAGAATATTAGACAAGGCAATCATCATTACCTCTGACAGCCAAATGCAGCAGCCAACGTGAAGGCACACAACTCAGCATCTGAATACACGTGATTGGCCATTTACTGATAAGCTAAATAGTTCAATCCTTTCTCCATGCACTTCCATGATAGAATCACCAACGTGAAAGCATATTTTATGTACATGACAAAATATTTCCTAAAGAACGTGACCAAAAAACTGCAAACCTATATACATGTCACATAAAACAAAATTTTCTTTCGTTCATCTGCCTTCTTGTTACCGTGGGGGCTCCACCTACAGATTCTATCATCTGCAAAGATAGAGGTGACTGACATTGTTGAAGAGATGGAACCATCATCATCTATATCTTCATGTCCCCAACATCGTTGTACTTTTTATGATGTTATATCTTTTGTTGTGGAACAATTTAGTACATTTGACGTGCAATCTGTAGTTTTTATTGTTGGAAATTGTGTCGTGTTCTTCAAAGTTGTTCTGTCTCTCCTGCAATTAAATTAGATGATATATTTTGATGCTTTGCTACAAATAAGGTAGTATAATCGTACATTTGTAAATTCTAATAAATGTGAAATGTCTACAATTTTACCTCTTCGGTGTAATTCCATATTTGTTCACCGGTACAAGATAAGAGCTCTTCAGCATATTTCCCTAATATGGTGGCAAGTAAGTGCCTAGTTTCATCACAAATATTTACCTCATCTCGGCATCTGAGAATATGTTTATCAAGTATTATAAATATAATAGATAAAAACCATTTATATACGTTAACACATAAATAGATAGTGATGGTTACTAAAAGAGTGATGTTAATAATACTTGGGGAGTGCAAGGGAATCTAGCTTGTGACAATAATTACAAGTGAAAGATTGTTTATATTGAGTTGATGTTGCTTGGTTGCAGTCTTCACAAGCCAAATACCAAAATTGTTGCGTGACATTTGGTATTTCAATTGTCACTTTCATCCAAAACGTTGTGTACTGTTGTTCATATTAGGAAAAATAACATTATTTACTAAGTAATATTATTCAATGAAGCATAACATACAACAAAAAAATAAACAGAATAAAAAAATTAAAAAGATAATATACTAATTACCATGTCATTCGTATCGGGAACCTGGTCCAATTTAATGAGACGATATTTCATTTGAGGTGGTGTCATCAATGGAAGCGCCGCAGCCATTACTTTGAATCCTTTTATGCAATTATGAACTTCACAGAACTTTCTCAATTCCCCGCACCTAAAAGAAAATGAATGAAGGAAGAAGGCATTAGCATTAGAAAGACTACAAAGGCATTCCAAGCCGACTACAAGACTAGGACTACAATACAAGTCATGAGCGGAATCACAAACATAAGAATTTCTAGTTGACCATGAAAAAAAAGATCTCTTCCTTTCTTTCTTCTTTCTCAAAACACCTTGATGGAATGAAAAGAAAAAAGAAAGAAAACCCTACATGTTCGTATGAATTGTTCCACTCGAACTTTGTGGTGCTATTTATTGTAGCTGATCTCTTTGTTCTATTCCCCTATTAAATATTTTAATTACAGGAGAAGACTTTAGATAAAATGTATGTATATTAGAAGCTGTAAAAAAATTCTACCATAATTGTTTCTGTAATACCAGTGATAAAACGCAATGGCCTCTTCCATCGTTGGATTATGGCAATAAAAATGTTCCATCTAGATGATAATGATAGACCTAAACAATGAAATAGTTTCGTAGGGAAAGAATATTTAATATGTTAATTAGAAATAAAGAACGGAATATTATTCAATGAAACATTGCACAGACCGTGGAAGGAAACGACTTTTAGGTGACTTCCTAGCACAATCGGCATGTTATGAATATATTGGGAAATGGTGGTGCATTCATCATGGATAAATTGATCCCAGAGTCAGACTTCACAAAATATATGAATACGAATGTGTCAAACAAATATAAGCATTTTTGTAATAATTTATGGATATAAGTGTATGGTAAATATTGAGAGTCTTTAAATTGATAGCGATATACCTATGATCAATTATCGTGATCTCACAAATTGTGGCATGACCATTGGACGTAGGGATGTCCTTAGGTGTTGATATTTGTAGGGCGATTGCAAGGATATCTAACCAACACATATTTATTTATAAATGATAAACTAAAAGACGATTATATATCATTTACTTAAGGCAAAGTGAAAGAGTGTTGTAATATGTTCTTACCTATTTCGACATTCGAGTCACTGTATCTTCCAAGGTCACTGAGTGGCACGAAGTTATATGATATATTCACTGGTAGTTTATCATCTACCGCCACTGGATTAATGATTGTCCTTCCGTTGATGGTCCATTGGTATGGACTGTCAATATGTTGGTAGTTATGTCGAACTGTCCTAACCAGTGCGTTGCAAATATAATATCTCTCAACCACGTTTAATGCGTGTTCAAGCAGGTTGATATTGAAACCAAATGTGCAGGCCTCAATTTGTATGCCATTAACATTGTAAACAAAACCAAATAAACTTATGTAAGATTTATTTTCATTCCTATGAAAAAGGAATAATGACTCATTTTATTCATACAAAGTATAAAATAGAAATCAATAAACCCGAGAGTCAATCATGATCAATTTTTGGAACTTGAGCTGGTAGTTTGGTCCACTTTGTGACATATTCTTTTTAGCTGGCCGAGGTTTGTGCTTCTCTGCAATAGGAACTTTTACCCCCCCCCCCCCCAATTTTTCAGTTGGGGCATGATATCCTTGATGTACCTACATTGCATCTCCATTTTTTTATTTGCATTTAATTGAAAATATAGTAAGTAATGTATCTAAATAGAAAATATAGATATATTCTAACATTATCATATTTTCCATTAGATGCACGTAAAAATTAAAAGAGTTACTATTATACATGTAAGAGGATCATCACTATTGCTCAA
Source organism: Datisca glomerata (assembly GCA_003255025.1). Lineage (NCBI taxonomy): Eukaryota > Viridiplantae > Streptophyta > Magnoliopsida > Cucurbitales > Datiscaceae > Datisca > Datisca glomerata. Next base: position 707,984 of record QANY01002976.1, read on the forward strand.
TGGCATTAAAACCAAAACGCAACAATTCTTTATAAACTATATTTTTAGTGTATAAAGAATTAGAGGCATTTATATGAATTGGTCTTACAAGCATTTTGATAGAATCTGTTTTTCTAGCTCTTGATAGTGCAACATATAATTGCCCATGCGAGAAAACTGGTTCAGGCAGATATAAACCTACAAAATCTAGTGTCTGGCCTTGAGCTTTATTTATGGTCATAGCAAATCTCTGGCGGATGGGAAATTATCTTCGACTAAATGGAAAAGAGACTTTTTCATTTTCAAGCGGAATAAATAAAATTCTAGGTAAAAATACTCATTTGCCTTTATAATAACCATTTGGAATTTCAACATCAATAACATTACGATTAAACTGTCGGCATATTAGTCGAGTGTCATTACATAATCCTTTAGATGGATTAATATTTCGAAGTAAAATAACTGGACAATTTTGTATCAATATTAACCCATGAGGAGGAAAACCGCTTGGGTTTAAGGTATTCATAAAATCTTTGTGGATTATTTCATTTGTATTGTCAATAATTTCATCAAAACTATAATATCTCATGGTTTCACCGGGGACTTGATAAATTAAGAAGTGATTAATTTCATCAACGTTCTCATTTTTGGTGCTAATATGATTCGATTAAAGATGGAGTTCATATTTTCATTGTAAACATGAATATTAGGAAAAACAATATTCATAAATAACTTCAATAAAATTTCATCATCAATGTAAGGAATAAACATGTGGGATGGTAATTGAATATTATCATCGATATAAGTTTTTTCAGTTCCATCACCTATTCGTAATAAGTATGAACTAAATATTGGATCCAAATTTGTTCTCATATTTTGTGTTAGTTGCAACTTTTCAAAATTTTCCCATAAGCGTGAGCTAACTAAACTTGCATCAATAATTTTAGCCTTGGCTCTTTTTAGAATAACAGGAAGAACTTGACGGAAATCACCTCCTAACACCAGAACTTTATCGTAAAATATTAAGGGACAAACGTTAATATCTTTAAGTAATTGATCAATTGTCTCAATTATTTGTCTCCTACACATTGGTGCCTCATCTCATATAATTAATTTTGCAGCACGTATTAAATTACCCAAACTTGATTGTTTACTTATGGAACAACTAACTGACTCTTGTATGTGCAAAGGTATTTTAAATCTAGAATGTACAGTGCGACCACTAGGTAATATCGAAGCTGCAACTCTGGATGAGGCAGTCACTAATGCAATCATACATTTTGATCTTATAGTGGCTAATAGAGCACGGTACAAAAAGGTTTTCCCACTTCCAATAGGACCATCAACAAAGAAAGCTCGTGGCTTTTCTTGTAAGATTCTACTTAATATGGTCTCATAAGCATATTTTTGTGTTGTATTTAACAAAGATATTGAATCAATATCATTTTGATCTATAGGTATATGAAATTCTTCATCAATTTCTCTAAATTCCTTTTAGGCATCATGTATATTTATGTTTGGATCAACTAACAAATAGTCTTTGATTGTCTTTCCCATTGATTCAAGGATAGAATTAATTTCTTGTAGTACTTTTAAACTTATTCATAGAAGATAGTTTTATTTTTTTGTTGTCTTCAGATAGCAGCTTCTCAAATTTTTTCCATAATTTTTTAGGATTCTTTGGATAGTACACTAATATAGTGGCAAAAAGATGACCCAAAGTGTGTGGCATTTGGTATTGGGATGCTTCTTCTAAACACTGAGTTAAGTTATCATCAGATTCTAAAAGACCATAAGATAATGCAGCCTCGCGAAATGAAGAGTTGAGGTTGTCATTGATTGTTAGCAGATCAATAAATGAAGTTGGACATGTGATATGTTTAAGCAAAAGTTGGAGGTAAAATTGTTCACCTTCTGTTGGATTAGCAGTTACGATTCGACCTATCACTTGAACTTTTTTTCTAGGAGTCCAAATCTTGTCTTACTTATTCCAAACAAAATGCTGAGGAAAATCTTGTATAGTAAATTTTTAGAATCAGTTCTAATGGAGTTTGTCAAGAAAAAATATGTCAGCATAGTTTTTTTAGCGAAAGAATTGTTGATGATATTATCTAAACTGTTTGTATCTTTAAATGTAATAAATTTTTTATGTTCAAGGTGTAATTTAAGCGTGACCACCGAAGGATATATTTCATTTAATGGAAAACCATAAATTCTCCAAGTACCCTCTACGGGAGACACCTAACATGCAGACGAAAATTTCAAATTTCTTCTATGTTGTCTGACTCATTAGATTTATTTGGTTGGAATGTGACACAGTCATGACCTTTATATATGTATTTATAAAGGTACTTAACCGCTTTTATAGTCGAACAAATTTTGACGTTAATATGACAATTATATTTCACAAGTAAGTAAGGATTGTAAGGGATAACCCATCGATTGTCTAATCTAGAACCTCTAATTGTCACAGCTTGACCGTCATTTCAGCTTTTATATATGGGGTATGAATTTTTCGCGGTGGTAGTTTCATTGGAAATTGTTTTAGGATAATCATTCTTGCATGTTCCCCTTCTTGTCATACATGCGTTGTCAGGATTTAGGGAGCCACGTGGTTCGTGCATCATATGTTTAATAAATATATTGAATAAATAGGGATTATTATTTTCATGTGGAAGTTCTGTAGATATAAAGTTATCAAACGATGTTGGAGCAATTAGTTTGGAATTTGTGTGGAGAATTAGTAGGAAATGGGCATATGGCAAGCCACTTTTCTAAAATTTCACAACGTACATATGAGCTATTACAAGGCCAAAGATTTGTTTTTTTTAAATAAATCCAATTTTAATTCCTTTAACCTTGCTTTGAATACACGAGCAATTAAATTCGGCCTATTTTGTGGCTCTTCATTTGGGCTTAGTTCGTCTTTGATCTCTAGCCGTACACGTCATCGTCAGGATGATATCTGGTTTCTTAAATCATTGTACCAATGCCATGATATCTATATATCTTTCTCTCATATCACGGGGTCCGCCAATGAAAGATGTTGGAAGAATAATTCTTCGCCCAATCTCTCCCCCACGATGTTCACCATAATGGATGTTATCTATTATTTCTTGATATAATTCTGCTCAAATCTGACTCTGTTTATTATAGAATAAAACAAACTTAGAACTTTCTAGTTTCACATACATATCTACGACATATTGTTTGAGAAGTCGACTTGAATGTAATAGTATCGAATTATCCAAAGGTTTTATTTGTAACTTATAACAATAATATTCACGACACGAAACCATATCTCATTTTTTTTTGGTATTTTAGGTTTTATTGTTCTTCGTAGATTAATTGTTCTTTGGAGTTGATTTGTTGTAGTTCAATTAAGTGTTCATTGGATTTGAGCGCTCTCATTCTTTTATTTATCTTATTAATCCCTTGATGCCAACCGTTCTCGCCCAACGGAAAGAGTAAAGGATATTGTAGTGGATTGTAGCAGCTAAAATAATATTGAACTCTATGATTATTTCCTGGTTTTCCATGAAGGATGATGTCTCGAGATACTTTGGCAGATGAGGATGAATTCTCAACCTAAATGGCCAGCAGAAGGAGCATTGTATATTCTTTGATCTAATTCTATAGCAGTATGTATACGAATTTTGATAACTTTCTAAATCTGAAATATCTTTGAGGCTGCGGAAGAATAGGCAGTAAGGATTTAACTGCAAAATGGTTAGAATTTTTTGTAGGATGGATGGTTGCATTCTGTTAGAATTATATAGTTGGTTGTTCACTTCATGTTCTGTATCATAGAAGTAAAGTTGTAAATATGATGGATGGCCATCTTTTGAAAGTAAATCATTTATGTAATGATAAATTTGACCTTGCACTCGAAATGTATATATTCATTTATTCCGTGTAATAGTCTTTTATCACATACAATTCCAAATGATGTAAAAGTAAATGTATTGTTATATATGCGTACAAATTTATGAAATTCAACGGATTCCTCATCGTCAGAAAAAAATAATGAATGTAATAGGTTTGGTGCATCATTAATTGTTAGTACTATTTTACCAGTTGAACAACAAAAGTTGTTAGATTCGTGAATAAATCTTTTAGCGTTACAAAAATTACAGTTAGGAGTTAGGGCTAACATTAGAGGTTCGTGTAGGATGTCATCAATATGACATGTCTCTGTTAACATCATATCTTCTTGGAGTATTAAATTGTTGTTCATCAATGTATTATTTGTTGGTGCTTCTCTTCTTTTATGACTTTGATTATCATCTTCATTAAATAAAGTGTATAAGTTTTTCCCTTTTTTTTCTTCAAAGCATATTGTTCTCTTTGTCTTTTACATAATATCGCTTTTCTAGCTACAGGTAGTTGAAAGTATTTAAAAATAGTGTTACGTTTCATTATAAGATTTGAAAGGGGTAAAAAGTGTATAAAATAAAATTTCAAATAAAATATGCGATTGTATATTTAACCAAATTTAAGTAAAGGCAAAATGTAATCAAACTCACAAGGTGGTGTGTGAAACACAACAAAGGTTGAGAAGCTGTAAAAAGATATGTAAATATCATATCAGAGAGGGGAACACATCTTTCTTTATGAAGTAAAGCATAAGAAAATGAATATCACATCAGTTGCTTCCTAAACATTGATATCAAAACAAATAGTTAGGAAAGAAAGATCCTAGACTAAAATTTTAGCTATCTCATAGTCTCTAATATATGAAAATAATAAATTATGAAATATAAATGGGTGAACATTTACCTTAAGTACAGTTTGCGCTTAGCAACTTAAGTCAAGTACTTTTATTATTTGCATTTGTAAAGTGAAAGCTCATTAGATCCATGTCTATAAAATAATCAATAACAAGGCAACATATTGGTATGAATAAAGGAGATATGCTACTGAGCTACCACCAATTAGAATCTCAATTGTGTTCAGCAACTTAACATTGCATTATCTCTCCCTAAAGTAACATTAAAAAAGTGAACATCACTATGGAGCATATAAAAAATTTCAAGTGGAAGAGCAAAGTAAAGTCAATTAAAAATAGATCAATTGCGGGATTGCTAGAGGTTTTCCATGTCCTAATCCATGTTCTGTGAGAATTTCCACACACACGGTTTTACATCATATGCATGTATATCATTAAGGGAAATAAGCGGGATGAAAAACTCGTTTTGTAAGCTCATACATATAATTGGAGGTTTACAAAAGAGATATTATTGCAGGAAAATGAATGACTCTTTATACTAGAAAGTACAGAATAATACAGCCAATATAACTCTTTATTCACAATTCGGGTGGGAACCACAATGCTCTATTTTTCATCCACATTCATTCAATTAAAGACCATCAGTTATTGACTCATTTGATAGATCATTTAGCATATCACAAGTCATAATTACAAAAAACTGGAAAAGTAGTACGACTAACTTGGAGGGACATTGTAATGACTCCAACAGATGGTCCTTGCGTTTTGGCATTAGAAAGTTTGGCAAAAGACAATTGATTATGCCATTAACTTATACCCTTCAATAAAATAGAATACATAGTTAAATGTCTAGAGAACAAGTATATATACCAATTTAAGCATCAACTGAACATTACCACAGTACCCAAAATCTTTAATATCTCTGATTGCCAAGAAGAGGCAAACAACTACTTCATAACAACTCTTGTATCATATACCTCCAGAAAAACAATGGAGATAGGACATCCATGACAAAAACTCTACTGAAAGTTATCCCCCACGATTTAAAATGGATGATACTATTATACATAAGATGGTGTCTATTTTTTGGGCGGAACAACAAAAACTCGACATGAGTTCAAAAATTAATGGCCTAAGTATAATTCTTTGTTTGCTTTAGAGAACGTGTTTTTACCATAAAATAAAGTGAGACAACTTATATCTTCTAATTTATTTTAATCCATAATATTGTATGCATTGTTGGATAGGCCCATAAATTTAGCAGGCGTTACTCAACTTCAACTAAAGGGCACAACGTACAGAAGTGCATCCAACCAATATTATTGACTAAGTAATCATTTTAGTATAGATTTAAATTTGTATGAGTTGCTAGATTCTCTATGACATAGGTTACAACTACAACATAAACAAATTATTAATGATTTAGTTCATAATACACAGATAGACACATTCTGCTTGACGTTTTTAAGAATTCCTCATCTTTTAGAGTTAAATAATCAACAATTTGAACAGTAAAACCACTAAGCATAAAAAGGTTTTGAACAATACAACCAAGATATAACCTTATAGAAGAAGTAAAGCACATTATAACCCACCAAATTATGAACAAAACTCATGAAACTGATGCATATTCAAATAACGTTGCATATGAATTCACAAAAACAAAAGACTCTTAGGGCAATACTCGACAACGTAAATCTTTTGGTTCAGTTATATAAAGAACGAATCTTTGAATATAAATCACAGCCCAAATGGCTTTAAATCAAGAATGCATTCCCAAACTTTTGCTCAGGCCAACCGAGATTTTGGGTCCTTAATGTTAGAGAACAAGCCGCAAGGTCATCGAAAAGGAAAAAGCTTTGATAATAGAAAATTAACCTTTCCAAAAGCAATTAAACCTGTAAAGCCTAGAAATCAGAAATTAAAAAACATGAACTATCAAAGTTTAGAATATTGTTTAAGCTTTTACTTTCAATCTTAACTACAATCGACCAACATATGAAAGTCTGTTTAAATAGTTGAGAAAACAATAAAAATTAACTTAAAAACTTACAATCAATTAGTTACTTAGCACTGAATGAGTTAATAAGTGCTCTGATGTATTATAACAATTGAAATTGGGAGATGTTTCAAATCTTTACTTTCAATTTCAATTACATCTACAAGTGTTATAAAAAGGCAGCTTAGGTAAAAAATAGCATATTCACACAAAACCAGAAAAATATAGGTCAATGAGGGAAATTGGTTCTTTTTGTTTTTAGTGGAAGTTGAAATGTGGAGCAGACAATTTGTTCATTATCATAACTCTGCGACTCTAAGATTCTAAAAGTTAGGTTCATTGCACAAGTAGTGAATTTGTCTTACTCAAAATGATGAAATTGTTATATGATCATAACTAATAGTTTTGAGTTAAATCCAAACCTCGCGACACCTTAAAAAGATGAACGAAAGAAAAGAAAGTGACAAAAGGTACCTTAGGAATATTATAGTGAAGTTTAAAGTTGAGGGTATGATTGGAGACATGTTTGGAGTATTTATACAGAGAAAAATAGTGATAGGAATGACTTCGACTATTTTAATAAATAATATATTGTCATTTACTTTTAACTCCTCTTTATTCTATGGTTTGTTTTGTTCATGTTTTTGTAAATAGAATTGAAATGGTCTTCGATATAGAATAAGAACATATACTTATCTCTGACAATTACACACATCAGCCACCTTAACTACAGTTTGTGCTCAGCAACTAAATTCAACCACCTTTATTATCTGCATTTGTAAAGTGAAAATAGATTTGTGTCCATAACATAACCAATAATGATATGAATAAAAGAGTTATGCTAATGACTTATCATCAATTAGAAGCCCAACTATGTTCAACAACTTAACATTGTATTATCTACCCCTAAAGTAACACTCAAAACGTGAACATCACTAACATATAAAAAATGTATTAGTTATAATATATCATCCTACTTCCATAGAAGAAGCAGACCATTCTACTGAAGCCTAACTTGATTTCAGTAGTTTTTGATAAATTTTCTAAACCATCTAATTTAAGCAACTGGCAGCTATTTTATTACTCAGAAGCATTTGAAATGTAATTGAATCATATAGATGTGTAGAAACTACCATATACATTATGGCTCTATAATCTAGAGATGTTTATAAAAATTTTGTCCCAAACATGAACACAAGAGAGAATTATCACAACGAATTAAATTGACAATTGTAAAATATCCTCCCCCTCCCCTCGTGCCTATATGTAGTAACTTGGAACCGAAATGGAAGACCACTTCGTTTAAAGAATACAGCAGAAAAATATGAATCACTATTATACTTAAAAGCAAAGTAGGGTAAGTTCTAAAGCCATTCAAGCATATAATGGTCAAAGGAAATAAAATGCATAGAAAATATTATGATCGTTATAACCAGAAAACAAAGCTGCAATAGTTGCATAATTTAACCACATTAAGTGTGATAGGTTGAGGTGAAGGGCATTTGAAAATAAAGACAAATTACTAAATAAAGTGCAGCATCAAAGAATTTGACATACTAATGAATTCAGAAAATGTTGCATTTTCTTCCTTGCTTGTGAGAGTAAAATAAACATCTCAGGCCCATATAGTAAAACAAACATCTCATGAAGGGGGTGACCCTAATAATGTAATTTTAGATAACACCTATGTGAACATTAGAGGCTAAATATGGAGATAAAAATAATCCAGCTTTACGTATAAGTAATTGCATTGTCGTTTTAATCAATATATAGCTGCGCTTCATGTATGATAATCAATAGTAACTCCATTTTCATCTCTCTTTTAATTTTACAAGGATTGGAAAATGCACCAAAAAATTGAAACAACATGTTAGAACATAAATATGTATACTCAATCTATTGGATGTGCCCACAATAGAAAGTAGAAACATTAAACACTACTCTATGTTAAACGTGACGGAGTCATTTCCTAATTGTCCAAAGTGCACCCAAGAATATCCATGAGAGAGATGATGTCTCACATAAGTTCAAACATGCTAGCGTAGGACTTAAGAGAGGTATTTATGCGTCACAGCCCACAAAAGAAATAGACTATGCTTAACAAATGTCGTTGAAACCTATTCTCTCGTAATACTTCATAGGATCTGCACCAAGCCATGATAAATAACTATACAGAATTCATTTCACTTGTAAACACAAGCATTTGTTGCAGTAAGATGTAGGATATTTAGATCAAGCAAAGGATAAAAGACCAAAAACAAATCAGTGGAACTTTTTCAACAAACAATGATAAGAACTTCAAATCATGGCAAACATTTAGAAATCAGATCGACCATAGATATCAAATGTCGTGTGTTCATAAATGACCTAGAATAAGGCATAAAACTTCTTGAAGCTTTCAAATTTTTACTTTTCTCTCCAGGCTGAATTGATGAAAAAGTTGACTAAATAAATTCAAGTAAGCAATAACAATGAATCTCACATGAAAACAGTAAATAGAGCTTAGATTTTATAGTTGAAAATTCTTATTTAATATAACTCTGAATTCATAACTACTTATTGATAAAAAAAATATTCATAACTATAGGACTTGAAAACAGAATTTCACAAAGAACCAATCTTAGTTACCACCAACACTTGAAAACAGAATTTCACAAAGAACCAATCTTAGTTACCACCAACACTTCAAAACTAACTTTGACAGAATTTTGAAGAAGAAAGTACATTGAACTCCTTAATATGATTCTATATGAAAGTTGATTCATCATGAACGATTTCATCATGTAAAAGTTGGTTTAGATAAGAATTTCGAGCGTTGTGAAAAAATATTTTCATGTATTAGGTAGTATATACTACTACTTTTTCAAGATACACACCATCCACATTCAATTGTACTCACTACAAGAAAATGGTATTTTAGCGACCAACATTTTAATCAGAAAAATAAATTCATGGCTAAAACCCTGTTTTAGCGATCAACTTTTTAGTTGGTTGCAAAAGACTAGATATTTTACCCGGGAAAAAATTAGAAAGTGTGCACAAATTATTTTTTGGACTTTTTCCGACTAAATAATTAATTGGTCATGAAAAGTCATCTTTTGCTGGCGAGCTATCTTGTTCGTCGCTAAATATACAGTGGGGAAACGTTGTCGTTTCTGCAGAAGTCTTGTTTTTACCAACCAAATAAATAATATGTCGATAAAGGTCATCTTTTGCCAATGAACTATCTTGTTCGTCGGGAAAGATGCAGCTTAAAAACATTGTCATTTTGTTAGAAGAATACAAACCTCTCATTATTTCCCCTCAGCTTCCTCACGACAGATCTCCCTCCTCGCCTCTCACCCCCACCCGCGACAGAGCTCACCACCTTCACCCTTTGTCACCGGGTTATCCTTCTTCTTCTTCTTTGTTGTTTGTCGCTGAGGTTTAGTTAAGAAAACCTCTTCCTTCTTCTTCTTTTTCAACCATTAATTCTGCATAGGGCTTTGTTGTTACAATTTTTTTTTTTAGAAATCAAAGCTTGGGTTTCCAAATTTCTTAAGATTTTTCCTATTATCTCTCTCTTGTTCAGAAAATAAATGCCCTTGTAATGTAAATTGTACCTACTGTTGTTTGAATTGGTAGATTATCGACAGTAATTAGTGTAGATCATTTGTTTATCTTCAGCTCACAGATGTACGGATTATGCTGCTCAAATAATATGATTTGGAAAGAGGAACATGACTAAGAACTATAGAGGCCCTTATGCTTTCTTTGCTTAATCGTAATTCGATATTTAGAACTTCCATTTTCTATTAATGAGGAGATACTATTTTTTTTCCAGGTAAAAATATAGGGCATCTATGATTAATGTGGAGTCGTTTCTCAAATCTAATTTTAGGGTAATGTTTTAATCACGTGGAGGTAGGTTTCGTTTCTCAAATCTGTACATTTTCCCTCATACGAGTACTCCAAGCAACATTTCTGCTTGCTGCCTAGCAATGATCTCCTCATCACTGTCATAATCTGTTGGTTTGTTTGCTGCTTTAACCACAAGGGTCAATAGGAAAATGAAAGCCTGTGAAAGCAAAGACGTTGCAATCAAACAATAAGAACATTAACAAAGACTTTGCAATCAAATAGAAACATTTCCTCTTTGTTGATAAAAGGTGAAGTACCCAAAAGTGAATTTTTTCCATTGAAACTACATTTTTTGACCGAAAGACCAACTTGAATTACCAAATTGAGTATTTCTCCCTTAATCGATTGCTAATGAAAATTGCATTAGAAGCTGGAACTTCCCATAACCACTTTTCCATTTCAAGGGATCAGTAATAATGTAGTATACAACGAAATTGAAAATAAAAAATCTTTATCCCCTCACAAATATTAGAATTCTTTCCCTCCAAATACACCAGCAAAAATCTAATGGGATATATCCCAGACAAAAAGTATAACACTGTTGTATTGAAACACCTTCCCACCTACTGAGGTTTCATTAGTTGCAGACATATCGTGTGCCCTAGGCTAAATATAATATTGATGGACACATCATAACACAATAACTGTAGATTAAATTAATTTACTATTATTATATAACATTATAATAACATCTCTTTTAGTGTTTTAGTTATATAGACACCCTCTCTACTTTTACTAATTACGCAAAACTCACTCGCCCTTAACAACTTAATATGAAATGTCAAAAATACTTTTTTTTCAACTAAAATTTCACTATTTATCCCCCCAACATTTTGAGTTCCACCCAAAAAGAAAAGAAAAGAAATGTTTAGGCATATATACATATATATATATATATATATATATATNTGAGCTAAAGTTAATCCCTTGACTTTGAAGGTATTTAGAGAATAGTATATTCTCACCACCTCAGTAAGATTATTAGGTTTTGTCGAGTTATCAAGCTATTTTTAAATGATAGTTATGAAGACAATGAATGTTTCTAAAACTTCTAATTTTAACTTCAATTTACAAACCCAAGAAAACCTGCTATAATCATAAAAAAGTATAGTAATACCTGAAACATTCATTTATCAGTGTTGGAGTAGGATCCTACAGATCAACATGAATGAGTAATGGTACTAGATTTAGGAAAGGGTAAAACATGATTTTCACCTTTCCGACAAGCATTACAGAAGTTGGAAATTTATTTGTTGTGAAAGGCTTCCATTTTAGACTATTTGAGCAAGAGTTTTGGCAGTTGGATGCCTAATGTTATGTGTCAGATGTTAATATCAGATAATTGTTTTCTACATAATCAATAGTTTTCCTTACAGACTTATCTTCATTCTTGTTATTAAGCAGTCTGTCACAAGAACCATTATTTTGCACAGTTTGTAGTAGAGAAAATAGAGGAACACGTTGTATTATTCATTCTTGGCACAAAAAAGTGACAACTAGGTTCAATACAAGTATTATGAAAAGGACCTACAGAATTATGTAAAGAATCAGTAAAAGACAAGTTTCTTTTTACTGAATTCAGATTTCCTATTGAAAGAATTCTTGAAGCTTTGTATTCTCCCCTATATTGTATTTACTGTCTAGCTGAGAAAGACTAAAGCTTAAGTATTTATACAGTGAGTAAGTAAAGGTAAATCCAAGAAAGTAAGGAAACTATAATTGCTAGCCACTTGTGGTCTTCGAGTTAAGCTTACTGTTAGAATGGCCTAACTTCTCCAACTTCCCTAAACTATCATTAAGACTGCTTGCACCATTGAGGGAGTTAGTTAAAGTTTCATCTTTCTCCTTTATATCGCACCTTAAGTGAAAGGGAGATATCTCAACGTTCAACTTGGACTTTAGGTAGTGAAAACGTGGAGTAGACATTGCCTTAGTAAGAAGATCAACATTCAATTTGGTCACAAGAGGGAACATACCTGATCTATAATGCTCTTTTTAACACTTTGTCTCTAAGAAAGTGGATGTCCAATTCAATGTGTTTTTTTAGCATGTTGGACTGGACTGGATGCTAGAGCAAGTGCAGTCACATTGTCACATCACATTATAGGAGGCTGAGATTAGCACAAGTGTAGCTTACTTAGCAAACCATGAAACTAACTAATTTATCCTGCATTGGTCATTACTTTGTACTCACTTTTAGTACTGGACCTCGCTACTACATTCTGCATTTTTAACTCCATTATAGCAAATTACCTCTAAGATATATTAGATATGCACCAGTAGACCTTATGCCATCACATTCCCAACCCAGTCAGCATCTGAATAGGCTTGAAGAGTAAAAGAATCAAATTTCCTTCGTGTAAGTCCTTTTTCAGTGCTTTTTAGATAACTCAGCACCTTTTTGCAACACTGCTAGTGAACCATTATTGGACTTTGCAAAAACCGACTCAACTTATTGACAATGGAACTTATATATGGTCTTGTGGTGGCCAAATACAACAAACCCTGATTATACTCCTCGAAAGAGTGATGTCTTTCATAGATTCACCTTCACTTACTGATAGAGTAACATAAGAGCTAGTAGGTGAGAGACATAGTTTAGTTCCTTTCATTTTTGTCATTTTAGTAAATTAGTAATGAATTTGGACTGTGTTAAGTGGATAGCATTCTACTATCAAGAGACTTCAATACCCAAGAAATAGTGTAGGGATCCAAGATCCTTTTAGTGCAAATGAGTTGTTCAAGTCTTATAGAACCCTCTGTATCAATTTCATGTTGTTCCTAGTAATAAGTATATCATCTACATACACAAGAAAGAATATAATATCTTAATTGCTATGAAACAAAAAGAGATATCAGACTTGGTGTTTATGAAGACCCAACTGAAAGCACATCTTTCAGCTTCTCATGCCAGGCTCTTGGGGCCTCTTTTAGACCATATAAGAATTTTCTCAACTAACAAACATGACCATGCTTAGAATTATCTGTAAAACCCTATATTTGTACCATAAACATAGTTTCAGTGAGCATGTCATACAGAAATAAATTGTTGATATCAAATTGTCTTATATCCCAGCCAAAGTGTACTGCTATGTGTAAAATAGTCCTAACAGTTGAAGGTTTTACAACTGAACTAAATGTTTCTATGAAGCTTATCCCTGGTGTTTGGTGGAACCCCTTTGTCACCAATCTTGCGTTATACTTTTGAATGTTACCATCTAGATGTAGTTTCAACTTAAAAACTCACTTATTTCCTACAACATTCATACCAGCTACTAGAGATACTAAGTCCCAAGTATGTTTTTTCACAAGAGCAAAAAATCTTCATTCAGAGCCTGTTGCTAGTTGAGATTAAGGGCTTGCTTTACTAATGTTGGTTCAGATGGAAGATAAGTTATGTGAAGAGGATATTTAGTTCAATGGTAGGCTTTAGGTTTGGTTACCACTTTTAGATATGATTGTCATAGAGTGAAGTGGGGTGGTTTTAGGTCTAATTTTAGGTTGAGAGCGGTTTTTTATGCATACAAGAGAGGTAAATGAGGTAATTCAACAGTGAGTTGGTCTAATATAGATGGGAAGTCAGGTATGTTATAAGAATTTGATAAAATAACAGGATTATCAATAGTAGTGATTGAATTAATGTGGTTTGAATGTGAAATAGACTCAAAAGATATGTCATTACCTGAGATACTTGCAGAAGATATACCCATGACTTGACCCTTGTGAAGATCTGGAATTTGACGAAGGTCTAGAGGAGAAATGATAGTGCTAACGATTTGAGGCATTCTTGACATATTTGGACTAGTTATTGTTTGAAGTGTTAAAAATAGACATATAAGGAACAAACACCCATTAAAGACAACATTTCTGCAGATATAAAGTTTGACTGAAGAATGTAAACATTTTTATCATTTATGAGTAGCAGAATATCCTAAAAATAGACACAAATCAAAATGAAAATTAATTTTACGCTTACTATATGGCCTCAAATAAGGAGAACAACACATCCAAAGGCTTTCAAGAAAGATTTGTCAAGTGTGATAGAAAGTAATCAGTTTATGAGGTAAACTGAAGTTTGAATAGCTTCCCACCAGAATTTTAATGGCATTTAGGCTTGAGCAAGTAAGGCTAGAGCTGTTTCATTTACATGCATGTGCTTTCTTCCTATTTTCCCATTCTGTTGGTGTCGAAACATGATGTCATTAGACTGTGAGACTTTTTTAAAGGACCGAATTCACCCCCGTGCCCAAAAAAATCAAATTGGACACATTTTATTGGGGTTTCAAGTTATTTTTCCACCATTTTTTAGAAAATTGCGAAGGTGTGCAGAGATTCAGATTTAGAGAAAAAATATGTCCTTTATTGATAAAAAAAACATATGGTTTTACACTTACATCATAGTTATGAGCGATTAATATAACTTCATATTTGTGCACATATTATAGTTCAACGCATCGGTTTTGCTAGTTAACATCCTAGGATGTTTACAATTCACACCAAAATTTTGATACACATCAGAAAATAGATTTCTATCCTTACTTCACTTAATAGATGACTTATCAATAGAAGGAAAAATAGTATGCATAGATTGAACTTGAAGGCCTTTGGTTTTTCCACTCCGAGATAAGTTAAGAGGTACATCTCATCCTTAAGTATCCTTTCACCACAAGAAAACTGACTTTTAGCCATAAAGGTTTTTGTCACGAAAAATAATTGGTCGTTAAAAGTCATTTTTTGCGACTAAATTTTAAACTCGTCATAAAAAATGGCCTATTGCGATGCGTTTTAGCTCGTCCCAATAAACTTTTACCCGGAAAAAAGATAGACTAGTTGGCGCCAATTTTTTTCAGGAGAGGGCTTTTACCGATGAAATTTTGAAGTCATCACTAAATGCCTTACTTTTACCGACCATTTTAATTGTTGATCACTAAAAGCCTAGTCTTTTGTGATGATGTCAAAAAATGTCACAAAACGTGTTTCCTTTAGCGACCAACTTAGTTGTTGGTCGCAAAAACCTCTCTTTACCTTGTTAAAATGATGTCATTTTAACAAGGTAACGCGGCTTCGTAAATAAAAAACCCTCACCTTCCCCATTCACCCCTCAAACTCGTGAAAGATCTCACACATTCCCCATTCAAGCCCCCCCTGCTGACAGATCTCAACCCCTCTGTTTGTCGTCGTTCGTCGGAGTGCTGCTCACCCATGAAAAAGAAGCTTTTTCCTCACCCCGCACGTGACAGAAGCTTTCCCCTCCCCCCAAGTGCGACAGAAGCTCTCCCCTCACCCGCGACATAGAATCGTTCCCCTCACCCCCATGCGTGGATAAGCTTACCCCTCCGTTTATCGTCTTTCATCACCGAGCTAGCTCTCCGTTGTCTCTTTAAGTGTAATTAGGCAAACCTCCTCTCTTCATTTACTCTCTAAATTTTAGTATGTGGATCACCCCACATAGACTCTTACATAAATCGATGTTATAATTATGTACTTGATGTTTTGATGTTTTTGTATATGGAGATAACCCAGAAAAGGGACTGGAAAATGGAGAAATATCGATGAATGCATTGAGATACTGTTAAGTTTTAAGCATACTTAATTAGAGATTTTGATTTTACTGAAGTCTGGACTAAATAAGTAGATTGTGAGGAATTTATCCACATCTTCCTTAAGATGAAATAGGCTATTTTTGTTTCCATTCTTCAAAAGCTAGAAATTACTTGAAGCAGAATTAAAACATTTATAATCACTGCAATTTTGGTACCTTTATAATCTCACTGACTGGTGCTCATCTCCATATTGATAATAGTTGAAGATTTTACTAATTGATATTATCAGTTATGCTTAGCAAGAGGAATGATCAAAGTCGGAATCTACAACAGCAAAACCAATTCTATCTTAATTTCTTGTCATTATTGTGCTATGAATTCTATCTTGACAAAATTGATGGTGAAATTTGCTGCTAA
This sequence comes from Datisca glomerata, assembly GCA_003255025.1. NCBI lineage: Eukaryota > Viridiplantae > Streptophyta > Magnoliopsida > Cucurbitales > Datiscaceae > Datisca > Datisca glomerata. Next base: position 724,551 of record QANY01002976.1, read on the forward strand.
TTTATATGAAGTAGATTGTTGTTCAACTTCTTGATCCGTGATGTTTTAGCCATGACTAATATGAGATTATATCATGCCACTTTATTTGCAGTCCTTCAATCGCATAAGGATCCTTACTGTCTATCTTCGTTGAGTTGAGTATTCTTCCTTCTATGATATTTCAGATAGGTAATATACATGATATCAAATGTAAAATGTATGATAGCGATGCGGTAGATTTAGAAACGCAAGAGTTTTTGTAGATTTTGGAGATATTGTACATCTTTTAGTGATTTTGTTGGTGATTCAGTTTAATTGATACTTTATATATGTTAATGCGTTCTAAAGGTTTCATGATAAGATGTTAGTTCAAGAAAGTACACTAAGAAGAGGAAGGCAGTCAACACAACAATTACTTTTGTGGGTTCTATGAAAGGGTATACAATTTCCTAGCTTCATCCATCTACCATGTCTTGTTTAGATTATTATATATTATGTACATTTCTTAAATATTGATAATATGATTTTTATCTAATTTCGGTTGCATGTTCAAAACTTTAAATTAATTGCTTTCAGTTTAGAAAGTCTTATTTTATTGTGTTGGTTTTACAGGAATGCATGTGTCTACTAAATGATAAGTTTGAGGATACCCCACCATACACTGAAAAATAGATAACTGAAGAGTTATTTGAGAAAAATACGACATTTGAAAATTTGTTTAAAATTAGTGTGAAACATTGTTATTCTTATTAAAAAATTATTGAGAAACTTTGTTACATTACATATATTAATTATTAATATATGTATCTCTTAAAAAAATATCGTGTATGATAAATATTCTGATGATATAGACTATCAGGGATATGAAAACTAAAAATCTAATATATTTTATAAATATCTGAAGAATAGGTTTTTTGTGACCAAATAAATTCCGTCGCTAAATGCTTTCATGATTAAACCTATTTCATCGCAAAAAACTTTAGGTGACCAATATATTTTTTGGTCGCAAAAACTTTTTACGACGAAAATAACTTGATCGCTAAAAGTTTTTGGTGACCAACTATAATGCCATCGTGAAAAGCTATTGTGACTACAAATTCTTTGTCGTGAAATGCTAGCGCGGCGATGATAATTTTTCGTCCCTAATTGTCTATGCTGACGAAGCAAAGTTGACGACGTTCATGATAAAAAAATATTCGTCAGTAAAAGCTTTGCCGATGAACTTTTAGAGTTTTACCGACCAAAATGTCAGTCGCTAAAACACTCTTTCTTGTAGTGCTTGCAGCAGAATTGTCCCCATTTCCTTATCCTTCATAAAACATTTATCACATTGAAACTCAATAAAATATGATTATCCTACGTAATTTTAGATATGCTTATCACGTTTTTCTTTATCTTGGAAACTCCAAGAAGTCAGTTTAGTTTTAAGGGATAATTATTTGAAGGTAAGGATGCACATCCAAAATTAGTAATAGCAAGTTATTCACCATTTTCCCATTGCAAGAGTCTTCATACCTCTGTATAGTCGGGTCATGTTTAGGCTTGACTGGCATGATGTAACATGATTTATGGTATCTAAATCTGCATACCAAGCTAGATCAGGAATAGCCTTAGATGATGCAAAGAAAACTGATGGGGATGCCTGAAATTTTCTTCCTGAGTTGGATTGACCTCTATTGGTATAGCATGTATTGCCTGAATTGCTTTTCATATCTGTAATAACAAATGGCTGCTACACCTGGTTTGTTGTATACTTGACATATGATCTTGTTATTTCTACCACCAGATCAACATCACCCCTTTTTCCATGAAACTGACAGAAGCTTCCTGGTTGCAATTGATTCTATGAATTCTTTTCATTGAATCTCGGCGTGAATCTCTACTAAGAGTTTCTCTTGTTATAGTTACTCATGACCCTGTTTGCACATGATTTCACGCTTAATTCTCTTTTTGTGTTTATTCTTTCAATCCAACTTTCATGGCACATTAGTAGGGACTTAACCTCCTCAACTGACAATTATTCACTTATTGATGTCACATTTACTACTATAGGATCAAATACAGTGCCTAGCCCATTCAGGTTGTACATTGTGAAATCCTGATCACTCACTGGTTGTCCTGTAGAGGCAAGGATATCATCGATTCTCCTCACCTTACCATAGTAATTTGTAATTGATTGATCATCCTCTGTATAGTTTTGATGGATTTTTTTAGTTGCATTAGTTTTGCTCTTGATTTATTGGAAAAGTTCCCCTCTTCGAATCTCCAAACTTCTCGTGCACTGTTATACTGTGTGACAGTGTCAACTGTCAAGAATGCTCTCACACATTGAAGATTTGAGCCAACTCAATAAGAGTTGGTCTTTTCTGATCCAAGAAACATATTTTGGATTCATTTTACCCGGTTCATTGTTTTTTGTAGGTTTAGTTGATATACCCAACACTACATCATCTAATCCATGACTTATTAAGGCTAGAATAACTTGTGATCTCCATAAGATATGGTTGCTTCTCTCGACCTTCATAGTAAGTAAGTTGCTCAGTGTGTTAGAGAACACATTGCTTAGACCTGAGGTGCTGCTGCTACCTCCATTAATTTTGTCACCTTTGTTTGTAGGATCATCCATGAAAGAATTCTTGAAGAAGTTCTTGAAGCTTTGCTCAGTGTCTAGATTCATCTTGTTTTCTTTTGGAATATTATTATAATTACAGGGTTGTTTCTATTTTGGGTTTTCCTTCCTTCTTTGTATTTTTTTCCTTACTCGTCTTATTTTCTATCTAGGTCTCATTTCTGTGTGTGTGTGTGTGTGTATATATATATATCGGATGTATATTGATGATGTATAATAGAAAAGAGTGATTTTTATTCTACATGGTATTAGAGCAATCCTGTATCTAGGGTTTCCTCACTTCTTCTCTCTCTTTTTCGGCAAGTCTTGATTGGAGGTTCTCTGGATTTCTGCAAACGTCATCTCTCTCTCTCTGGTGCGATGACTCTCTCACTACGGCGACAGTCTCTGCTAAGGATCTCTCCACGATGGATCTCTCCACGATGGATCTCTCTGCTAAGGCTCTTTCCACGATAGATCTCTATGCGCCGACTCTCTCCATGATGGATCTCTCTATGAATGCTCTCTCTGCATTTGTTCTTCTATGACAGATCGTTGTGACGGCCCTTCTGTGACAGAAGACTACGATAGCCCTCTCTGGGTCTCTCACTCCTAGGGTTTCTCTCTACAAGCTCTCTACGATCTCTCTCTCTCTCTAAGTATCTCTCGACTATCTCTCTCCCTCTCTACATTTTTAGTGTATTTTTTGGCTATTTTTTTTGCCTGTATTTTGGGTGCATTTCAGGTTGTGAAGTGTTCCATTTTTATAGATATGCTTCTATGCCTCTCGGGTGTGCCTCTCGGGTTGTTACTGGGTTTTGTTTTGTTTCACAGGTTTGGGTTTGTTTTTTGTGTTTAGAAACATGCAGGGAAAGGAAAATGTATGCAGTTACATCTCAGTCTGAAACAACTCAAAAAGACCTTAATCAGTCAAAAAATTTATTTGGAGATAATCATAATCTGCAAATTACAAATGAGAAATTGAATGGAAAAAAAATTCTTAAGTGGTCATAGTCGGCTAAGTTGTTTTTAAAGAATAAAGGCAAACTAGGGTATATATTGGGGACTGTTAAAGAACCTGATCCTAATAGTCCTAAATTTGAGTCGTGGGATGCTGAAAACTCTATGATTACGTCTTGGTTGCTTAATGCTGTGCAACTGGAAATTGGAAAAACATACCTTTTTTCTTTCTACAGCCAAAGAAATCTAGAAAGCGATTTGATTATTTTTGTCTGGAAATTAAATTTTAAATATTACTTGTCCCAAAAGGTTCACAATTAAAATTTCTCTCTTATCATGACAGATTTCATTATCTTTGTGAAAACCTATTTTTCCACCCTTTTCATACCATTGACTTAATGTTGTATTGAAGTCATGCTTCAACCCAACATCTTCAAAAAATTTATCCACTTCATTAATCCAGTGATTTCTTGGATATTCAAATCCATTATGACCATATTTAATGGATGGAGATTTTGAGCAAAAAGCGACTACCCTGCAATTGAGCTTTTTCATTTTGAATGAATTTTCATTAAATATTCTAGGTTCTACATTTTTGTATTCTAGTAGGTTAGAATTCTCAAATTCCTCCATAGTAGAATCTTGGAATAATTTCATGGTTAAATTTATAAGAACGAAGATCAGGAATTGGATTATTAACAAATTAAATATTGGAATTGAAAGCACTGAGAATAGACTACTACCTGGTAAGAACTTGTTTGGAAGTGATATTTTTTATCCAAAACATATTTGGCAGATTTGCAGTTAATTTTTACAAGACATTTTTGAATTAAAGCAAATTGTATGATTTGATTAATGAAATAATAAATTTTAAGTCCCGGAAATCTATTCTTAGATTGAAACAATTTTGTTCTATTTGCAGAGATAACTAAATTATTTTGTTTCATTATCTTGGAAAATAATTTAAAATGTTTCCAGTATTGTTTAACATATTTAGAAAAAGTAATAATATTACTAATGCAAATAATCGAGAAATTCAACCAGTATTGTCTAATAAGAACATTATTAATGCATACAATTGAGAAATCAGTTAATTGGTTGAAAATTCTATTTATTGTACTTGGAGCATATTTAAGATCACATTGTATTAATTTCCATTTGTACTGTCCAAATGCAATTTTGTATTTAACAATTTTATCTATCTGAATTTGTCAAAATTCATATTTTGTGTCAAATTCAGGGAATACAACAGTATCGATTTCTAAGTCTCTTGATTAAGTTCATTTTATTTAGTATTGTATATTTTATCCATTCTAAAATACCACCCAAAAAGATAAATCTATGACAGTATATTATAATGAGCTAAGGAGTTTGTGGCAAGAATTAGACCATTATCAACACATTGGCTTCCATTTTGATACCTTTTGTATTTTTTGTTCGTAACCATATTTGCACACATTTTGATATTTGCCTATGTTTCTTAGTGTTGTTCTCCAACCTGCTCTTATGGAACATGAGTAAAGAGTGTACCTATTTTGAACCAAGATCGTCATCTCTAGATGTTATGTTGACTATGACATAATCAAATTTAGGTCCAAGACCATTTAGAACATAGCTAGAGAACGTGTTGTTGATCATTGACTGACTGTCTAGCTGCAGCCAAATCATATGTAATTCTTCTTATTTTATCACAATTTTCAGTGATAGAATAATTACATTTCTTGCTTGAATGCAATGAACCGCCAAGTTGCATTAATCAAGCCTAGGCTGGTTGGCAAAGTTTCTCTCTAATGAACGACAAACCTCTCCATAATTGTTATAATGCATAACAGTTCTAAGGGCTCCTTCAGTGATAAAGCTCTTAACCATCCAAGAAAAGTATGATCTTTCCTCATCCAAGAATTATATTCTGGATTTGTTTCCCCATTTGCTAACTTCTTCACTGGTTTTTCAAAGTCCAAACACTATCTCATCAAACCCCTGGCCAAGCAACACTAGAACTACATGTGATCTCCGTAGTACATAGTCCTCTATCAAGTTTCACTAAAAACTAAGCTATTGAAGGTTTTGGGGAAGATACTACTGAAGTTTACTACAACATTGCTACTTCCAGTGCCATTTGATGTTGTTGAAGCTTCTACCATGGGCGTGAGTATTTTGTGGCTCTGATATGATAAAAATGTGTAATAAACTCTTGATTTCGGCAGTGGTACTCTCATTTCACTATATTCTTAGGTGAGAAGTCCTATTTATAAGCAAATCATGATACATGAATTCGGATTACAGGTTGATAAGAATCATAGCTGAAATCTCAGTTTCAATTGAAGAGATTTGATCACAAGACATACTCTTTAGATAAAATGTTGTTAACACTTACCATGTTCGTGACCACGTCAAAATTTTATACTTGATTCACCAAAAAATTTCCCTGCATAGCTTTATGCTGATAAAAGATTTATATTTTTTATTTTTTAATGAAATTAGCGAAAAAGTTAAAGAGAGAAAAGAAAAAAAAATTTGCACAACGCTCATATATATTCTTTCTAGGGATTAGAGAGCAAAGAACAAAAGTGGCGTAGTAATGATGGGTTAGGGTTGTCATCGTGTTGCATGCAAATATGAGAAAGAAAAGAACATCTTTCATTTACCCTTTTGCTTTTTCTTTTTTTGGTATTTTATTTATTATATTTGTTGCTTATTATTTTTTTAACTTCCTTTGCTTTCCAGCGACTCAACTTTAATCAGTTTTCTTAGATTTCAGTAACGAAAAGCTTTCTCTTCCTTCCTCTTTATTCTTTTTCATGTGACTAGCTACTTATCCCATCTATTTATGTTCTACTTTAATTTTTTTTCCAACTTCTTATTTTGCTTGGCTTACATTAACGGAACCACAATTTTCTCTCATTAATTTGTAATGAGAAATTTGTAGAGATCGAGCCCCAGATTAGATTATATGACGACAGATTCACACTAAGTTTCAACTGGATTGATAGTCTTTATCTAATCATTATTTTATTAATTGATTCATGATTTGTGTTAAAGAGAGTGAAAGTTGATGCTAATACTTCTTTTTTTAACGAGTAATTCACATATCTTACTTAATGTAGATTTTGTTGAGATTATATAAAATCATATTAGCATGCAGAGGCAATAGAAAAGATGTGTTAAGAAGGACAAAGTTTACTATATATATGCAAATGATTAAGAAATCAATTAAGCTTCAATTCTCTTTTGCATGTGCAGCTGATAATTGCATATTGATTCATCTCTTTCAGGGTTCTATAACTCTACCTAAGGGAAAAAGTTGGGAATTATTGAATGGGAATTATTGAATGTACCCCACAATAGGCTCTTCGAACTATAATATCTATCTCCAAAATAAAACTTCATTTTCATGATCAATGACAATTTATCATTTTTCTAACAATCTTTTAATTAGGTCATTACGTGTTCTTTATTTCTCAAACAATTATTCTTGGTTGACCCCATTTTGAGACTAGATTCATTTGACTATCAAAACTGATGTCAATCGTGAATAAACTTAGATATCACTACTCATCAATTAATATTTTTTACCTGTCTTTCATTATTAAGTTTACGATTAACAATTTAACTATATATAAACTTGTTCTAAAATTTTGTTGATGCAGAATTACTCAAATTGGACAAACTTAAACTTGTCAGCTTAGTTGATACGCATGCATTGATCATCCCTTCAAAGTCTAAAGTCAAAAATGCAGAATTACTCAATTTGTATTCTTTTTTAAGGAATTGTCGTCCATAGCGAAAATGATAAGAAAATGTAGAGGAAAACATTGTATAGGAAAATAAACTAAAAACAAAATGATAAACAAAAATGATTTGAAAAAACAAAAAACAAGTGCAGTCCCCTATAAAGGAGGTAGAATGTTTTGGCAGAGAGTAAAAAGGGAAAGAGGAAATGTACTGTGGGAAATTGAATTTGGAACAGGGAGAAAAAGTAAAAGCTTTGATGGATATGAGAGAGAGAATGTCTTCTGTGGACATTTATTGTATAAAGTTGCACGCCATTGGCATTCTTTTTACTTCCCCAAAAATCTTCTCCTCTTATAATTCCCTTTTTAACATTTTCTTTTTACATAGTGATCATCTTCCTTTGTTGTGCGTTTGCATTACGATGCTAAGTTTTACACTAATTTTATTTTATCAAATGTGTCAATAATTAATGGATTTATAGTACTAAAAATTTATAAATGGTAAAAACATCTTAATAAATAAATAGCAATAAATCTCATTCTATATTGACACAAAATAAATTTGGCATGCCCATAATTATTCTTGTATTATTTACATCATATTTAATCTTCTTTTTTTCCCACAAAGTATGGGGTATGAGACTAGAGGGGTCGACCCTACTAATCGAAAGAGAATATTGTTCCCAGCAACCATTGTACTGAGTTTCTCATCACACTTTCATCAGATCAAACCTTATGAGTATTCAGAAAAAAAGATGATAAAAAAGTAAATATATCATGCACATTTCTAAATATTAGTGTAGCAACACAAAACTTGGGCTTGACTCAAACACTACAAGAAAAAACCGTCAATCACAACGGTTTTTGCACTCTTTGGTGATAGTTGTAAAACCGTCGTGATCACAACCGTCGCGGGAACGTCACGAAAAACTAATATTTAGCGACGATTTTTCAATATATGACAACCGTTCTTTACGACGTTGTAGATACTTATAGCGACAGTTTAAGTAACCGCCGCGCATGTTCATCTACCAACATGATTTTTCGTGACAGTTCTGAAACCATCGCGAAAGATACTCATCTCCCAGCTGCTATTTGTTTTCCACCTATTCCGAAAAATTTATGCATATATAACAATTTTAACATTTATATCCACAACAGTCGTAACAGTATTCATTCTACACATTTACATGCACGTAAATTATCAAATGTTGTCTCATGAATTCGAAAAGATATTCAAAATATTAGATTATCCATACAAATTAATCAATGTATACAAAATATGAAAATCTATGATAACAAAGCATTTCATAAGTATCAAATAAAGTTCAATGCATAAAACTCTATCCTACTCTTTAGTAGGGAGTCCTGCATAAACTTCATAAGTAGTTTAGTTGAGCAAACAACTCTAAACATTCAGCCTCCAGCTAATCCCACCTTGGGGATGTATCCTCTCTCTTTAATCTTCAAATATATCCCTATATAACTGAACTTTTGAATTTTTTTTTCTATTTGTGGGGTCAAGTTTCCTTCTTCATTTGGGACCGACCTGCATTCCTTCATTTTTCTTCTTTTTCATTTTTAAACACTTTTTCTTGCATTCTCACCCAAAAAGGTTTTGTTCTCACAGAGGTTTTCAAACATTATCACCCGAGAAAATTAGATTAGAATATGTTTTCCCACGACGGTTTACATATTATTCTTCTTAATATAATCGCTTGTTACGGCGAACTATTGTAAAAACAAGTTTGTGGGGATAATTTGATGAATTTGAAAGCTCTGAGTGAAACAGATTTGTATTGACAGAATAAAGAAAATCATAATAAAAATTGTAATAAAAGGTCCTCAATGCAATGACTAGTCTTTGGTTAATTAGAAAGCATAAGAATTAAGGTAGAGCTATTTTTATGGGGTTGAGTTTGTTCCATTTTTCTAACGCAAAGCAACTACTAGATCGGTTTGTTGAACTTTTGGCATTTCGTTATTTTTTCTACTGAAATATTTTTGTTCTCCAATTAATTGGATCAAATCCACGCGTGGAATAAATAGAAACATATCTACAATATTTTTTTCATCTTATCTGTGTATGTAATGAACTTAAACTCCTCTCCCTCTCTCTCTCGCTCCCTCTCCCTCCCTCTCTCTCCCTCTCTCTCTCTCTCTCTCTCTCTCTCTCTCTCTCTCTCTCTCTCTCTCTATTAAACCAATTGCTCATGTGTGTCACAGACACTGCCAATAACGCAGTTCTTACACGTCAGCCATGTCCATGCAATGCCACTTCAGCAATAAATAAGCAGCTTACAATTGGTTGGAGTAATGCTGACTTGTCTAACAGAATGCACAGCAAACTTCATATAATTGGAGCTCCTAAATTGCATTCATCAGCATTCACATGAAGAATCCATTATGCATGCAAAACTTCCATAACAAACTTTATTCTTTCAATTTTGTCACCTAGCTTAAATAAATTATTTACATTACATGTATGTAAGATTAAGAACAATTTGTAAATACATTTAGCTGAGGCAATAAACAGACTTTTATTTACTCTTCATCTTCTTTAACTTGGTATCAGAGCTTACCTCAATTTGCATCAATGACATCTGTTTCGGATTCAGAAAAAAGAGTTGCTCCAACCACAGAGCCTCCTAATGTTACGATGGTAGAAACTCCAATCATTCAAACACCAACATCTGAGACAAATCCCTCTTTTCATATTCCTTTCCTTAGCAATCCTTTACCAATTTCACCTAGTGTGTTACCTACTAATGTGGTAACAATCTCAATTAGGTTAGACAGGAATAACTATACCTTTTGGACATCTCAGATATTATTAATAGTTCGAGCCTATAATCTTGAGGCATTCCTATTCGGCACCAAACCAGTACCTGAAGAACTCATCAAAAAAGCTAACACTACAAAACGCCATGAAAACTCCCTAAAAATGTGGGGGAAATAAAAACTTGAAACCCGCCTAATTGAAACACTCAAAAAAAATTCCCAACCCTCGCCTTCTCCTCTCTTTGAAAACTCAAAATCAGAGTTCTCACACTCAAAACCAGCGCTTCTTCGTGTGGCCTCCTCCTCTCTCAAATGCTTCATGGTCACGAGCGCTCCATTTGTAGGTTCTAAGACTTTGTTATCTCCCTCTTCTTTTAGAAACAAATTGATTTCTCACTCTCTTTCCCTAAGCCCAAGCGCGAGTGGTCTTCCCTACCACGTGGCGATCTTGGTTAATCTTCAAATGATCCACAACTGAGCTCTCCAGCTGGTGAAAATCGGCAACAGAAATTAGAAATCAATCGTAGTCGAGCTCGTTTGAAGGAGCCCTAGATCCCTACGTTGCTCCCTCTACCAAGGTATTCATCCCTATAATTCTCTTACTCTCTCTCTCTCTCTCTGCCCTTGGTGTCACCCACCCTCTATATCTCTATATCTCTCTATGACCCTATCTCTCTCCATCTCTCTATGATATTTTCAACAAGAATCAAAGGTAATTTCCACTACTATGATGTATTTTGGATCAATATTTATGTTTTGAACTTATTTATGAAATTCTATTTTCAATTAATATGATGGATCTTGATGGTCAGTGAGGGTTTTCTTTCTAAGTTTTGCATGGTCGAATGAGGTAAGTGCTTAGATTCAGGGTTCTTTTTTGTGAAAAAATTTAACTGTTCTTTCTTTTCTGTTCATCCCTTTCGTTTAGTGTGATTCATAATTCTTTGTCTTTCTATCTTTAACTATATGCAGATTCGAAGTCCTAGATATGGAACTAAGGACGAGTATGAATGGAGACCAAAGGTAACTCTTCTTATGGGTTCATTTCATGAATCATTTAATATTCTTCCTTATGGTTCTCCATTACCAATATTTACTTTTCCCCTACGCCTATCGTCTTATATTTTACATTGTTGCTTGTCCTCTACAATTGAGGCCTTTAACTTCATAGAATTGAGAGTTTGTTCAATATTTTCACTTTGCCAAGGTTTAATTATGCCATTGTTTGAACTTTAAAATTATCAAAAATTTGATTTATAGGAGAGCTTTACATCTAAGAAAAATTTCTTAAAAACCTTTATTGTTGCAAAACTCCCTTTTCATGTTGACACATAGTGCCTGGTTAAGTTTGTTATTTAGAAAGGTTAGCTTGATTCTGAATGGGGTGATCTTACCGATTTGCATAGTAGTGATCAAATCATGTCTTGTTCTATTAAGGCTAAGAGTAATGGTAATATGTTCATACTTTCTTGTGTTGTTTTACTCATACATGTCAAGAAAAGATAGACTTTGACAACTTGGCTAATCAAAATGAGCCAAACTACCCATAAAATTCTTTGTCAGAAGTAGAAAATGATATTCTTTAGAGTGAAATAATAAATGGCCGTTCATCCTCTCAACATTTGAGCCATGTGGTATTACCCTACAGTGCTGAGGAACAGAAAATTGTGGAGAATTTGGGACAAATTACGGACTAAGGTATATGCTAAAATCCTATCAAACTCATCCCGTCATTTTTCTTGGATGTGGTATTGGTCAATATGGTTTTAATCATTTTCTCGTTGCTCATTAGTTTTAGGTAAGTTCTGATATGTTGGTTATTCACTTGTTCTTTTTCTATTTCATAGAATTGCCTACATCTCTGCTTTTAGATCCCAAGTGCTTGTGTCGCTCATCACAAGCAAGGACTTGAATGTGTTTCATTTTACAGTAACAAGGACTTGAATGTATTGCTAGCTTGTTTAGGTGAAAATTTATATAACAAGAATATCATGTTTGGCCATGGATAATTAATAATATTTTTTATTTGCAAGCATAATTTATATTGGCATGGTGATGCCATTTTTTAGGTGAAATTTTTGATTATCTGATGCCATTACGTCATGGAAATCTCCTTCAAATCAGTGAATATAGTTGACTTTAATGTTAACTGCATAGTTTCTCTCTTATAACTTGTTTCTAGTTAATGTTTGGATTTCGAAAACTATGAGAGGGAAATGGAAGAAAGTTGTAGGGAGATTGTGTTTGAATTGTTTGGTTGAATTGAAATATGGAGATGGAAATTATTGTTGGAGAAAGCATTTGTTGATTTTACTCTCTTATCCAAACATAGCCTAAGCTTTTGGCTAGTTTGTTGTCTTATAAATGAATTTGTAAGAGCATGTGTGCCTTCTGAATAGCTGTTGCAGTTGTTTTAATTGTTCTAAACTTTGTAACAATGTTCAAGCGAGCCCATGAGGAAAATTGTAACACAACTGCTACTATTATAGCTTGTCAACTTTGTAAGTTTCAAGCAAGCCCATAAGGGAAATTGTAACACAAATGCTCTAGTTTCATATTTATGGTTTCCCTCTTATCTTCCATCTATAATATGTCACAGATTGTCTGAAATATGTAACACAACTACTACTATTATAGCTTAGGTAGTCCTGGAGGTCCCAGACTCCTTCATTGTTATGCAAAACAAATTTAGTTTATCAACTTGTTCCTCGCTTAGACGGTACCTTTATCTTTATTTATCTGCTTTAGACTAATTAGCACTCAAAGAATTAGTCAGATTTGTATGGCATGATGAGTTTTAACCTGATGTCTTATATATATATATACATATATTCAAATATCGAGTTAAATAAATCTCATTCTATAATGGTTTTTAATGTTTATTGAGTTTATTTGTACAAAATCAGGACCAACAACAGTTTATAGCTTCATTGACTGCATTATGTGATAAAATAGAATGTCACCCATATAATAATAGCTCTTATTTCTTCTATTAGCTTATCAGTAATTGAATTCATACCTTAGGTATGGTTTGCTTGTTTCAACAGCTGTAATTATTAAATATTAGAATTAAATCTAATAATAGCATCTACTACTTATGATAGTTTTAATTGATCATTTGGATATGACCATTATGTTTCTTTTGCAACCTAGGAAATGTTCAATGTAGTGCAGTTTCATGTGCTTGAAACATTGCACGCCAGGTGAATGAAAGAATGTCTCAAAGACATTGCGTGATTAAAGTGAATGTCTTCCCAGTCTGGACACTTATGGCAGTTTTAGTTGATCATTTGGATGGCCAAAGGGACCTTGTTACCAACAAATCCATTGTCCATCTTAGTGATGATGCTATAAAGAACGTATGTAAGTGTCTGGTCAAATTCTCCTCTTTTCTCTTCCCATGATTTGTGCAATTGGAATTTGACTATCTTTGACTTTAAATTGGAATATATTTCATACTGTTGGGGTTGATTGAAAAATTTGGACAAATAACTATTTATTTATTCTGCATCACAATGTTTGTAAGTTTTGGCAGTCAAACTCAATGTTTCTTTGCGTTCACACCAAGTGTTTGTTCATCATCTCTTAGAATATCAATAGAAGTTTGAATGTAGTATGAGACTATGTTCCCACACTAGATGTCGTTAGTACATACTGAGACAGGTTTGAAGTGCTTTTTTCTTTTAGGGTGGGGGGAGGGCTTGGTTAATTGCTTCTATAAAGTTCGATATATAAGGCTATGTTTGGATTTCTAAAACTATCAGAGGGAGAGGGAAGAAAGTTGTAGGGACAAGGTGTTTGAATTGTTTAGTTGAATTGAAACACGGAGATGGAAATTATTGATGAGTTTATTGTCCCATATGTGTAATTGGAGAATATTTTTACCCAGGCAATAATACTGTCATACTGATATATGCATTGCTTACATGTTAGGTTTACACATAACTTCTTATATATTTGTGGGTACTGCTTTGTTACATGTTGCGTTCTTTTCGTAACATTGGATATCCTGCTAGAAGAAAGCTTCTGGTTTATATGCAGTATTCAGAAAATTGGCAGAGTTTGAAGCTTAGATATTTATTTACTAATATAATGAAATGACCCACACTAGCATCATACTAAATATATCAACTTACATTGCTTTGTTTTGTTCTTCTTTCCAGGATAAAAACTATGGAAAGAGCCCAACAACAACTGGAGGAGTTTAACAGCAGGATGGTTCAAGCATCATAAGGTCTTTTTGTTGGAGAATATTATTTCATTCATTCAAATCAAGCTTACATTGAATCTTGTCCTAGGTATGAGAATATTATTCTAACATGACACTAAATTGTTTGGGCAAGATTAGTGTTAGACTGGTATCTTCTGATCCTATGGAGTCACCTTGCAGAAGTATAATAATCAAAAGAATCGCAACAAAAGTAAACAAGTCATAAGGTACTTCTACAGCCAACGACATAACGGTTCATGAACCTTCACTACCTGGAAGACTACCACTTTCCCCTCCTCATATGGCCAATGGTCCTAAATCTACGTAACTTAAGCAATGTGGTTGTAAGATTTATTTAAATGTGAACTTATACTAGTTTTTAATTTTTTTTCTTAGGATATATTACTTTTGCTTGCTCTATGAAAAAATTAATATGTAATTGTCATTTTTAATTATGATTTCTAGTGGAATAGTATGTAATGATTTTGAGTAATTAAATAAAATGATGTGATTTTATTATTTTGTAATATTATCAGGAAGTTAATTATTTTTATATTTGTACAATTGCAAGAATAAGTAACAAAAAAGATTATCAAAACTATTTTATAGCATTAACTAAACATTATGGAAAATGTAACAACACATTTCAGAACATTTTATAGCATGAAAAGAATGCTATCAAAGGTTTTTTAAGCTTTCAAAAAATGCCATAAGAAACTTATCACAACATTTAAAAAATGCTACAAGAAACTTATCACAGCATTTAAAAAGCGTAATGGTAGGCATATCATAGCGTTTAAAAAGGGCTATCGCAGGGTTACCGTTGCATTTAAAAACGCTATGGTAGGGTTTCCATAGCGTTTAAAAAACGTTATCGTAGGGTTACCATAGCGTTTAAAAAACGTTATCGTAGGGTTACCATAGCATTTAAAAAACGCTATCGTAGGGTTACCATAGCGTTTAAAAAATGTCATCGTAGGTTCCGACTTTTAATAACGTTGGCTAATATTGCGTTTTAAGAAATACTATCAAAACGCTATGATAGCATTTTTGGCCGCTATCGTAGCGTTTTTCTCTTGTAGTGTAAATCCCATTTTATTCTGAACCCATAATTTGTAAACTAGAGAAGGATTGGCCAACACCATTTTTTAAGTTGTCTTATGGCCTCTATTATAGAAGTTATGTTTGGTCATACAGTAAATTGTATCAGCTCATGTGAAGTATGTAGAACATTATAGCAAACCTTTATATCACAATCAAGAGCAAGAACTCTTTAGTTGAGATACCAGCTGCGGACTATAAAGAAAGGATCCCTCTCGATTAATGATTATATCCTTAAAATGAGGTCTATTGCTGATAGTTTGTCTTATGCGTGTCAATTAATCACTGATGAATACTTACTTCTTTACATACTGGGAGGACTAGGATTTGAATATGATCTCGTTGTGGTAAATCTCACCTCTTAGGGTGACTATCTATTTACAGGAAGCTCAATTCATGTTGCAAAGTCATGAAATGAGAATTGAGCAATTACTCAGTAACAACTATTTGTAGTCCACAACCTAGCTGCTCATGTAGCTAATTTTCAATAAAGAAGGTAGTTTCACACCTTATTCTTCACAATTTGGTTAGTTAGGAAACAATAGAAATTTTAGATGAAGATGAAGGGATAGAGGGAGAGATGGCAATAGGTTAATGTGTCAAAATGCATAAGGCCATGGCATTATGCATCCATATGTTACATTAGATTTGACACCAATTTTCCATTAACCACCTCCAAGATGTTTCATTCATACTCAGCACAAAGCAACTCTCACAGACCTCCAAGTGCATTTGCAGCTTCAACAAGCAATTCTGATGATGGGGCTTGGTATCTTAACAGTGGTGCAAATCATCACATCACACATGACATGTCCAACTTGTCTATCAAAGGTGATTATAAGGGTAAATTAAAGATCATGATTGGAAATGGTAAGCTTTTACACATTGGTAAAAAAAACACTTCCAACTTCTGATAAATATGTCACACCAACATTTGACGAGATTTTGTGTGTACCATCCTCTACCAAGAATTTACTTAGTATCTCAAAGCTTACTTCTGATAACCCTGTCATTGTTGAATTTGATTCAAATTGTTATTTTGTGAAGGATAAGATTTTACAAAGGGTGCTGCTATAGGGTATTCTACATGAAGGACTATATCCATTTTCAATCGCTCAATCTGGAAGCTCATAGAATTCAGGGACTGAGAGTAAAGTTTTCAGTTTGTTAGCTTCTGCTTTGGCATCAAAGATTAGGTCATCCATCTATTCTAATAATGAGTCAAGTATTCTAGTCTATAAAAATGTCTAGTGCCAGTCCTAGTGCTTAACTTTCTGTGATTCTTGCAAGTTGGGTAAGGCACATAAGTTTCCCTTAAAATCATTTATAGTAATGTTGTCAAATATGTTATTCACACTGATGTTTGGGGCCTACTTCTAATCCAGGTTTTAGATTCTACCTTAGCATTGTTGATGATTGCACTGGGTTTTCTTGAATTTTTCCTCTAAAAGCCAAATCAGATGTTAAACACATTTTTCTCCATTTTCTTGCTTATGTTGAAAGAAAGTTTCAAACAAAGATAAAAAGTGTGCAAAGTGACTGGGGATGAGAGTTTAGACCACTATTACCTATTCTAACACCACTTGGGATCATATTCAGGCATCTATGCCCGCACACACATGCACAAAATGGGAGAATATAGAGGAAACATAGAGATATCACTGAAAAATGGCTCACCCTACTTGCTCACTCTAACCTGCTACTTAAATTTTGGTGTGAAGTATTTTCAATAGCATCTTACCTAATCAACATTCATCCCCCCTCATTCTGTCAAATATCAGTCCTTATGAAAAATTGTTTGGCAAGCTACCTAACTATAATCATCTCAAAGAAATGCGTCTTACAATACACATAAACTTGATTTTCACACTAAGAAATGTGTCTTTCTAGGGTATTGTCCATCCCACAAAGGCTGCATGTATTTAGAACAAAAAATAGGAAACAGTACATCTCTAAAAGTGTCAGGTTAAATGAAACTAAATTTCCTTATCATGATTTGATTTGCAACACACAGACTAACTCCCAACCAACTATATATGTTCTTGTACTACCACCTCCATTTTAGATTTCAATTCAGGCTTTCTCTTAAGATACAGCTTCCCAAATACTAACAGCCAATCCTGTAGCATCTCCTTTTATGCAATCTTGGACTTCACCTGCATTAGCTGCCACAATTCACTTAACAAGTAACTCTCACTCTTGTAATACAGTTTCACCTAATTACAGCTTTCCACTAATATTGTACCATTTTACTCGTCACCCATCCTCCCTACCACACCCACCTAATGTTATCAGTGTAAGTTCTGTGCATCCTATGTTTACCATGTTTAAGATAAGGTCTTTGAAACCTAAAATATTCACCATTACACTGACACAAGCTTTAGAACCTCATATAATGTAGGAAGCACTCATTGATCCATACTGGTTAGCTGCAATGAATATTAAATATGAGACTCTCAAGTCAAAAAATACTAAGACACTCGTTCCCCTTGATGAAAATCACACAATGGTCTAAACACAGATGGATATTTAGAGTTAAACACAACTCAGATGGCACAACTCACAAATATAAGGCCAAGGTTTCCAATAGTAACTTAGTATAAATTGTTTAAAACCATGTACATTATGAGTCATGCTTACTCTTACCGTTTCAAAAAAGGATGGGACATACAAAAAAATTTTGACATTAACAATGTCTTTTTGCATGGGGACCTACATGAAACAATCATTATGGAGCAACCTCAAGGATACATAGATCCCACTAAGTCTAAGCATGTATGCAAGCTGAATAAGGAACTCTATAGCCTCAAATAGGCTCTAAAGGCTTGGTATAAAAAATCAAAGTATGCTCTTAACAATTGGGGTTTCACTATTCCATGTCAGGCACATCTCTCTTTTTAAGTTCACAGGCAGTGACACGTTGTTGGTGCTCATCTATGTAGATGATATCTTGATCACAGGGAACAATCTAACTCATATTTAACTTCTAATTACTAAACTTGGTGCTCAATTTGATCTCAAGGCATTAGCTTCAATATCTTACTTTCTAGGGTTTGAAGCCTATAGATACTCCATGGATCTTTACTTAACTCAGTACAAGTATATCCTAGAAATACTTCATAAATCCAACATGGTTGATGCCAAGAGCAGGCCCACCTCCATGTGCCCTGCCTACAAACTCACTGCCTCTAAGACTCCCTTCTCAGAACTAACTTTTTACAGAATTCTAATTTGATCATTACAATACCTCACCATGACAAGTCCAGACATGTCTTCACTGTCAACGAACTAAGTAAATTTCTCTCCAATCCCATCACTAAACACTGGAAGGCATATAAAAGACTTCTCAGATATCTGAAAGGTACCTCACACCATATCTAAAAGGTCCTTCCTCTAGATTCATACTTGAAGGCTACTCTAATGCAGATTGGGCATCTTTCTTGGATGATTGAAAGTCTACCGGTGGGTTTTGTGTATATCTGGGTGGAAATCTAATCACATGGAGCTTTAGAAAGTAAATATTGGTCGCAAGGTCTAGCATAAAAGTAGAATATAGGGCAATGGCATTGGCTTGCAGCGAAATCATGTGGCCAATGTCCCTGTTTACTGAGCTTAAGCTTCCCTTACCTTTTACACCAGTACTTTGGTATGATAACCAAAGTGCTCTCTCATTAGCATCCAATCTAGTCTTCCGCTCTCAAACTAAATACATTGAACTTGATGTTCATTTTATCTGAGATAAAAATCTATCGGAAGTGTTAAAAGTAAGATATATACCATCAGCATTTCAACTAGTTGATATCATGACCAAACCATTGCCTCCTAGCTCCTTCAGTATCCTCAGCACCAAGCCCAATGTGTTGCCATCACCTTTTCACTTGAGGGGTTGTTGAACCAATTGCTCGTGTGTGCTACATAGACATTGCCAATAAGGAAATTCTTACACATCATTCATGTCCATGCAATGCCACTTCAGCAACAAATAAGCATCTTACCATTGGTTGGAATAATGTTGACTAACAGAATGCACAACAAGCTTAATATGATTGGAGCTCCCTCTTAGCCAATCACAAAGCAACCCTAGATTGCCTTCATCAGCATTCACGTGAAGAATCCATTGTGCTTGCAAAACTTCCATAACAAACATTATTCTTTCAATTTTGTCACTCGGCTTAACCAAATTCTTTACACTTGTATATAAGATTAAGGACAATTGTAAATACATTTAGCTGAGGCAATATATAGAATTTTATTTATTATTTCACCTTCTTTAACTCCCCCCCCCCCCCCCCCCCCCCCCCCCCCCCCNACAACGGCAGTCCCTCCCTCTCTCTCATTTGAGGTGAAAAATGATTTTGTTTTTGTAAGATTAATTAGATGACTATATGATAAGAAGAAACAACGGCAGTCCCTCCCTCTCTCTGATTTGAGGTGAAAAATGATTTAGTTTTTGTAAGATTAATTAGATGACTATATGAGAAGAAGAAACAACGGCAGTCAAACTTAATGGGGAACTGTTGTATGTAGTGCAGGCCTTGTTTCCATATGTTCCAATTAGCAATAACCTACTTATATAAAGTTCTCTATCTTTACCATATATGATACAAGAATGAAACAAATAAAATTAATTTTTAATCTCTCATATATTTTTGTTTCATTTTTTTATCTCCCCAACAATACTTTAAGTCAAATTATAAAATGAGTCTAAATAAACTTTTAGTACCTCTAATTTATCCTTATTGTCACTTTTAGTCTCTGAAAGTTTAATTTTTGCAATCGAGTACCTCAATATGATGTCGATGTTGTTTCAATGACGTCCCTCTTTCAATCTGTAGTATGGGAAAGTGATTGAGTTTTGATTGGGACTTCACATTCAGGGTTCTGAAACATTTTTGGTCCCTTAGAAATAGATTATTCATGTAGTAACTAGCTTAATTTTCAATCATAATGAATTTATATGCAAGAAGACAATGCTCATACTGGAATGACTTGGATAGAAGTTTGTCCTTGTCAGAATCCTATTATAAGAATATGCCAACTCAGCATAATATATAGGCCAATAGGAGTCGGGGTTTGGTGCACCTACATAGATTAACAGAGAGATCACATTCAAATTACTTAATTTTTTTTATCAAACGTAATTATTAGTTCAGTTGGTCATTGTGAGAATTTGTCTTCATGTAATATAGTATTCTATCACCACAATCTCTTAAAGATCTGATAAACTAGATTTGACACTAATTAAGGTTAACTTGAGGGATTAAAAGTTTATTTTTCCTCATGAAGAAAAATAGTAGTAACTTATAAAGTTGGTTTAAGAAAATAATTCCTTTTAAGAAGAAAGATCATAAGAAACGTGCAAATTCACGTTGGTTTAGCTGACAGATAATTAATGTGAGTCATAGGATTAAAAAGTTCGATGGAATTACAACTCAATTCACTTTCATGGTAAAATGAATTAACACAATAGAGCACTTTTTTAGAATATGGGCCAAAATGTCCCATTTAATGTAACTAAGTGAAATAAACTTTTCCTTCTTTGTTGAAAATTTGTTGGGACAAATGTAGACCGAATCATTAAACACCAAAACATTATGCTTTCAAATTTTCTTAAAGAAAATTCTTATCAGTGTCTATTTATCCCAATAAAGGGATACTTTTCTTGTAAGTAGAGAAAAACCCAATTCTCCTCTCAACAAAAAAAAACACTTTTAAATATAATGTTTCAATGATTTGGGCACCCTCTTCAAATGAATCAAAACCCACAATTTCTTTTTTGACCAAATTAGGGTAAATGATTAACCTCACTACAAAAACTTCATTTTAACTTTTGCATTAATGAAGTAATGCGAAGTGTAGTGCTCAAAATCAAATGTTTTAAATAGGCTAAGTGCAAGAGACACAAGTGCCTCCATGCATATCATGTACATAATTTCACTTTTTCAATCTTTCTATTAATTCCTTAGCTTTTCATCTTTCTCAAAGTAATCCATTAGAGATCATATGGAGATCAATTCAATAATGTGGAAAATGTTAAAGAAAAGAGCCATATTAGAAAAAGGGAAAATATCAAAAGAAACGAACTAAATCAACTTTGCATGAAGATATCAATCTGTTTAGACGATATCTACGACTTTGACTCCACATTTAAAGTGATCTTCATTCATTCATTTGTAAGAATTACTAAAGATTTACTACTTCACTTACCCAAATTTGATTTTAGTTTCTCTTTGGGGTGGTGAGTTGTGTACAGAAAAAAAGACATTGAAAAAATTACTAAATGCCTCTTTGGTTTTTGCTCATAAATTGTTAAAGCATATTGAGATACAAAATGGATTGAATAGGAGAATACGGGTTAATTTTGTGGTTTAATTGCTAAAATTTTAAAGCGTTGGGACTAAATTAGCCAAAAAAAATGTTTAAGGATTTATGATCGCAAAGTAGCCGGAGTAGATGATTGTTTTGGAGTTTAACATAAACTTAAACAAAAGGTCATAAATCAAACATCTAATCTTTCTTTGCATGAGTGCAAAAGAATATATCAATGAGCAAAAGTAGAAAGTTATTATAAACAGATGGCACTTAAGACAATAAAATTAATAGCAATGAAACAACTAAATAATATTCATTTTAAAACTCAATTAGAGCAATAGGATGAAGATTAATATATAAGAAATGAGTACAATAATTTCTAAAATATGTATGGAAAGTATATGCTAGAATGGAGTGAAATTTCTTACAATAATTGTAAGAGAGAAATAAATATAATAAATAGAAAACATATGACTTTTGGCATTGGATGATAGTAAGAGATGACAAATGGAAATTAGTCAAAATACCAAATAATCCCTTGTGAGTTCATAATTAAATGTTTTTTCTACGTAAAGTTTCAACAAATAACAGCAAACATAAATATCAGTATCAAGAAAGAATACTAATCCGATATAACATGTACAGTAGTATTAATTTCACTTCCTCTATTTGGTAAGACAAAAAAGAATCCTTTAAGAGAGATTAAGACAAAAGGCTATTTCAGTTTGCAGAGAGAGAGACAGAGAAAGAGAGACAGCATAGAGAGAGAGAGAAGAGAGAGAGAGAGATAGAGAGAGAGACTGAAAAAAGAACCAATAATGCTATGTAGGATAGCAGACAGAGGGGTGCTTTTTGGGTACTTGGGGAATAAAATGCTGTCTCTCTACAAGGATTGGCGTGACCAATTCTTCTCTCTCTCTTAAGAATGAAATAAATGTTTTTCTTGGTATTTATTTATACACAAGAAAACAAATTATAAGCATGAGAATAGAAATTACTGAAATTCAAAAAAGAAATTTTTTTGAATAAATAAATAAAGTAATTCTCTTTCATCTCTCATCACATTCTGTTCTCTCTTTCCACCTCTTTCCTTTACTACCTTTTTGAATTTCTGCTGGTTTTGTCTGTCCATTCAAAGGTTGATATGTTCAAAGACACAGTGCTCTTTAAGTCATCACTTAAAATTTTGAAACCATGGGTCCCCTTTCTTTTGTGAATCCATTTCATAAATTATTCAAACAATCCTAATTTATTAAGATTAGATTATGTATATCAACTAAATTTAAAGAGAAAATAAGTTTAAAATTTATCAAAAACTAAAAAGATGTATTCTAAGTAAATATCAATATACTCAGATCAATTTTTTCATAAAAAAATAAGAATTTATGGATATCAAATTTTAATCATGTAGGTTTAAAATTTTAATCAGTTAAAAGTATAAAATTTTATAAAAGTATAGAGCTATAGTACATGTAATCATATTGATTTGATTCTTGTCAGTAAAATAATATTAATTACATGCATATTGTTTTGGCAGTGGATCATTAAAGAGCCTAGGATGGATTAAAATCTTCCTTTTGCAGCTTTTTATAATAATGGGGATAAGTTATCTTTTTCGGTGCATCTTTGCTATTAAAATTCCTCTTCATTGTTTTTATATATCACTACTCCCAACAACAAAACAATTATAAAACTGTTTTGTCACTGACTAAACAACAACAAAAATACTATAACATGCCACAATATATATAGTATTACTTCGTATATAGAGGAAGATTGTGTGATAAAAGAGATTTTGCAGCATGTTAGCAAAAGAAAGCTAAAGTATTGAGGTGAAAAAAGGGTGTTAAAAAACAAAGAACACAGAAAGGAAAAGGAAAAATAATTGATAAATTAGTAAGAAAATATATAAAATAAAAAATTATAATCATGAAGCTAGTATAAAGGTGGCTTGGGTAAGGTCTGCATTTTATAAAAGCCAAGCAAAAATTTCTCACACCTCTTTTATTTCAAACATCTTAATTATCTACTTGATCAACTCAAGCTTTCAAAAGCAGTACTTTGAGAGGAAGCTATTTTCTTCTTCAGCTTCCTATAAGCACTTTGAGAGAAGAAAACCAGAAGGTTTCTCTGATACTAACCTTCACCAAGGAATTAGGGGGGTGGTTTTGGAGGAAAAAAGATAGGGGGAACAAATTAGAAAGAAGAAAAAGCTTAGTCCTCAAGGAAAAGAAGGGTCTTTTGTTAAGAGGGGGTTGGGGGGGTGGGTTTTTTAGTCAAGTGATGCGATCAGGAGGAAGTAGTGCAGCTCAGCAGACCCTCACAGCAGAGGCTGCTTCAGTATTGAAGCATTCCCTCAGCTTAGCGGGAAGGAGAGGCCATGCTCAGGTCACTCCTCTCCATGTGGCTGCCACTTTACTCACTTCTAGGTCAAGTCTTTTAAGAAAGGCTTGTCTTAAATCTCACCCACACAACCATCAACCTTCTCATCATCATCATCCTCTTCATTCTAGAGCTTTAGAGCTTTGTTTCAACGTTGCACTCAATAGACTCCCAACGTCACCTTCCCCTCTCCTCCATGGCCAGCCTTGTCTCTCTAATGCTCTCATTGCTGCACTCAAAAGAGCTCAGGCTCATCAGAGAAGGGGTTGCATTGAACAACAGCAACAACAGCCACTTTTAACTGTTAAGGTAGAGTTGGAACAGCTTATTATTTCGATTTTGGATGATCCAAGTGTTAGTAGGGTTATGAGAGAGGCTGGATTTTCAAGTACTTCTGTTAAGAACAATTTAGAGGACTCTTCTTCTTCTTCAGCTAACTCCTCTGTTTTTCAGTGTTATAACAACTGTGGGGGTGTTTTCTCTTCACCTTGTTCACCTTCTCCTCCTGATTCAACCAACTTATGGCACACCCATTTCTTTTCTTACTCTTCTGAGCAAAACCCACTTTTGTTTTCCCCACCAAAGAAACTACAAATCAATCCCATCTCTGATAAATCCTCTTTAAAACAAGATATCAAGCTTGTCTTTGAGGTGCTGCTTGGGAGGGGGAGGAAGAGGAGGAACACAGTCATAGTGGGTGATTCTATTTCCATGACTGAATGTTTTGTGTCTGAGCTAATGAGGAGAGTAAAGAAAGGAGATGATGAAGTTCCTGATGAGTTGAAATCAACCCAGTTTATTGAATTTCCATTTGCACCACTCTCTTTGAGGTTCATGAAAAGAGAAGAGGTGAAAATGAAGCTTGGTGAACTGAAACAGAAGGTGGAGTCTGTTGTGTCAAAAGGTGGAGGAGTTATCATATACACAGGAGATTTAAAATGGGTAGTTGATCACGAGGCTGCAGATTGTGATTATGGTCCAGTTAATCATGTAATTGCAGAGATAGCAAAGTTAATATCAGCTGAGAATAATGGAACTAGTGCAAATAATTCAAAGGCCACAAAGGTATGGTTAATGGGAACTGCAAGTTATCAGATATACATGAGATGTCAAATGAGACAGCCTTCTCTTGAAACACAATGGGATCTTCAAGCTGTACCTGTTCCTTCAAGTGGACTTGGTTTAAGCCTCCATGCTTCCAGGTAATTAATCTCTATTTCTTTCTCTCCATTAATTATCCATTGATGGTTACTTTTTGAAGCTTTTGTCTTGTACTTTTTTGTGTTGCCTGAGTAAGCTACACTTGGTCTGAATGAGGCCAGAATCCCTGCAAATAAAAAAAAAAGTAAGGTTGGTGAGACTGAGACAGACGACCCAGTGTCCTTCCTGTTTTCTCTTTGTTTTGTCAGGTTACATCCAAGCACTGAATAATACAGATTTTTTGTTTCAATAATTGTTTTTTACAGTCTTTACTCCCAAATTACTTAGAAAGGAAAACATATTATATGTAACAAAAAAATCAAAATAAATACAAAAATCTTCTTTTTCCTTTTTTTATTTGTAATAGATATAAGAATCTTAAATTTAAAATCAAAAAGTAAATAAAATAAAATTCATTTCTCAAGCTCCCGGAAAGTTTTCTCCAAACCGAATGCCAAATTTTAAGGCATTTGAGAATCCTGGTGAGGCATAAAATTTTATTCTAACAATAATTTAATTAAAGGGAAAAAAGAGTGAAGTGTTAAACATCCTAACAAGATAATTTAGAATTTTGGTGCAATTAACACATTATTTTTATGATTCTATGGATTTCTTTAGATTATTATTTCTTTAATTTATTACAAAAATATTATGTAGTGCCGGATTCTTAATATCCATATGAGTTGTCACCATATATGATTTCACTAGATATGATAAATGAATATCTAAATAAAAAATAGACTCTATATTGGATGATCACCGTCACATATATTGTTACGTCATATTAGTATTGAGCATTGTGATGGTTTTTTAAAAGTTATCGTCGATAAGAACTAACTCTAAAAAGAGGGAAAAAAGTGTAAAGTGTAAAACTATTTCTCACAAGTTCACTTAAAAAAAATTGGTAGAGAGTATGAATTGATATAATGATTAATTTCTCATACACATATCAGATGTCATGAATTCGAGTCTCACTATCGCTCAATCCGTAGAATTCGCATCTTTGACAGAAAAACATGTAGAGAAATTTTGGTACAATTATGCATCAGTTTTTATGATCCTATGCTCAGTGAATTTCTTAGATCATTGTCTCACTCTTTCTATTTATGGAGAAATGGTCATCAATAAGAGTAAATTCTAAAACTTTTTTAACTTTGTACAGTGGCCATGATTCGAGGATAACATTCTCCAAATATCCATCACATCAACCTCTGGAAACAAAACCTCTCACTGGTAAAGAAGAGCAAACCAAGCTGACTTGCTGTGCAGAATGCACCTCCTATTATGAAAAGGAACTACAACATCTCAATTCATCTCATCCAAAACAATTGCCTTCTTGGCTTCAACCTCACCGACCCGAATCCCGTTCAACGGTACATTTTCTTATCGGCAATACTCACATCTTCATTAATCTTCAATCCTTTATTTTTGCAATCCTCAATTTGGTTGCTTGAAAATTTTCAGGATGAGTTATTTGATCAGTTGAGAAGAAAGTGGAACAGATTATGCCAAAGCCTTCACCAAAATAGGCATAGTCAAAGCTTGATTGGAAAGAGTTTCTCATATGCTTCATCTTACCCGTGGTGGCCTATTCAGAACAATAGCATTTTTCATGACTCAAATTCAATCTCCTTCATTGATCCACCTCTAAAGCCTTCCCATAGTCCCAATCTAGTTCCACGGTTTAGAAGACAACAATCGTGCACCATCGAGTTTAATTTCGGTAATTCAGCCAAAAGAGATCAGAATGTCGAACCAAACAGGCAACCTGTCAAACCCTTGGAAAGCATGGAAGTGAAGACCACACTTGCTCTTGGCAATTCTTCCCTGTTCGGCAATTCAGAGAAAATTGATGGTTTATGCAAGCTATTGCAAGAGAATGTGCCTTGGCAATCAGAAATCATTCCTTCCATAGCGGAAGCAGTGATTGAGTCTCAGTTAACAAAGCAAGAGACTTGGGTATTGATTCAGGGGAATGATTTGGTTGGGAAAAGAAGGCTGGCTCGTGCAATTGCAGAATCGGTTTTTGGGTCTGCAGATTTTCTTCTCCAGTTGAATTTGAGAAGGGAAAACAAGGGAATCCCACATTCCGAAATCGTAAGCAGAGCCATGAAAACTAACGGAAAACTTGTGATCTTAGTGGAAGATATCGACTTTGCTGATACCCAGTTCGTCAAATTCCTCACTGATGGATTCGAGCGTGGGAATTTCGGCCAAGCTATATTTATCTTGACCAAAGACGACGATTTGACTAACTATGACGACAGAAAGAAGAACAAGGGTTCCTTAATCCAAATGACCCTAAAGGTCAATACAGGTTTTGGAGAGCTCAATTTGGATAAGAAGAGGAAAGCAGACTGGGATTTTCTAAACAAGACAAAGAATCAAAGAATTAGTGAGAAGGAAGAAGAATCACCCCCGGTTGCTGTTGGAAATGGGAACGCGAAGAACAAGGACTTCTCGAGGCAATCAAGCTTCAACACCCTTGATCTCAACCTTAAAGCTGAGGGAGATGAAGAAGTCGAAGAAAAAGAAGGGGAATTCAGCCCCATTTCAAGCGATTTAACGCGAGAAACAACAACAGATCTCCAATCCCCAAATGGGTTTGTTGAATCGATTGAAAACCGATTCGAAATCAACAGAAAACGGGGCCAAGAAGGGGAAATGAGGGAGATTTTCATGTCCAGAATCAGATTATCATATGCGGAGGTTTTTGGGGAAAATATTAATTTGGGGAAATTTAGTGTGGAAGAAAGGGTAATGGAAGAGATATTAGATTGGGCAGATTGTTTGGGTAACAGATTGTTTGAGAAGTGGGTGAAGGAGATTTTTGAAACGAGTTTACAAGCGGCGAGATTTGGCGGGAAGGAAGGAATGGACGTAAGGCTGTGTTTGGATGACAATGAAAAACAGATTTTGGAGGAGGGGTATATGGGTACTTGTCTACCTAAAAACATCAAAGTTGCTTTCATGGATTGAGTGGTCACTTTGTAAAATCTCTCACAAATGGGAAAAATGACCACTATGTCCTCTGTGTATTTTGTTCTCTTTTTCTTTTTTAATTATAATGTGGGGGTTTTCGTTTCCTTTTATCTTCTTAATTTTATTGTGTTTTCTATCATATTGGTGTGTTTTTTTTCTTTTTTTTATCATGCACCCGTTGAAAATTTACAATATAATAAGTAGAAATATTAAAAATGAATAATTGTAAATATGTTACTTAATTAAAAACTCATGAGTTGTCATATCATTTTCCGTCAATGTACAAAATAACTATATGAGATTGATTTAAGTAATCAATAACTATTACCATGCTTAATAACACTTAAAGGTGAACTCATTGATAGATCACTAATGGCCATCAAATCTCTTTATATATTTGGATGATTGCTAACCACTTAATTATTTTAGGTAAATCTACTTAATAATTCAAACTTAGTTCTAAATCACTTGATCATGTTCCTTTAATTTAACTCATCATCCACTTTAATTTGACTAGATCATGACCATTCATATTTTGGTCCTCATAAATAATTACATGAAAAAGTGACCATATAACTCGTTTGGCTTTTTTAAGCTTCCCACTTAAAGCCAATAACACCTTTTTCTTTTCCTTTTTTTTAAATACTCCATCCAATTAGTGAGTGAAAAGGGTTCATGATCAATGGAAAAAAAGCCAAAGGAAAAGAAATGGTGATGATTACAAACAAAATGATTGCATCAAACGGCGGATGTGGGACCTGTCTTCCTACTCCTATTCCTATTAATGAGACCATCATAATTTAATTAGTGTGTAATTAAACTACGAGTCTATATGACTATATAATCATTGCATTCTTTAGAAAATATTCAAACTTTTTTGGTTTACATTCTTATTCATGCTCTTAAGATCAATAAATGACTTTAGTTTAGGAATTTCAGTTTGTCTGATTATTGTAAGAGCATTCAAATCATTATAATTTATATTTTCTAAATTATAATGTAACTTTTACAGAAATAATAACACTATTAAAGAATTTCTAAAAAAATAATGATATTAAGTTCAATTTGCCTTATATGTTCATCATGCTAAACTTAACTAGCTTCCACATTTATATCTATGTCAATTCTACATGCGGATACCATACCCTAATGGTGCGGGAATGAATATTGTTAATGATTTTTAGATGCATATGGATATAGATATTACATACACGAACAAATTCTAGTAGGATGAAGATATGAGGATATCCACCCAGTTTACTCAATTATGTACCTGATTAAATAGTTGATTATATGATTATACATATACAGTTATAGAGAGAGAGAAAGAAGGAAAAAGGCATCATAACTTTCTTTTTATGTGATATCACTTTCTTACATTTACTCCAATACTTCAAGTAGAGAAATAGTTATGATATTGTTGTACAAAATAAAACAAATCACGATCGTTAAAGGTTAGGCCGGTCTAATAATTGTTGGCCTTAACCTTAGCCTGAACCCTCTCCAACAGACCATTGACCAGTCAACAGGCTAGGTCAGGCTGGCCCAGCCTGAAATATAGAGGCATAAGCCCGATCTATAGGATCAGGCTTATGGTGGATTATCGAGCCGGGCTGAAGGGCCAACCTAGGTGTGGGGCCCTTAAAATATTCTTTTATCTAATATCACTTCGTCAAAACATCAATTTCTTTATCAATATTAAATGGTTAATATCATAATATCATTGCGTTTTGTTTTAATATTAATTTATTGTATAATTTATTTATTTTTTAATTCATTATTTAATTTATCCATTGACTTATCCTGACTTGAAAATTTAACCTAAACACCGTTTAATTTATCACGTGCATTATCCATGAAATATCAAATTTACCCCTCTTAAAAATCACCCACCCCCTTCCCCTTCCCCTTCCCCATTCCCTCGGAAAGCCCTTCCCCCCTTCTCCCTCGCGAAGACCTTCCAGTTCTCCCATGTCCTTCTCCTTCTCCTTCACCCTCTCCCTCTCTTAACCTAGAATTTTCTATTTCAAAGTTGTTTAGCCAATTGTCAAAATTTTATTCAATTTCAGCAAATTACTACCTTTTTCGTTTCTGTTTGGGAGTCCTCATCGTGTCGTCGCCGTCCCTCTGTTCCGGTAAGCTTCTTCTCTTTTTCTTTCTGTCTCTTTAAGATCTCGGTCCCTCTCTGTTTTCTCTCTCTGCTTCTCTCTTTCTCCCTGTTTTTCTCTGTTTCTTTCTTTGTCTTTGTCCCGACATCTGCTCTTATTTTCCCTTCTGTTTCTCTTGGTCTCTATTTCTTTCTATTCAATCCTCCTTAGCATATGTTTTCCCCTTGTTGTCTTGATGATCATCAACTGATCAAATTGAGAGTTTAGAAACTATTTTGTTAAAACATTTTCCTGTATGGCTTTTGATTAAATGGTCGGCCCGATTCTTTAATTAATGCTCGGTTTTATTAACTTTGTTTTTGTACAATTTATATCCTTTTTCATTTGGTCTTGCTTATGATCTTTCTATGAGCATTGTGCTTTGATTGGTTAATTCTACATGGCCTTTGATACTCCTCTCAAATGTGTTTTGGGTAATCAATCAAATTGTGCTTTTTACACGATTAAAAGAGTTTCTTTTCATTTGAAAATCCGAAGTATGTATTTTTGTCATTCTTAAACGATGGAATAAACATTCGATTTATGAGCATTTTACCCAAAGCAATTGATTTGAATTTTGATTGGAATTTCCTTTTGTTTGGCTGTGTTTATTTTGAAACAGTATGTCATTAATTTTATTCTGATACGATCTGACCCGATCCGTATCAGTCTGTCTCAACCAAATTACACAAACTAAATATTGTCAAAATCACGATCCGGATCGTAGGATCGTCTAATAATATCAAAATGATCCAGATCGGATATAGAATCGGGTCAAGTAGGATTGTGGTGGGTTCGGAACAGGATCGGGTATACCCATACCTTAATTTGAGTAGTTTTTCAGGCCAACGTCAAGAATATATCATTTTTAAGAGGAAACAAATAAAAAAATAACCATCCAAATTAAAAATAAAATAAAAAATATGCGCAAAAATCATCACTCATGTGCGCCAATGAAATTTTAAATTTTTATCCATAAAATTTATATAATATATATTGTATATAAAATATACTTCAAAAATTTTACAGGTATATAATATATTGTATATATAATGTAAATGATCAAAATTTGGAGCTATGGCACGCGTGGCGTGAAAACTTCCTTTCGTGTGGAAATCTTTTTTTTAAAAAAAATCATACCAGGGGACTGTTTTTTATCTTTTTTATTCTTGTGGTCATTTTTTATGAACTTTCTTAGAAATTGATTATTTATTAACATACCATTTTTTGATCCAATATTATCAAATGACTAGTTGTTAAAGTCCACTTCATAAGTCTCCCTAAATCTAATTTAGTGTAATTGAAGTCATCTCATATTTATGTATTTATTAAATTTTTATAATATTCTATGGGCTTTGACTCATATCTTCTTATACAAATCTTTGATTTGTTTGTGTGTTTATGATATTAGGAAGTTGTTTTCTTAGAAAAAAATTTGTGAAAAACTTCATTTCATAATTTCAATTTTGAGAAATTTAATAAACTAAAATTGAATTGTCTTGTTACTTTACTCATTAGAATGCTTGAGTGAGTAAATTATTTTGAGTAACTTGAAAAATTATATGTTTAGGATCAAACTTGAGTTGACTATTTTGAGATGTTATATATTTCATTCATTTATAAAATAGAATAAAACTTGTTTTCATTATTTATTTTAGTTAGAAATAGTTAATTTATCTTTTTAAGTATCACAGCTTTTTAATATTATAATTATTAATATTTGGAAGGATCTTCCGATCCTCGATCCGATTCAAAAGATCCCTCCATCGATCTGAGTTAAAAATATGATCCTGACAACCTTGCTCAGACCCATTTGATTCAGTTGACTTTCAGACAAAAAAAAATACTAATCCAATTCAATATGACCATAATCATCATTCTTAAATAAATCTCTATATGTATATGATTTTAAAAACGTGTTTATTAGATTTATACAGAACAATCTTGTGATTAGATATACTTAATTTCAAGTTATTAGTTGATTGCTAGATATTTTTTACTGGTCCAGGTAAGTTGGCTTCAATTTAAAGATTTTCTCAAATTAGAGTTTCAAAGATGATAGGAGGATTTTGAATTGCGAAATTATATACATGTTTAACCTTCGGGGATCGGAGCATTACAATTATTTGGCGAGCATCATGAGTAGGAGACAGCCATAATCTCTCACTCATTCCGCTATTTAACAGAAGCACTACTTGATGAAGTCATTTTCGATAAAAGAAAAACTATAAAATTTTGGTAGAAAATCAATTAGAAAAAATAACTTAATTTATTCATGAATGAGAAAAATAAATATGATTTCGAACATTTACTACACCCGAACCGTTGTTGAAACTTGTCAACATTTTGACAAACAATGAAGAAGGAGATGTAATTTGTGGTTGATTTTTGGATGAAAAATATGAGAAATTGATAGTTTATAAGGTTGAAGAAATAAGTAAAATTAGAAGAAAAAAATAGACATGTGTCGTGCATGCGACTATTTAACAGTCATTTGATAGTTAGGGGGATAATTGATGAATGAAAAAAGTTTGAGGACCAAATTAAAAGAAAAAATAGTTTAGGATAGTAAATTGATATTGAGGTAAAGTATAAGGGGTCCTATAATACTAACCCCTATTAAAATTGATATTTTTAGATGTTATTATAATTATTTATTAAGAAATGTTATACCTTAAAAATTAATAAAGAAAGTAAAATTGCTAAAAATTACTAATAAAATTATAAATTGCCTAAATACGTAATCTAATATGTTTCCTAAAATCTTAAAAATTAATAAATAAAGTAAAATTGCTAAAAATTATTACCAAAATTATATATTACCTAAATATACTTAATCTAATAGGATTCCTAAAACCTTAAAAGTTTGGAGTACTTTAGTAGAGGATTTGAAATTTAATAGTTTGTAAAGATAAAAAAAAAAAATTAAACACTTGAAATTGTAAGACTTGAAAACTTGTAAATTTAAAGTTTAGTTTCTAGCAATTAAATGAGTTTGAGAAACTGAAAATTAGAGGCTACGAAAGATATAAATTTGATGAAAAAAGTGGTGAAAATATGTAAATATTAAAGAGATTATTGAAGAGTAAAAGAGGAAAGCAGAATAACAATGACCAAGTAAAGCGAAATTTTTTACCAATGGGAAATGAAAGGGGGCATGACAACTCGATCCAATGGGAAAGTCTGATCAAGCCAATTTAGCCCAAGGCGAGAGGCGACCCTAGAAGCTAAATGTTAGTCAAGCCCGATCCTAATATTTTAGGGTCGGGTCATAAAAACACGATGTCATTCTCAAGCCGGGCTAAAGCCCGCTGGGCTCTAACCAACCCAATCAAAATATTGGGCGCTCTCATGAATATTTTTAGAATTGGTATAGCATTCCACCCATTTTCTCAAAACAAATTCTATTTTATCTTCTGCTTACCACAACAATGAAGAACCAAATTGTCACTATGTTTATTCATTTTTCTACCTGTTCTTCCAAGTGCAGATAACCCAAAGGGGTTGCGGGTTTTGATGAGGCTTAAAACAGGTAAAAGGATTATTGAACATGACTATAATCTACAAATCGTGTTGCTATTCATTATTTCTTTTCTGAGCTATTTATCCCGGCTATAGCCGCTATACCATGGCTAAAATCAAATATCAGACCAAATTGTACGTAATAAAAATTACGAGAACTTGTCTCTAACCTAATTTTACAGGCCAAAAATTATAGCAGAAACAGATATAAATAGGGTTCAAAACATACCAATATCGCATGTCGTAGAACTTGGGACAAACCTACCAAAAATACACAGCACAAACTTTCACATGAAAAAAACTCGTACAACTTGGCACTATCAAACTGTCTCCAGTCCACTTACAACTGTTGTTACAATGCTTACCGTTATGAAATAGAGAGAGAAAAACCTACAAGCTAGATCTAATAAAGAAATGGGGACGAAGCTGATAAACCTACAATCTAGAAGAGCTAACTATACAAAGAATGGAACTTCCTCAGTTGTTAATCTACACTTGTCGGTTTATCTATGGTTGGCTGAACATATACAAAAGGGGTGACTATATGTAATATTTCTCACCCTATGAGTAAAGCAAGCTATTATTTGTGGGGGGGGGGAGGACTCCAGCCATTAACTTGGCTTTCCAACAAATACAAGGTGTGATATAAATTGATATCTTACCAGAAGAGAGAGGTGGTGTGAGTGTGAAGAATCTACAGCTCTAAGTCGAGTAACGGTTTTAGTCTTCTCTCTACCTCATCGTTTTGCAGTTTTATCTCGTGAAGAACCATTGACAGAGCAGACTTGCAAGAATCCTCATCCATGAAGGCTAGGGTCCATCTCCCATCAACCAAGGGCTTTGCCTTAACTTTTGAAGAAGTTGCGGATTTAGAAGAATCCATACACGGTAAAATTGATGGACGGATACGCAAGTGCAGCCATCTTGAATGCTTATCATCAATTCTAGGCTGTAAGTGGAGAAGGTAAGAAGAAATTGTCAGGTGATTTATCATATAATCTTTAACATATAAATCAAACAAAATCTTCTTTCCCCAAAAAAATTATATGCTCAACGATTAGAAATTGTTGATATGTTGATGAAAGATGAATGAATACGAGTTTCAGTTACTATTCTTTCGTTTTCTTTCATGCTCTCTCACTTTACCCCCCCCCCCCAAAAAAAAAGAACCGAAAAGGAAAAGTTAAATGCACTTTGGAACATTTTCAAAATCTTGAAAAGAAATCAAGAACAAGGTGAGACAATAATAAAAAGGCTAAAGAAGTACAGAACACCCCATGTCTATTATCGAATCACACCCCCATACAATCTTTTTGGCCAATTTATTACATCTAATTTAAACTTCTTGCATTTAACTTTTAAGTCCCTTGTAATACAAAAGCTGATATTTTTTAAACCTCTCCAGCCTAAAAAACGTCTAATTTACTTCCAAGACCATTTAATGCGAAGTCCTTGAAAAAAATTGAGTGTTTGGGAAACCTTTAACTTAATCTCGCTAGCATGCCAGACAATTTTTGCGCAAGATGAAACCCAATGAAGATGGAAAATGAAATTGAATGATTTTGAAGTACAAGCACTAAATTGGGGAGAAAAAAGAACAAGTACTAAATTGGGGAGAAAAAAAGAGGGTATAATTTCAAGAGAGAATTTTTTGCAATTTAGCCATATGAAAATCAATGTCTACTACTAGGCATGAGTCTGTCAGTCTGTAACCGCTGGTTAATACAAAACCACATGATAGAAAATGAGGATGCAAGGGATCATCATAAATCCAGTATGGTGAAGGGATGTCATGCCATAGCCAAAGTATCTGTCCATGCAAACTGGAAAGTTTTCAAAACCTCAATTCAAACCAAGAACAAGGACTTGAACAACAATAAAATGTTCACTGTTACCGTTGGTTAATGTAAAACCATATGATTTAAAATGAAGGATGCAAGAGAAGCACCATGAATTCAGTATTCATACATTTGAGCCAGCCAGAGGAGCGGCAACTCGAACAACTCCATAGTGCTGCTTCAAGGGCAGTTCCTCCGCTAGGATCACCCAACCAGAAGTTCCAAAAGAGATTGCCAGGAACCGAAAATGCCTTTCTTTTCCCCTCTCAAATGCAATCCTACAAGGCACAGCATCAACTGCACATAGCAGTAATCAGAGTGGTTTTTCACAAAATACTATGTTGCAGATTCTACCGGAAAAGTATCCAAAATCTCCACTTCTAACAAACTTATCCTAATTTGGTGTGAACGGCCATTTGTAGCTCAATTAATTACATAATTAGTACTTGAACATGATCAAATTGAAACAAAAACAGACTTCCATCTAATTGATATGGTACCAAGACTAAGTTAAACCCACCAAATCTTAATTCAGAACCTGGCTTAGGTCCTGAAATATCTATTCCAGCAGCTTTTGCGCGGGCATTTGCGGAAACTTCTGCTGATGGTAAAATAGGAGGTTGCTCCAGCAAAACCTTACCAAGGGAGAATATTTGAAGTTGATGTAGAAGCACAAAAACCTACAATGGATATTGTGCCAGAAATTAAAATTAAAAAGTCACCACATCAGGGAACTCAAGGAGCATGTATCAACATTTCCTTTACAGCAATATCCTGCTATTCTGTTGTGTTATCAAGGAGGAAAACACATTCTTTCTTTCTTTGGATTAAGATGCATATCAAGGAAGCAAAGAACACACCTTTTATACATGGCCATACAAAAGAGATATAAGCAAAGCTATATGTTAAATTGATCAACATAGGATAGCAAACAAAGGGAATAGACACCAACCTTTAACAACTCACACATTCTTTCACCAGCAGTAGATGACGAGTCAGCCGGAATAACATCTGCATTTGGCACAGAATTTGTCATTCAAAAGTTCACTCAAACAATTTCTCCTGTCACCACCATACTCATAATTCCCAGACAAACTATTGTTTATATTACCTTTAAACGATGATTTCTCTGAGGGAATGAGTGTGCACATAGGTTCTTTCCTAGGGGATGGTGCTTCAATTGCTGCATAAAGATCCATTATTCAAACGTATCAGGAGACGCTTAATCCATTTTATCTTATCTTTCCCAATATGATATTGGCTACCTCTTTTGCACCTTTTCCACTCATCACAAAGGACCGTTATAAGTATATCAGGCCAGATTCCTCTAGTCTCCTCCAGAATAGCACTTGCACAGTTCTTGTATGAATCCTGTTCATTACAAAGAAATAAATACACTAAAGAAATGACAAAGAAAATGCGAAACGAAGAAAAATTCATCTTAATGCTGATTACAAATTTCAAAAAGAAAGATCGCAGTCACTTAAGAGGCTGGAGTGGCAGATTATTTGTGGATTAACGGGGCACAGTCTAGAATCCATTTTTTGTCAGCTGAAAGATAGGAAGCACTTGCAATAGATCTTTTTCTTGCAAAATTATAGTCACTACAAATGTTGGCAACGATGACATCCTTTGGGGGATTCTTCTTAAAAATGAGGTTTTTTCCCATCAAGTCTTTCTACAAGTATTTGAATCTATGCAATTCCACTTCCTTCCACTGGAAATGCATTTGGAAGACTAAAGCCCCTCCCAAAATTGATTTCCTCACTTGGATAGCTGTGGAATCCCAGTCCTACCATTGATAACCTTAAGAAAAGAGGATTTGTATTGGTAGAGTGGTGCAGTCTGTGTTATGAGGAATAAGAGTCTAATGACCACCACTTGTTGCTTTGTCATTTCCCGCTTTGTGCTCCTGTCTTTTTGAAGGTCTTTTATCTGCAGTGGCTTGTTTTGTGCAAGAGTTGATTGGGTGCTCTATTCCTACAGCCTTTTTCTTGTCTATTTGGAGGAGAGAAATAAAAGAGTTTCTGAAAATGATGGGAATTCTTCTTACTCTGTTTTGTTTTGTTCTATAGCCGGTTGTTTCAAAAAGGCTTTGAATACAGTATATACTATGCAGATTGCTCTCATTATAAGCATTTGACATATTTGACCAAAACCTCAATTAGAAAATTGGTCCTTGAGCTTACAAATTCTTTAAAATTCTAATCATCTAACAGCTATCATTAACATTAGAGTTAGATAAGTCACAAGCTAGTTCTTTGGCATCCAATGGGCATTTCCAAAAGATATACAAGCTTTGTTGGGGTTTTGGCAGTTTGTTAGGGGCTAATGACTAGAAATCAATTATGAGGAGATGTGCAATTTTCGCCACTATTTGGGTTATTCGGTCAAAGAGGAATACAAGAATTTTTATATCGACACAGATTTTTTGTGGGATCTAAATTAGATTCGAAGCTTCAAAATGGGCATTTCTTTACAAAATCTTTCATGCCTTCCTTTATGGTTCTTTTCAATTGGAAAGTTGCTTTTTTCCTCTACAGGTTTGAAGACTTCTTATCTTCTATTTTACAACTTTCTAACAATTTATATTCAACGAACTAATTTTGATTCTTATAATTAAGAAAAACATACTATAATTTACTCCTGAGAAAAGGTCTGCCTGACACTGGAAACATCTCAATTCGCCCTAACATTCCAAAACTAGGTTATCCAAAAGAGCCTTTTCACAGAATTAGATTCGAGCCAAGGTCCTAAAGTAAGCAATGCACATAACACTATGGAGGTGTTTGTTTCGCGATGCCGGAGTATTGTGGGAGTATAACACTACTACCGGAATGTGTAACATTGCAGCAGTAAGATTACTGTGCTCTGAGTTGTAAACAAATATATATATATAAACAATAAATTTAATAGGAAAATATTTATTATAAAATAAAAATTATTATAAATAAATATATATCTTGTCACATGGGCACTAACTTGATTGGTATATACTATGTTTAGTGATAGAAAACTATTGAAGATAATTTTGCTTTATCTTTAACATTATTGTTAGTGTTAAAAAAACAACCCAAATATATAAGTTCACGTTAACCCAACAAGCTTGATAAAACAAACAAGCTTGAGCTTATGGGGTAATTGATCGTCCACGTGTCAGGCTCTAACAAATTTCAGGCCTATACTTGTAGTGTTTTTAAATATTTTATATGTTAATATTATTTTATGTTGCGATATTTTTTATTTTAATAGTTTAAATATCACATGATTCTTTTATATAATGATTTCTTTGGAGAAAAGTTGAAAACAAAATTTAACATACAGCTCTCACACTATGGTAATGACATAACTCTCTGTTCTGGGTAATGAATTTGTTTTACCATGAAACAATCACAATAATGCCTTGATGATTGTTGAACTATGAAGCTCAGAAGTAGATCTAAGCATTGAATAAAGCTTCAAATCTAAGCAAGAAGACAGATCATTGCTGGGGGAACCAAGAAGGAATTTAGTAATTAGAAATATAACTCACTTTCAGCAAGTTAAGATGATGACTGTTAAACTCTGCCTCGCTATAAGGAAGTAACTGCCGCAAAAGCCACCCACCATCCCATAATGTCTCTGGTGATATATTTGAACGGCAAAAGAGACTGACCAATGCATCAAGCACCTACGCATATATAACAAAATCAAGTGAAGCCAACTGATATATATCCTATTGTTGAACATAACTTTTTTTTTTAAATAAATACCACTGGCAATTTCTTTTTCTTTTTTTTGGAACAATTTTTTTATAGAACCACCAAATAAAAATTTGTGAAATGAGCATCGTTATATCCTTTTTTTCTTTAGCAAATGTTACTAACATTCAGCTAAACATCTCTTACCCTAGGGAACTTTCATTCACAGCTTTATTTGCACTTTACATCGACATCCAAAAGAATTTCAACTTTAGTGCTCATTAGAGTAGAACACCATCAAGATTAGGCAAACTTAGAAGGGGCTGGAAAGTGTGGGATCCAGTAGTAGAGATATTCAATTTAAGGCTACCCAGTTGGAACAGGAATACTTATCTAAGGGTGGGAGATGCACCCTTATTAAGAGCATTTTCTCCAATCACCCTATTTACTTTCTGTCTTGCATCCATATCCCCAATTCTATGGCTAATATCCGAGAGAGGAAAATGAGGACCTTCCTTTGGAAAGGAACTGAAAAGGTATCTACTTTTGAACTAATCAATTGGAAGAGAGATTGTTCTTATCAAGAAGGGGGCCGGCCAGCAGAGATCTTAAGAGTGTTAATAAGGCTTTGATGGGCAAGTGGCTATGGTGTTTTTCCCCAGAAGATGCTCAGTCTTGGTTTTCTTCTCGCACTAGGAGTAGACAATTTCTTATATTTGGAGCTACTTCTGCAGGGAGTGGGATTCTTCTCAAAGCACAACAGATTTAGGGTTTGGAACAGTTCTCGGGTGAGATTTTGGTTAGACTTTGTCTGGGGAAGGCTCTCTTGCCAAACCTTATCCCCACCTTTTCAACCTTGCAGTTGATGATAACACTTCGGTTAGCAATTATTTAGATCTTGGAAGGGGAAATGTTGTTTGAAATCTTGTTTTCAAAGGAGCCTTTAATGACCGAGAGATTGTTTAGTTGGATGCCTTGTTCAACTGCCTCCATTTGCATAGATTGGATTCAGGAGTCGTGGATTCTGTGGTTTGGACTAGAGCTTCTACTAGAGACTTCTGTCAAGTCTTATTCCAGAGCCTTCAGTAAGCAGGCCACTGAACATCTTCATTTTACTTCATTGTGTTTTTCCCAGAAATTATGGGATGTTGTGTTGAGTGGTATCAAGATCTCCTGGGTGATCGCTAGGGACAATGAGTTCCTTTAGGTGTTGGAAGTTTGCTGGCTTTTCCATTTTGCACTTAGCTTTTTGGGATGTTATCCCATCGGCCCTTTTTGGTCTATATGCAGGGGAAAAAAATTGAAGAAACTTTTAGGGGATGGAAAATTCTTCTTGTAAAGTACTTCTGTTTAGAGGATTCTTCTAGAGCGGCAAGAGTGCCTCTTTACCGGTTTTTGACTCTTTTTTTTTAATAAGAAACAGAAATACTTTTATATATAAAAAGAGAAAGAGAGAATGTACAAAGTAGGTTCGGAGGAAAAGAATTCCTAACCGAACACCAAAAGCCTAAAGAATGAAGAAACTTTACCGGTTTTGACTCTGAAAAGTCTTGGTTGGAGCCATTGCTCTCTCTGGCAGTAGAATTTGGTTCCTAGGGCCGTATTCACCCTTTCTTTGGGGGGTTTTGTTGATAATACAATCTTACTTTACGGAATAAAAAAACTTAGAAAGTACCTGAAATCTATGAAGACGAGGGCTTGCTCCTACTTCTGGAGAAGAAAACAAAACTCCATACTCCTGTTAAAAAGATGAGACATGAAAATTAGTAATCAAGTCTTGAGCATGCAATTGACAGCACATAAAGCTTAGAGTTGGCACACAAATTGGAATATACTCGAATATTGAACTACCATTTCATAAAGCCTTTTCAATCTCTTCGGTAAACTCACTCCAATATTGAGCTTGTTAGGAAAACCATGAGGAGTTAACCAAAATCATGGAAAAGTAAGGTAACTACTACTCAAGAAGCTAAATATGGGGTTTTTGGGTATCTCTTCCAGAAAACCAGAAAACTAGTATCTCCACAAGATATGGGTTTCTGGGTTGGCAACGGTGTGGGAAGCCAACCAAATGATTGATAAGTAAAAAGAACGGGGGTTTCATATGGCTAATAGGGGCCATCCGTGTAATTCTAACGAGGAGGACAATAACCACTTGTTTATGCATTGCCCTTCTCGTACAAGTGTAGGACAGCAGTGCTAGTAACATCAAGGAACTTATTTGTTCTTGGGGTTCAGCGGGTAGGGGGACAGTGGAGAAAAAGATATGGAGGATAATCCCCTTTGTGTCTCCTCTGAACAATTTGGACATAAAGGAATTCAAGGGCTTTTGATGGCTCTTCTAATACTTGATCTCTTTCCCCTTAGATTTTGTATAGCCTTTTGGCTGTTCTCTCTTAAAACAATACATTACTTGTAAAGAAAAGGAAGCTAAATATCTAAACTCTATTAACTTAAATACCCCGTGGTCATTGCAAACTCATGCGTTGAGATTCATGGATAATGAGGAAGCTTCTAGAAGAAAAAGCATAGCCCTCAAGTCAAAATCCATTG
This sequence comes from Datisca glomerata, assembly GCA_003255025.1. Lineage (NCBI taxonomy): Eukaryota > Viridiplantae > Streptophyta > Magnoliopsida > Cucurbitales > Datiscaceae > Datisca > Datisca glomerata. The sequence continues at coordinate 766,540 of QANY01002976.1, forward strand.
AAGACTCCAAAAGTGATGAAGAAGGTGACGATGAGGATTTTTTATAGGAAACAGAAAAGTTATATTAATAATAACAAGAGTACAATAAAGGGATTTGGAGGATGAGTAATCCACTAAAAACTGAAAACTGAACAGAGCAAAAACAAAGCAAATAACACTGAATTTTAGAATTACACAGAATTACAACCTAACAAATTCCAATTGTCAGAAAAAAAGAAGACCAAGGGGTATCCTTAAAAAATTTCGCCTTTGATGACCAAGAAGAAGCCAATAAAATAACTTTCTTCCATAAAACTGACTCATCAGCAAACGCGTCTTCAAAATTCTTCAATTTCTCTCAAGCCAAAGAACCCAAAAGACGGCAAAGACCGCATGATACCACAAAACTGAAGATGACGATGAGGATGAAGCTCAATTTACTAGTGTAGACCTTGTATTTCTACTTTTCCCGATTCGGATTTTGTACTTTTCAGTTTTCACTTCATTTCAGTAGCCCTTTCGCCAAGTTCTTGTTAGCTTTACTAAACAACTAGCAGAAGCGGCAAATATCTGTCCACTCATCACCAACATATCTCATTTTTACCCAATTAACAGTACTGTGTCAATTTGAACAGCTATATAATCAATTTGGACACGTATAGAGCTTCTAACATTATACGTGTTGTGCAAAAAAAATTCCACTTGACAAAAACGAAGGAAAGAACTACCTTGAAACAAAATGAAAAGTTTATTTTAGAAAATTGAAATTGAAATTGAAGAAGAAGAAGAAGACCAATATCACAAACTTTATTTCATGTTTAGACACAAGTTTTGTAGTTACTAGAGAGAATATAGGTGTTTATTGAGTGTCTAACGTCGGAACTTTATTGTAAAAGTGGCATTTGTGCTTTCTAGTTGCCTATGATGATAGAAAACGTAATTGCATATATACTTGAATGTGTATGTGATTGTACATGTGTGAGAGAGAGAGAGAGAGGTATAACTAAACAAGGATAAAATTGTCATTACCTTAAGTTTATGTAAATAAGCCTCAAGTTCAGTTCCAAATTCTTTCTTTGAGCTATTTTCTGAAGAAAAAAGTTGCTCTTCACCAGAGCCTTCACCAACCAAAGCTTGCTGTTTGAATACATGAGAATATCATACTAATAAACAAATAAAAAATAAATAACAAAAATCAACCTCACAGGTGAAAGGAAGAGAAAAATCAGAAATTTTGACTTTTTGACATGGTTTGCTTAAGACTTATTGAATAGTTCTAGTTCACAAGGAAATCAATTTCATGGTTAGAAGATTTATCTTCTTAGTTTGAAGTGCAGTTGGAAGGAATGCAGAATCATAATAAAAGAATTGACACGGGTAACCTGGGAAAAGGTAAGCTATTTTCTACTTGGAAATTTGCCTTGATTTAGAACTTGGTAAATTTTGAATGGTAAAGCAGAGAATCTTCGAGATTTGGCTTTCCCCTTGCTTATTTAGCCTGAGATAAAAGGTCAGTGCCTAGAAATAGAATGATATGGAGATGCAAATCATTTAGTGACGCATTCCACATCTAGGTCAATATGGACAAGTTGTAGGCTTATTCTCAATCCAGTACTGATCCGTATGTCAGTTAGAGAACTTGTGTTCGGTCGGCAGAGTGCTTATTGTCTTTAGTTGATGGGGAAAAAAGAAAACAATTGGTTTCTATATGTTTTTTTGGGGACTATTAAATGAAAGAAAACTAAAAGTAGAGTTTCCAGTGTTCTGTAACACTGATTGATGAAGTGAAGGGTATTTTTGGGAGTAGACTTTTCAAGAAAGTAAAGTTTATTCACATGAGCAGCAATATGTTTTTTTAGTGAGGATGTAGGCGATCCTAGTTTTATGGCCCTCTAATCTTTTTATTGAATAATACAGAAACTTCATATTACCCTAATGTGGTGACTATTTTGTGACTAAGAGTTCCTTCACAGGAAAATGTACCATTTGATGGCTTCTTATTTCATGGCGGGAACTACGATTCACATGGAAAATCCACCACATAACAGGCCCTAAGCTAGAGATGCTCGACGATGTTAAGACAACAAGAACCAAATGGCCATGCATGACATACTGCAGAAAAAGTATCAATGTCATGTAGGCATTGGAGCACAATTAAAAATTGCACAATATGGTATAGACATACCAGCAAGAGCTTCTATATTACCCTAATGTGGTGACTATATGGTCATGCTATAGACATACCAGCAAGAGCTTCTTATGTTGTTTACGTTGAGGAAGTATTCCAAGAGCATCCAGCATTGACTCATCCAGCTCTATAGAAGTATCCAGACAAAAATGGGATTGAGTTAGGAAGATAAGCTGAATTTTAGTACTTAGTAGTGTAATCCAGAGGGAAAAGGAATAGAATATAGGCTGTATAACCTTTTGTCTGCAACAGTGTAGCTAGCACACTTAGAGAACCCAAAACTTGCATATCATCTCCACTTGTAATATAAGAAAGCATAACTTCCCTACAGAAAGACTCACATGCCATGAGGGGAAGTTCAAAGAAGAAACAGTTATTAACTACACCAGCTATGAAGCAAATTTAAGCTAGCAAATTAGTAACAGTTTCTGCTTTTAAGAAGTAACATAAAAGAGGTCGTATTACGGAAAGCTAAGTTGGAGACTACAACTCTCATAGCTAACCAACACAAACAAATCACTTTCTTAGTAAGCTAGAAGACAGATTTAATAGGGGGTAGGGGATAAAATTGAAACTTCAGAATAGACCATATCCTGATAAAATGTTAGCATCTCGCAGCCTACATCCCAAAAAAAAAAGAAACAAATTTCACTCCTCTTCAATCATTCTCCTGCATATCTAATTATTTGTGGACCCTCATGGATAAACCATCTCATATTATAATTTCCCTCTTCTTACGTATTCTGTTACTCGAGCTTTATTTCATTTAAATAAAAATTTATTAATAATAGTTCTTTTATACGTTCATTTAACAATAAAGATAGGGTTCAGAATTGGTCAATGGTGAACAGTAACAAGTTACCTCAAAGTCAAACATGATCCTCTACAATTGTTCTCTGCAGTTCCATCTCTTGGTGCTCTGACTCTCAAGGCCTCAGGATCCACCCCTGTAAGGTTATCGCTTATCGGAGCTTGGCTATCAGAACCATAAATAGGCTTGTAGCCATTAGGTTTAGCTTCAGATTCTGAGAAGGCCTCCAGTGGACAAAAAAAAGCAGCAGCAATTGTATTTGCCAAGTCTTTTATTTTAACTATACGTAAGATGCAGCAAAGCAAATACAGACAAGTGACGGGTCCGATTTCTATTTCCTGAATTTTCAAGTTAAAAACGCTAGTGAGAACAACATAGTATCAATAAACAATTAAAAAGATAAGCAAATGAAGAAACTGCCATACATTGACAGCCTCTATTCTCAAAGAAGGAAGAAGTAAGGGAAATATCAAATGCAGCAACATGTTGTCTGTTATTGATCTTCCCACACCAGAAATCCCCGCAGAAATAACATCACTAAAATAGTAGAGATTGTCTTCAATTTCATCTACAGCAGTAAGAATCGTAGAGGTTGAGACTGGACCAGGATTTCTGTCTCAGTAACCAAAGAATGCATCTTTAAGAAAGGCATATTCTACACAATCATAATAAAAGAAAATTTACTTTAATTCTTACTTCACAGCTTCTGAGACTATTTCATTCAAATTGATGCACTGTTTCCGGAAAAATGTAACCAAGCTTGAGAAGTAATTAACCAGGGAGGGACTGGTGACATATCTATTCACAGAATCATCTCCAACTGAAATTAGCATAGGTAAATCAAAAACCAAAATCTGTTGCTTTAAAATACATCAAGGGAAGAACGGGAAGAGACAGAACATATAACAATGAAAACTGACCATGATAGACATTTAGAGTCAGAGCACGAACCGCCGTGCGAACCATGTTCTCTTGATGAAAAGCAAATCGAATTGCCTCGACATATAGTGGAAATGAAACTACTTCATCCTGGACGCAGGCAGTGAAGTAAATAATATGCACTTACAAGCACACAACAAGAACAAACAAAATTCAAACAGCACATTGACCAATACGCATTTGCAGGTTGCATGTGCAAATTATGTCTCATATCTCTTTAAACAATCCTGTTTCAAATTGCCCTTATGCATATTACTCGGACAAAGTCAAGAATTATTTTTTTTGGATAAGAAACAATATATATTAATATAAGATAAGATAATTACAGAGTTCGGCGAATGAGCAATCCAACCGAAACCAAAAACCCCGCCGAAACAAAAATCAATCTTTACAAACCACTTACCAATCTACGGTAATAAAAAACAAGGGGATATTCTTAAACCACTTAGAATTAGAAGCCCACAGAGAAGACAAAAAAAGACTATTATCCCAAAGAGACACTAAATCCTCCGACGACTCCTCAAAGATTCTTCTATTCCTCTCCATCCACAAGCACAAAAGAACCACCATGACCCCAGTGTTCCAGAGAACCTTTTGCTTCCTAGGTAAATGCATCTGAAGCACCTCAAGTAAAGATGATGGATCGTCAACACACGTATGCATCTTTGATGGGGTCAAGCCTGAATTTGAGGCACTTCATACCCAAATCCTTAATTCCTCTCTTGTGCCATCCTTGCTTGAGACCTTTGCCATGGTTGATGGAGATGAGCGTCGACGTCTTATCTCGGTCCCGACTCCCATCCCTGCCGCTGCTAGTAATAATGATCAGATGGTCTTTGCTGCTCGTGGTTTCTCTGGTTCTCGTCCTCCACCTGGGAGGAAATTTTGCCATCATTGTGGGAACAATGGTCATATCAAGGATACTTGTTGGAAGTTTCATTCGGAGTTGCGCGCTCAGTTACAGAAGAAGATTAATATACACACTAGATCGGCAGTGGTAGCTAGTACTTCTGTTGTCCCCAGTAATTCGGATGAGTCATCTTTCCTCTCTCAAGTAGTAGCTTTACAGGCTCAGGTGTCTCGTCTTATGTCTCAGCAGACTCCTACTATTGCTACTGCTCCTGCCTCTGATCTTACTGCCTCCATTGCCTCAGGTACTCCCACTGCTCTCCATATTTGTACCGAGTCACCTACATGGATCTTGGATTCTAGGGCATATGATCATATGACTGGTGAGTTATCAGTTTTTTCTACGCCATTGGAACCTGTTAATGGTTCGGCACGGTTGGCTGATGGTTCTCGAACTGTTGTGAGCGGTAGAGGGACTGTACAGCTGTCTCCTGGAATTACTCTTACCTTTGTTTTTCATTTGTCAAAATTTGCTATGAACCTTTTATCTGTTAGTCGCCTAGCCAAAGCGCTAGATTGTGCTGTCATTTTCTTGGCAGCCCGCTGTTTTTTCTAGGACCGTCGTACGAAGGGGATTTTTGACAGGGGGTATGAGCGGGATGGAATATACTACTTTGACGATCCACCTCCTTCAACCACCAGATCCTATTATTTGTGTTGCCTCTTTAGTTATTTTTTATTTTTCTGTTTCCTTTTCTTTTAGAGACTTCATTTATGGAATGCTCGTTTGGGACATGTCAATTTTCAATATCTTTGTTCGTTATTTCCTTCGTTGATTAGTGCATGTAAACACTTTCAGTTTAAATGTGAAATTTGCGAGCTTTCGAAACATTGTCATAAGCCTTATATTTCTCGCATGAATCGATATGCTGCTGTGTTTGATTTAATTCACTCAGATGTTTGGGGTCCCTCTCCTGTTACTGCCATGTCTGGACACCAATATTATGTCACATTTATTGATGACCTTTCTAGATGTACATGGGTTTATTTACTTAAGAAAAAATCTGATGTCCCACATGTGCTTAAACAATTTCTTACTATGATTAAAACCCAGTATCAAATTGTTGTTCGATCAGTTCGTTCTGATAATGGGGGGGAGTATATTTCGAGTGATCTTGTCTCATCTTTCCAGTTCTTCAGCAGCTTACATGTCCATATACTCCTGAACAAAATGGGGTAGCAAAGCGCAAAAATCGCCACCTTATGGGCATTTCTCGATGCCTTCTGAAGGGAATGTCAGTTCCTCAAATATTTTGGGACATGTCTGTTCTCACCGCAACATATTTGATTAATAGAGTTCTCAGACGAATCTTGAGAAGGCAAGCTCCTTTAGGTATTCTTCACCCCTAAAAACCCATTTTCCCAGTTATTCCTCGTGTCTTTGGTTGTGTTTGCTTTGTTCAAAACAGGATTCCTACTCGAACAAAGTTAGACGACAGGTCTATCCGTTGCACATTTATGGGCTACTCATCTCAGCCCAAAGGGCATCGATGTTACGATCCCTCATCTAGACAGTTTATTTCCTCTTTGGATGTTACTTTTTAGGAGAATACCTCATTCTTTTCTGGTTCCATTGATATTAGGACCGGTCTCCCATCTCTAGAGGATCTTCCCCGTCCTATCCCTATTATTGACCCCCTTAATATTGATGCTCCCGTTATTTCTCCCACTTGTTTGCCACCTATTGCAGGTCCTCCTACCAAGGTGTATAGTCGCCGCTCTCATCTCCCTGTGCTAGACTCCTCTACGAACGAAGGTACTGATCCTCCTCCCTCTCGACGATATCCCTTGTGGGACCGTCGCCCCCAAATCGCCTCACTTTATCATATTCTACTGACCACCCTATTGAGAATCATATTTCGTATAGCGCTATGTCCAGTTTCTTTCAGGGGTTCCTCAGTCACCTTGATTCTACTGCAATTCCACAATCTGTTGGGGAAGCAATACGAGACCCACGATAGGCGGCCACCATGCAAGATGAGATGAAAGCCTTGCAAGACAATCATACTTGGGACTTTGTTGCTTTGCCTCAAGGGGAAAAAACGGTTGGATGCTGGTGGGTATTCAATCTGAAATATAATGCGGATGGAACTGTTAATCGGTACAAGGCACGTCTAGTCGCCAAGGGTTTTACTTAGATTCCTGAAAAGGATTTCAATGCAACTTTTGCTCCTGTCGTAAAGCTTACTACTGTTCATCTTATTATCTCTTTGGCTGTTTCTCACTCTTAGCTCTTGCATCATATGGATGTCTAGAATGCCTTCTTGAATGGTGATTTGGATGAGGTTATTTATATGGATCCGCCTTTGGGTTTTCGAGCTGAGGGGGAGTATTCAGGGAAAGTTAGTCTGCGAAAATCCTTGTATGGGTTGAAACAGTCTCTGCGGGCTTGGCTTGCTCGGTTTAGTGCAGTTGTGCTTGAGTTGGGGTTTCGTAGATGTCACTCTGACCATATTCGTTTTATCAGACGGAATTCATTAGGGCAATGTGTCATCCTCTCTGTGTATGTGGACGATATCATCTTGACTGGTGAGGACAATATCGGCATTACCAAGGTCAAGAAAGATCTTAGTTCAGCTTTTGATATCAAGGACCTGGGGGCGGAAGTATTTTTTAGGTATTGAGGTTGCTCGTTCCAAGGCAGGTATCTCTCTCTCCCATCTGCACCTATGGATCCGAATGTCAAACTTTCAGCTGAATCAGGTGAACTCTTAACGGATCCGAGTATGTATCAAAGATTGGTTGGAAGACTTATTTATCTGACCAACGCACATCCTGATTTAGCTTTCTGTTAGCCTTGTGAGCCAGTTTATGCATGTTCCTCGTACATCACATTTGGATGCAGTTTACCACATTTTGAGGTACTTGAAGTCTTCTTCGGGCCTCGATCTTTTTTATTCCTCCAAAAATACACCTGATGTGTCCTACTTTACTGATGCAGACTAAATCTGGTATTTGTACTTTTTATAGTAATCATCTTCTTTCCTAGAAAAGCAAGAAGCAGTATGTGGTTTCTCGGTCCTCTGCTGAGGCCGAATACAGGGCAATGGCTCAAGGGACATGTGAGATTCTTTGGCTCCATTCTATTCTAGGGGAACTCGGTTTCTTGCCCTATTTACCTTCCACATTATACTGTGACAATAAGTCGGCCTTAATGTTAGCATCAGATTTTGTTCTTCATGAACGAACCAAACATATCGACGTTGATATTCACTTCATTCGAGAGAAAGTTCGATCAGGATCTATTTCTACAAAGTTTGTCATTCATCTGAGCAAGCTACTGATGCCCTTACAAAGCCCGTCGGTCCTACTATTCTACAGTCAAGTCTTCGCAAGCTAGGCATGATGGATATCCATGCGCCAACTTGAGGGGGAGTTTTGGATAATATTGTTTGTCTTTACTTTACTTCTCTAGTATTTAAGGGTATTTTAGTATTTTTAGCTTTCTTGTTTATGTGTATAAATACCCCATGTACTCTCTCTTTCATTAATCTATTTGAGAATAACTCTTTAGTTTTCAAGTATATTTATCCTACAATTTTTTCCTTGCAATCCTTGTAAAACCAGGGTTCCTGTCCCAGCACAAAAAACAAATTAGCTAAAGTAGATATGATTTATGCACAAAAGAAGACCAATTTTGTTGCAATGCACAATGTTGAAATTAAATGACGACTTAATGGAACATAAAAATCACTAAATAGAAGGGGGCATCCATTGCATTAATTGCATATAACCAAAACAAACTAGAAATGAGCTAAGAAGACTTACATTTTGAGTTTTCACAAGAAGTGAGATAGTGTCCTTGTTGAGCTTTCCACTAATTGCTCTTTTAAAAGCCCACAAAACAAGGAAATGTATTACCATATTAGTAAATAAGTTCGTTCAGGATATAATAGTGGCTGGTGACAAATATCATGAGTACGACAAAATTATTAGTTCGTATCAGTAGAGTTGGGACAACAAACCTCAAGAAGGATATATAGTAAGACAAAAGTTCTTCATTGCGGAAGTCAAACGAATAAGTTATTAGGTGGCTCATATGTTCACTACTGAATATATAGTCTGCAAAGGTTTGGATAGAAGAACAATGAAAACCACAAGACAGAGAATAAAGCATTACTAACAAAGTTTTTGAAAGTCAATTTACATATAGCATGTTCATGTTTGAGATTTTGTATTATAATGCTCATCGTTTGTAGCAACTGAACCGAAATAGTGATGATCCTGCTAATTTTTAGTATTCGTACAAACTCTCCCATGAGTTGTTTCTCCATGAAAAACCTGCCAATAGTCACAACTAGTTAATTGCTTGACAACAAAAAGCATATGCCAAGGAACATTACGAAATAAGAGGTATCTCACTCAAAAAATGTTGAATCATGTTGGTCGCCATATGTGATCAACTCTGCTATCGAACGCAGCGCCTCAATAACAAAATCCTTCATGAAACATACAATTGAAAAATGCTTCTATCTATTCAAGAAAAATGAGGCAGATAGATTACTAGATCTTGAAAGACATCAATAGTAAGTATACCTTGTTACTCTCGTTAACAATATGAATCTTCAGAAGCTGATCTGTTAAGTACCTATGCCTCAAAAAAAGTATAAATTAGACAAAACCCAGATGAAAGTGAACTGGTCATTGAGGCACATATGATTAGTTTGCAACACATTCGTTAATTGACTATATGCAGTAACATTACCAAATTATAACAGAGGAACATGTTCAAGAAGATTGCCAAATGACCTAAAGCAGTTCTGCATGTTATGATGTGTCTGCTAACATGTCCAACGAGTAACCTAGAGTGTTGAGGCTTCCTAGTGTGTCCCTCATCATTTAACTAAGTCTACACAAAGGACTATAACCAACTTTAAGTGTGATGTTATAATGAGAGATGGAATTTAAACAAGACCATCCTTAAACCAAAAATGGATGCAACGGTATCTTGAGAGAACTAAAGTATCTTCTACTTTACGACTCTGCCCAGAGTTCAATCTGTTCATAAGAGAAACACCTTTACTTTCTAATGGTCCCTTTGCAACTTGTTTGTCTCCTTTGTTAATTCTACAACACAGCCCTAATTTCAACACCTTTAACTAGCTTTCCAGAATTCATTCTTCAACTCCATCTCGGCCTCACAAAACCTCGAAAATGCTTTAGAATGATCTCAAACATATTAACCTCTGCTTAGAGGAATGATATCTCGCATACCTAATAAAGACTCGTAATGCTTCAGAATCCCAATCTCCTTTATCAAGCCATTCAAGGTATGAACCTTGCCAAGTCTAAAGCAATGAACACACAAGCAAGCATAAGCATGATGTTCATGTGCTTAATACTCTTCCTATACTCGGCGCTTGGAAAATAAACTCCGAAAAACAAAACCGACCAATTAAAGAAGATACCCCTCATGTCAGATATCATCCACATAGATAGATTATGAATGTACAGTCAGAACAACTTATGGTTTATAACATTAGTGTTTTTTTAGTACAATACAATCTATTGATATAGTAACATTACATAACATGGGTGAGTTGTTTATCTCTCCTATGGGCACTGCACTACTTGTAAATAGTCCTAAAGCGAAAAATACATTATCAGTTCTTACTTAACCCAAATTGTGTGAAAATCTGTGCAGACAAAACTAAAGTAAAAAATACTTAAAAAAAAAAACAATCCTAATTTAAGTCAAACATAACAGAAATCGATGAGGAAAGCACTAATGGCATCGCAGAGTAGCACATGATAACACTAATGACGGCCTCATTTAAGTCAGGCATAACATCAATCGATGGGGAAAACCACAGAATACAAAAATTAAAGAAGATAAGAGTAAACCAAAAGTAAAAAACCTGAGTTCTTGTAAGGTAAATCGATCCTTCGATCTCCAGAAGGAAAACCACATGATTGAATAATCAGAACCCCCAATTCAGCGTCCCGTTGTTCATTCTGAACCCCAATTCGAAATCATACTAATAATGAAGATGGAAGAGTAGATTTAACCATATATATAAAGCTCAGTAACTGCCCGCCTTCAATTATGACTTTCAAGCAATTGCTGAGTAAGTTTCGATGTGAGCGTAGGGGTTTGATTTAGCAGAGAGAGAGAGAGAGAGAGAGAGAGAGAGGAAATCTTAATGAGGAATGACTACCAAAAAATCAAAGAATTGAAAGATAAGACAAAAACAATAAATAAAACTTGATTATGCAATTTGATTTTCAGTTATCTGTGGAAGGATACGACAGATTGAATGAGTTGGGAGAAGAAGGGTTTGACAGTGAACAAAAATTGATGCAAACTTGCCAGAAATGCAAGGGAAATGCTTTGCTGTAGCTGGAGCTGCCAAGCAAAGTGGGCGGAGTCGGGTTTTTTTACTTTGGGTCAGACTCTGCTGAACCGGCCACTCGTGCTTAATCATTGGTCTATGGACCGGATCCCTTTTTTAATCGATGAAACCAATATTTCTTTTATACATTATACGAATAAAATATAGAGAGCCGTAAAAATGGTCATTTTTCTAGTTCAAATTGTAAAAATGTTCAAAAAAAATTTTAATTCTAAAATTTGTCGAAACATGGTAAATAATGTATTTATCACGGTCATATTTCGGTCATTTTTACAAATAAAAAACTTTTTGACTGGTTTTACAACTCCACCCCTAAAACTTGTATTTTCCTACTATTTTTCCTAAAATGTAAATGAAAATTTATAGAAATATCACAACTATGAAAATTCCAAAGAACTAAATTAGTATTATTGAAATACATAGATAGCAACTGGAATAACAATAATATAAAAAAAAAAGTGGAGAAACTGAAAAGGACCATAAAGAAATTCAAATCGAGTCCAAACTAAACCGGAGTTCAAACTCAAATGATTCCACATGAAATAGTACTCTCTCTTCTTGGGGTTCTCAACATAAAACCATAAAAGTTTCACAATTTTTTTAAAATAGTTACATTCAATAACTTGTCGTACAAAAGGTTGCTACTGGTTGTTTCCTAAGATAAAACGGTTGGAGATAGCTAAAGAGCACCAAACTTCACCACTTAGTCGAACGAACTTATCTGAATTCTATCATCAGAGTAACGACTGAAGAACCAAGAATCGAACTAAAACTTGAATCAAAACTTAACTAGAGCTTCAGATCATAGGAATAACTAAATAACTAATTTCTAATCGCCAAAGAGCACAAGAAACTAAAAGAAAGAATAGAAGAAGCTTTATGCTTTTGGGTGTGGAAAATAAGGAAAATACCTCCTTTTATAACATTCTTGGGGAGAGCCACCATAAATGAAATTAGGAGATAGAGCCACTTTTTTATTGATTTTCTTAAATGGCTCAATATTTCTTTATTTGCATAAATAGTTGAATTTAACAAACTCCTATTTTTTCCTCTTTCTTCTCTCTCGTGATCTCTCCCACCTTCTTCTCTGTCTTTCTTCTATCTATGTCACGCGCCCCTCTTTGTCTTCTTCTTTTCTCTCATGCTCTCTGCATTCTTTACTGTCATGTGCGGAGAATCAATGCTTGAGTCTCAAAACAGTCATTAAAAAAAATTTAGATCTCGTTGATGAGGAAAAAAATGCAGAACCCATTTTTTGAAGGTCGTGGAGAGGAGTGGAGCTTCTGAACTTTAAAGGTCGTGATTCTAGGGTTGAAGAATTCAATAGTTTCTTGATTTGAAGGTTTGGTTTCTGAGTTTTGAGCAAGAGAGATGTGAAGAAGAAGGAGACGGGTTTGGGCGTGGGAAATGGTATGGTACTGGTATGATGTATGATTATCATAGATGGTATATGAAAATATACTAAATATGTACTATGATATATTGATGGTATATTAAAATATATTGTGGTATACAAATATACCATAGTATACCACAAATGGTATATAAAAATATACTACGGTATATTAAAATGTACTATGGTGTATAAATCTATAGTCTTTTTTATTTTTTATATATCGTAGTACACATGTACATAAAAAAATTATCAAAAAAGTTACAATTAAAAAAACAAGCATTATTGTAAATACAACTTTTTTTTGTCATTCTCTTACTTATTTTTAAAAATTGACTATCTTCCTAAATGAGCCAAAAATGTTTGGTCCATTTAGATAATACCAAAAATGTTTTTGGGTTAATACACCTCTAAAAAGCCCATCATATTCCATTACAGAATATTCTAGGTGCTTTTGGGCTTCTTTATAGAAACAAATTATCCAGAGTAAAAGGATGTCCATATAGAAGTGGGCTTTTTAGACCAGCATTCGTGTCTGCAGGATGTAAGGGCACACTTAAGTCACATGCTGGACCAGGTTTGGATTTGCACCCCTCCTTGCACGCCCGCCCGTGAGAAAGCCTCTATGCTTATCAAGTTATCAAGCTTGATCCAAGCATATCTATCTATACCACTTCCAAATTTACTCCATATTCAATGTGTGATTTCCATAATTTCCACTCATTTTTCATTTTCATTTAGCTCACTTTGGGTGAATTTATCATTCACCCAAAAGTCAATTTTAACAAATTAATATTCGAATTTGATGTATTCACGGAGGAAAACTCAAATCTCCAAAGATTTTACACTAATACATAATGGGTCAAATCTAAAAAATTGTTCAAAATTGATTTATGGAAATGGTGCTTAACACCCAATTTCCAACAGTGTTTTACGTACTCGATCAATCTAACAAAACTCGTGTGCGATATTTTAAAAAAATGCTACAAGAGTCATTATAATCGATAAATTTTGTTTAGTATTGGTTGAGGGACAGTTTAGTCTTTTCTTTAATTTTCTTAGCCGTTTGTTTCATTTTAGTTATATTTAAATTATTGTTTATTTTCTGGTTAGTGTAGTGAGAGTATTTTTTGTTTCTTCTCTATCACCTTCTTTCTTCTTTTTCCTTTGCTTCCTTCAAACACTGTTTCTTCTCCATTACTACTTCCCTCATCTTCTTCAATCTTTCTTGTTTTTCTTCATGGTATCAGAGACATAATAGACCCTCGTTGTCATCCATGGCTAACAATCTCGAAGGCCCTTCCGCTGAAATTTTAGATCTTGCCGAAACAAGAACTGGTTTTCAAATCTAGCCTCCAACCCACGAGCAAAACAGCACCAAAATCACACATTCTTCTTCCTCATCTCAAGATATTATCAATAACAGTTCCCAAATTTTATCACCAACACTCAGTTCAGAAAATCTCTCTCACTCACCTATTTTCTTGCATTCCAATCTCTACAATCTTATTTATGTTCGCCTCGATTCAACAAATTTTGTGCTCTAGAAGTACCAGATTTCAACTATACTCAAGGCACACATGGTTTACGGATACGTTGATGGTTCGATTCACTGTCCGCCAAGATTTATCAAGAATAGAGAAATTTCAGAGCTGGAACCTAAATTCGACCAATGGGTCACCCAAGATCAGGCAGTTTTAACCCTTATCAATGCCACCCTCTCCCAAATAGCTTTGTCATATGTCGTTGGTTGTAAGACTTCGAAAGAAGTCTGCGAATCGATTGAGAAACGATTCTCTTTTATTTCGTGGACCAACATTCTTCAGTTAAAGTCTGACATTCAATTAATTAGTAAGAAGCCAGGTGAAATGATTGATTCCTCCATTCAGCGAATTAAGAAGATAACAGATAAATTATCAGTTGTTTCTATACATATTGAAGATGAGGATATACTCTTCTACATAATCAATGGTCTTCCAGAGTACAACACATTACGGACCTTAATTCGAACACGAGCAGAGCCAGTCGATCTAGAAGAACTTCACATAATTCTCAAGTCCGAAGAACGTTTCTTGGAGTCAGAACACAAAGGGCCAGATTTGGTTTTCCAAAACACAGCACTTATGGCATCATTTTCAAACAACAGAGGAGGCTCAACAAGAAGGTGATTTAGAAATAATTCCAATTCGGGCAGGGGTAACAAGTTTAATTTTCATAGAGGAAATTTTAATTTTAGCAGAGGTGGTAGGAATCAAAACTGGAACACTGACCCAAACCCCTTTGTTCTTGGCCCTCCCCCCGCCCCGAATGCCTCCTTTCCTAAACGAAATGTTAATTTTCAATCTGAAGCTTCTTTTCATACCCAGTCACATAAAATCGACATCAAATTTACGATAAAATGGGTCATAGTGCTGTTGATTGTTATCACCGCTTAAATTTCTCTTATCAAGGCAAGACACTTCCTCCTAGTCTCTCTTTCATGACTGTTTCTATTCTCAATTCTTCCCACAGTGACCAGCAGGTTTGGCTCACAGATTCTGGTTGTAACACCCATTTTCCTGCTTTGGGTGATCTTTATACACCTATTAAGTATTTAGGAGATGAATATGTTTCTATAGGCAATGGACATGCTCTTTCCATCACGCACACATGTTCTTCTACTCTTATTACACCTAATATGTCATTTAATCTTTCTAAGGGTTCTTTGTGTTCCAAATATCTCATCAAATCTTTTATCTATATATTAATTTTGTCTTCATAACAATTGTTTGTTTATTTTTATGCTCTTTTTTTCTATATCCATAACAAAATAACAGGGGCCATTCTGCATGAAGGACCAAGCATTAATGGCCTCTTCCCTATTCTTTCTTGCTTGCCTCTCTCTCCTATTACATACTATGGATCAAAGTCTCCTAATCTACTTTGGCACTCTCGTCTAGGACACCCCATACACACTATTGTTAGGAAAATCTTGCATACTGCTCAAATCCCTTGTAATCTGTCTAACAATGATCTTTGTGTTTGCATTAGTTGTATAACAAATAAAATGACTCAAAATCCATTTTTTGTCTCTACTTTTATTTCTCAATATCCTTTTAATCTTATTTACAGTGATGTGTGGAGTCTCTCCCCCACAATATCCATTATCGGCACAGGTATTATGTTGTTTTCATAGATGATTTCTCTCGGTATTCTTGGATCGTTCATATTAATCAAGGTCTGATGTTCTAATTGTTTTCAAACGTTTTAAGCCTTTAGTTGAAAATATTTATCTAAGAAGATCAAAACTTTAAGAACTGATAGCATTGGAGAATAGACAAGTCTTTCTCTTCAATCTTTCTTGAATGATCATGGCATTACTTATCAATGATCTTGTGCTTATATCCCTCACCAAAATGGAGTTCATGAGCGGAAATATCGCCATCTTGTTGAAACTAGCTTTACTTTGCTTCATCATTCATCTCTTCCTTCTAATTTTTGTAATTTTGCTTTTATCACTACTACTTGTTTGATAAATAGAATACTTATTTATATGACTAATAATGTATCCCCTTTTGAAATCCTTGTTTGACAAATTACCAGACTATAAATTCTTAAAGATATTTTGTTGTGCATGTTACCCTAATTTAAGACCATACATGTAGCATAAATTCTAACCAAAGTCTATTTGATGCGTCTTTTTAGGTTATGCCTTAGAGCAAAGGGGATACATATGTTATGACAAGGACAATAACAAATTTTATAGATCAAGAAGTGTCTTATATGATGAATCAATGTTTCTGTATACTTGAAGCGAGAATGGTAATGATGTCACTCTTCCTTCCTCTAACATTGGTACTTCTACTTCAAGGTATGATTCATCGTTCCCCTTTCTTCATTCATTATCTCCTGGTAAATCTGATTTTTCCTCTACTTTTCCTACTGATAAAAACTCTAAATCGCATACTGTTATACCTTCTAAGTTAACGAATAATGAGCATATTGTTTCTTCTAATATTCCTTCTGTTTTGCCTACTATTTTGCCTTACTAATCTGGAAACTCTGGACTTGATACTTCATTTATTGTTAACGTTATTTCTGATGTTGTTTTGCCTACGGTTGCTGCTCGTGATGATTTTTCTGTAGGCCATTTTGATTCTGTTTTGAACGTTAATGACTCTATTGTTGTTTGGGTGATAATGCTATTATTTTGAATGATTTCGCTGCTGTTTTGGGTCCTAATGATAATGTTTTATCTTGCAGTGATATGCCTAAAAGTTTATCTAACACTGATTTGCCTATTAGTTCTTTACCCACTCTTTCTAACACTGTTAGACAGTCCACACACCCCATGCAGACAAGTTCAAAATCTGGTATTTCAGAGAACAAATCCTTTCCTGCTTCTAGTTTATCTATGACGTCATTTAAACTTGAACTCATGTCTTTCAGTGCTGCCAGTAAGTGTCCAGAGTGGATTCAAGCTATGAAAAATGATATGCTTTCATGTCTCAAAATATTGTAGGATGTAAAAGGGTTTATAAACTAAAGTATAAACCTGATGGTATTATTGCTAGTTACAAAGCCAGGCCTATTGCTAAAGGCTTTCACGAACAGGCTCGCTAGATTACACTGAAACATTTAGTCCCGTTATTAAGAAGCCTACTTTGTTAATTTTGCTTTCTCTTGTTGTCACTTATAATTCGCCTTTAAGGCAATAGATGTCAAAAATGCTTTCTTGCATGGTTCTTTATCTAAAGAGCTTTATATGACTCAACCTCAGGGTTTTATTGATAAAGATCACCATAATCATGTCTGTAGGTTAAACAAAACCATTTATGGTTTAAAACAAGCTCTTAGAGTCTGATTTGAGAAGTTAACTACACATCTTATGTCTATTGGTTTTGTTGCATTATATGCTGACACATCTATTTTCATACATTTTTCATCCACTTCTCTTACATATATTTTGTTATATGCGGATGATATTACCATTAGTGGTACCTTTTTCTACTTTCATTAACCAAACTATACATAACTTTGAGATGACTGATTTAGGTAATCTCAAGTACTTTTTAGGTCTTGAGATACATAGAACCTCCTTTGGTATTTTGTCAATCAACTAAAATATGCTAAAGATCTTATTTTAAAGGCTGATATGATGAATGCTAAAACTAGTATGTCTCTTAATTCATCTAAATCTCCTTTGTATAGTCATAATGGTAGTCCTTTGTCTGATGTCACTCTTTACAGGAGTTTAGTTGGTTCTCTGCAGTATTTGACTTCTACTAGGCCTGATATTAGTTTTGCTGTTAATAAAGTTTATAAATTCATACATTCTTCTACTACTTCTCACTTTGCAGCTGTTAAACGTATTTTAAGATATGTTCTTGGCACTATAGATCATGGTATAGTTTTTAAACCAGGATCATTTTCTTTATAGGCATTCTGTGATGCTAATTGGGCTAGCGATACTTCAGATAAAAGATCAGCTTCAGGTTATGTGATCTTTCTTAGAGCTAATTTTGTTTCCTAAAGTGCTAAAAAGCAGGCCACGGTTGTTCTTTCACCGACAAAAGTTATGCATAAAGCGTTGGCCAACACAACGGCTGAATTAAGCTGGTTGAAACAATTCTTTGTGACTTTCATGTCTTTTTACCTCACGCACATATCCTATATTGTGACAATACTTCTGCCATCTCTTTTGCCTCAAATCCGGTTCTTCATGCTCGTACTAAACATGTGGAGATCGACTATCATTGTTGTGCGTGAGAAGGGTCTTGCTGTGTAATATGTATCTTCTTCTCATCACTTGGCAGATTTATTTACGAAACCTCTTCCTACTCCTCAATTTAGTTTCCTTAGGAACAAACTTATCCACAAACTGTGGATTAGTTTGTGGGGGGTGTTAAAGGCTTAGTTTTCTTAGCCGTTTGTCTCCTTTTAGTTATATTTAAACTATTGTTTGTTTTTTGGTTAGTGTAATGAGAATATTTTTGGTTTCTTCCCTATCATCTTCTTTCTTCTTTTTCCCTTGCTTCCTTCGAACACTACTTCATCTCCATTACTACTTCCCTTTTCTTCTTCAATTTTTCCTATGTTTCTTCAAGTTTAACATCAAATCACATGGTCTAATGAATTGTTTATCCCCAAAAAGCTTCATAACGACCAAGAGATAACAAACTATCCAAGAGACTACAACATGTTAGACTATAGCATGTTAGTACTAGGAAATTTAAACTAGCATTTTGCGAACAACTAGCATTTCGTTTGTGACAACATCAAACTACATTTCATCTGAGATGATGTTAACCTAAAGAATGGGTCAATCTTAACATCAACCACGGTAGCCTCAGAGCCATCAGTGAGTAAATTATTTTGAGTATCAACTTTAGACCATAACATCATCAATTGAGGTCAGCAGTTCAACGTTGGTCCAAAAAAAGACATTAAATTATGGGTTGTCTGAAATGAAGTTAAACTATAGGTCGTCCGCGACGACGTTAAACTAAAAATTAGTATGTGATAACATTATATTAGTGAGTCATAGAAGGAGACTCGGATCAAAGATAACATATTCAGAGACACTCCAAAGCATCGACATTAGGTCAGAGTATTAGTTAGGTTCGATAGCAGTTAAAGATAATCATTAGTTCATAATAGCAATAGTCCGTAAAGACATTGAACTACAGGCCATTTGTGGATTCAACAAGCTTTGCTTCCCCAATGTTTGGCATGTGGGATCCTTTCAGGGGAAAACAAAAATGAAGAGAGTGATTTTTGTGGATATTTTATATTAGTGTTAGGATAATTTTTGGTATTATCTATGGTCTATTATATGCGTAAAATGGTTAATATATCTTTACAATTTTACATTTATTCTAATTTTAGATATTAATAAAATAGTAATTTAATTATACTAGTATTTAAGACACAATTTTTTATAGATTTCTCAACATTTTAATTAACTTTACGAGTCATTTTTCTTTGTTAAAGAGTAAGTATATTTCTGAAGGCTAGAAGAAAATGTTTTCTCATATATTTCAATAGAATAAATACTAATTGTATATATACTAAAAGAAATCTGACTAATCTAGGAAACTAACTAATATAGAAAATTTAACAAATAAGGAAAGATTACGTAATTACAATAAGTAATTTCCTAAAGAGAAATACAATTAATCTAGACACTTTTAAACATTCCACATTAAGTATGTTGAAAGATACTTTCTAATATCAACTTGCCCATAATATTCTTGAAGATAGAACTTGTAACTTCTTTCGTAGAGATGTCTGTAAGTTATCGCCCGGTTGTGACAAAATGAGTGCATAACACTATCAATTTTTTCCTTGATGAAGTGCCTATCAATCTCCACATGTTTTATTTTGTCATGTTGATCACACAACATAGTCTCGCATGTTCTTCATTTGTCACTTTTAACTATTTTAGAATGATTTTAAACCATAAGAGTTCACATATCCCATGTGACATAGCTCGAAACTCCGCTTCTACACTTGATCTTTCAACCACATGTTGTTCTTACTCCTCTATGTGACTAGATTTCCTCCCACATAGGTGCAATATCATGTAGTTGTCCTCTGATCAGTGACTGATCCTGCCCAATCTGCATATGTGTACGATTCAATTCTCAAATGGTTATTTTTTTAGAATAATAATCCACTTCTGAAGTTGTTTTCAAAGATATTAGAATCCTATCACCACGTCCATGTGACCTTCAATTGGAGAATGCATATACTGATTTACTATTCTCATTACGTAGCTGATATCAGGTATGGTATAAGAGATAAATTAGGTGTTCTACCAATCTCCAGTATCTTCCTTTATCAATAATGATTCCTTCAACATTAGTACCAATTTTATGATTTGGTTCAGTCGGGATATTATTGGCTTATGACATAGCATACCAGTCTCCTTTAACAAATCTAGAGTATATTTCATTTGGGATACAAAGATCCTCTTTTCTAATATCGTAACTTCAATACTGAGAAAATAACTTAAGGATCCTAAATCCTTAATTTCAAACTCCTTGGCCAATAGATTTTTCAAATTCTTCATTTCTGACGTATCATTCCCTGTAACAATAATGTCATCTACATAGACGATAATAGCAGTTACATTATAATGAGGGGAATGCTTAGTAAATAGAGTTTGATGTCTCTGACTTTGGGAGTATCTGAACTTGAGCAAAGACTTTGTGAACCTTTCAAACCAAGCTCTTGGGGACTATTTCAAACCATACAATGAATTCTTAAGTTTACAAACTTTTGTGATATTTGAGCCCTTTTCAAAACCAAGAGGTTAATCCATGTAGACCATTTCTTCCATATTACCATGTAAGAATGCATTTTTAACATCAAACTATTGTAAATGCCAATCAAAATTAGCAACAAGAGTCAATAGTGCCCAAATTGTATTCATTTTTTCCACCATTACAAATGTCTCTTAGTAATCAATTTCATACGCCTGAGTGTACCCTTTAGCAACAAGCTAAGTCTAGCCTTGTACCTCCCAATCGACCCATCAACTTTGTATTTAGCTGTAAAGACTCATTTGCATCCACTATCCACTTTCCTTTAGGAAGATCAACAACATCTCATGTATCATTTTTGCGCAAGGCTTGCATCTCTTAAAGGATAGCCTTCTTCCACATAGGATCTCCTAGAGGCTCTTGTACAATGTTTGGAATTCTTTCTTTTAAAAGTTGGGCAATGAAGGTCATGTAACTACCATTAAGACTTTGCAAATATGTGAAGTTGGAAATAGGATGTTTAATGTAAGTTCAAGTATATTTCCTAATAGCAATTGGAATATCAATCAGAACTAAGAGAAGTTAAGTCAAGGTTAAGAGTACCTTCTTCAAGTTCAGATGATTGACCTTGAGAGAGATATGATCTTCCAATCTGTCATTTTTCCTCCGAGAATAAGTAAGAAGTTCATCACCAATTTGTTAAGTACTCCCAGATTCTTCTTTAGATATCTGTTCAACATCATCGTTAGAACCAGCAACTTATTCAAAGATCGATTGAGAATGAGGAAGAGAAACGGGTAATGGAATAGACTATTACTGATCTTTTTAGCTAGTTTTCTCCCCTTGAATATTATCTTCAAAGTAGGTTTAGTTCTAAAAGAAATTCACATCCATGGTGATAAACATTTTCTTAGTGGGAGGATGATAAAATTTATACCATTTTTGAGTTTGAGAATAACCTAAGATTATGTGTAATGATGTTTAGAGTATTCATAGAAGTAGCAAAGTCAAGAAGTTTCGTTGGCAATCTATTAATGAGATGCACAACAGTTAAAACCTTCTCTCCCGAATAGTGTGTAGGGACATTTTTTTAACATAATTGCTCTAACAACCTAAAGAAAGTGTCTATCTTTTTCTTTCAGCTATACCATTTTGTTGGAGAGTATCTATTGAAGGTTATGCCTTCAAAGCATGCGTATTGACATTTAATATGAAATTTAATGAAATTACATTTTTCTTATAATTTTTCTTTTAAATTATTATTGAATAATTTATATAAATATTTAAAAATACTATATTCATTACTAAGACTATATCTTGTATTAGTACGAGAGAATTAAGATCATAAATAATGAATAAAAATGTCAGCAATTTATTAACGTATGGAATCTTTAATGAATGGTTGCTAGTACAGTTCACTAAGCATTATGAATGCATGTGATCTAGATCTGGATCATTGATGTGGATATACATCTTAGTGAATGTAATTTATATAATAAGATTATATGGCAGAAACGATGTGAATTAATATATTTATTAACGTACTGTTTTATCATAAGAATTTAATACACATCAATCTGATGATCATATGTAGATCAATTAAAATCGTGAGTAATCATGAATACTTATACATGTCTACGGGATCTTTTGATTCACTCGTTAAGATTTCTTTGTAAAACAAGTTAGTGATTTTTGTTTTAAAGATTCTAAGATATGGATGGTTGGGAACATGATCTTATAAGATTTGAAATCCAAGTTTTCCTAACTGATCGTATATTGGTTTCCTTAAGTGTTAATTCTGGAACTGAATGGTTATTGAACTCAAATTTATAATACGATTATAAATTAGCCATTCACTAGTGAATTAATGGCACTTAAGGATCAAGAGGTAATTAGAAGAGTAAAATGGTAATTATGACCAACTCTAATTTACGAACCGATAATTGGAGGACAAAATTACGTGAAATGATTATATCAATAGACTACACGAGAATACTCTATATGTATATTCTATAATCTTTAAGAGTGCAATTTCATTAAAGAATTTAATTAATAATAGAATTAATAGATAAGATTATTTAATTAAAGAATTTAATTAATAATCTAGATTATTGGAACATAGGATTATAGCTCAATGGTTCTCAAGTCACCTCTGTACTATGCAGTTTAGGGTGTAAATATTTTAGTACATGAGAAAATGACTGATTTGCAAAAATAAATTTATTCTAGGGTAAGTACGTAATTATGAGATAATTATGTGTGATTAATTAATTAAAAAAATTTATATAAATTTCAAAAATTATATATATATATAAATAGTTATATCAACTACTTTTTTAATTATCGATAAATGAGACAAAATATCTCATTTAAGAAATTAGATAATTATAAATTATTATTAGTTAATAATTTGAATCAACTAAATATTTTATTTGTGAGCTAACATATAAGTTGGTTGATAGGAAAAATCAGATATGTTAATTTTGAATTAACAGATATCTAGATATTTATCTTATTAAAATAAATATGTAATTCACAGTAATTGTCATGTATCAATCATTGATTGAGTGAGATTGACATGAAATAATGTAGTGCCACATGACACTATAGTAATGGGGTGTAATACTGTACTGGCGTGAGGCACTGTGATAGCTCACGGCAACTGCAGTGTCGTGTGGCACTGCAGTTGTGAACAGATTGCAGTGGGTCTCACTGCAATTATAATTTTGAAATTAAATATTATTTTCAGTTTATCCCTAAAAATTCAATATGTCATTATCTATAAAAATATATAGATATTATTCTACTGGATTTAGTGTTGATAGAGAGTTGAGAGCACAAATTGCTATCGGGGTGAATTTTCTCTGTGATTAAAAACTTAATCAAAAAGCTTTGTGAGAATAATCATCTTATTCTCTCAGAGGATTGTCTCACTAAATCAATCATTCTCAGTATATCTCTATATCTCATGTGTTGAGTATATCTAGAGACGTAAATGTGTCTATGAATTATTCTACGTGCCCACACACGTCCTAGTGCGCTCGAGTATTGTTTTGAAAGATCTTGTTGTGAATCTCGAAGTTTGTTATTCGTGGGAATGCAAGATCGTTGGTTTGCGAGAATGCTTGATATAGACTACAAGAGGTATATGATTCATATCCACGTATGTCTTAGATTTAATATATAAATATATAATGGATCCTGATTGAAAATAATTTTTCAATAAAAAATTTTATTTTAGAAACCTTTGCGTCGCGCTTGTTTTTCGTTTTACCGAAAAACATATGATTCAACCGCCTAGAAAATAAGAGCAAGTGTTTCATTGAAATACTCCCCCCATTGTCAGATCTTAAGATTTGAACTCTAGCATCGAATTGCGTTTGTAACATGGTGTGAAATCGTTGAAATGTAGAAGCCACCTCATATTTATCCTTAAGAAGGTAAACATATGTAACCCTATTGTATGAAAGTGGCAAATCATCAAAAACCGTACATCGATGGAACTCTAGAGGGGGCCAAAAATCGCTATGAATAAGAGAGAAAGTGACAACAGTTCTTTTATTACTCAAAAGAAAAGAAGTACGATGACTTTTAGCAAGTTCCCATGTCTCACACTTGAACTTAGAAAAAGATAAATTAGAAAACATCTTAGGATACAAAAAACTCAAAGATACAAAGCTAAGATAATCATGCCTAAGGTGATACAACTAGATGTGACTCTCTTTAGTTTTTTCCTTGTCAGTGTAAATGGCTTTTGCACATACTCCATTCACATCCAGGTAGTATAATCCATCTCTCTCTTCAGCAATGCCAATCGTCTTCCCTGTCAAAAGGTCCTGTAACACATAACAATTAGGAAAGAAAGTTATGGAACAATGCAGAGCTTTAGTAATCTTACTGATAGATAAAAGATTACAAGAAATCTTTGACACATGTAGGACAGAAGAAAGAGTTAAAAAATGAGTAATAGAAATATGGCGAATACCACTAATGGGAGTAAAAGAGCCATTAACGACTTTTACTTTCGTATCCACACAAGGTGAATAATTTTCAAAGTGAGAAGATTCTTAGTCGTGTGGTCTGTGGCCCCTGAATCAATGATCTAAGGTACAAAAACATTTTTTGATACATTAAGGCTAAATGCGTGTCACATGACTATGTAAAGGCACAAGTAGCTGATAAAACAGGGGATAGATCTTCTGATGTTTTTCCAATCATCTTGTACAAGAGTTCTATTTGATCTTTTATGAATAGGACTCCCCCTGAGGTAGATGAAGCAAGAGTGGCAGTAGGTAAATTGGATGTTGCTTCTACAGTATAGCTTCTAAAAACCTTAAAACATTTTTGATTGGGTTTCTTCCCTTTGCTCCCAGATTATCCTTTGCTATGAGGTCCATTAATTCTCCAACATGTTTCCCTAGTATGATTTGTTCTCTTGTAAAAATCACATCATCTATTATTCTTTTCCTCCCCCTTCTTTTGCCATGTCCTATGTCAGCTAAGGCATAATTGAGCGTAGGGTTTTCTCGAGTTGGAGATCACGTCGTGACTGACCTTATGCTTTCTTCACTTCTTACCCAAGCATATACATCCCTAGGGGAAGGAAAATAAATCATTTCCAATTATTTGGGCTCTAACCTTATCTAAGTTATGGTTTAGACCAGCCAAGAACTTAAATATGCATTCCCTTCACATATCTTGTTTAGCTTCACAGTGTTCGCAGCAAATTCGATCTCAATGTGTTGATAATGATTTAATTCTTACCACAAACTCCTTAGCTCATTATAATAGTTTATCATAGATTTATCTCTCTGAGTGGTATCTTGGATTATATTTTTACAGATAAAATATTTGAGCAAGGTCACTAACATTAGAGTATGTTTAAATAACCACTTTCCATATCTCTTTTGTTGTGGAAAGAAAAAAGATATGTTTTTCCAATTTCTGATTACATGAAATTCACTATCCAAAACATTATCGTATAGTTTTCGGCATCCCAAGACTCAAAGGTAGGATTATTCGGATCATGTTCTTTGACAATGCCCAAAATATACCATATTTTTCATTTACTCTTTAAAAACAACTTAGCAGACTGAGACCACTCAAGAAAATTTTGCCCATTTAATTTTTCAGTTGTAATTTGCAGAGTATAATTATCTCTAAATAAATTCTTTGACAAATTAGGATTTTTCTGAGTTGATTCAAACTGAGAGGTAGGAGTGTATGCAGTTCGGTTCGGTGCGGTTTATGATGTTTTAACGAACCGAACCATAAATGTGGTTTATCAAAAATAGAAACCGAACCGAACCGGTCAGAATGATGAAACCGCGTCGAACCGAACCATCAATTTTTTTTCTAAACCACGCTGAACCGGTTCAAACCGGTAAAATAAACAGAATAAATTCTATTGAAAACAAACAAGTCTTAGTTTGAACAATTTCCTGAAAACGTAAATTTTCATGTAGAAACAGAGAAGAAAGAATTGATATCATTCTAATCCAAAATTCTATTAATAGATTATAAATACAATCAGAAAATAATAAAATCATAAGCATCAGAAAATTCATAAGGCAAAAAATAAAATACAAACGAGTCTGAGAGAGAGAGAGAGTAAGGAAGTGGTGAAAATGTTTATGGATTAGGGTTAGAGCATTGTGAAAATCTCTTTATATATTGAATATGCGGTTCGGTGCAATTTCTTCATAAAAATCGCAGACCGAACCGAACCGTGCACTTATCACATATCAGGGATCGAACAGAACTGTCTAAAACGTTGAGACTGACCAAACCGCATCGGTTCGGTCTGGTTCGATCAGTTCCGTCAGTTTCTTACACTCCCACTGAGAGGTAACTTCAGACATTTTCCCTACCTCTTTTTCTTTAGGTCACTGAAAAAAAGAAACAAACAGTCTTGAACCAACAAATATCAAAACAACCCAGAAGAAAATAGGATAACAGCCCAGACGCAACAATGGTTCCCAAAAAGGTCAAAGTCTAGAAAAGAACAGCCCAGACACAGCAACAGCCCATACGCAATAAAAAATCCAGCAAACCAGAGAAAACAACCCAGGCGCAGAAAAAACCAGCAAATCAAAGAAAAACATAGCAGCGACACCAAACCCAAATAACAGAAGAAAAAAACTTCCAAAAAACACACAATAATCGCAGAGAGGGAGAGAGAGATATCACCGAGAGAGTGTTGTAGAGAGAGAGGACTATCGCACCAGAGAGAGAGGTGTCGCATCAGATAGACTCCTTACCGAACCAGAAAGAGAGAGAGAGCATTCACGGAAACCCAGAGAGAGAGGAGGCTTGTTCGCGGCAACCCAGAGAGAGAAAAAAGCTTGTTCACGGAAATCCATAGAGAAAGGAGTGTTATCCGCGACAAACCCAAAAACTACGATCAAGACTTGCCGGAAAAAATCTCCGATCAAGACTTACCAGAAAAAAGAAGAAGAAGAATGTAAACCCTAGACCTAGGTTTGATCTAATACCATGAAGGCTAGAAGAAAATGTTTTCTTGTATATTTCGATATACTAAATACAAGCTGTATGTATACAAAAAGAAACCAGACTAATCTAGGAACCTTACGAATATAGAAAACTAAATAAATAAGGAAAGATAATTTAATTACAATAAGTAATTTCTTAAAGAGAAATACAGTTATTCTAGACACTTTTCAACAATTTAAACCATAAGGAACACACATACAAGGGCCAATATCCCAAGTGTACAAACAAACATGCACTATATAGTACATGAACTCAAATGTGTATTTAACAACTAAGTCAACACTATACTGTAAAAAAATAACGAAGCGAACACGACACAATAGTACGTTGAGAGGAAATATTACAATAAACACTTAGAACCGAAAGTAAACCAAGGAAAGACACCACAAAACTAACTAAAGCAAGGAAACCTAAAAAACACAACCCTAACACAAACATCATATATCCTATGCAAACCTACAACTAGCTAACCGTACAACCTTAAACCGCGATGCTGAGATACGCAATGATAATGACAGCCAAATCGTTCCAATAAAGTGGTGAAGTTGACACCCCAACATCAAGAAATTAATCCTGAACTAAGTTATACTCGATGACGAAAAATGTACGACCCCACCAGAATCTCCTTTAATAATAGTTGAATCCTATGAAGTTCAAAACTCCTAGTATAGCACAAGCACAAACCTGAAGGAAAACATAGATTTAGAATACCTAAGCCGCATACAAGACAAGGCCATGGCAAACGAAGACCTCCAAAATGCCATTTGAGGTGCGAGACAACGACAACATGGGAGTAGGGGTGTGCAAAAATTTTATGAACACGCCGAGCTGAATCAAACTAAGCCGAATCAAATCAGTTCGGTCGATACTTTTACTATAATAATTCAGTTCGGTTCAGATAAATTACATAACTGGATTTTTTATTCAATTATTTTTTATATCAAACTTGTAATTGATTCAGACTATAACTATTTTTAATAAATACATTATAGAGAGAACTTATCAAAAACCCAAACCAAACCCTAAGGATAAGAGTTTCTCCTCTCTCCTCTCTCCTCTCTCTTCCTCAGCTCTGTCTCTCTCGTTTGCCTCTGCTTCTCTGTCTCACTCGTCTCAAACTTCTCTGCTTCTTTGTTTCTCTCATCTCTCCTCGTCTCAGATCTGGTTCTCAAAACTTCTCTATACTCTATCTTGTTAGTCCGTCGAAGCACTCTCTCTGCCTCTATCACCTCGAGCTCGAGCTCGTCCCTCTCTCTGTCTCTTTAAAGGTAATTTAAGTTCTCAAAATTGTAGATTGATTTAGGGTAATTTATTTGTTCTTGTTGATTTAGAACCTAAAATTAGTCAGATATACAAATTCTTTAATTTTTTTTGTGCAGATTCTTTAAATTTTACAACTTAGAAAAAAGTTCATATAAGTTGGAATGCATAATTAGAGTTTTATGTTATGGGTCTGATAAATCGTCATTCTTTATCTGGCGATTATTATTCAGTTATTCCTTCTTACGTATTGATTATTCAGGCTTTGACAAAGAAAAGAAAAAAGAAGAAGAAAAAAGGACAGACTGTTTGAAGTAGTGAATATTGTATCGAGTATTCATGTTTTCGATTTAATCATTTTTGCTATTTTTAAGAAGTTTCATGATTGTAGCCGAACGGTTACAATTAACCGAATCGATTATTTAAGTTCGGTTTAGTTCGGTTCATGATTACACAAGTTCAATTCAGTTACATATTTAAGTAATCGTTGAATCATGTTCAGAAATGTCTTTATACCAACCGAACTCAACAGAGGACTAAGACCATGTCGGAGCAGTTATTGAGAGGTAGTAGATGATCCTGGTCCGACTAGCTCCACGATGGCCACCCTCGGAGAAAACGTTGACCTCCATTGCGCGTCCCCAACTCAGTTCACGAAGCCCATACGTGCGAATTCAAGCCAATTGTCCCGGTGATGGTATGGGTGACCGAACTCAAAAAGAATTCTGAGCCAGCCTCGAGTCTTCAGTAGTGACCGAACTCAAAAGAATCGATGACCCCATCCCAGCACGTATGATAACCCTCATAATGTGAGGAAGGAGGCGACGTCCAGCCCATAGCTCATCGGATATCAAGGTCAGGCTCGAGATGTAAATAATGATGGGTTCTCTATGCGGCTAGCGTTCAATGGTGTGATTCTAGAGATCGTGGACTCTCTCACTCTAGAAACTGGCTCCTTTTTGTTCATGTCTTGACATTTGTTAATTTTTATTAAGTTAAAATGTAAAATACATTCTCACATTTAATCCATTTTGATTAAACGATAAACTATACTGCTATAATTTTTTTTCATATTTTTATACTCATATATTTTGATAAAATTATAAAATATGCTCTTTCGTTAACTATTCCGTCAAAAATAACCTTAAAAGACACGTGTCTAATGTCTGTTAACTTTCGTTAGCAGGTTAAGTTAATGTTTCTTACTTTTTTACTTTTACTTTATATTTTCTTTTACAACCCTAATTCAAAAATGTAGGGGAGGGGAAGAGCTACAACGCATCAGACATAAGGAGGGTTTCGGTAAAAAAATTGCTAGATCTACGCTCAAAGTGGTCAAAATTTCTTGATTCTTCTATCGCATATGTACTCTATTTCATAGTTTATTAATTTTTTTGTCTGGATTTGCTCGATTTCGTTATCTATTAGGCGATTTATGTACTCTTATATTTCAGCGATTTCTATTCTCTATTTCGGGGATGAATCTATTTCTTGAGCTTTTCTAGATTCGCTCGGTTTATGTGCTTTTTATCTCATGTGTGAGATTTATCTGTGGTCTTGATTTTGTTTTTGGACTCGGTCGGTTATGCACTACATTTTGTTATTATATATTTTTTATTGAAAAACAATATCGATTTACAATTGGTTGGACGTGAAATTAATCTGTAGTGTTGTACATCATTATTTGCTTACCTGCTGTGGTAAGCTATTATGTTATAATATTTTGACATAAAAATTGACATCAAGAGGGTACCTGGAAAGAAGGAACTCGTTGAAGCTTATAATATTTTGACATTTCCTTGTTTTTTTTGTAAATAACATTTACTTGTTCATTAGCTTTGGGTTTAAGAAATAAAAAAGATTTCATGCATAGATATTCAAAAGAAGTGGGAGAATAACTCTTAGGGCATAAAGTTGATCGTCTAGAAGAAAATGGCGTCCCTCAATGACTTTAACAGGTTTAAGCTTATGTTGGTCAATATTAGGGTCACTGATATAAAAACATGTTTCTTTGAACTTTGAAGTTGTTCCCTGTTTTTTATTTTGGGGTCCTTATTATGTATTTTGACTATGCTAATGGATGACATTTGTTTCATTCGGAGGGCTGGTTTTGTGATGCAAGAGCTTGCAAAGCTTAAAAAGACTACCTCTTGAGGATTATTCTATCTTGAATCTAAATTTGGTTAAGGATTTTATTGCTTTTATGTAATTGTGAATTGGATATTTATATCATTCTTACTTTCAAATCAACTAAGAGTTATATATTATTTGACCACTTAAAATTTATGAATTTATGTATAGGATGTTGGTTATTTTGTGAATTTATATATGGGATGCTGACTATTTTAATTGAATTTTCACATTTTATGAATTTATGTGATGATGAATATATGAAAGCCATTTTTATGTGAAGAAGATTGTTTTGTGAAGAAGTTTTTTTAGATGTGGAGAAAATTTTCATTTTAAAATAGGAAATTTCAAATGAAG
The DNA here is from genome assembly GCA_003255025.1 of Datisca glomerata. Classification (NCBI taxonomy): domain Eukaryota; kingdom Viridiplantae; phylum Streptophyta; class Magnoliopsida; order Cucurbitales; family Datiscaceae; genus Datisca; species Datisca glomerata. The sequence continues at coordinate 797,618 of QANY01002976.1, forward strand.
TAGAATTTTTAAGAATGAAGCGAAATTCATTACAGTAGTAATGAAGCAGACTTTTAAGCAAAAAAAATCCATTAAAGGAAAGCAAAAAAATAAATCAGATCTGAAAAGTATGTTGAAAGTGAAAATGAAAACTTAAAAATGAGGAGAATAAGAGAGTTATTTAGAGGGGTAAAGTGGTGTAGGTAAATTGAGGGAAATAATAGAAATATAAGGAGATAATGGAGAAAATGGATAGAGTTAATTTTCTGTTAAATTTAACCAAAAAAATCATTGATAGGTAAATTTTATAATTTAGTCAAAGTACAAGGGGTACAAAAATATAAAAAAAAATTAGAGTATAATTTATAATTTAATCAAAGTGTATGCGTGTATTTTATATTTTAGCATTCTTATTAATTACTCGGTTAATATTTCTTAAATTTAATGTGCTGTTTTTTTGTCAAAGAATTTAATGTGCTGATACGCTATAAAACAGTGATTGAAAAGTATATATATATTCTCACGAAAATGTAGTCACATGTTTCAATTAAATATTTTAAACATACTTTATCCTCGCCAAATGTTGTATTTTTCTGTTTAATTTTTTATTCATATGTAACTTTGCATTAAAATTGAATACACACAAACACACATCAACATACTAAGCAAATAAATGTAGTGGATCATTACATACAATACAAAGATAAATCACTAGTCTTATCCAATCATGCATGTCACATCATATCATCTATATGTTCTTGTTTTTAATATGTGTTACCCGTGAATATAACTTTTATGTATTGTTAATATATGTTAATGTATTATTCATTGTCAGGCTAAACTGATAGTAAATAAAATGTAATTAATATGTCTCCTTTTAAAATCGATAGAATCTATTTATGTTTTGTAATATCACTCTTAGTATATCTCATTTTTAAATAGAAGTTAATTATGGTACAAATAAATCCTTTTTCTGATTCGTTGTACTTGTAATCCTTAATTTAGTAATGTTAAACTAATTTCTTACACGCATTTAATCAATAATTATTGTAGATACAAAGAGGGCTCGTGTGAGTGAGGTGCATGAGTGGTTCAGTCCTAACTAGTGACCGCACTACAACAAAAAAAAGTTACGATACACTATCATAGGATTTTCATGGCGTTTTTGTAACACTATGTCTGCCAACATTATGAAAACTACGACCCTACGATGATGATTTTTAAACGCTATCATAACAACTTTTAATAGCGTTTAAAAAATACTATTATAATCGTGTAAACAATGACAGACTTTCTATAACATTTAAAACGTTATTGTAACCTTTCGATAGCGTTTTTTAAATGCCATAGAAAGGTTATCAAGCGCAATGAGACACTTTCTATAGCGTTTAAAAAACGTAATGTAAATGTTACAATAGCGTTTTCTAAACGCTATGAAACGTGTATGATAACTTTTTTTAAAGCTGTTAAAAGCTTTCTATATCGTTTTAAAAACGCTCTTGTGTGTATAACCATATCATAACTGCATTTGCCTATTGTGCTTCTTTATGCTATTATATTCTCTTATAGGATTTTAAATGCTGTAAATAATTTATGCTTAGGTATCAAACAAATAATATAAAGATCATCCATTAAATCACTAGTTTAAAATATTTAATTAAAGAAATTTACTAATAAAGATCCATATCAAAATACAATATCAAATATCCAAAAAACCCCTACAAAAGCATTCCAAAGTGTTCATATCACATATTACAAATATTTTGAGTTGTATTGAATATCACAAATATAAGCCAAAGTTTTCATCAAAGAACTTCAATGTATTCCTGTTGGAATCATATTCCCCATCACTATATGGAACCACGCACTGCCTGAATTACTATGTGTTTGTTGTATTTTCAGTGGATCTATATGAAAAAAATTGTTATAGTTCAATATCCACTTATAAACATATATATGACCTCTATAAAAAGGTTTTCCAATATTGAGACATGTTGATCAATAAGATTGTAATCTAGATTGAAAAACCTTATTTTTTGAAATTCATACTTTCCTTGCATCTATATTCTATCATTGAAAATGCATATATAATAGCAAGTTAGAAAAATAACATAAGCAAATCCAACACAAATGCGAGAACAAAAATGCAAATCCAACATTTCAATCCACCCTTCAAAATTCAAACATCTATTTATAGGACAAAGCAAACTACACCCAATATCAATGATCATATTATAGGATAAAGCAAACTATACCTAAAACCTGCCATACCAACCAATACAATACTACACCTAAAATCAGCCCACATTTCTATCTTCCACAATACTAATCATCATATGAGAAAAATTGAACATATATTCAAAATCCAAACTCACCAACATAAACAAATCCAACATAAATGTAAGAATACAAATGTAAATCGAACACTGATTCTAGAAACAGATTCAAGGGTTTGGCTGCTTTTTTTCTATAAAGAACCAAATTCAAAAAGTTAAGAATGGTTATTTTCTTTCTATTAAAAAAATAAAAATCTACAGTTTACCATATCTTCAGTCAATCCCCCATATCTTCTGCGGCTGCATGCGTGGGGGATTTGTTTTTTCTTCATCTCTTTGAATTTGACACTTATTTCCTAGAGAAATGTATACATATGGCATAAAAGTGTTAACTTAACTATAAAAAACTATTAAAACTCAATCAATGACAAATTACCTTTGATTTTATCCCATCATATCCTTTACATAAGCCTTCCACTCTTGAATTGAACTAACATTATCGAGCTTCAATTTCATCCTTTGTTTCTCGTTAGCCGCATTTCTTATGCTAGTAATAATTTTTTATTTAGAAGACCTTCATAACTCTCTCATGTGTGACATTATTATTTTCTTGCATGATTCATCAATTATATATCTCGCCTAACAATAAAAAATGAAGTGTGTATGCCAATGCTAAAAACAATGTACTTTTTTGCCTAACAATTAACAATGCTCTATTTAAAGTAAATTACCATACTTGTATTGATTCTCACATAACCTCATTCATTCCCGTGGGAACCTTTTCTCCAATCTGTGATTGTTATGGCTACGATTTTCCGCACAAGAGGTCCAATAAAATATCATAAAACAACATACCTTCACCAATCAGTTGGCCCATGACGTTCATCTATATATTAATCCAATTATTACCCTCGACAACAATACTCTTCAAATTAGTTGCATCTCTCATTTGTGTGGTCTCTACATGAGAATCAGGTGTAGGCTCACATGAATCGATAGTGGGTGAAACTAAAATGTCTTTAAGTGCAGCTCCTCGAGTGTTGGATGCAGGAGAATCATGTGGCTGGACATGGACAACTAGCTGCGCATGTGGTGTCAAGTTAGGCTGAAGATGTGTCATGCTAGGTTTCGTAGATTTATCTCTAGATACTATGTTTCATATCGAGCGTCTCTTTCTTGGTGGACGGGAATCTGGAATTGATTGGGACTCAGATTCCAAGAGTTTACATTGCAGCCTTTTCTTTTGATCCGCCATACTAATTAACCTATTCAATACGAACAAAAAATGCATTAGCAAAACACAATATTCATGTCATCAATGTAATATTTGAAAGCAATTAAATTAAAGGAAAGACAAATTATCATATACCTTAGTTTGGGCCTTAAAGTTCAAGAGTTCCGAATATAATAAAATATATAAGTATGAAAAAATGGATTATAAAATATTGATTAGTGAAAAAAAAATATACATAGAATATTTTTATATAACTATTTAGTCTAGAATAATGTCTTCAATATCAAGTCTTACATAACTCGCGCTGGCCCTCCTGGAATTACTAAGGCAGGTGAATTTGGGAAGACCAAATATGCAAATGTCTTCATCTTATTCAATTTTACATATTTCGATGTGCATAAAATTTACAAAGTAAGTAATAAAATTACCTTATATAGAGTAAAATCATTACATACCTATTCTTCAAGCTTGGTGGGATCCAATACAACATATCCACTATCTGGTAAACAACAACATATTGCTACTGCAAATGCCAGCATACACCAATCAGATTCAGCTTAAATTTTTGAATTATTGAACTAACACGTGGATATATGGATATATATTTGATTACCAGCAAAGTACTTTAAAGGAATTCCAGTATCTACTAGAGCAGCACTAGCGGCATCTATGGAACATGGAAGAAAATATAAAAAAGAACATGTAAATTAGCCCCTTCATTTAGCTAGCAGAAAAACAAACACGTCCCACCCTACAACAAACCCAAAGATTATAAAGTAAGGCTGAACTGGAATTACACCAGCAAAGTGAGAAGCACAATTAACCACTCTCACCTAGCCCACTTGCATGATAACAACCCATAATCTCCAAAAAGATTTCCATCAACTTAAATCAATCCTGAGATCTTTCAAAAAACAGTTTGCATAGCTCAAGAGTATCTCATTCTCATCATTATGTGAAACCATGCACCCACTTGAGTTACTAAGTATTTGTTGTGACCTCAATGGTCAAAATAATTGTTGTAGTTCAATGTCCACTTATAAACCTACTATATATGATTTTCACAGAAGACTTTTCAAATATTAAACTAGTTAGAAGACGTTAAACAAAGTTATATTTACCCAAACAATAAATAATGTTCAACATAAAAGTTTGAACACCATATGCCCCAGATTTCAATCACAGTAACTACAGAAATTCAACAGCCTTCTTCCACTAAAGAAAGTCTAAACAATAACAACAAAGAGGAAAAACCATTAATCAGAAATGATGCAATCCTTAGTCAGTTTCAACACCATATACCCCCAACATTTCAATCATGGTAACTACAGAATTTTATCAGCCCCTTGGCGTGCTTGGCCAGCATGCCGCCATTGAGCCTTCATGGCGGCCACGCATGCTTGGATGTTCATTGGCGGCCAAGCACGCCAGGCCACCACTGAGGCTTAGTGGCCGCATGAGGCTAAAAATGCTTGGCCGCCACTGAGGCTCAATGGCGGCCAAGGCCCATCTCGCGGGCATACGCACATTGACTCCACCTATAGTAAGCATGTCACCACTGGACCTCGCTAATGAGTCGATCGCGCTCGGCCTTACCCCCTCATACTGCCACTCGACTTGGTTTGAGCTATTGTAGTAGCCAGGGTGGCGAAGTCGTCAAGAGGTGTTGGTGTAACATTGGCTTGTGTAGGAGCTTGAGTGTCAGCTTGAACCTTCGGTTGAAAATGGTTCTGGGTGGATGCTTGTGATTGAACACCTACAACAGAGGATGGTTGGACGCCCGTAGGAGAGGTCAGTGGCCCGCCTATAGTGGAGTTTGGTTGCACTCACATGATGGAGGCTGGTTGCGCACCCATGGTGGAGGTTAGTTGCGCACCCATGATGGACGTGGTTGGTTGCACGCCCCATGGTGGAGGTTGTCGGTGGGTGTTGTGGTGCGGTGACACTGATGTATGCATTCAATGTATCAATGACTCTCCTCATCTTAGCATTAGAAGCTTGGAATTCCCGAATGGTTTCGGCTTGCTCTTGCGCTTGTGTAGGTGCGTTTGGTGCTAACTCACAGGAGGTGTTATCCTTCTTTTGTTTGCATTCGTCGTTGAGTATGGGTCTATCTCCATGCGTGCGCTATAGAGATTCACTAATCATATAACTTAAAGTAATTAAAAGGAAAGTAACGTCATTAAAAATAAATTATCTATTTCGTGTTTTATTTTATATGTGATCTTCATTTTTCTTTTATATTGTAAAGTACTTTTTTATTTGTAAGTTTTGTACGACTATGTTTATATAGAATACTAACTATATTGATATATAAAACTGTTAATATCATAGGACCCCCTGAATTTTGTCCCAAACTTAATTTACCCAACTAAACTATTTTTTCTTATGAATTTGTACTTAAACTTTCTACATTCAGCACGTTACCCTCCTGAACTGAAATTTTAGGTTTAATGCCGTTTAATTTATCACTGTATTGCACATGACTCCTACCATTTTTTTGGGTTAATATCATAGGACCCCCTTGAATTTTATGCCAACATCAATTTACCCCTCTAAACTATTTTTCTTCTGAATTGGTACTTAAACTTTCTCCATCCATCACTTTACCCTCTAAAACCTGAAATTTTATGTTTAACCGAAATTTAGGTGTATACAACATTGTTCCTACCATGAAATAGGTTTTTCGTTTTGTTGAAGGATAAGTTATGACAGGTGGATATGACGATTATGCAATTATTTGTTGATAAATATTGTAACTATTTTGTTGAATGATATGATATGACAGTTATGTTGGTTTACTATTTAATATTGTAACTATTTCATACATCCATTAAAAACAACACATAATAATAGGTCTTACATGAGAAATGCTCATACAATTAAAAATGAATATTTTTATGTTGATCAAAATATATACATAAAAAACAGTGAAATAACACATAAGGTTTTAGATAACATTAAGTTAAGTTGATTCTTTTCAAAATTTTGACAAATTTTGAAGATGGAGATGCAATTTGTGGATGGTTTTTTTATTCGAAAACACGAGAAATATGTACCTTATAAGGTTGAAGAAATATGTAAAATTTAAAAAAAAAAATAGGCATGTGCCATGCATGTGAGTATTTAACAGTCATTTAGCGGCCAGAGGGGTAAAATGATGGATGGAGAAATCTTAAGTATCAATTCAGAAGAAAAATAGTTTTAAGTTGATTTTAGGACAAAGTTCAGGAGGTCCTATGATATTACTTTATATAAAATATAATATTATTAAAACTTTAAAAACGTGTTATAATTTAATTATATTTTAAGCTCTATTACTTAATTTTTATAGTGATAATTCACTCTATTAAAACAAACTAGTAGAAAGTTGTAGTTTTCTCTACAATGTAATACAATTCATTCAAATTTATCAAATTAAAATTAAGTTACTAAAGTTTTTATATGTGAATGAATTTATAATCAATGTCTATATTGATTAATTTATTATAATTTAAAATGTAACTAATTTAAATATCGCATGTGAATTATAAGATTATTTTGGTTAACGTGACTATAATAAGTAGATGAAAGAGTTAAAAATGATTATTTTATCCATACCACTTTTAATAGATTAAATATATATTTTTCACGTGCGTTATATGTGTTAGGTAGTTTTGTAATTAAAATGTCCGATGACCTATTAGTAAATTATAACATGTCATATGTGTGACATTCTATAAAGATGAAGAATGATTTAATCACATAAAATAAAAATAACAAACTATGGTCACTTGATTGGCTATTACGTAACGGTAACGGAGGTTACATAATAAGTCGTGAGTTTGCGGTTGTAATTTTCAAATTCTAGAAATTTGTGAAAAAAAACTATTCTGTTTTTATTTCAAGTAACAGCATCAATTTCTTATGTTTTAAATACATTTTTACATGTACTTACATTACTTTAAAATAATCCATAAACATGTCATTTTTAAACATATAATTGTTTATTATATAAATATTTTTATCAAAATAAATATGTATTAACTAAAAAGATCTTAACTAAACTAAAATGAATATCAATGAACTAAATCCACAGTGAATCGTATACCCCATCACATCATCTCAACCCACATTTAATTCTAGTCGAAGTCATCAAAATACTAAATTCCACACCAAACAACTAATAAAGTTAAAAATTTAAACTCACGTTTTGCCACAACATGGTAACTTGGTTTCTCATCTAACCCATGTTTTACAACATGATGGTAACTTCTCAGCTAACTTTTCGGTCACAGTTTATCATCTAATAAACCTAAAAGCATAAAGGTGTATAAGTGTCTTGAAAAAGTCACTCTTTGAAAATCATCCTGAATCAAGCGGGACGAGATAATTTTTTTATTTTAGTCGAGACGGGACGGGACGAGATACAAAATTTCTGTCCCGTGCGAGACAGGACACGGGACAAAATCCCATCTCCCGACTTTGTCCTATCCCGTCCCGATATATATATATATATATATATATACATAGTATTTTTTTAACCTTAATTCTTTTAATTTTTATCCTTTACAACTTAATCTAGTTTTTAGATTATTATTTATACTTTTTGATAATAACCTAACTTAAATTATAACCTTAAAACGGTCCAAAACGCAGCTCCGGAACACAGAAAAAAACAGTCAAATTCAGCCTTAAAACCCATAAAAAACTATCCAAAAGTGTTCAAAAACAGTCTAAAAAAGCTCAAAATGCAGCCTAAAAATGAGAAAAAACTTGTCCCGTCCGTCCCTCATCCCATCCCGTTCCGTCCCACTGGAGATTTTCCCTCTACACAAATGGGATGAGATTAAAAAAACTTATCTTATCCCAAATGAGACGGGACAAAAACACTCAAAACTCGTCCTAACCCGTTTCTTTCACACCAGTATAAAAGCATTTAACCACATTTATCAAAGTTGTGTCGCATAGATGTTGAAAATTTTGAAAGAAGCTGAACACGGATACGGAAAAATACCTTTGACGCTTGAAAACTAAAATCTCGTAGTCTTTACCGTTTTTGAAACTTTAAATAAGCCTAAGATTGTTTCAAAAAAGCAATACATTGAAAACTGCTCACACTTTCTTAAATAAGCCAACCTACGATTGAATGGTACCATTCAGCTAGACTAGCTGAGAATTAATTTTTTTAACCGTATTATCACAGTCAACTCATGAATGTTCATAATACAACCAATTTCGTTTTCATAATAACGATGTGTATCGTTTCACTTCAGCCAAGATGACTGAAACAGTCCGATTCTGGTAAAGAATCGAAACGAAATAGAAAGTTGTAATTTTTCACTCAGAATTTTGGTCTTTTCGACCTCTTTTGGGTATGTTTCGGTTGAATTTGAGCCTATTTCGGCCGAATTTTGGTCTGTTTCGGGTGGAATGCTTCTATGAATTTATGTTATTTTAATTGAATTTATTCTCAACATGTTTCTTTTGCAGATGTATGATGTGATCGGTTTGGTGGACATACTCCTAAATTACAAATGAATTGGAGTATTTTTTTAGCACGTCAACATAATATGATATTTTTTAAAATTTTAATGTCATTAATATGATGTTTTGTTGAATTTTAATGGTAATTACGTATTATTTACATGATATAATATATTGATTCAATTTTTAAGTTATATTATATAATAAATTTTATAACATTATCTTATATGACTGAATTTTTTTCTGAAACGGTGCACTCAAACACCAAAATATCTTAAACGTTTCATTTTTTTGAAAAATCGGAAAAGCCACCGAAACAGAATTGACTACTATGATGTTGTCACATCTTAATAAAATGGGTGGCATCATCTATAAGAATAAGAATTAAAATTTAAGGATAAATATGTCATCCCTAAGTTTCTCATTGATTGTGTTATTTTATATATTGTAATAATGTAATAAACAGTATGGTAATGGTAGTTAATCTATAGATTTATTACTAAGAGAAAGCCACAAATTTGAAATGGTGCAAATACACTTGTAGTTGTGTTTTGGAAGAAAATCTTAACCTAATTGACAATAAACCGAATTAACAAACAATTACAATTGTTATGTGTATTTTCAGACTACCAATGGCATGGCGCCACGTGGCATGCCACAACAGACGCTTCTACTTAAACTTCAAGAAGATGAATTGGAGAGCTGAGCTCTCAAAAAGGAAGGAACCAACCTAACTAGGTCGGCCTCCAAATGAGCTCGGGGAACATCAACCAACATGAACTAGAAGGATTCGAGGGGAAGGTCTGACACAAAATCTCAACTAGCCTTGTGTTAGACATCATCATTATTCACATAAAGTAGTGCTCCACATGGCATTTTCCCATTTATAACAGGCACCAGTTGACTCTAAATTGACATGATGAAATGTCAAGTCAGCCACCAAACGGTCGCATCTACCACGTCCAGAATGACTAAAGGCAAATCACCATTTAATGCACGTAAGCTCGGGGGACAGAGGCATTTAATGCCCCCCCAACTCGTCATTTCAACAAAGGTCGTCACCTCACCCAAAACTTATTCGAGATGTATCCCTCTCCCAAGGCCAGGTATAAGTACCCCATCTACAAACAGTGTAAGGTACGCAATGTTCTCCTAAGGAAAAACTCTGTCAAACTTTCTTCAGTTGACTTAGGTATCGGAGGCTTTTCGACGAGGAAATCACCTCTGCTTCCTTCGTCTTTGGAGTTTTTCCTTTCTGTTGTGTGAATTTCTGGTAAAGAGGATCTCTACGTGGAAGAGAGATAGCACGCCACCTCACGGCTAAGATTTTTAGTAATAATAGTTGGCGATGTCTGTGGGAAATTGACAACAAAATCGTCATTCCCCTTCCAAACACTTGAAGTAACTCACTCTGCGAAGACATAACGAGCCTCACTTTGACAAATTCACAACAAGTTGGAAGTAGAAAAGGAGGACCCACCCTTCTCTTCACCGAGAGAAGAACCTCCCACCACCGCTTTAGTCACACTATAGAAAAAGAAAGAATAGGTGAGTTCTCTCTCCAAGGCGGTCATGAAAATGACAAGAGAAATGATGACCCTCACCAACGCTATAGCAGCCTCCTTCCAGTAATGCCTTCTCAGTTACCCACAGACACTACCCCCCGGAACCAAAAAGAATCGTCGGTCGGGCCGTTCCACAATAGGGGAGCCAAGGAGGATGACCACCTGGGGAAAGGCAAGGTGGCCCCTGACGGGGAAGAACGAACTAAAGGTGGGGAAGATTGCTATACTAAAACTACTAGAGACACGGATGTGACAAACTAGATCGGTGAAAGCTCGGGGCTGTGGACCGAGATACAAAAGCTCCAGTCGCAGGTAGATGAGCGAAGAAGGGAGCGAGGATAAACTGTCGGGGCCTCCACCGAAACCCTTCTGGGTCAAACTGGGTCCCTCTTATGGGTTGAAATCCAACGGGCCAAACTTCCCCCAAAGTTCAAGATGCACTCGATCCTCCATTACTACAGGTCCAAGGACCCGTTTGCACACGAGATTTTTTTAAGGTTTGGATGGACCTGCACCACATCCTGAAACCTTTGATGTGCAAACAGTTCCGCTTGACACTCAACGAACCCGCCTAAATATGGGTAGGGCAGTTAAAGCTGAACTCCATTAATTCATTCGCCAAGCTTTCTCTTTGTGCACAAGGTAATTTTTGGGAGGAAGGGAGAGAAGTTGGCCATCCTCTTACTTGATGACAGTGAAGCAGCGACCTGAGGAGTCATTGTAAGACTACATGAACCGTTTCAACCTAGAATCTATGCAGGTTGATAACGCTAGTGAGGGCATGACGGTGGCCGCATTGAATAGTGTGATCACTCATTTTGAGATGAGGTGATCAATAACCAAACATGATCATGTCTATCTCGCTGAAGTCAAAACCAGGATAAAAAAGTGCGTAAGCGCTGACAAGGTGATTCGAGCCGAGAGAGAACTCGAGAGGCCAAGCGTTGGGAACTCCTAGAAAGGGAAGATATTAAGGAAGGATAAATGAGCCCATCCTTCCAAACCCTCTGACCCTGTACCTATCTCATATGAGATCTGCCTGCACCTCCCCGGGCAACACGACTAGAATAATGTTGAGCATAGTGCCCTCAAAGCATGTGTAAAGATATTTTATTTGAAAATTAATAAACACATATTTTTCTTATAATTGTATTATCTGAATTATTATTGAATAATTAATATAAATATTTGAAATATTATATTAATATCATATTAATTAATCAGACTATGATCTTGTATTAGTACGAGAGGATTGAGATCATAGATAATAAATAAAATAGTCAACAATATATTGACGTATAGAATCTTTAATGAATGTTTGCTAGTACGATTCGCTAAGCATTTTGAATACATGTGATCTAGATCTGGATCGTTGATATGGATGAGCATCTTAATGAATGTATTTTACATAATTAGATTCTATAGGACACGGCCAGTGTGAATTAATATCTTTATTAACTTACCGTTTATCATAAAAGTTCAATATACATCACTCAGATGATGATATGTACATAAGTATAAATCATGAGTAGTCATGAAATCCTATACATGCTACTAGATATTTTGAGTTAATGTTTTATTGTAAATAGGCTAGTGACTTTTATTTTAGAGATTTAGTGACATACATGGCTGTGTACATGATCTTATAAGATTTGGAATCCAAGTTTTCCTAATGAATCGTATATTGGTTCTCTTGAGTGTTAATTCTAAAGTTGAATGGTTATTGAGGTCAAATTTATAATACCATTATAAATTAACCGTTCACTAGTGAATTAATGGTACTTAATGATCAAGATATAATTAGAAGGGTAAAATGATAATTTTGATCAATTCTAATTTACGAACCATTCAACTTTATAATCGTATTATAAAGTACCATAGTTCAATTCCATATTTATAGTCGAGTAATAATGAAATTAATAAATTGGATTATTTAATTAAAAAGATTAATTAATAATCTGATTTTTTTAAGCTTAGAATTATGAGTCCATAGTCCATAAATCATCTCTATACTACACAATATATGATGTGAATGTTTCAAGACATAAGAAAATGACTAGCTTGCAAAAAGAATTAAGTTTTTGGGCATGTACATACTTATGAGATAATTCTGTGTCATTAATTAATTAAGAATTCCTTTGGTTGGAGCAAGGTAATATGACTGTTGTTGATTATGAAAGAAAGTTCGAGGAATTATCTCGCCACGCCACGCACTACGCTGATAGCGAGATCAATAAGGCTCAGACGTTTGAAAGGGAACTTCGTCCAGAGATAAAGGGTTATGTGTCACTCCACAAGCATACCACTTACGCAACAGTGGTTGAAGCAGCGTTGTTAATGTAGCATAATCTTCCACGAAGAGAGCCGCCACAGAATGATAGCTCGTCGCAAGAGAAAAGGAAGCTTCGAGACGACCATACTGAACAACGAGATGTGAAGAAGCAAGTTATTGGTTCTTATCCTTTATGTGCCACTTGTAACAAGAATCATCCTGGATAGTGTTATAAGTTTTCAAAAGCTTGTTTCAAGTGTGGGAAGACTTGGCACTATCTGAAGGAGTGTCCTGTGATTAAACTTAAAATTCTTATAATTACAATTCCTAAATCAGTAAAATTAAACTTAAAATCTACAATTACAAACCCTAAATCAGTAAAATCAAACTTAAACTCTACAACCAAATCAATAAAATCAAACTTAAACTCAACAACCAAATCAATAAAATCAAACTTAAACTCTCCTACTCTACAACTACAAACCCTAAATCAGAAAAAATCAAACTTAGACAGAGTCACAGAGAGAGACGAAGATCAAAGAAATGGGTTTGGAGACGAGTCAAAATAGAGAGGAAGAAAGAAACAGAAACATAAAGGAAAAGTGATGATCACCGACGGCGATGACGAACTGCTACAATCTGAAGACGACCAAGAGGCTGCCATTAGAGAGAACGAAAGAAAAACAGAGGACGGGGAGCAAGAATCAAAGAGAGAGAAAGAGAGAGAGAAATGAATCAGAGAGCGGAAGAGGAGAAAGACCGAGAGAGAGAATGAAAAACTATCAAACGTAGGTCGCAAGGATGGGAGGAAGAAGAAAGGAGAAGTAATAAGGGAAGAAGGAGAAAGAAGGAGAAAGAAGAACGAAGAAATAGAAGAGGACAAGAGGACAAGAGGGAGACGACTGACGAGGTTGAGGGAGATGACTGACGAGGGTTCTATAACTTGCAATTTAGACGAGGTTGAGGGAGACGACTGACGAGGAAGAGTGTAATATGCAATTTAGACGAGATTGAGGGAAAAGAGAAAGGAGACTTAGCTCTGTCCCAGGTGTAGGGAGGGGGATCGGTTCTGCGCGCAGTAAGGACAATAATATTAGGTTTCCATCTATTGCGATGAAAACAGTAATTGATCCACAAAAGACCTATTTTTACCGATCAATATAATATATAATATGATCGTGAAAAGTACTTTTAACAACAAACATATAATTTCATCATAAAAATTATGATTCTTACCGATCAATATATAATATGGTTGTGAAAGGCACTTTTAACAATAAACATATAATTTTATCATAAAAATTATGATTTTTATCAATGAAATTTAAATTTTCATAGGTAAAAGCATGAACTTTTTTTTGCGCGCCCTCTCTTTTGTTCGCGGATAAAATATCTGAGTTTTTTACGACCAACAAAAATTTTGGTCGCCAAAATGAGGCTTTTAGCCACGAAATTAATTGTGGCTAAAAGTTTGGTAGCTAAAAGTGATTTTTTCTTATAGTTGGTTTCGGTAACATTGAGTAAACAATTCAGTGTTCTTGGGGTTTCGGTAACCTTAAGTAACAATTCAGTATTCTTGGGGCTTTGGTAACTTTAAGTGATAACTCAGTGTTCTTAGGTTTTCGGTGACCTTAAGTGGCAACAGTTACAATATCACTCAATTCATCATGTTAAGTTTCAGTTTACATGTGAACAGTGCTGGTTAGGTTGTTAACTAGGAAATATGTTGAGACAAGATATGATTAAGATTGTTATATGATTCTGTTCGAGACATGTTTTATTTACTTGCTATGTTGAACCAAGGTACGATCAAGTACGTTGCGTTATTTCATTTATGATATATGTCAAGTTCACTTATGTTATGTCATGATTGCATTTTTGACATGTGGATGCATGTTATTATGTGACTTTGCTTATTGAGTATTTTAAAATAGTCATCCCCCCATGATTGTTTATGATGCAGATGGTGAGGGCGAGCAACATGAGTGAGAAATTGTCATAATCAGTTAGATCGCATGAATTTATGATTTTCAATCTTATGATTTGCTTTAAGACTTGGGAAAATATTTTCCGTTAAAGTCAATTATTCAAATAGTTTATTTTACGCTATGTTCTTCTACAAATTAGGATGGCGAAAACTTCATGATTTATCAATTTCATGTTTCAATTTTATTTTAGAGATTAATTCAATTTTATCAAGGTTTTATTAACTATGCATTTAAGGCGTTTTATCGCTTCCACTATTTAATGATAAAGATTTTGATCACGACTAAGTTAAATGCTTCCGCTATTCAAGGTCAAGATTTTTCTATCATGGACAGATTTTCAAATTGAAAATTTTCTCAAAATTAGGGTTTGTTTCGAATTGGGCATTCTGAAATTGTGAAATTACACGTATATTTAATCATCGGGAATCGGGGCGTTACAAGAAATGTCTGACTAGACTACACAAAATAAAAAGTGATGACTGGCAAGACGCTCTAGCTTGCCAGTAGGGATAAAACAAAAGGTGGCGACTGACAATGCACTTTAGCTGGCCAGTCGGGATAAAACAAAAGGTGGCGACTGACAATGCACTTTAGCTGGCCAGTCAGGATTAAAGAGTGATGACTGGCGCGATACTCTAACCCGTCAGTCAGGATAAAAAATTGATGTCCACCGAGCACACCAGTTCATCAGATAGGAAATGAGCTCTGGTCGGAATAAACATGCCGGACAAAACCCCACAAACAACAAGCGATGCCTGGCAATGCACTTCAGCCTACCAGCCAGGTAAAAGAAAATGTGATGATTGGCAAGGCACTTTAACCGACCCGTCGAGATTAAAAAGTGATTACTGGCATGATACTCTAGCACGCCAGTCAGGATCAAAAGGTGATATATGCCGAGCACGCTAGCTCGTTAGACTGGAAAGGAGCTCTAATTAGAGCAGAAATGTCTGACTAGACTTTACTAAACAAAAAGTGAGACTAGCGCGGTGCTCTAGCCTATCACTCAGGATAAAAAAGTGATGTCTGCCGAATCTCACCAGCTCGTCAGACGGGAAGGAACTCCAAACAAAGGCAAAAATATTTAACAAAACTCCAGGAGGAAAAGGGGAAAAGTTCCGACCTGAGTAGAAGATGGGCCTAAAAAAAGGAGGTCCCTATTGAGTAGGAAAGCGAGGATAAAATGCTAACAAAAGGGATGGGTCTTGTGATTTGTCCCGACATGCCCGGGCAAGAACCCCCAATTGAGTGTTAGAGGAAGGGAAACCACACTCATTCCTTCACCCGAAAAAAGGAAAAGGTACCTTATTAAGACAGAGGCACCTAGGCGAACACCGATAAGAGTTTGGAACACGTCTACTCCGATGAGGCCCACCACATGGGGGCGACGCGACCCCTAGAGATTCGACGAAGCTTTTCGACTCGACCTCTTCCAATGAGGGCAACCCACTCAGAGGAAAAATCATAAGTTACACAAGGCAAAGCCAGCCTAAAGGTTAGGGATTCCCCGCCACCTAGGACAGACGAGTATTAATAAGGGGACCCAAAGTTCGATCAGAGACAGTAAGATGACAAGATCAAAGAAATCAAAGTTCATACAAATTGAGTAAAAGGAGGAGACGAAGTTCGACCAAAGGACTTAGAAAAAATGTATATATACAAGGAAGAAAAAGGGGAAATAACAAGCCACAAGGAACATAATATGTTAACACAACATCGCCTATGGAAACTTTACTAGCATTAGTAATAGGAGCCGGAGGAGTCTCAGCTGGGCCAACGGCCCCAATGGAGTCAGGCGGTGATGGAGGGCCCCCCTTCTCAATGTGACCAGAAGGTAAAAAAGGATAGACCTCCGCATCCATCTCGATGAGGTCATAGGAGCTCGACGGACTGGGAAGACCGGGAGAGACAAGTGGAGACTTGGGGACATCTAGATAGACAAGGGAAGAGCGTAACTTCCCAACAGCTTTTTGAGCCTCCCAAGTGCCATGGACCATCACCTACTCATAAGCTAACTGCACAGGAGCATGTGGAGGATTCAACGGACAACCGAGGAAACTCAAGTCCCACTTAGGATGGGCATTGACGATCTCATCATGAAAAAACTTATAACCCGAGAAAAACTCCATTAGAAGGGTCGTATAATACTTTGGGGATGACTTAAAGTCTTTCATTTCTTTAGCATGACCTTCAATCTACTGACTGCGACTCTTCTTTGATTGCGTTCTGCCAAGTTAAGCTTTTGCTGAGCTTCTCTCTCCCTGTTCTCCGCTTGGGTTCGAGAATGAATCTCCCGAGAAATCTTACCTTATAGGAGTCGAATCCTGTCATTTAGGATGTTCTTTAACTACTGAAGATTGGAGACAACCTTCTCCCGATCTAATAGTCGAGCCTCCAGTTCCTTACGAGTTCCCCCTCGAGGCCTCTTGACCTCTCAACCTCTGATTGGAACTTGTCATAGGCATTACAGAGATAGTCAAAGTCACTGGTCCTCTTGTCTAGAGTAGCCTCCGCCTGAGAAGACACCCAAATGGCCTCTAGTACCTGGTCTTTGCAGCAGCCGAAATGCATCAACGTCACCGCGTTATATCAGGATCTATGAAGGAAAGGAGAAGATAAGCCTGGAAACGGATGTGGCCAGAAGAATAAGGTATTAAGTCAGAGTTGGAACTTACGTCAAGTTTATGCTCCGTGAAACTATTTGGGAACCCTGCCCCGAGCCCCTCGAGGAGGGCAATTCCTCTCTACGGATCAATGTGCTTAGACACTCAATCCAGCACCCTGGCTATTTCATTTTGAGCTTAGACCTGGGCCAAATAGATTGAGGCCCTCTATAGAGGAATTTGCCATGTGTGCTTCTGGCTAGCATGAGACCCCTGCTGCCCAAAGCCCGACGTGCTAAAGTTTTGGACCTGAGGGGAGGACATGGTAATCGTCTGAGGCTTGGTGGAAGGTCGAGAAGACTGGGAGGAACCCTTGGGAGTCCCCTGGATGCCATGGGGATGTAGCAGGCCTTGCCTAGGATGAGGAAGGACGGGCGAAATCGGTGGTGGTGCCTTAGGAGCCAGAGGAACGGAATGGTGAGGTACATAGGGAGCCGTTTTCCCTCTCGATCGCTCCAATGCCTTAGCACAGAGCTCCTCCATCTTCTGTATCTTGGAGGCACTGAGATCTTTCTTTTGCTTATTGGAAAAAGAGCTTCCCCTAGTCAACAAGCGAAAAAGTGATTGGAGGTTATATTCATACAATGGCAGAATCCTCCAAGCAGTTCTCGATAGGAAGGTCAACTAGAACCTCCTATGGAGGGTCCAAGTACAAGTCCTCCTGAAGCATAAACTTGGGCCTGAGAAGGGCGTCACAAGCACAAGCTTCAACAGAAGACTTGGGACATAAGTAGGCGAGAAATTCCTCCAACTGCCTCTTGGTAGCTGGAAGGAGAATAAGGAAAGATTAAGCGACCAAGGTGAATGAGAAGAGGGTTTTTTCCATATGAAAACGTAAATTAACCTACGAACCAGAAGATCAAAGGGACAGTGGGCACAGACTCCGAATCCTAAAGATGTCTGTCCTAGAGCCCAGAAATCATGAACTAGTTGTCTTTCCAGTCTTTGTACTAGCAAGGAATCCCACTCACGACTCCCTTCACTTCTCCAATATGGCTGCTAAGGTAATACCAACCTAGGCCGCGAGGAGACACATCCATGGCCTTATTCTTGGGAGGGGATTTTAACTGGAACATGAAATCGAGCTCGTTTAAAGTCAAGTCCTCGTCGAGGTGTAACATCCAAAGCATCCAACAACCAATCAGAGTCATCCACGAGTTTGGTAGGAGATGGGCCAGGGCAATACTCGTCGAGGAGAACCACTCCCTCAAGAAAAGATGTAGAGGGAGCCTCAACCCGCACTCCAATGAGGCTAGGTATAATCTAGTCTCCCCATGTCTTAGAGCACTAACCTTCTCGCCCTCCTTCGACATCCATAGTTGAACGTAATCATGGATATGCTAAGCCATTTAGATCCTGCTTAAGTCATCTTCGGACGAGGATGAAGGAATATAGTCGGGCCCCAATCGGTCTGCCATTTTAGTCGACATGACAATAGAATCCATACAGCCTACGCACCCCCACCTTAAAACCCTCAAGCACGATAAAAATCAAGGAGACAAATAATATAAAAGAAAGGTACCCAGATAAGGAGAACATGACTTACCACGGTGAACCAACGATGAGGAACAAATGACGACACATGGAACAAACGACCCCCGAGGCGTCCTCCGAGGTAATGAGAAAAACACCATCGAGAAACTTTATGGGTGTCCAAGGCTTCTTTCCCTAATCTCCAATCACACGTTGAATCCCTTATTGTACAAATTATATGAACTCGAATCCCCTCTCCTTCAATCTCCAATGGCATCCCTTTTCTCGATTCCTGTATTGACAGCATAGCTGATACTGTTGGGGAGTATGGAGCTTTGGCTTGGTTATGTGGAGGCATAGGGTTCTTTATGTCTTTAGGAATTCCGACCGCATAGAATAATAAAGCCTCTAAAATACCATTTACACTGAAAGTCTATCCATATGGCAATCTACAAGTGAAGTTTGGGGGAGAACCACAAGTGGTGATCTTACATCCAATAGACCGGTCAAATGAATGTTGTTGTTTCTGAATAGGCATAAAACCTATGCCATGTCACGTGAATAGAAAAGCATCAACCGAGAAGCAGTGATGAGATATTCCCGCGCAAGAGCAGGAATGAGGTGATTTGAGTCACAAGAAAAGATCACGTGACTACGATTGATTTGACGATTGAAAAACTAGGGGATGAGACAGTTGAAATAAATTGATGGAGTGAAAGAGCCCACACGTGACAAAAGATCCAAAGAGTATGTGTGAGATCCTGTGAGTATAATAAAACCTCAAAAAATATAGGAGAGAGGAAGATCATTCCCCTCCTATAGGAGAGATGGTGACCATTCCCCTCCTTTTACTATTTTATTGACAAAATTGTTATTTTATTTACACCTAGTGGCCTATGAAGACTTGAGTAATGAACGAAGAGAATCCAATCAAAAAATACAACTCAAAAAATTACTCAGTGCATTGGTCACTCTCTCTCCCTCACTCTCTAATCTCTTAGTCATTTCTCGTTGATCATTGATAAGACTCTATTGGTGCGGTGAAAAATTGTATGCTTTAGGAGCTATTGATTTTTTTTGAAATAATGGGTTTTGTTACGTGAATCTTTTGAATAAATACTGATTTGGCCTTTTAAATTAAACTCATGCTGATCCATATGTGTTGTTTTGGTTGGTTGTTGATCCATATGTCAATCTGGCTTCTCTATTGGGGTTTCACAAGCTCTACCTTATCTTGCGTATTATGAGTAATGTTGAAAATGTTCTTAATTTGAAACACATGTTTTTAATAAAAAAAAACTCGATCATGGATTCTTACCGAGCTCGAATGCTTTCAATAATTTTGTGTTTTCTTACTAAATCAGATACCATTGAGTATGCCAAGAGCGTTGATTTGTAAAATGGATGGGCTTGGCCTACTTGCTAATCAATTCACTTGTTCTTAACATATATACTTAATATGGCTCATTTGGCAGTCATGATAATATTGTATTAAATCTGTCAGACTGTACTCTACTATATTGTACTGAATACACTTATACAATGTTTGGCACGTTATACAGTGTTTGGTGCTGTATTAGTTAAAAAACTGTAACACTTATACAATGTTTGGCACGTTATATTACTAGATTGTAAAACTGTTTGTCATGATTTGATCCGCAAAAGCAAATTCATTAACATGTTATTTTACATTTTCAACTATAAAATAAATTATCTAATTCATGCTATCACCGTACATTCTCTATTTTTTTACTAAAAATACAAATTTAATTATACTCGTAAATTATAAGATAATGATAATTTATAGTTATAAACATTGAAATTAGAAAAAAAATTCATTGAATTTTTAATACACAAAATAAGTCATTTAAAATATATAAATAATTACTGAACCACTCATACAATTGAGGGGCTCTAAAAATTTAGAAAAAAGGAAGAAAAATATAGTAAATGACTTTGAAAATTGGTAAAAATAAGTCATAAGTAATTCATTTTGCACCTTTCGAAAATTCATAAATTTTTTTTGTTAGTGAGTGAATTTCCTGTAACATATAAATTAAAAAAATCATTTTAAGAAAAAAATCATTGAAAAAATTATTTTAAGATATAAATTAAAAAACAAATTTATTTTTTTTAGTCCGGTATTGTCCCCTAAAAGGAGGAGACTAAATTATCCTCTAAAAGGAGGGGACTAAATTATCCCATGTAGGTGGGACTAAAGAGTTCCACCGTATTGACAATTACGGGTTCTATATTTTTGTCAAACGTCTGATAATACTAAAATAATCCTATCTTATTTTTAGTACTGTACAGTATGGACCACCAAACAAACCCGTAATATCCTCTTTTTTCCATGATTTTTCTCAACTCCTTTTTAATGACTGTTGCAGGGGATATACAAGATGAAGTACAAAGAGGATGGTGCTTGAACATAGTGAATTTGGTGTTATTTTTAACGCTAGAAAGTATAAAGATATAAAAATTTGAAAAAGATGTAATATTATATTTTACATTTTAGTTTTTTTTAAATAGGTTTTCAAACTGCTCTATAACAAAAAAAAAGAAAAAAGAAAAAGATTTTCCCACAGAGAAGAGCCCTAGATGGTTGGTGAATAATATACCTTTCAAAGGTGGAAGTCTAACGCCTCTAATCGTTGGTGGAACAGGTCGCATGCCAAAGACTCCAAGTACAGTTACAGTGAACCCCACTCTTCTCGCCTTCAAGCCTCGCCAAGTTCTTCTTTCCAAGTCATACATTAAGCACAACAACGCAATGGACGCCGCAAAGGCTTTGTCTGCTGCCCCTGGAAACGGCTCCCGCGAAAAATTTACTCTCGAAATGGACCAGAAGACTCATCTTCTCCATTCAGTCGCTCAATTTCTAGAGCGTAACGGGTTATCCAAATCACTCAAGAAGTTTCGTTCCGAGGCACAGATTGAGGTATGTTGTCAATGATTAAAATTCTGTTTGGTTCCTGAGAATGCAACGCAATACTATTGGAATTTTCCTTTAAGTCACTCAGATTTTGTTTACAATTGGAATTTTCCTTTAAGTCACTTAGATTTTGTTCTGAAGGCATTACATTTATGATACCAATTCTACCGTTGAGAATGGTCTCGCCTTATGCTGCAATCCGTTTATTTTTTAGTTAGTATATGTGACACCGATATGCTAAAGTTTTTACATGTTTACGTTTATGTATCAATTTGTCTGTTTCAGTTGCTGTTTCTGCATTCATGAACTGAAAAATTGCTTACCAGTGATGGTTATGGATAGAAAAGATTGACTATGGTGGTTTTACTGAAGTATTATGATTGATTTTGCTTTTTTATGACTATTATGTTATGTTCAGTCCATATTTAATAATGTTCAGTCAATGTGTTATAAGTAAATCATGTGAAGTATATCTTGTGATATTATTGAGCCGATTTTTATCTCATGCTCGAAGATACTCGTTCAAGTTATACTTGCCCGTTATATGTGTGTAATTGCATGCTTTTTTTAAGGACTCCTAATAAACTATTTTATTATGTAAGAGTTATGTCATTTTTATACGAATCCTCCCCCCATACTCAGGAAAGCACTGTTTCTCATCACCCTCTCTCTCTCTCTCTCTCTCTCTCTCTCTCTCTCTCTCTCCCCCCCCTCTTTCTCTGTCCGTGCATGTCTGTGTCTATAAGTTTAATAAGTAGATTCAAGTTAAATTGATAAATGGTTTAAGTGGGCACTGTTTCAATGTAGTTAAAAGTAGTAGATACTGCTATTGATTGAATTATTGGATTTGTTCAACAAACTTCATTATGTCACCATGTGGGAAGGGGGGTATGCTCATAAGAAAATATACTCATAAGCTCTGAGCAAACTATGTTAGAGCAATACATCATCGGTACATCTGCTATTGTTTTGATGCATACTCTCTTTTTCTTTTCAGCTCATTTTGCATATGTTCCCAGACAAGAATTTGTGTCCGTTGTTATGCTTTGATTTCTATTGCCTAAATTGATGGCACATTTGTTCATACTGTTAATACTGATTTGTTCGTACTGTTGATATTGGTGCAGAAAGATGTTTCCAAGAGTTCCTCACTGGATCTGGAAGAGATGTACTACAACTATTTACAGACATGGTAGGATGAGAAGTTTTCTCGCCCGTGTATTTGTTTGTCAGTCGCTTTGATTTACTCTATTTCCCATTAAGATCATACTGGTCACAGCTTCAGAGACTTCTTTCAAACAGTGGCCTTCTTGCATATTTGAATGTTAACAGTGAGTCAGTGACCTTAGGGACATAAAGATTCTAGCAAGATTGTTCTCTCTCTCTCTCTCAATTTTATTTTTTGTTCTTGGTTGTTATTGGTCCTTGATTTCAATTATCATGTTTGTTTGAGTAGACATTTAACTTTTTAATAACTTGAAGTCCTTTCTGTGCAGTAATCATGGGAATGCAAGTTCTGACCTGCAGAAGGCACAAGGTACTATGGAATTTCATAAATACAAATAATTTTTGCCATGTACTTGGAAGGGTGTAGATGGGAGTGTCCTACTCTTTATTTCAACTGTTGTGCATGTTGTCAACTAGAATATTAAAAGCAATGTCTCTTATTGTGTATTTTAAATTCATTTGCAGATACTACGCATGACATTTCTAAAATAGATACTCAAAATAATATAGTTGTTATGGAAACCGCTAGTAAGAAGAAAAAAAGAAGGGACAAGGTTGATTGCCATTCTCAGACCAATCAACTTGTGGATTCTGATGCTACTGAAAATGTGGATGTAAAATCCAAAGAGAAGAAGAAAAGTAGAAAGAACTCTGATCCTGTTTGTGACCAAGCAGAGCAATTAAATGTAGAATTATCAAAAGAGACTGCTAATAATAGTGTGCGTGAATCACTGTTGGAGGATCATGGTGAGAAGTGCAAGGAGAAAAGAAAAAAGAAAAGTAAGTTGGTTTTTGAATCCAACGATCACATTCTTGAACAACAGAAGTCGGAATCACTCTGTGGGGAAAATTTAGAATGTCCCGTGCCTATAGTTTCTACGAAGGGGAAAAGCATCCCTGATGGTGAGGCGGAGAAGAAATCTAAGGATAAGAAAAAGAAGAGAAGCAAGCTGACGTCTGATCTTGTTGATGATTCTGAGAATCATGGTTTGGAGGACAAGCAAGGAGATGGTTCCTTGAATACTGACGTCTCTTTGTGTGAAGGAAAGGCTCTCGACTCCAAAACTAAGAAGAAAACGAAGGCTGGTTTGGTTCCTGAAAGTTTAAGTGGCAATCTTTTGAAGGAGCTTAATGTAGGAAATTTGAATGGAAATGATTCTGATTTTAAGACATCAGGTAAAGATGAGAATGATAAAAGTTCTAAGAAAAGAAAAAGGTTGACTTCTGAAGGACATAATGCTGATCGTGTTGATGAAGTAACGACTGAAGACAATAAACGTAGAAAGTTAGAATGTGAAGAAGAATGTAAGAGAAATAAGCAACCTGCAGGGCTGAATGCATCTTTGGACGATTGTAAAATTGCTGGTGAAGAATGCAGAGGGAAAAGCGATCAAGTTAATTTGAATGAGTCCCAAAAGACACCTGTCAAACATCTCAATGGAAAGGCAAATGAAAACATTGAGAAAGACGGAGAAAAATCTTCCTTGCAAAAAACCAAGAAGAAACAAACGAATGGTTCAGCTGAGGTATTGTTCTTCTTACCTTCTTCATAAACTCGAATCTGTAATTAATTAAAGTGATGCACAGTAAAATATCTTCAGATTGGTAGTTTCTTAAACACAATCCTCATTATTAGAGAATTTCCCAAGACTTGTTGTCAATGGTACCTTTAAAAAATAAGTGTCTATTGGTCATACATGGATAATTCCTACACACCTGTTGGTCCCCAAACAAGTTTTTTGGTCTTTTTGAGGACCTGGTTGGCTGTTTTTATTAAATACATTAGACATTTGTCAATTACTTATGTACTACTCTATGCTGATTTATGAAATGCTAATATCTGTGCTCAACGTAGCTAACTTTGTTGAAATACAACATTAAAAAAATGTTTCTGGCTATTTATCTATTTATGTCTGAAGGTGATAGTTGTTACTTCTAGGCATATGTTTGTTAAAAGCTTGCAGTTTGCAATCTTTTAAAAACGATAGAGAACTGGATGAACTTCTTGTCATGGATTCTGTTGTTGCAGCCGAAGACAGTTAATGCTTTTCAAAGGGTAAAAGTTGATCATGTAGTGTTTGCTGATCAGAAGCTTGAAGATAATTCTTACTGGGCGAAGGTGCATACATGATATTTACCTATTGCGTCCCCCTTTATCTGATTGGCACATCTTTAATTTGATTTTTAACCTATCATACATATGCAGGATGGGGCGGAGATTGGTTATGGTGCAAAAGCACAAGAAGTTCTTGGGCAAGTCAGAGGAAGGTTTGTTCATCTCGGTCATTATCTTCTATAAGAAACTGAGAATTTTTTAGAATAGAAAAAGTACAAGGGCAAAAGAAGGATAAGAAATCCTGCAGACCACAAACCTATCTATCTACGCAAAGCAACTTCCCGACGGTAAGAATAGAAAGAATGGGGCAATTTGTGGAATCCAAAGAGAGGCGCGAATGTGATTATTGAGCTTAGAATCCACTTTCTTGATAAATAATTTAAGTCAGCAATTAGAATACAAGTACCCTGAGGAAGGACGCTTGTTAAGCAAAATGAAATCATGCCTTTGATTTTATTTTATGGCTGGCCTTGAAGGTGGGGCACTGGAAATCTTTTTTCTTAGTTCAATTCTAATTGGCTTTTTCATGAAGAAAAAATATTCTCTTCTGTTTTCTTGTAGAAGTGTATTTTCAAGCAGAGACAAACAGAAGAATGTCATATGACGCTTGATTCCAAGAAATTGGATGGTTCTTTAAAATACTGAGTCTTTGTATGTAGCTTCAGAGAAGATAGTAATTAAAATTTTAAAATGAACTTGGACCGTCAACTAGAACGAAGTTTCAATTGATTATGTCATGAATTATATATGCTAGATGTCTAGGAATCAAATTAAATTGGTAACTCCAGAAAGGATTGTAGATTCTTTATATGGGAAAGCCTTGGAGTTGTATTGAAATCTAAAAACAGTAAAGTCTTTTCGTTTGGTAACCCATAGTGTCTGAATGTAGAGGCTTCAGGCTGGTTGT
This sequence comes from Datisca glomerata, assembly GCA_003255025.1. Lineage (NCBI taxonomy): Eukaryota > Viridiplantae > Streptophyta > Magnoliopsida > Cucurbitales > Datiscaceae > Datisca > Datisca glomerata. Next base: position 823,719 of record QANY01002976.1, read on the forward strand.
CTACTGATTGTTTTAGAAAGACATAGGAATGTGACGCATGATAATATAATTGGCTATTTGTTGTCTTATCTTTATTCAAGAGGCAAAATAAAATCTGCCGAGTATTTTCCTAACCGGATTGGGAATTGGTTGGTAATCGTTCCAAAATGGTTCCCCTCCGGCTTTACAAACAGCGGAAATCATTGCTGCGTTAAAATCAGGATTCTCATCCTTTGATTTGGGAAGGGATTCAAACATCGTTATCTATTTCTTTTCATAAGTTATTATTTCAAATTTTGCGAATAGTTCTTAATAATTATTCTTTTGCCCTCACAGAGATTTTCGGCATGAAAAGACTAAGAAGAAACGTGGGTCTTATAGGGGAGGAATGATAGATCTGCAATCCCACTCGGTGAAATTCAATTATTCCGATGATGAATGACCAAGGTAAGCTCTGGGAGGCTGGTATCATACTAGGTTCTTTGTTGTTTTTTTAAGCATATTTTCCCGGGAACTGTCTCTAAAATATTTGTCTTTGATCATTTTTGGCAATCACATGGAATCGAGTTGGAATTCAAAAAAAGAAATATCACATTTACCCCTTAAAAATTATTTAGAAAAGGATTAGTTTCTTAAGTTTTGTTTTCTACATTTTCCTTCTTTTTCTTGTAGCTCTGTGGAACAAAGACCTCTGTAAGTTCATTTTTCTTCAGTATATTGAAACTGGGGAGGAATAGCTAGAATTTGTATTCTCAATTATTTTTCCTGAGGTTTAATTGTCTCTGAGCATGATGTTTGAGTCTGGCGGTCTGGCGGCCGACAATTTTAGACTTTTTCCCGAAACAATTTCAGATTGTACTTGGAGTAGATGGTTCAATTTCCTTTTTGTTGATAAATCTTCACACATTTTGATCAGTAGAGTTTTTTTTATGTCTCCCCCTTTAAACAGATGTCTTTTCGTTTCATCTTCCTGTGATGTTTTGTGTATTAATCAGTCTGAATGCAACTTCTGAAGATTGCCTGCTAAATCGTTGTCGAAACTAGTAGAGTGATCTAAAATCTAGTTTGGCGATATAGAGAGTTAATTTGAGAAGAGTAGTGGTTCCTACTTCCTATGAAGGCAACAATCACTTGCAGCCTTTGGCTACAAATTTGCAGCGTTATGCGGTGTATGGAAATACATATTTAATTAAACTGTCGAACATATGTTGATTTAGTTAGAGTATGATAACTTGTTCAAAGGCTATATATTATATTACTTCGTTCATGACACATTGGAACATATATTACAGGTAACGTAGGAAATGTCTCGATTTTTTCTTCTCAAGATTCGAAGAACCATGTTTAGCTTTTAATTTGCCTCTGATGACCTTAAAATAAAATGTGAATAACACCGTACACGAAGAATTTCCAGTTAAATGTACATATTGGAAATTTATTACATATGACAAGAGAGTGGGGGTTCCTATAATGGAACGTGCATTTTTTTCTCTAATAATGCACGTAGCATGTTTTCTTTTGTTAAAAGGTAAATATATTCAATCAAAAAATATACTTATACAAGGGCATATCTCAATGTATACCACGCACATTATAATGTTAAAGCTCTGAATTAGATAACAATACAAAACACATTGTACTGCAAACCAAGGAGCAAACGTGATGGTATACACTAAGAGGTTACACCGCAATGGAGCTAGATCACAGCACAAACAACGTAACCATCACATCCTATTTAATCTACCACCTAACTAATCACCTGAAAATGACATATCGACGACTTGAACTGACCAGACCGCACACATGTTGGCCAGCCAAGAACCAAGAATGGTTTTCATTTGAAGTAACATGCTTTTCCATAAATCAAATTGCTGTTTCATTTGATGGCCTGGCTTGGAAAATAATAGCTTTTTTTGTGTGCAACATGATATGGTTCGTACAAAAAGAATGGACCCATTTATTCATAAATATAGCTAATTGTTAGCTGGCTCATATTATATTGTACTCTTCCTTGAATTATGGAAACTGAATTATTAGACTAAGGGGCCGTTGTGGAAAAAAGAATTAACACAAGTATGATGAAATTAAGTAAATGATTATTAAGAATTTTATTTTATAAAAATTGTCGAGTTACTAATTTATTCAAGTTAGTACAACAATTTTTCAGCTATTTTTGCTAATTTCTGCTGGCCGACCATTTACCTCTTGAAGCTGGCATTCCTGTAATTCTTCAAAGAAAAAGCACAAGCTAAAAGTTGATTGCACGTCTTTATTTGATCGAAGGACTATACTTTGGTTGAACGCTTGTCTTTGATGCTATTAAGGATTATTAAGGATGTTTGTGGATCACAACTTCTTTTTTTCACATTTTCTCATTTCCTTTCCCTGTTTGTTACGATTGCATGGAATTGGATTGTCTTTCCTTGCTATACAACACAAACGAAAGTTCAATTTGGGAAGTTCAATAAGATCTGAACGGCACCTAATTGTCTCTCTACCATTGGATTCCTAACTACCTATAATCTAAATCCCAATCACATAGAGGTCCATTGCTTTCTAACTCCATTTTCATTCGGTATATGTAACAATAATTATAGACTGATCAAGTTTTATTTGATCAAAAATGATCTATCAATAATTAACTGGTTAATATTTCAAAGCTCATAAAATGATTTTATAATTTGTAGGTTAGTCAAACCAATAAATGATTGATATGCAACATGTTCTAATAAAAGTAAGTTTAAAAAATCTTGTCAGTCTGAACATCAATATATTTTTACTCTATTTAGAAATATTAAAAAATAAAATATAAAGTATAAAATAGATAGATAATTAGTTTTATCAATAAAATGAGATCATATGAAAAACCGATTCTTTCATTTTCCATTTTCCTAGGGTTATTGGCCATCCGCTGGGAGTTTCGGGTTTAATACCGATATTTTAGCAATAGATCCAATAAAATATGTTTGGATAACAATAGTTAATCATAGACATATTTTATTTCATGGTTATATAGTAGATATACTAAATTGCCGCTTTGTATACAAAAATATTCTAATTTTTATTTTGTCTGAATAATTAAAAAGCACAAACACTGATACGCGACACGCGACACGAGTATCACATGAACATGAACACGTCAGTACGTAATTTAAAAAAAAGGATACAGGGACACCTTACATATAATAAATAAATAAATATTTTTTAATTTTTATAATATATATTTATTTATTTATGCGTCCAATGAAGACATCCCACGCTATGCCTTCTTCAAGAAGGCAAGAAATAAATCTAATAATAGGTTAAGAAAGTCTGTTTTTTACTTATTACAATATCGTACTTTAAAATCTCACTTTTCTTATTATTTGTTTTTTACACCTTTATTTTTTAATTAATAAGTTAAATCTTTGTTTCTTTCATTTTATACCCCTTCCTCTTTTCATTATTTAAATTTATCTTTCAAAAATGCCGGTTACGTGTCCTCATGTATCCATAAATTGTTTTAAAATATTTGACACGTGTTTTAAAAAAATAAGATATTTTTTTGAAGTGTTAGAGTGTGTTGGTGTCCAACACGTGACCGAACATTCTATACAAATGAAAGTGCCGGTGCTTCTTAGCTGAATAATGTGAAAGGTAATTGTATAAACTTTTTAGGGAATTACGCCTTACTTATGAAAGTGTGATTTGCATTTTACTCAAACTAAAAGTTTCAACTTCCATAAACTTTTGTTTAGTTGACAATTAAAAAGCTTGTTCTAAAAGAGGATTAAGCCATGTTTGATTTGTTAATTTGTTTTGGCCTTTTTGTTTTTTAAATTTCAAATGGCCTAAAAATAAGTTTACCCGATATGCTTTTATTTAAACTATCTTGACAACTACAATGAAACATTTTTCATAAGTTTATATATAACCTAGATGATATTTCCAAATATAATTTTCATTTTTTTAATTTAATTTTTTTGTTTTAATCTTTTCTGAAATATCGTTTTCAAATCATTAATAGGTCATCAATTTTTTTTATATTTTAAACTATTTTTTTCTATTAAGTGTGCAAGTTGATGACCAAAATTTCCAGGAAATTTAACTGACATAAAGAATTTAATAATAAAAAAGTTATAATTCTTTTATATCCACGTCAACCGTAAATTTCCTAGAAATTCCCTTTGCTTTTCCCGGGGAGAATATCTGCCAAAACTATTTTTTGGTTTTTCAGAAAATGCAATAAAGTCTTCTTTTTTATATCCACGTAAATTCTTCATATCAAAGTCGTCTAATGAAACTTGTGGATAAAAATAATTAAGCTCTTATACTAATATTAAATGATCACATATTCAATTCACGTGAACTAATTTGTATAGAATTCATAACTTAAAATAATCATCTGAAAATCCGTTTTGCTTGAGATGTTATTTGTTAGTATGAAGAGTCATGTATTCAAGTTACGTAAATTAATCGTTATAATCTTTGTTACTTCGAAAATGAAAGTATCCGAAAATCGGTTTAACTTTGAACATATATTTTTATTAATATATCTAAGAAACTTTTTGTCAATTTTAACAATAGTCTACTAGAACAATTAGCAAAAAGTGCTGTTTCATTCCTAGAAATATAGGAATGACATCATTGGCTTGATTTTCAGCATGACAAATTGCTGGAAATATATAAGTGATGCTATTGCTATACATAAGTTGGTAATTAGTGTGTTGTTTCATGTCATCCGTGGAGTCAGAGAGAGAGAGTTGTGTGTCAGACACAGCATGCATGAATCACCAGGTAAATTCTTGTAGAGATTGGAAATAATGTTGCTGTTAAACAGTAGTACACTATTAAAATGACAGAATATTAGTAAGTGATATATGAGAGTCATGCTCCTCATGGAAACTTCGTAGAAATTTCTTACAAATTGGATCAAGATGCTGTTACAGATTCATAGCGTGATTGCTTTTTAATCTGTCCAAATATGTTGGACGAAATTTTTATTTCTTTTCTAAGTTGGTCTGAATTGATTTAATGTTTCAAATCGACTAATCGAATATATTACGTTCATTGTTATCTCATGACAAGATGTAACATATGTTGGTGCTTCTATAATATACACATTCATACAAGGTTATTTGTTTTTTTTTTTGTTTTTGTTGTAGTAAGAGAATGTGAGAAATCTATGAAGATCATCCTCATAATTGCTTTTAATTAATCATCAAGAGCAAATATATCAACGGTAGGACAGAACAACCGCATTGACACAAATGCAAAGTATAGGGACCTTATTGACCAATTTTAGTTTATGGGACAAATTGAAGTAAACTATACTGGATAACTATTCTAAACCACAAAGAAAAAACATTGCTATGCACGACGGTGATACTCAATAGAGTTAACGCGTGAGAATATAAATGACGTGAGATCATACATTCACATTATAATTAAAACTCTATGTCTTTCTTATTAATTTAAATTTTAAACGTAAAGTAAGACCGCATAGGTTGAAAACTAATAGTAATAATGAGTTTTACACTACTATATAACAGTTTTCATAAGAAAAAAATGAACACGACATGCATTGAGAGGGATAGTGAAAGATAAAAAGACAAAGTCTATTAATTTCAGATCTCAAAATAAGGAGAAAAAGAATCGACTTTAGACTTTGGTACAGTTTTTAATCATCTAATGTTAGGACTACTGTTAAGGGTCATCACTAAATAAGCGTTATGCACGGGACAAACACATAAATTTTCTTATAAAAGTCAAATGAGATTAATAGTATACAATTTAATTAAATGTAACAAATAATTCAACACTCATTTTGATAATCTTATAAGTTTGGAGACGTCATCATTGTGCGTGTAATCGATCACAACCATCCATCATCGTGGGATCGACTTTAAGATGACCCATATCAAAAGCTACATAAGAGATTGTCCCTAGCTAGTATAAATTCATACTTTAAAATCATCTTTTTGGAGAATTTGCCTTTAGCACATCTCTAGTTTTGCATTGCTTGTGGATGAAGTTTACTGAAACAAAGAGCTGAGAAAAATAAAGATAGAGAAGAGAGAGAGGTTTCTTAGAGATTTCCTTCATTTTTGTATGGTTTCTGGATGAGGTAAAAGTATATATCTTTTGTATATATATATTTTACTTATGTTAATTCTCTCAGTACCTTATCTGTATATATAAATATTTAATTTAGAGCATCTTTTTGTGATATTTTCTCCTATATTGGGTTTACTTTCACTTTCTCTCACCCCACAAGCATCGAATAAATAATTAATTAATTTAGTTTCTCAAAGATTATTATATGATATTCGAATTTTACGGTAAATTCCATTCCAAGTTGTGTTTTCTAAATTTAATTAGGAGTATAATTTATTATTTAATTTCTTACCCAGTTTTTCAGATTAGATAATCTCATAGAAATAATTTTTTTATTTGTTTAATTAGTATTCTAATTTCCTTTTCCTCTTCTTAATGTTCAAAAGTTGATGATGGTAAAAGGCTGCCTCTTTACATTAGGTTAATTAAATTTCCAAAATAACTTTAATATATATTTTGAAATTTTGATTTTATACGAAACTTATGACAATAAAATAATATATCATTAACTAATTAATAATAGCATACAAATGAACTCCAGAAATGATTTCAATCATAATTTTGAGGACATTATATAATGTACAAAAATTAAAAATAAAATAAAGTTATCACACGATCAATCCGATTATTAAAATACATCGTATATTAGAGATTATATAATAAAATAACATATAAAATTCTTGAAGTCTAATCATTTTATGCATCTAAAATGGTGTGGAAACATCAAATATAGAGTTAATTCCCTTCCTCGTACCACATTTTTTTTACTTTTTGTTTTTATTTCAAAAATTTAAATTACATGAATTTTAATCACGCCAGTATAGAATAATCTGGTGTTTATAACCAAAGACGGCAGCTCAACTCATAAAATCTTGGTCACTAGAAGTTTACCCGATCGTTAACTTCAAAGCCTGTGGGAATTAGTCAGGCAAAGCCTGGATACCCTACATTATAAAAAAATCTGGTGTGTTTATAGAAATTAATATAACAACTAAAATTCTAAGATACTTAAATACAACAGATATTTAATTTTACAATTAATATGACAAAGTATAAATATTATATGCTTGAAAAATTGTCTCATGACCTTAACTTATATAACATCACATTATTTTTAAATAAAAATAGACAAAAATGAGTGTTTCTAATTTCATCTAATTTTTAATCATACTAAATAATGCATAATAATGTGAAGACATTATTTCAAAAGAAAACATTATACTATTTCAAAAATTTAAAATAATCATTATGATTTGCTAAATATGACGTCATATAATTTCTTTTTTATTTTATTTTGAACGTGGACTTTTGTGAATATTTTACTTTTGGACAGTTTTATTATATAAAAGTAGTCAGTATCATTTTTCAATATGGAAGTGTATATAAATATTAACTAAAAAATAATTATAAAAAAACATTTAACTTAAAATACATTTAGACCAATTTCTTTTTCTGATTTTCGTTTGATTATTTATTGGTGGTTCGTACTCATTACACTAAATATTACATGAGAATTGTTCTACGATACAGTTCCTTTATACCGTATAGGAGTTGTAGTTTTGGTCGTCCATCACTATTTAAATATGTATATGTACCAACTTTACGTATCAGAATATCAAAATACAACTTCTAGTACATTACAACGGTTGTACCGTAAGCTAACTCTTTACATAATTTTTATCAACTTTCTAACACATCACTTTATTTGAATCAGTAGATCAAAAACTTGCATGTTGTTTGGCTGCTACGAGTCTAGAGTCTGGACTATATTAGACATCATTTTTAATGGGTTACATGTATTTCAAGCTTTTTTTTTATGTTTATACAGACTAGATATAGACTATCAAAAATTAAAAAATTGATAATACTTATTATACAATCAAAATCATAAACATGATGGGATTCAAATCCTATCTGAAAATACTCTGCCACCATATTTCTTTTTAACAATACCTTGTGCAGGCCTTTTATTTCATTCTCTTCATACATTCTAAATATAATACTTTAAAAGCAGAGATTATATTGCCATGTTTTTAAACAGCTTGGGTTGTTTGATCTTTTAGGGTTCTCAATTTCATATGTTTGTGTAACCAATTAAAATAAACTAATTACACTTTAGCATACATCACACCCTATATAACAAGCAATCTCTTTGCTTTAAAAAGAAGGGACATGAAGAAAGAAAAGAAAAAGAAAAAAGATTACTAATTTAATCCAGATACAACATACAGATCAAACCCAATTAACTAAGTAATCTCTTATAATTAAAGTTAAGAAAGAAAAAGAAAAAGAAAAAAGATTCAAAGGCATATATTATTCAAGAACAATTAACTAAGTAATCTCTTATAATTAAAGTTAAGAAAGAAAAAGAAAAAGAAAAAAGTTTCAAAGGCATATAAGAGGTAGACCAGATTTTAATTAATAAAATGACGCGTTAATCATTCATGTATCGATACGTTTAAACATTTATTAAAATAATTTATCAATAATTGATACGTCATTTAAGTAATTAAAATTTGATCTAATTAAATATCAACTCGTTATATGCTTCTTTTTTCTGTCAACATTTGGCAGAACCACAAGTCCTGACCTTCACGGATATTTTCAAGTCTAAATTTGGGTATCCATTTGGAATCATATCTTTGCTTGAACTACTAGTCAATTGAAAAAAAAAGTAAAAAGAATAAGTAGTTAAAAAGATAAATAAAAAAACAAAACAAAAACTCAACTTGTACAAAAAAAAGGGTATAAAAACATGTCGTACGCTTAATTTCTAGAAATATATTCCAACTTTTACAACTCACTCCGTTTCTAAAATATGAAAGAATTATTAGGTGCATTGCAGTGGGGGAGATAATGCATTTCTAAGGTAGGGTTGGAATTCAAAAACTCTTTGGCAGTTTTTATTAATATAATGTATATATATTTTATATATACTAATGTATATGCAATTGGGAAAATCTTGAAATCCAGCCTTCTTAGACTTGCTTTTTTTATCTCTTTTGTATATTTTGTTTGGGTGTGAAAAAATTAAATGGCAGAATTTTTTAAGATAGGATTATATATAACTACAGCTGTGGGTAAAAAATTATAGTTTATAAAATATATAGATGAATGAGTTATTATAAAGGAATTGAGAACTTCCTTTTTCTATTTTTGATAATAACATGCATGAGTTAGTGTAGCGTGTGTTTTCTCTCATCTGTTATCATTTGATAGTTTTTCAAAGTTTTTTCATAAGAGTATATTTTTTTGTCGTGTATGCCTCTCGTAAATTTGTAGTACTTACTTCGATTTAATACTTTTACCTTTAAACAAAAAGTATGTATGTACCTTATCGTGTTCAAATTTATTGGTCATATATACATGGGTTTCGATTGGGGCCTATAAGAAAGTTGACCTATATTTGCATATTATACAATACTACCTACTTGATAAGCCGGTTAATTAATATAGATAGCTAAGCCCTATGTCGATATTTACTTGGGTGTGAGCTATAGTAACACTATCGACACAGGTAAGAAAAAGTGAGAGGATTTTTTGCCTACAAATTTATAAAAAATGAGAATTTGATTTAGCCTCTACGATCTTTTGTGTGGTCGTGGGAGCTGCTTAATGATCAAATATTAGATCAATCAATAGTATTAAATGATGTGTCAATAATTGATTTACTGTTATTTTTTTAAATCTATCTATGAATACATCAATTAGTCAATTAATTAAAACTCAGTTTAAATCTTAACACACATATATATATATATGACTATTAATACGTGTCCTTATTAATATATGAATCAAATTTACTGGTTGTCTTCATTGACTATCTATTATTCCAACATTAACTATTAAACAATTTGGAGTGGGGGAAGGCAAAGATGAGTTTACTATTCTAAGTTCCAAATGCAATTTCCTGGTAAGAATGTAATTTGCAAATAAAAAGATTTACTTTAAAATAACTAAAAGATTGACAAATGATGAATTAGGTTGACACATATGTTTTAACCTCAATTACGTTCATGACTACTCTTATATAACTGTGTTTGAGTCATCTTGTTAACATTTACAAAGAAAAATATGAAAAAAAAAAATAATAATAAACAAACCAAAACCCTCACACAAGACTCATATTGAAGTACGTAGACAAACTAATTAAATAAAAAAATTTAACTGAAAGCTTGATATAATTTTTAACTGAAAGCCATTATAAGCTAAAGCAGAAAAGTTTGATATAATTTTTTTATCCCTTTAGAATGAAAGTAGGAAAAAATTAGAAGAATAATATTTATATTCTTTTTATACTGACTTTTGAATAAATTCCAAATGACAATGGATAATCTATTTGGCTTTAGATGCTCTTTTCCTACTTCTGATCTTTTCTCTCCAATTTATTCAATTATAAACTGCTTTATAAAATGTTTTGTGAGTCAGATGAGTTTCTTCTTCTCTTAGATCTTCTTCTACCTTCTACTATTCTTGCAGAAAGGTTTTAGCTTGTTTACTCTCTTTGCGAGATCATATACGTTTGATCGAGTCAGTTTCTTCTCCATAGTTCCTGGTACGTTCTCTAGATTATCTTTTATTTTCATATTTTGATTATTGTCTTTAATTAAAATAAAATTAATCCAATAAGATTTTGAAAGATATAAAGAAATATCCAAACGGAAGCAAAACTTAGAAAAAAAATAAAGATAAATCAAGCCTGATCAACATCTTTTTGAAGTTATTCAAACTTGAAGAAAATAAAGATATAGTAAATTATAAGATTATTAATATTTAACTATCTTGTAAAGATGTAATAATATTTGTAAATTCAACATTCTACACTAAAGACGTTGATCATGGGTGAAATTCTAGTTCTTGATTTTAGGGCATATCTTTTTGGAAAACGTACCTTTGAATACTCTTAGTTTTCCAAAAGCAAAAAATAAGAATGGAGAGACCTGCAAAAGTCTATGGCCAAGCTCATTTTAAGGGGAATTTGTTGTTATTATTATTATATATAATTCTATTTCACACATATATTTTTTACTATTGTAAAATACGTATATGGGTAAAAGATCGTTATATATAATAGATACTAATAAAATATATAGACATAGATAATCCACACCTAGATCATCTCATATAACATTCATATTATATAATGATTAAATGATAGATCAATTGTGATATCTATACCGAGTCCATATTGAATCATAAACTAGACATGAATTACATTAATCTACATAATATTGTGTTTATGTCTTTTGTTATTAATTTTTTTTAATTTAGCTTTTTAATGATAGTGGGGTTTTATTTCAATATCTATCGTTTTAAATTAATATCACCCCACAAAACAACATTCCGATATCAGACGTATAGTTAGCTATATAGGTTACCCAACAACCCATTGGAGTTGGTGTAGAGAAAAGTACTAATGTTTGGTGGAGAAAAAGAAAGCTATGAAATGTAAGGTTTAATTTCCTTTCAATATTACCATTTTAATTAAATTCAATAATCAAGTTTCAATTTTTATTTTAACAAATATAAAACTATATTATTTACGTTTCTTTTATATTTTGATTGTTTCTCATATATTATTTATTTATTTAAGTACAAAAATTAATAAATATACATATCTATCAATAAAATTAGAAATAATATTTTTGATTTTTATAAATCTCACTCACCAATTTTTAAAAAAATAAATTATTATATTAGAAGAACATATACGTGTAGTTGAGGGTACATTTTTTAGTTTCATATGTTTAGTAGATTATTTTTTAATCTTTTGTAACAAATAAACTAATAACATGTTTTATTTTTTAAAATGATTGAATTTTTCTAACACATTTATCGGATTAAGTAACTTAAAATATTATTCAGTTTACAAAATAAAATTCAAATCAAGAAGAATAAACAAAGTAAAAAATCTCGTAAAGTTATACACTACAATTATGAGAAAAATAAAAAAAAGAAAAATTGATCAAGAATGATACACCATTAATTGACTCAAAGGGCAATGTGAAAATTGTAAAATAATTATGAGTGGGCAAAATTGTCTAAAAAAACCAATTAAGTAATACGTGTAATGCACCTGTAAAATAAATTTTGTAACTGGCCTGATATATTTGTTTCTTTAAATTATTTGATTTGGTGATAGATGATGTCAATGTTTGGTACCGAGAGGGTAGTGATAATGGGTTAGTTTCTTTGAATATGTCACTGCGCATTTAATTTTTGTATAAAAAAATAAATACTTAGTGAGATAAATAATTTTAAAAAACATAAATTGTAGCTATTATATATATTATGAGTTATAATGCACAGAATAAAATATGCTAAATTAAAAAGTTATTGATTAAAATTGTACTGTATAGCATTACTATTTGATAAATATAGTAGATGATTTTTATTTCATTAATTTATCGCATTCCTAATAAATGATTATATCACTAGGAGATACATTTCTTATTAAAAAAATATATTAATTAATATCTTCTTGTAAAATCAGTTGCATAATTTTTCATGTATAATTTTACAAATTATTAACAAACGTTAGATTTATTATGTACTAGAAGTAAATGTTTAATTGCATAAAAGACATTGAATGAATCAATCTTTAAGGATATTCAAGTTTATAGCTACGTGTAAAAGTATTTAATTCTACCAACAATTTATAAATAAATTATTAGTGAATAGAAAATAATTTTTTTTAGATAATGAATTAAATGAAAGAAAAAAATCAATAGGGTCGTTACCATATTTTAAACGAGTTTAAAGAGTAAAAATTGAAATAAAAAGTTATCCCTTTTAAGTACCTCTAGACAAATATAGATATATATGTGAACAACAGATGCACATATATAAAACCACTAGAACTTAATAATAATATAATACAATAAGACTTAAAAACACCATCTCAAAAGTTAGGGTCTCCATAACACTAAATGAGTGGCCTATGGAGCAACTATCCCTTTTAAGTACCTCTATCCAAGATTCTCTCTGCTGTAGGGCTAAGAGGTAAACACTAGGGCGTGGTTCCAAGCAAATCTCGTGTTACATTGAGCACGACGATGTCTGATGTCCATTAGGCTTCGGCTGAACTACAAATTGAGGTCGAGACATCCTAACTCATCCAACATTACCATAAACTAGAGGACCACATTAAAGATGTAAGTGGTTCGGTTCGGCTCGATTTAAGGAGTTTTACCGAGTCGAACATAACACACCATTTTACACAATTAGCAACTAAACCAAACTGCTCAATGTTAAAAAACCGAATCGAACCAAACCGCTCAAAAATAATAAAAGCTGAACTGAACCGTAATCTCAACCAAATCAGCAACACATACAAAACCAACATCAATCTCAACTAAGTCTTCGACAGATTTGTATTTCAACTAAGAATACAAAATATTTATAGAAACAACATATGATACATGAAAAAAATACAATTAAGGTTCTAGAGACACAGATAAATAGAGAAAGTGTGAGACATTAAGAAAAATAACAGAGATAAAAGAGAGAGACATGACTAACTGATAAAGAGGGCGAGACTCCGTGAAGTGAATGGAGAAATTAGGGCAAATGATTTTATATAGAAGTGCGGTTCGATGCGGTTTTTTCACAAAAACCGAACACTGAACTGAACCGAACCATCCTATTTTTCTATTTCTAGAACCGAGCCGAACCGTCGGAAGTGACAAAACCGCCCGGACCAATGCGGTTTTGGTCAATTTTCCTTACACCCCTAGACCACACAAGTACGGGAGCCGATCCAGACCTACGGGGTCTTAGCTCCCCACCCGAGCTGAGGGGCTCTATGCAAGGGCTGAGACCTATTTCAATTGTCATTTGTGAAAGGTCTACCTTGCTCTTAAGAGGATAGTGGACGAGTTCCTCTCATAAAGTAAATACTAATCTCCAAGCAAGTAGATTAGGCAGCAGCTTACACTAAGTAAATGAATAGAGAGACATTCTCTTTAAAAGACATATAAAAATAAAACTCAAGAAATTTAATATTCGGCTCGTTCTATAATTGCTCCATCATCTAAACTTAGTTGAGCTAGCTAGTATCATAATAGCGCATTCACATCAAGACAAAAAATATCAAAAACAGATGCGATCACCCACAGTTGTATCTCTTGCAAAACATGCCCCAAAATTGCCATAAAACAAAATATGAGAGAGGGGAGACCATTATGAACACAATATCAAGTGACCAAAACCTACAAAACCAATAAGAAAAAGCCCTTCCGGAATTTCAGAAAGCACAAAATACCTAAATTTCTGTTACATGTAAAAAATACACACACATATATATATATATGTTAATTTATCTTTTTTAAGGCGTTCAGATTAAGTTAGACAGACTCAAAAAGACAAACTGCCATTGGCATTCAGAAATGCTGATAAATCCCTTCCATTGTTTTCTAACTTCTTTGCATTTTTGAACTTCCGCTCAGTACAAAAATAAGTACTGCCCCCTCATAATTGAACATGCAATTGTTTTTTGTTTTAATTAATTTATCTTTTAAACTTTTAGTTGGTGCAAAAAATACGTAACTAAGTCAAAAAATAAAAGACAAAAAAAAATCTGAATGAATGATTATCCAAACAAAACTTTCACTATATTTTTGTTCTCAGTTTGTATTTGTTTGCAACAATGTTTTCTCAATTAATTGCCCCACTAAAATGCGTTATCAACATGCATGCCTTCCTTTACCCCTATAGTCTTTTTCTTTCAGCCAGCCTTAGTTGTTTATATAAAGAAGGGAAGTAGATTCTCTACCGTTGTTGAACAACAAAGTTACATATGTGTCATCTAAATAGATTTAAACGTCTCAATTGCTTGATTGCAAAATAAATAAAATTCTATTTTTTGTTACGTTTGGTGGTGAACCAGCTATCCGTTTGAATTCGAACGGATAGCTCGATCCAGCGAGCATAGTGTATGTGAATCTCAATCTCTTAAGGATCCAGGTTCTCTACAAATTCTAACTAGGTATATGATTGATAGGATTGAGATCTCTTCCTCAATATAAGATAATATTCGTCGAATCTGGACAGTTGGTCGAGATCTGCACGTCATATCTACTGAATACTAAAACTGAAAACATTTATCATTATATATATATATATATATTTTTCTAAAATTTAAATTAGATCGTGGCCGCTCATTTTATGAATTACAGATCATATTCAATCATTCAATCTCTTATATATTTGAACGTGAGAGAATCCCAATCTAAATCTAACATGACACCTTCCTCTAAAGCTTTGTTTTAATTTTTATCAACCCTCCAGCAATCGTGCTCTTACGTCCTTGTGATAGTGATTTAGTACGTGCCATCCATACAACCTGACAGGCAATGACACCGATCTTTCTTTACCCATGACATTCGCCACATACACCCCCTCCTCCACCTTTTCTATCAAACGTCCTCCCGAATAAGAAAACAACATATCTTCAACACATTCTCAACGCTATATATAATTAACTGATTGGAGTATTTGTGAAATGTACAATGGATTAAATTGGTCATTTATAAAGTAGAAGAGTATATCGTACAGAATTTTAAAAGTCCAGGGATTAAATTAGTGTTCACATGACATGTTTTATTAATGTCATGTATTTTATGCTCTACATCATGTTACATAACTCTTTGCTCATCCTCATTTAAAATTTAATAATAAAATGAGCACCATGATGCTACAGAGAGTAAAAATTAATTGAAAAAATGATATGTTAATCATTCGTAATATAATTAATAAATAATTTTAACGAATTATAAATTTTAATTAATTGAAATTTAATATATATAAGTTGATGCATCTAAAATACCTATGCAAAATATCAGGAAGACGTGCCCCTTCCTCCTTTCCAGTGCTTTATACGCGTTTTAATTAATATTTAAAAATCATTTATTATAAACACGGGATTCTCGTACCGACGTTTTACTAATTGTCGTCCGTCTATTTTCTCTCTCTTTCCCTATATACTTTTTGTTTTGTTAGTTTCAGTCCCAATCATAAATTATGAATTAAGAATAGTTTATACATGTCATCTAGTTATTTATATATATAATTTATAATTATATATATAATTTTCTATTTTAGTTTAAAACGTGTTTAAAAATATTCTAAAGAATTAATTGATCAAAATTCTAGTTAATGTTTTTTTTATTGTTGAAATCGGAAATGGTGTAATAATAAGATAACGTGAATTATAGGAATACTTATTTCAGTAAGGTGAAATTGAAAACAAAACTTCAGACGGTATCACAGACGAATTAAATTTTTGCTACAGAGAGGAAGAAGACGAGACCAGACGACAGCGGTAAGTCAGTCTTATCGCTTCGTCAACTCAGTTTAGTTTACCCGCCTTTTCACTACTTTCCTTCAAATTTTCAAACTTTTCTTTTTAAATTCACATCAAGCAGGATCATTGTTTCTGTTTTCTTCAAGATTTGAATTGAATCTTCTCGCATCGAGGTAATTAATTGTGTATTTTTTTTAACAGTTGTAGTAGTATAAGTATCAAAACAGTACTGTTTTTGTTTTTTTTGTTTCAGATAATATAGACAGTATTCTTTTAGTCTTGATTTGGATTTTTTTTATAAAATAAATTAATAACGTTACGGTTCGGCAATGTCTATTTGGTCGGTGGTCGAATTTGGGAACCCTAGGAGTTATACTGAGAGAAAATCGGATCGATACGGTTACGATGCTAAAATACTTGTCTTATTGATGTCGGATGTCGGATGTCGTGTTAAAAATGCCTTGGAAATAGTCATCGTTTATAGTAATTAAATTAAATTGAGTATTGAAAGCACAAAACTGAACGACGGAGAGTGAAAATAGGAATGTTCGAAGAAAATTCAGTGATTTTTTTTCTTTTTGATCTTAGCTCTGAAAGCAACAATGAGTTGAAAGAGAGTGAGAGCGAATAAGAGGAAGAAGAAATTGAAAAATTGACATTGAAAGCGTTTTAAAAGGGAAAAAGCGGGGAAGTGGAGTGGTTCTGAAGCGAGAGCTTTCGTGTGAGAGAGGAGAGAGAGAGAGTGAGAGGGGAGGAAGGATTTAGGGGAATAAAAAAGTGGTTTCTATGAGTATCGAGAAGAGTCTGATTTAATAGAAATTGATTGTGCCATCTCTCCTGCGACAGATTTGAAAAATAAACATGAGTAATTTCAAGAGCTCGCCGTATCGAAGACGGCAGGATGTGGAGGCTGGGAGCAGCCATTCTGGTGAAGTAGACGATGAAGAATCATCCTCATCCAATCCTTTCGCTATTGCCAGAACGAAGCATGCTTCGGTGGAACGTCTCAAACGCTGGAGAGTATGCATTTTTTTTCTCCTCCTCGATTCATCCCGCGTTGTGATTGTATGCTGATGCTCGTTACACACTATCAGTTACAGTATCTGGATTTATTCTTTGATTTTAATCACAAGTTTTAGCATATCCCTGTCACATGCCGAGGCATTGGTGACATACATATATGACTCGGCTGCGTGGTTAAATTCATTGACGGACCCTGAATTGTATCAGGACTACGGTAACAATCTTGTGGTTAATTCGATAGTTCAAGCAAATGATAGCTTCCAACTCCACTATTTTTGCATAGTGGAAAGGTTATTTTGGCGACTCAGAGTCCAGATGAGGTTCTGGAATACTGTGTTCGCTTTCACCCTTTTTTCTCTTGGATAGTCTTGGGTAGGCATTCATGGATCATGACCTTCTATCTGTAATGAATGAAATCTATTATGGGGGAGGATGTAAGTTTCCGATATTATTAGCTACAAATCATCAGTTGGGTTTTCAATTTTCTCCTATTTTATCTGCATTGCACACGCATACTCCTACAGATGCGCACAGAAGCACGTATAGGTTTATCTAGAATATAGTGTTCCAGGGGATAATTGAACTAGTTTTAAGGACTCCCAGTGCTTCCATACTAGAAGCTCGATTTCTCAATTGCTCAAAATTGTGTTATGTCTGCATTACATTTCTCTACTTTTCTATTTTTGATAGGGTCTTGTGCTAATCAGATTATTGATCAGATCATAGGTTCTTGTTACCACTTTGTTGTGCACAAAATACACTCTTCTTAATAAAGCTGAAACTTTGTCTTCATCACTCAATAATCTTGGAGAGTTGAAGTATTTGATCACATAATATGAATTATTTTCTTAGCTTTTTATATTGTTGTATGATTTAGCATGATAGAGCACGAAATTTGATGGTGAAAATTCTTTAGATAGAGCACGGAATACTTTTCTGTTTTCTTTACAAGAGTTGACTTTGCATTTAGTCCTCATACTCGGTTAGATTGCCTTTTTTCTGTTGACACTTAGATCTTTTGCTCTTACCCTTTTCCTCTTGTATACTCTCCTTGTACTTTCCTCAAGTTTTTTGTTGCTTAATGCAATTCATTATTCATCCAAAAAAAAATCTTCATATGTTTCAATCTGTTGAGTGTTAAAAGCATAAGTCTTTTTTTTTTTCAATATCTTTGTTAACCATTAGTTGATGTCATTTGCAGCAAGCTGCACTTGTGCTAAATGCTTCTCGTCGATTTCGATATACTTTAGACTTGAAAAAGGAAGAAGAGAAGAAAGAAGCATTGAGGAAGATCAGAGCACATGCGCAAGCCATACGAGTAACTTTTTTTTCTTTCCAGATTTGAAAGTTGTTTTTTATGTTCTGTACTTATCATATTTAGTCTCTTTCAAATTTCTATCGTATTATGATGGAATGTTTTTATTGGAATAGGCTGCATATCTCTTTCAGGCGGCTGGAGATCGTCTAAATGGTAGTTGCTATCTTGACTTTATGTTTGTCATACTGTGAAATTATTGATGAAATAATAGATGATTATATCGGTAGCTCATCTAATTATCGAATTTTAGTTGTTCGAGGTGAAAGAAATGGTTAAATTTAATATATTTCCTTTACTCATTCATGTTAGTGTTGTCTTGTCTGGTACCTTTTCTTTTTGTCTTGTATGGCAAATGCGATATATCTTCGTCGAGGTCGTGCACAGGTGGATTTAACAATAAAACGGGAAAGATGCACCAATTTCTTACTTGATGATTGATTAAGGTGTTTTAGTGCCAGGAAGTACAACGCCCTCAGATCCCAATGGTCAATTTTCAGTAGGGCCAGAGCAACTTGCTGTATTGGTGAAAGATCGTAATGTATCTGATCTGCAGCAATATGGGGGGGTAAGTGCAAATGAAATGTCCTCTTTTTCTAAGAATTGTTTTCTTATAGATGACGATCGTGTTTAATTTATTCTTTTTTTCCATCATGCTGAACATCTGCATCAGGTTAAAGGATTAGCTGATTTCTTACAAACAAACTTAGAGAAGGGGATTCCTGGAGATGATGCTGATTTACTGAAAAGGAGAAATGTATTTGGATCGAACACATATCCTCAGAAAAAAGGAAGAAGTTTTTGGGTAAGTTCAGTAAATTTTCTGGAGGTTATTTGTTGACGTTACATCCACTCCTTTCTTTCTCTCGTTCTTAAACAAATTGCGTTCTGCCTAATGAGTGTTTTTGCGTCTCATAGAGGTTTCTTTGGGAAGCGTGGCAAGATCTCACTTTGATTATATTGATGATAGCTGCAGTGGCTTCTCTGGCGTTAGGCATAAAAACGGAGGTGAGTTTTGGCTTCTGTTTCCTTTTATTGTCCTTTTTGGCACCTATTTTTTGTTGAGCCTTGATAATTTTTTGTTCGTCCTTGATAAATGTTGTTTAGTTGAGATTCTGTGTATTTCACTTTTCTTCTAACAGGGTATCAAGGAAGGCTGGTATGATGGTGGGAGCATTGCGTTTGCAGTTATGCTTGTCATTGTTGTTACAGGTACTCATATTTGTTTAAGTAACAATACGCACATGCATCATGTATTCTTTGTATTTCATATTGAACGTGCTACTGGGATGTAGAAAGTTGGGTGAACGAATAATCCTGTAAACTTTTGATTGGTGCATTAAGAATCCTACATGCTACAAGTAACTTTGAATTTTCAGGGCCTTTTTGGTATTCAGTCTGTATACATCTGTACATCTTCAAATCCAAGTGATATAAATTTGATGAGATATGAATTTCAAAGATTGTTCTGCAAAAAGAGTTGAAATTATAACTGGCCACTTTAATGTAATCTATTCTTTGGTGGTGTTTTGTGTTTCCTTAACGTGGGTTGGCTTCATTTCCATGCAATATCAGCTGCAACTTCTCAAGCAGAAATCAGCATGAACATCCCATGGCCAGTATTTTATGCTTCTTCATCCTTGCATATTATGTGATGTAGTTATGTAAAAGTAATGATATCAAGAAAGTAATTGGATGATAAGAAATCCTCCAAATTAAAGTGAAGACCAAAATTTTTTCCAACCATTAATAATCAAATATAAAATTGGAAGGAACATTCCTAAAACGCTTAAATGATGAAGCCCCACAAAGGTTTAAGAAAAATCACTTTATCCCACAAAATAGTAATCTGCATCCTTGCCTATTCCAGTATGTTGTTCTTGATCTCTCCTTTACTTGCTTTGGTGGTCGCCGTTTTCCATCTCTTCTTTTCCCTGGTCATCATCTTCATAGTCCATTCTTTCTTTTGGAACAAGGTTCTCACGCTTTATTGTTTTTAATTTATATCTTGTTTTCAGACTCTTCGTCTTTTTCAGCTTTTGTTTGCTTTGACTCGATCCAAATTATGAATTCGTCTATGCAAATATTCGATATTCAAATTCAACCAAACATGTTTATAACTAATTTGATAAAATTTTAAATTCCTACCGATTGCAATTTTAGATATTCAAAAATCTTATATATATTTTTTAATTTTTGAAAAACTGTTTTCTATCACGAAATAGACCAGCCTCAAGGTTTTTTTATTTGATTTGCTTTTTTTATCATAAATTTTAAAATTATGTTTTTTTAATCGGTTTAAGATTATGTTACAGTCTCTGGCTTTAGTGCATGTTCGAAAAATCTATACCCTATCTATTTTTCTCTATATGCTTCTCTCTACCCCCAGCCCTTGCAGTTCAGCGTGTTCATTTACCGGAAATGTTTTCCATCACTTCATGCTTGAAGATCTTATTGTAATTTGTAACTATTACTTCATGCTTAACTTAGTTTTTACACTTTTATCTCTCTAGTGGACTCTTTTTGTATCAGCAATTTTTTGAAAAATTTAAGAATGTAATTTTAACTTTCAATTATTACAATGGAATGATACTTTCCGTCTTTTCTACTCCCTTTCATTATCCATTCTGAATCTAATTGTTTTGAACAATCATTTTAGTTATATAGCGGGCGAACAAACCTTAAGGACAAGCAGGTGGTACTATATACAAGATGTTTGCAAATGTCTCTTTTGGTCGTATGAAAAACTATTTGCGGCATTTTTAATGGACAATAGATCCTCAAGAGTGCCATGAGTGGGAACAAAATGCTTTTTGATGTGGTGATTCGAATTTTAAAGTAATTAGCAGATACATGCCTCTACCTTAGGTTGTTGTCTCTTACTTTCGAAATAAGTTGTCTAAATGTTTATATTATTTGCCTGGATTGCTATGGTTTGTTTGGGAGAGGTGTATCATATGAATTTCCAAAAAGATACCAATTGTTCGCTTGACCTTATGCTTATATGCTTTCGATTTTCAGCTATTAGCGATTACCGACAGTCCCTTCAGTTTCAGAACCTAAATGAGGAGAAGAGGAATATACATCTAGAGGTTTGCTTTTATTGTTTAATATTACCGTGATGGTGTCATGGTTATTATCGTCATATTGTGATTAATTTGTCGTCATTTTGTGGATTTTTTTTTTGTTTTTTATGTTGCAAACAATAGGTGATCAGGGGTGGTAGAAGAGTTGAGGTTTCAATATATGACATTGTTGTTGGTGATGTTATACCACTTAACATTGGTGATCAGGTTTGTGGTATTTTGTCGTTGTCGTTGTTTATGACTCACATTTGATGCATCTATTTTAACTTGTTAACTGGACTATCATAATTTCTTCAGGTGCCTGCTGATGGCATTTTAATTTCTGGTCACTCTCTTTCAATTGATGAATCAAGCATGACCGGGGAGAGCAAGATTGTGAGTCCTGTACCTGTTTTTTTATGGTGGTCGCTATTATTTGGCTTGTGAAGAACTATGATCTTCTTGTAGGTTCATAAAACTGCAAAAGAACCTTTTCTAATGTCTGGGTGCAAAGTAGCAGATGGAAGTGGCACCATGCTGGTAAATACTGTTTCTTTAAGTCCGTGTTATGTTTTCCATTGTTTTGCCGATAGTTGATACTGCATTTAGTTATTTCTTCAATAAGATCTGGTTGTGCATGGGTCTTAAGTTTTATTTTATTTTATTTTTTCATTTTCTAAACGTATATCAGATGGTTTTGAGATGTTTTGACGAAACTACTCCAGTTGGTTTAAATGCACATCAGTTCCAATTCCATGCTTAGATATCCTTATTACTTATTTCTCGTTGACTGATAAAAAATTACTTCTCATTGGTTTTTTCCTGCTAGGTGACTAGTGTAGGCATCAATACTGAATGGGGATTACTTATGGCAAGTATTTCTGAAGATACTGGTGAAGAAACACCTTTGCAGGCCAGTTCTTTGCCCTTGTTATTGCAGTTTTGATGGATCTTCTTTATTGCATTTTATGTTTACTGTGATTGTTATTTTACAGGTTCGTCTGAATGGCGTTGCAACCTTTATTGGTATTGTTGGACTTACTGTAGCTTTTGCTGTTTTGATTGTTCTTCTTGTCAGGTACTGGGATCTTGGCTAATGTCTTCTGTCTTTATATCTCCCTTTTAAGTATTGTGTGTGATGTCATAAACTTGAATTGAGCAGATACTTTACTGGACATACTAAAAATCCAGATGGAAGTGTTCAGTTTAAGGCAGGCCAGACAAAGCTTGGTCGAGCCGCTGACGGAGCCATTAAAATTGTTACTATTGCGGTAAGTAAACTTCTAATACTAGTTCTCACAACGTGCGCACGTGATAATTTCCATCTAAAAGTGATACAAAAAAATTTAGAAATATCAACTAAACAAACATCGCTACTAAGCTATAGAAGTGAAAGAGCATGTTATAATTGATCAATTATAATATCTTTGGGATTCCTAACTTTTAATCCGAGAGTAAGTGCTACTAATTATTGAATGTTATATGTTAATGTCCTTATCTAATCGTTTTCAAATAATACTTAAGTATAGTCTGGGGAGATTAAGGAATTTTATTGAAACTGCGAAGTTGAAAAACTCATTAATCTCATCAATATGATAAGAGTGAAATTGAAATTATGTTTAAATTGGTTAGACAAATAAATCCAAGAATGTAACGACCCCGGTTTTCCTCGAGGAAATTAACTCATGCTTTGGCCTACCCTCATTCTTTTCTTGTGTTTATTTCCCCTATTGATGTTTGGTTGTAACTTTCGAGCTCGGTTTAAGGATTTTAAAGACCTATTTTGGTGAATTCTGTCAAGTACGGTCGGCGAAACCAATTACTCCAGTTGACTGACCCTCGAAGAGTGGGACTAATACCCTTACTTGACATGATTTGCCAAATTAGATCCTTAGAATCCTTAAACCGAGATCGAAATTTACAACCTAAATCTCGAGAAGGAAAATAAACATGAGAAACGAATGAGGGTAAGCTAAGGTAGGAGTTAATTTCCGAAGGAGAATAAGGGTAGTTACAAAATTTAGTTTTCTTGGCTCTCATTCAGTATTTGAATGGTGAAATCGGAATTATGTTAAATCGGACAAAAATGTCCAAAATGTTTCTCACCCCATCCTCCCTTTTATTTAACTAGTTGAAAAGCACGTGCTTCGCACGTGTTGAAGAATTTTAAATTATACAATAAATTTTAAAATGATTATTAATGTTAAAATAAATACATTGGCTTCTAAAATGTAAATCTAAAACAAAAGAAAATAATAATGGTAATTTTCTCATATTTAGAAAATTAAACTATTGTAAATAAAAGAAATATTGAATAAGTCGTGTATCACCTGAAGATGATATATTTATAATTAAATTATTGCAAATAGAAAGAAACTTGAATAAACTGTATCGTCTCGAGATGATAAATTATCTGTTAGAATTTTTAAATTAAAAAAGCACAATCCTAAAATTTATATCGTAAGATAAGATGAAAAGAAATAAAAAAAATATTTGAGAAGAGAAAATTAAATATGACAAACTATTTTCTGATGGATAATGAAAATCGAAAATTATGACATTTATTATAAAACTAAAAAAACTAAACAACAAAAAAAATCTTGACAATAACTCATTGTTATTGACTCAAATAATGTTTATGATATAAATATATCTAAAATCATATACATGATCCTTCACAAGTCCTAATAACACAATAATATAAAATACTAAATTTTATAAAGTACTAGGTAAAGAATAGTTAGTGAATAGAATTGAAATGAATTAAATTACAAGAGGAAAAATTTATGAAGTATAAAGTATTAGTAAATGAATTAAATTACATAATATAAAGTATTAGTAAAAGAATAATTAATGAATATAATTTAAATGAATTAAATTACAAGTTTTAATTAATATGGTCTAGATAATTAGTGAATAGTATCAATTTTATAAAATTAATCTTATACTATATTTAGTGGGGCTTAAAGGGTAAAAGAGGAAATCAAAAGTTTCTTCCCCTTAAGCCTCTTTTAAGATAGGAGATATATGAATTAATAATAAAATAATAATTTAAAAATAGTTTATGCACTGTGGTTTGAAGCGTGCTGTGCTCTGGATGTAATGTTGTATCGCACATGCTTCTTTATGTTGATTGCAACTGATATTAGCTCATTGTAGGTTACAATCGTTGTTGTTGCTGTGCCAGAAGGCCTTCCCTTAGCCGTTACCTTAACGTAAGTTCGTTTCACTTTAGATAAGTTGTTACTTTTGAAATAATAACTAAGCATCTGAGTTGTAATACACACACACACACACACACACATATATATATATATATGTATATATCTAATCTATATATATAATAACTAAGCATCTGAGTATCTAATCTATATATATGTATAGCATCGTGATCAGTTGCCTACGCGTGTGTGTCCGCGCGCGCCTACGGGTGTGTATTATATTTATAACTTTGTTTGACTTTATACATTCACAAGCCATTGTTTCACTTGTTTACGTAAAGTGTGAGTTGCACTGCAAAAAGCTTTTTGCATATTGAGAATTCATAACATGACAAAACCCTTTTGACTTGTGAATGTAGTTCTTGAATCTGAAAAAAGGTTTGGACAATTGGTCCAAAAGAGGTCCGGATGTAAATAAAAATATGGATGTCCGTCCCCGATCAAAATTCTCTCTCTCTCTCTCTATATATATATATATATGTATATATGTGTGTGTTTGTGTGTATATTATACTAAAAAGAAAACAATGACGATATTGAGAATAGAAGTCCTGCTCGTGAGATTAGTTCTATACATCTCTTTTACAGAAAAATATCTTTACATCTTGTTTACATCTTCAATACATCTTTTTAGTACCTAAGTATTGAAAGCCATGGAATACGTTTGAAGATTTTGCTTTTAAAGCTCATAATGAAACATAGGAAGTGATTTTATTCCAAATGTTTTTAAAGTCTTCCATATGTTTCAGTTCCAGCCGAGCCATCAAATGTTACAAAATTTGGTCCAAAGAAATGCTCATTTAGTACTGTTTAGGTATTTCTTTTCTGATTTCAAGGAATGCCCGTTTGTGTTTTTCTTTATTCGAGCTGGATGTTTAGATCATCCCCTGTCTGATCCATCAAAACTATTTATTCCAATCTAGATCTCAATAGTTAATATTCCCCCTTTCCTTTTCCCCCTCTTTCTCTTTTCACCCTTTGAAAGAGGATTAGAATTAATATTGTTAGACCCAGATTAGTTGTATTTTGCAAATTCTGAAGCAACCTCTTGGGCCTATTTTCAATAAATTTGATCACTTATACGCATCTCTTGCTTTGGTTTTCATAGTTTCTGTTTCCCCCCTACAAGTTATAGCGTGTTTTTTAAAACCGCTATTCACTGAGTTTTGTCATCATTACAGTCATCTGTTTTAGGTGTATTTTTGTCGACATGTGTGATTTTATTTCGTTCAAAGGGCTACCCAAATGGTGCGATTGATTTTATGGTTGATTCTTACCCGTATGAATGACTTTGACCCAAACGTGATAATGGGTTATTGTTTTTAAGGATATTCCATTCTTTTTGGTCCTCTGGAGAGGCATTGTAAATTGAGTAGGCTTTGAAAATGGGGAAGTATTTGAGAATTTCTTGTCCTCTTTTGTAAGTCTTTTAATATATAATGAATATCTACTTTTCGTAAAGAAAATTTATTGTCGATTTTTGTAAAAAGTAAAATATGATAATGGATTGATTCATACTGATATCACTGACTTTAACCTAAACATGACAATGGGTTGTTGTTTTTGTTTTGATTCTGTTCCACTCTTACTGGATGGGGGGCTTGTTTACTGATACGTGTAAGGCCAACCAGTTTTTATTCTTCTCATTCCCGTAATCAAAGAATGTGACTGCCAAAAATGGTAAACGCGGCAAGTATGTTGAAGTTGTAAGAAAAACAATATTAAAAGTCAACTTGGTATGCTGTCATAATAAACTGTAACCACTACAGTGACCACTCCAACTACAACTAGCGAATCTAATACTTAGTCTCAATAACAGTACTTTCTTCACACATTGGGTAATGTCCTCGGTTCACGGATCCCCTTCAGTGCAACGCTTTCAATATTCCGCATTATATTACGTTGACACAATGAAGTTTTGAAAGAGCTCTAGTGACGTGAGATGATTCAATTATGCAGTCCTTGTAGTCTTAATCTACTTTTCACTTCTTTGGTAGGCTTGATAGTTTATCTTCTTATTTAGCATTTGCAACATCTAATGTAAATTACTTTTTTTAATTCTAGAAATTTTCGTCATGTCTCCTTTTGTGTTGTTCTCTGTTTGTCTATGTGCTTCTTTTAATGTCTATGAATTTCATTTTCTTTTTGTTTATTTTTATTCAGTCTTGCCTATTCGATGAGGAAGATGATGGCGGATAAAGCATTAGTAAGTATTATTGTTTTCCAGGAATTACACGGCTTAAGATTTTGAAATTAATGCACGAGTCTAATTTCAGGTGCGGAGGCTTTCTGCATGTGAGACAATGGGCTCTGCGACAACCATATGCAGTGATAAGACTGGAACATTAACTTTGAATCAGGTTGTCTGAGTTTCTAGATTGGTTTTATATTCCATTTGGAGGTTGTGGTGTTACAGGTCTTAACAATTTGGGTTATTGAAGAGATAAGAAAATGATCCAATTAATAATTTGGCATACTGACTTATCAAAACCTAATTTGGCATAGTGACTGTATCTGTTGTTTGAGTTCCCTTTCACCAGCTGCATCTCCCAAAGAAAAGAAAGTCTTACTGCATCTGGGGATCGCGATTTAGTCTTTCTTTTGTTTCTACTAGTATTCCCCGTTCCTTCTCAATTGACTGTAATGACTTTTTGGCTAAATTTACAGATGACCATTGTCGAGGCTTTTGTTGGTGGGAAGAAAATTGATCCTCTAGAAAACAAGTCTGAACTCTCTCCCATGTTGTCCTCTTTGCTTCTTGAAGGCATCGCACTAAATACAAATGGTAGCGTTTATATGCCAGAGGTATTAAAATTGTGGATTTTTCTGAAGATCTTACATTAAATATTAGTACCGATAACTCACACAATTGACATTATGTAGTTATAATATTATGCTGTTCCTATAATTTTTAAGGGTGGGGCAGATGTAGAGGTTTCTGGATCACCAACAGAGAAAGCTATACTCTCTTGGGGGATTAAGGTGTTTGTCTGTCTTGGAATTTATTTTCCTATGCTTCTACCCTCTAATTTATTTCATAAACTATTTTCATTATGTTTTTAATTTCATTGACTATTGGCCGACATATATTTGTTAACAGCTAGGGATGATGTTTGAAGTCATTAGATCTGAATCTTCAATTCTGCACGTCTTCCCATTCAACTCAGAGAAAAAACGAGGTGGTGTTGTTGTGCAACTGGTATGCTAAAACATCTTTAAGGGTTCTCTTCCTTTAATGTACGAGTTTTCTGAACTGAATTCTTATGTACCCGTAGCTGGTGAGGTCTTAATTACTCGTTGAACTATCTAACAGAAAACCAAACATCTCTTGTAGTGTCTGAAAGTTTTATTTTCTGCGGTGAGAATGAGAGAACAGTAGGGTGTGAATGGCCAATAGATCCATAAAAGTTGTTATAGCTCAAGAAAACTTTGATGGTAATAGTAGTGTGGTGTGTACACAAACAATCTCTCTTTCTTTTGTTAGTGTGAATTCTATAACCATTTCCAGCAAAGTTATTTCCATAGGTACGATCATGCAGCTTTTTATCACTCAACTACATAATTGGTTTTAGAAGATCATTTGCTCAGGATGTTTGAGATAATAATTAAATGTGACGATGGGCTTCTGATGCTGAAATTCTTTCTTAGACTATTTGGCTTGTTGTGCTCCATTCATTATGTTGTATATATTGATATGTTTCAAATGGGTCATTAATGTTTTTAATGCTCAAATTTATTTTCAAGCTCTATTAGACTTGTCTCTTTTAAGGATTCGTCTTTAGATGCTCAAATGCATATTAATCACTAATGCTATCTATATTAAACTACGATATCATACTGAGATGTGTTATTCACTCTTCATTTGCAGCGTGACTCTCTAGTACATATACATTGGAAAGGTGCTGCAGAACTAGTCCTAGCATCATGCACCCAGTATATGGATGTTAATGGCCAGGTCGCTATAATGGACAAAGAAAAGGTTAAATGACAAATTGCTTTGGTGAAGGATCTCTTGTAGTGCTTGCAAACTGTTAATTTTAGAGTTTTTTTAATGAGAAACTTTGTTTTAGATGCTTCGATATATCTTCAATTATTGGATTTTTCTATATTGGAAAGATATTGGTTCTTGGCTGCTATAGGTGTATGCATATCAATTTTAAGTAGTGTTAGAAACATTGTTGATGTGTAGTCAATATAATCTTTCGTCTATATTGAAAACTTCCTTATACTTATTCTTTTATTCGCAGGTAACATTTTTCAAGAAAGCTATTGACGCTATGGCTGCTCGCAGTTTGCGTTGTGTTGCAATTGCATATAGACCCTATGAAATTGAAAATGTTCCGGTGGATGAGGAACAGCTAACTAAGTGGACACCACCTGAGGATGACCTTGTTTTGTTGGCTATTGTTGGTCTAAAGGTATAAATATAACTGTTGGAATTTAGTCAAATGCTGTTAGAGTTACATAGTTTGGCTGAGAGTTAGAGGAAATTTAGGAAGTTGTGGGCACCAACAACAACTATTCTATCATAAAATGTTCTTAAGATGATTATATTTGTTAGGAAGATTTTTGCGGAGAAAGGTTCTTTCTTTGTGATAAGGCTTGCAAATTGATTTTTCTTAGCTTTTTTTTTCTGGGATAAAAAATGATTTATATTGAAGAAAAGGATAATTACAAAAGTTCGGCGGTTGAGCAATCCAACTGAATCCAAAAAAATCCCACACCAAACACACAAGTCAGTCTTTACAAGCGGTTAACCAGTCCGTACTAATGAAAAACAAAGGAATATTCTTAAACCACTTGGTATAAGCCACCCATAGGCAAGACAAGAAAAAACTGTTCTCCCACAGTGACACTAAATCCTCCGACAACTCCTCAAAAGGTCTTCTATTTCTCTCTGTCCACAAGCACTAAAGCACTGCCATAACTGCAATACTCTATAGAACCTTACTTTTCCTAGGCAATTGCATGTGAATCACCTCTGAAAGCTTGAGGAACCCAAACCAATGGTAGCCTCTCCAACAATTTATTCCATAAAAATCTAGCCGCAGGGCAGTGTAGAAAAGGTGGTCCAGGTCTTTGCTGCTTTTTCACACATAACACAAAAGCTAGGGGACTAACCATGCTCGGATGACGACGTTGAACCAGATCCTGGGAGTTGATCTTACGATAGCCTAAGCACCAACAGAAAAATTGAACGTACTTGGGAACAATAATCTTCCACACCGAACTGATAGGAAAAGACAATGTACTGCTGGAAGACGAGATACTAGACTGAGAAAAAGTGAGGAAAGCAATTTGTAATTTACAGGATAAACACCCGGAAGACTCCGAAGACCAAACTCTTGAATATGGGATGGACTCCCTAAAAGAGAAAGGTTCAAGAGACCCTAGGACTCAGGCTAAATCTGCGGTTTCTCTTAGCTTATTATTTACAGAGTAGAGTTATCTTAGGTCTGAAGTATTCTTGAAAGAAAAATTATAGCTTATTCATTATTCATTTGTTTTTGTAGAGAAAAAGCATTAATTTTGTGCATTTATTTAGATCTGTTTAAAGCAGAATGGTGTCCTTGTATGGTAATTTATTTCTTTTAATACTTTGAGCTGACTTAAGTAAGGATTGTAGGACCCTTGTCGACCTGGAGTAAAAGATGCTGTGCGACTGTGCCAAAATGCTGGTGTCAAGGTATTATCTTTTTTTTTTTTATGTATGAAAAAGGCACTTTTCTTTTTGTAGCTTGTAACTTTGTATTACCTGCAATTGTCATGTCCTTGACCAATTTCTGTCAATTATTTCCTAGTTTCATTATGTTTCATGTTATTAAGAGATGGGTAGGTTAGATTGAGCCTCCACCTTGTTTAGGTTGTGCCTCCACCTCCCTCACCTTGACAATCCATAGTTGGTAATGTGCTTTTATAGATAAAGAGGTTAACATTGAACTTTTGAAAAGTGACATCAGAGTTTATTTTTATGTGGAGACAACATAGCAATTGAAAGCCTCGATGTTTTCTTTATATGCCTTATTTAAAGAAGTATGTCATGGATGTTGCTTGTTCCGTAGGTAGTCCGCATGAACCATTCGTATCCTTAATTCTTCTTTTATGGGTTGTTTCATGATTGTTTTTCTTTTTTAAGTAGATAGATCATGATTACGGGGTGGTAGGCGATCATTGTCTTTGTCTCCTTATTGCTACTATCTGCAAGAATTACGAAGCAAATTTGTGCTTTTGACCCACAGGTGCGCATGGTTACTGGTGACAATCTTCAAACGGCTAAAGCTATTGCTTTGGAATGTGGCATTCTTGGTTCAGATGCAGATGCTTTTGAACCGAACATTATTGAAGGAAAATCTTTTCGCGCATTATCTGATGCAGAAAGAGAAGAAGTTGCTCAAGATATATCAGTATGAGATATTTACTTTTGTCATCACAAGTGATAAACTATTCCAAATGATATTTGTAATTACTTTGAACAACTTGTACAGGTGATGGGGAGATCTTCTCCCAATGATAAGCTTCTTCTTGTGCAAGCGCTGAGAAGGAGAGGACATGTTGTGGCTGTAACTGGAGATGGAACTAATGATGCTCCCGCATTGCATGAGGTTTTTCTTCTTGATGTTTCTCTTTGGTTATTTTTGTTATTGTGAGTCGACACATATTCTATCACAATATGAAGTCGAACTAATTGAGCTATTCTCCTACGACTAGATCACCTCATAGATATGAATCTGGAAATGGTAAATGGGCTATTAGTTGTAGGTTTATTGTTTTATCCTTTGGCAAATAGTACTTATGAACCCACTTTTGTCCAATAGCTGTTGAGCTCTCATCCATCTCCGTTCCCTCTACTACTGACCTTGTGTTCGAAACATGAATGCATAATCTAGTGTTTGCAAGTGCGCGCGCGCACGTGCATTACATATATGTGGTTTTCTTACTTAATTTTATTTGTAGGCGGACATAGGTCTTGCAATGGGTATTCAAGGGACTGAGGTTGCAAAAGAAAGTTCAGATATAATTATCTTGGATGACAATTTTGCTTCGGTTGTGAAGGTTAGTCTTTGGTTGTCAACTTCTTTCTTTTGTTCATATAAGAAAAGAGCATTATAATGCTATCTATATAAAATATTATAATGTTAATATAGAGTTGAGTCACTGGTTAGACTGAATATGATTGGCCTAATTGATACTTCGCTGGTGGGTAAATAAATGATTGGTATATTGGTCATTTTAATATGATATTTTTTTGATGATAAAAAGTTGACTATATTTAATTTCATTTTTATATTTGTAGTCAGAGGACTTCTCCCCGGTGCTAGTTTCAGATATATACAGTTTACAGCCCCACCATTAGAGTTACGTTGTTCTACAACCACCAGGCTTTAATTGGTCAACCTGACTAGTTTTTACAACGACCATTTTTTATAAGGCTTTTGACAACTATCCCCATTGATTTAGTTTGTCACAAATGGGTTGCCAACAATACATACCTTTTCTTTTGATTATCAATAATATAGAGGTTTCTTCATGCCTTGTGCGGTACTTTTGTGGGGTTTGATTTCCTATAATTCCAAATGTCATGAGCCAAGTTTTGTATTGATTGAACATTAGTGTTTCTTTTATTTTTTCTTGCCTGACAATGCGTCAGGCAGTCCTAGTGTGGGCCTTAATATTGGTTGAAATTTTCTGATAATGATATCTCATAATTTGAGTCAGTTCTATTGACTTTTGAGCTGGATGTAGGTTGTCAGATGGGGCCGTTCCGTTTATGCGAATATTCAGAAGTTTATTCAGTTTCAGCTTACAGTTAATGTTGCAGCACTTATTATAAATGTTGTTGCTGCAGTTTCCTCTGGCAATGTTCCGCTAAATGCGGTGCAGGTTTGTCTCTCTCTCTCTCTCTCTCTCTCTCTGTGTGTGTGTGCGCGTGCACGTCTCTGTCTGTCTCTCTCTAATCTTATGAAGATTTATTTGGTCACGCTCTGAGCAGCTTCTCTGGGTTAACCTTATCATGGATACTCTTGGAGCATTGGCATTGGCTACTGAACCACCAACAGATCACCTGATGCACAGATCGCCAGTTGGCAGAAGGTGAATATCTTGATATTTAAATAATAGTAGTGTACTTGATATTATTGGCACTTCCTGTTTTCATTTTAGTTTTGTTTGTTGGCTTGTGTTTCGAATTCTTATGGGAGAAGTAGTTTTGCCAAATTTTCATATTGAATGCTTCCTAGGCCTGAAAAGGTGGGTCAATAATCACAAACAATGGGCTGGGTCATGGGGATATTATGTTTTATACTTGGTGGACTACAAAGCCTTGATCGATATCTAATTAGTCTATAAATTTTGTATTTGTGGGTATGGAAAGCAGTTTACTTTCAAATATCTTTAAGTAACTATGTATATTTTATATAAAGAGGAAAGTGAGAATTTCTTATCAGGCAATTCTACCCACTTTTTTAGATTTTTTTTTTCTGTGATTCTGTAAAATGAGGCTGATCCAGGTAAACGTGTTTTCAGAGAACCTCTCATAACAAATATTATGTGGAGAAATTTGCTTATTCAGGTGAGTGTTTTTCATGGATTGTTTTTGTAATCATTCATCACACCGTTACCGAAATCAGACTCAGTTTTTGAGAATTTCAGGCACTTTATCAAGTGATTGTCCTGCTTATCCTCAACTTCCGAGGCATAAGTATACTAAATTTGAATCATGACTCTACTGCACATGCTAACCGAGTGAAGAATACGCTGATATTCAACGCATTTGTCCTTTGTCAAGTAAGTATTTATTCAATCACTGTTAAGTAATTTTAGTTGACAACTTAAAAACATTGCTGGTTTCAAGTAGTACGGACATTTTATGGTTGTCTAATTCGTGATTTGGAAATGAGTTTTTAGGTAAAAAGGATGAAAATAAGGGAGCAATTTTTATAAAAAGATTGAACATCTGAAATTTTTTTGCTAGAGTATTCAAGAGGTGTTAATTAATAAAATATCTGAAAACTTGTTTAAAAACAGGTTCTTGTAAAACCATAAAATCTAAATGCATACTCCCAGGAAAGATGACAATTTCTCGAGTCATATACTTAAATTGCAAAGCTACATTGGCAAACCTGCGAGGGAATGTCTTAGAATCTGCCTTTTTCTAGTTTAAACGCTTTTTAAGAGCAGTTCAGATTTAGGATGTTTAGCGTGATGACTATTTATTCTGCGATTCTGGGCCTGAATACTATTACTGTATCTTTGCTACTGGCCACAGGTTTTCAATGAATTCAATGCGCGGAAACCAGATGAATTCAACATCTTTAAAGGGATCACCAAAAACTATCTCTTTACGGGGATAGTGGGATTTACTGTTGTACTTCAGGTGAGATTTGTCAGTTGATATTGGTGTTGTTCTTATTAGTTAAGAAATGTGTGCATTAACATTTGCATCCCCTACCATTTTAGGTCATTTTGATCGAATTTTCTGGGAAGTTCACTTCCACTGTCAAGCTTAACTGGAAGCAGTGGCTAATCTGCATCGTTATTGGCTTTATCAGGTAAACATCACTTTTTATGAATTGTTCTTGGACGATACATAAGGTTATGTTTGGATCTTGGAAGATAGGAAGGAAAGAAAAATGA
This sequence comes from Datisca glomerata, assembly GCA_003255025.1. Taxonomy (NCBI): domain Eukaryota; kingdom Viridiplantae; phylum Streptophyta; class Magnoliopsida; order Cucurbitales; family Datiscaceae; genus Datisca; species Datisca glomerata. Next base: position 858,353 of record QANY01002976.1, read on the forward strand.
AAGAAAATGTAAGCAGTAAATGGAAGGAAATTATTAATATAGCAAAATTCATTCATATCACTATTCTCTTCTACACGTTCTTCTTTCCTTTCCCTACTAATTTTCCAAGATCCAAACATAGCCTAAGACAAATTGAGCATGCCATTTGCTTCTCTCCATTCCCCTTTTGATTAAATCAGTTGGTCGTCGTTTGTCTCAGTTGGCCCCTGGCTGTCCTTGGAAAACTGATACCAGTTCCTGAAACTCCTCTTTTCGAGTTTTTTACAAGAAGAAGCCGGAGAAATTCTCAAACTAGGGTAACTTAATCGATATTGCAGTTGGGGATTGACAGCAACAAAGTTAGTTTAGTTTACGGGTTCACTTATTGCTTCTACTTTTGGTTACAGAATGACCTTTTTTAATTATACGGACTAAGAATACTTGACCATGAAGTGAAATACATCAGTAGGCTACATTTTCTCTGGCACACTTTCTCCAGTTGTAAAACAAGGAAATTATGGTTTAGGCTAACCTTTTCCGGTTTTAAGATCGTTACTGTTGATGTGGTTAAGACGGAAATATTCCGATAATACTGATTCTAACTGTATATTATCTCCCCATAGCTTCTCAATTCATTTGGATTGTTTTGATTTATTTAGTTTTTGTAATGATGTGAAGGTTTATAAGCGATTCCATTTGATGATATACTGTTTTGTGTGCAAATTATGCGTTGTATCTCTCTGAGTGTCACTTGCTACTGATTACATGGATATGTGATTCAGTCGTTAACCTATAATTGTGGTTTAATGATTATGAGTTGATCTTCCTTCATTTTCCGAAGTTGTCTTTGGAATATCTGTGAAAGACAAATTTTATCTGAGCAAATAATTTTTTTATGACATTTCCTAGTTGCATTTATTTTGCAAAACAAGACTTTATATGACTGATCTCCTCAATAGTAATTAGCAAGCCTCCAATCATCTTTTATAGAACAACTATGCCAATCATAGTTAGCTATCATATTCTACTGTCAACTTTCTCTAGCCAGTATCAACTGCTCTTGATACATCTCCCAAAAATTCCGTGCAACAACACCAACCGCAACTTGATAAGGATTCTTAAAGCATAACAATTATGCAACCATTTGTCTTCCCAACTGTTTTCCGAATAGCAATTCTTCCTGAGAATCTCCTAACCTACTTCTCACATACTCCAAGCCCAAGAGTCAGTTTTAATACTTTTAAGTACATAGCACATAAACAGTCAGTGTTCTTTCATATAAACCAAGCTTGCTTAGAAAACAAAACAATATTAAAAGCTTCAAAACCCCCATATCCATTCTAGTATTATGTTTCTTCATACAGAACCATCTAATTCATTTACTCTCACCACCTCAGACCACTAAAAAGCAGCAATTGCATCTTGTATTATCACAGATCTTTTTAGAGATCTTAAAAATACTTATAACATAGCTAGATAAAGACCAGGCAATAATATTTCTTTCCTCCTTCAGATTCCATAATGCAGTCTTATTATCCATCCTTTCAATAAGCATGCCAATTGTAGTGGACTTTGAAGCACTCCAATCAGTAGGCAAGCTTAGATATCTATATCTACATTTTGAAATAGGTAACTCAAAAATTGCAGCAGGATCATTTTATTTAGTAATATTGACATTCTTACTTAACCAAAATGAACTTTTACTAGAATTAATCTTATGACCAGTCGCATTACAATATTTATCCATATAAACATCAAATTATGACAAGAAACAATATCGAAATAGTATATGATTGTTAAAATATGATTAAACTCTAAATTATGATCAGAAGATTGTTAAAATATGATTGTAGAAAAATAAGATATCTTAAAAATTAAGATTACAGGCATGCACATATAAAAATTAAGGTTGTCAAAATCGAAATACTACTTAGGATTGTGGAGAGGTCTTGCGAATCAGATCATAGGATAGAATCGTGCATCTTAAAATCCTATTATACAAGTATATTGTGGAAAAAAAACCGTAATTCATCAAACTACATATTAAAATTCTTGAATATAGTAAAAAATCAGTAAATTTTACTATTTTACTAATTATAATTTAAATAGATAAATAACAATTAAAAAATTGTACAAAGAACGTTATATTGTTTTCTTATTAATATGTTACTAATTTATGACTCAAGAGATCGTAAAATCATAGTAGGGTTGTAAATTAAGATTCTACCTATGAATCGAGAGTTTAACAATCATGATAAAACAATATGATAAAGTGTTGATATGTTATATATTTTTCTAGTACTTTTCAAATATAAAATGTGGAGAAAGATATCCGAAATTAGAAACCCCAAGGAAGGGGAACTGAAGAGGCATGGAATGGAAATCAATATCCTTGATTTTTTTCTTCAATCAAACAAAGATTTTTCACAATTAACAATCTCATATCAAATGTGCCTTAAATTCAATATCCAAACAACCAATAGCACAAAAAGAGTTATCTAAATACGTCATATTAAAACACAGATATATACTTTCTTTCAAAATAGGATTAAAATGTTAATAATCAGTTCCGCAACTACGGAAGAAAGAAGCTTTCCTTAATATATATATATATATATTCATCGAAGTCATCTTCCAACTGTTAATCACATGCATTCTCAATATCATTCTCACCGTCTCCCATGAAGATATCCCTCTCTCTCAAGTCTCAACTCACTCACATGCTTCGGGATTGTAGAAGTGTTCTTAAGAATAACTGTTCCTCTCTTTTAAATTATTTTATTCTTCATGAAAAATTAGAATTAAAATGGTGTTTTTTGAAAGTGAGAAATTTATTTGATTATTTCACACCATTTTATTGTAAAAAAAACCTTTATGCATAATACCATAAACATTTTTTAAAGACTTCATTAAATCTGGTATATTGCAAAATGTTTTGAGTCTAAAATATTTCCAACATTATTGAATTAAACTATTTAAAATTAAATTCAAATTAATTAAAATAAAGATAGATAAGAAAAAGGGTTTGGAGCATCTAATAAAATATGATCATGTACGTAACCATCTCATGTGGCGACTGAAAATCCAGCTTGTGAAAGCATGTGATGAGGTTTCAAAATTCAAACAAAATATATAATAAAATAGCTAAATAGATCTAATAACTTTCATTTGGTTACATAGGATGCTTTAGAAGTCTCCTTCATCCTCACATTCTAATCCCTTTTTTTAAACCTCATATTTGACTTTCTCATAATGTATATATAATACTTATGAAATGACTTTTAGTTGTGATCAATATCCATATTTTTTTATACTCAATGAAAAATCTTATTTAAAAAGGAAAAATAAGATTGATACTTTATTTGTGAGAAAGATTTGAGCTAAAATATATACTTCTCAATTAATATTTAAAAGTTTACGGATAAAACTACTAGAAAGTCACCTTTGGACGACGGAAAAAATTAGTAGCAAAATTAGGTCATATATCGTCACTAAATATCTTTTGTGACAGAGATTGCTAGGTCGTCGAAGCTCGACGCGTGTTGAACATATGAACTACCTTAATTTATTAAAGTCATTCATGATAAAAAAACAAAGAATTAGAAAGTGTTTGAGAGAAGTAGTGAAGAGAAGATATGTGAGATATTGCTTGAAGATGATATTCTGTTTAAAGATGATAAACATGAATGAATTTGATGATATTTAGGAACACGATTGACATGTTTAAAAGTCCAGTACGTAAAAATATCAGATGATGATTGTTCGATAATATGTAGATAGAGTTTTGAAGCACAATTTTTAAATGCAAGAAGTTGAAGAAAAAAATATTTTGAATAACACATCACATGTCTAATCTAACGAATTCACATAACATGATGGGTCAATTGAGCTATATTTGAAAGTATAGATATTATAAAAAAAAATTAGATATGTTTATAATTTTAGTTAATTTCCAAAAATATTTGCAATCTTTAGAAGAAATGTACTGTATTAATTATTATTATTAAGTTCTATGAATAATGGATATCCACCGAATAAGAAGTTCTAACAAATTAAAATGTAACAACTGTAGTCCATGTGATGTGATTCCATCAGCTTTTGCCTCTCACATCTCTCCTCTTTTCTTTTCTTTTCTTTTTTAATTGATTACTTTGGATTTAATCTTAAGCAATCTTCTAATTTCATGATGGCACACAACACACGTCTTGTTTCTTATTTCCTTTTACTTAAGTATAATTATTATCAAACTTGACTGTAATAACAGTTTCAATTCCATGTACATTAAAGTCATATTAAAATCTATCGTGTTCTTGTTTCTCCTGAACTAGAAGCTTTTTGGCAAGTTGCTCAGGTGAGGGAGGGTTTACATATATCGTGTGTACATGTCTAGATCCATCTATGTATTCAATTTTTTACTATAGTGAAAATTTTGTTTATTACCAAAAAAAATAATAAAAACATAAATGCAATATGCCAATCCTTTGACTTACAAATAAGAGGAACAAGAATATAGGAAGTAATGATTAAAATATAAACCTCCAAACCAAATAAAACCAAATAGGGTTAAAGTGGGAGTACTAGAAAAGGTGGAAAACATTGTTGTCTTCAATCAATCATAAAAACAAAGAAAAAGGAAAAAAAGTTAAACATGTGGGATGATGTAGATTCTATGTCGTTGTTTAACAACGGTAGAGAAATAGTTGGATCTGATTGGATCTAAGCAGATCAAATTTATTAAAAAAATAATATTTTAATACAAAATAATTGATCAGAATTAGTTCGTTCAGATCAGTAAGATAGAGAAACCAAATCCTACAAACAGATACACTTCATGAGCTATGGCTTTGAGGGGAGGAGACAGAGAAGCACACACCACACTTTTTAGGACTCTTTAAGGACATCCACATGAATATCCGTTCAACTTTTCTTTTTAAAAAAAGTTATTAAATCATAGGCTAAACTCCTCATTTGATTCTTAGAAGTTTTTCATTATTTGATGTAATTCAAGTTTTTATTATATATTTTGCAAGTGAAATGTTGATGATATATGAGACATATATGATGAATTGGTCAACTGGTAATTAGATAATTAAAACATTAAATTATTATTTTTGTTTCACATGTCATTCTTTTAGTAATGTTTTCTTTAGCGGGGTAGACGACAAAGTGATTTTGTTAAGATTATATTAAAAGTTTGATTATTAAATTGATTTAAAAAAATTAGGAACTAAATTGAGTCTATTTTGTAATCGAGTCTCATATTACACGAAACTCACTAATTTTAAAGGATCTCAATCAAATAAATTTTTAATTAAATTTAATCACCATTTAGTATAAAATATTTTGAACTTTTTTAAGATTAGTGAATTCATACTTATAATTAATAGACCATTAGTTACATATCAAGGAGAACCAAAACTTAATTTAACTTGAATATCACATAGATTTTAGTACATGAAGAGTTCATTAGAAGATGATAAATAGGCGATTAAGAATAAAAATATGCAAATGATGTGCGTAAATAAACTAAATCTAATGAATTTTTGTAGTAGAAGCCTTTTACAAAGAAATTAAAATGGAGTATTAAACTCGCTAAAAATATCCCTTATATAATCAAAGTGAAGGGATGTTTTTGAGTGAAGTTTGCTAAAAATGTAAAGTTAGAGCTTAAAAGGAGTAGGGAATGTACATTTTTTAGATAACCGAAATGAGTAGGATAGGAGGTTAACCTCACTATTTATTAGAGAACATTGCGTTCACTCATTATCACGCTGAAGTCACTTCACCATATCTATGTTATAATTTAAAGCTTAAGATAGTAAAAATAAAAATGATGATGCCTAAATATATCACGTTTTCAAAGTTTTAGAGATTTAAATCTTAATTTGGGCAAGAAAATTAAATATTATCTCAATTAATGATAAGTTGGGTTTTTAAAAGAGAGATTAATGAGTATCACTCACTTCCATGCCCCATTTAACATATTTTTTTAAGTAAAAATAGAAAGCAAGTATTTATATTCAGTGCCCACTTTCTTCCAACCAATTTCTGTTATTCGTCTTCATCATTCCTATCTGTATTCTGTCCCTCACTTTCACTCTCTCTCACCTTTCTCTCTTTCTCTCTCATATCCATCTCTTTTTCAGCACCACCTCTCGTCAGACATCATCACCCTCTCAAGCACCTTAGCACGCCTTCTCTGTCTGAAATTTCAATTTATTATTAAAGCTAGCTAACAAGGAAATTCTTCCACGCAAAGGAAGGAAAATCCTCTGTTTTTTGTAATGGGAATCGAAGTAATAGAAGAATTCAGGCCAATTACGCCAATAAGAACAGTGCCAAACACAAGAGCCTGCAATTTGCAAGGAAAACAGCTGCCCGATGCTGAGAAATCGAAAGATCTTTCAGATTTGGAGGAGGAAGAAGAAGAATGCAAAACTCCAAAATCAGCAACTAGCATTTTAAAATCGCCATTGGTTTGTCCACCTGCTCCAAAGAAACCTCCGCCAGTAAGAAGAAAACTCAAGCAATCAATTCCGCAAAATCGGTTTTTTGAAGTTCCTCTGGATCTTGCCTCTGTATTTATTGAGATCGCTAAACCTTCTAAGAAGATCAGAGCCATTTAAGATGGTTTGAGCACTGCAATTTATCTTCTTCTTCTTCTTCCTTTAAAATTTCTTCGAATATTCCTCTGAGCTGTGAATTTTTTAAGGGTAATTCTTGTAGATTATTTTTCTTCAACTTAGAGATGTGTATACGGGAAGTGAATAAATATATGATGATTTCCTCTCCTCTCTATTAAATATGAATATAAAAAATTACAAATAAAAAATATAATTCATGACGCTTATCACTACTATAAATTATATATTATTTTACATAACGCTTAACATGTACATAAATAAGAAAAAAAAAACATATAATTATGGTGAGAAATTGAATACTATAAATTATACATGGCATCCTATGTCTTCTCAAGATGAGTTGGTGTGCAAACTGGTTTATACTTCCTCTCATATTTCATTATTTCACTGTTGTAAATAAAAATATAAAAAAATGCTTACAAATTATATGATAATTTAATTTGATGAGTTAATCCGCCTACATCTTTTGCCTGTGCTGGTATATCAGAACTAGTTCACGTATGGTTTGATGCGGCACAGATAATAGATTTGTCTGTCTTTTGTTGAATCATTTTTATGACTTGACGGATATTATTAAATCTGTAATTTTTTCGTGTTTCAAAATACAGCTAACTAATGTGTTAATTGTCGGAATATATCCATAAAATAGCGTGTAATAACTATTTATTTATATTTAATTATTTCTCAGACATTTATATTACTGGATTTTTATGAATAAATTAAAAATTTTATTTTAAATTAAAACGTGTTTATAAATTACTCAAGTTCTGAAACTACTGTCAACGAAAGAAAAGTGAAGACAAAAGCGTCCAAGTTCTGAAATAGTTCAGAATTATATTCACAGTCTTAGGATCGACTGGGCAATCGAATCCGATTATGACGGTTAGGTTGAACCGTTGGATATCAATCTTGGGGAATAAAAGTGGAGACTCAAATGGTTAATCTAGACATATTATGAACATGTTGAATAGACCGGTAATAAATTAGTTTAGAGCCCAAAACCGTTTACCTTGCTTTAAATCTAATTGTTACACCTTAAGGGTATTTTCATAATTATTTTATTTCTGAGGTGAATACGTAACTTGACTTGGTTAGTTGCAATCTTTGATATATCAAATGAGTGAGTTCGAATTGACGGGAAATACTCGGTTGTTGGGATTGTAATTTAATTAAGTAGGAATTGCGTGATTCACAGATATGAAAATTCGTGGTTGGATTGCGAAAGTAACAATATCACATTATGTTTTATTAATGGGTGTGTGAATAAATTAACTTGGCCAAGTATTTGATGAAATGAGTCATTGAATAAGACTTGTGAATTGTACGAGATAATTCACTATAATGTATTTCTTATTCACAGTCAATAAATGAGTTAAGAAAATAATAACAAGAGGGGTAAAATGGTAATTTTATATTCTACACTTGTTACTGATATTTACGATGGGTATTACGTTAAAATATTTTATAGATCATGGAAATAAATAGAGTTTATTTACACCAACAGAAAATGTAGCGTGCATGAATTTAGAGTTGATTCGGTATCGAACCTACGATGTCAGAATTAAATAAGTCAAAAATTTGTGGAGATAAATTCACCAGGTATTTGAATTCTAAGTTTTGTTCATGTGGGTTCATTCGGTTTCAGAAATAATTCAGAGAACAAGAATATAAAAATGAAATAAGTTGGACCAAAATGTGTTTTGGTGCCAATGCATATTTTCTTCACCCATATGTGATATGTGATGTTACTTAAGTTAGTTAAGTGTAATTATTGTATTGAATTAATTATTTATTATTTTCTAATTATTAGATAATTAGTTAAATAAAATAAAATAATTAATTAATTGATAATGATCAATTATATTTATCTAGGAGATCATGTGATTTTCGATAGTAATAGATAATTAAGAGAATTTTCAAAAAATTTATAATATATGGGTATATTTATAAATACTGAAAAGTTTATTTTGATAAATATCTAACATCAATTTGATTGCAAAAAAGATAATGAGGATACGATACAATTGTTGTCATCAACACACAAAAGGAAGAGAAAAATATTTTCTCCTCTTTCTACTGTTGTCGCCGAAATTAATATGAAGAAGGAAGATTTGATTTTTCTTCTTCAATCATTTTGAGAGCCCACACTCAAATTCCTATATAAAATTCTTCTGACATATATTTCTGAAATTAACAGGTGGTTGTCGGTGGACTGATTCGCAAATCGTTCCTGGAAGATCAAGTTCGTGATTTTGATCTTAAAGCTTGAAGAACACGAAGAACGCTCGAGGGAGTTCCACCAATTCAGAAATTCTCTGATACAGAGTAAATGTGAAAAATTATTTTCCCTTAATCTATTCGTTTTAATATCATATATACATGATCAAACTAAAATTGGTTTTAAATTATTTAATATGAGTAAATAAGTTAAATCAATTTTTTTTATATTCCGTCCACGAACCGTTCGTGGTTCAAATCTAATTTTCTTTAATTTTAAAACCGATCAATCTTAGCAATTGGTATCAAAGGGCAAGTTTAAGCTTATGCATATAGATATTTAAAATGAACGTATCATGAATTTTATGAATATTAGCATATGTTTGTTTGGTAGATTCAAAATTATTTTGAATATGTTTTGTGATTGGATCCCGAACTATTAGCTCTAGGAGTTTTTGATTTAGAATTGATGTACGCCGTATTTGAGGCATATGAATTTATGTAATTTAATTATTACAATTGTTATAAATTTAAATTCGTTGTAAAACCATCGTCACCTCAAAATCATCAGTGGAAATCGCTTGAAAACCGCCATCGAGAAGTCGCTGGACAGCCACCGAGAAGACGCCAGAAAGTGCTAGTGTTCACGCCAATACGGTTCATTGGTGGTACTGTTCATGTAAGTACTATTCACCGCTCGCCGCTGCCGCCATGTGTTGTCCCGTGCACGGTACAATTCTAAGCGGATTAGGATACCTACAAGTTTTGAAATCTCATGGTGTTAGGAAACCTATGGTTTACTAAATTCAAATTTTAAAATATGATTTCAAAATCAATTTAAGTCACTTCTTTAATTTTAATTTAATTTGATACAATTTTCAACACTTGTATAATTGTCATTTTTTTTAAAATTGTTTTTAAAAATAAATCAATTTAGTAATTACTTGGTAATTTGTTTATCAAAGTAAAAACATGTTGGAAAATTAAAATTTTTGAATTGATTTTTTTAAATGGGACTAATATTTTGTTAAGTGTTACAAAATAGTGGGACAACATGGAGTCGAATGAGCAAATTGCAGACGTCATGGAGATTAGTTCATAAATTAATTTGTTATTTATTTATTATTCTTTTATGAGTTGTAATTAGAAATGAGTCAATAAAGAGGTTAAATTTAAATGTATGATTTAATTTTAATCGCACGTTATCATATAACATGTCATATAAATTAGGGATATGCCAATATCAAATTACCATATAGCATGTACATACATAATTGTAGATTAATTGATAATGGTTATTATTTAATAAAAGATTTATAAATTTCATCACGTTTTTTAAATTAATAAAAGTTATGTTTTTTTGAAAAACAACCAAAAATCTAATTTTTCTAAATACTAAGTGGGAGAGTCGTTTACGTTAAAACGTTCATAAGGTCTCCAACACAAACTTGATCATACCACGATGAAGGGTTAGAACTTCCTATAGTGGTTCTCACTTTAATGTGAGAAACTTTGAAAAATCGTGTCGCTTTGAGTCATCGAGTTGCTTCAGAAGCTAAGACTTCTAAAGGGAGTGGTGGGGCTGGCCCGCCCCATAGACGGACTCTTAGTCCATAGTAACTTTTAAGAGTCGATGCGTTGGTTAAACACTTAGACTGAAACACATTAGAATCCTTCCATAGGGGCTAGTCAATGGAGCTAAGGTGACCAAAGTCATTGGTGATTAGTTAAGCTAGATGTGGAGACATTTGAGCGTTAACCAAATAAGAGGAGCCTCGATGCGATATGAGATAGTTTTGACTTCATCCCTCGATGAGATAAGCTATCAACTTTTATCATAACATCATGGTAGAAATATGTTTTTAATGGATATTAAAATATTTAGTAGTTGCATCATGCATCATTCTTTCATAAATAATTGAGCATTTATTTACACCGTTTTATTCATTCTTTTTAGTAATCATGTAGTTATCCCCTCTCTCAACTATTCTTAACGCGAACAAATTCAACGGTGAAAATTATGTGCACTAGAAATGGAATTTTGATATCGTACTGACTGTAGAAAAATACAAGTTCGTGCTCACTATCCCTTGTCCTCTTGAGCATATTGCTGAATCGACTCAAAAGGAAAATGATGCTTATGCTTCTTGGCTGCATTCTGATGAGATTGCCAGATGTTATATCTTAGCATCTATGAAAAATGTGTTGCAACAGCAGTATCAGAACTTTGAGACCGCCGCTGATATGATGTTAAATATCACCAAAATGTTCGGGATCAAGGCCGTCAAGCCAGACAGGCAGCTATGCGTAACTTCATGAACTGCAGGATGGAACATGGAACTCATATCAGAGAACATATGATGTTGATCATAAGTTATCTGAATGAGATTGAGATCATGGGTACTCAGGTCGATGATGAGACTCAAATGAATATGATCTTAGAGACTTTTCCTGGTACCTTTGAGAACTTCAAACTTAATTATTCGATGAATAAACTGAACTACTCACTTCTTGAGCTCGTGAAGGAGTTGCAGGCTGCTGAGACCCCATTTCTGAAGGGCAAGAGGAAATCTGGAGAGGCTAACTTTGCTGAAAATAGGCCTTCCACCTTTAGCTCTAAGAAGAAACAGAGAATGATCCAAGAAAAGCGAAGAAGAAGAAGCTGAGAGCTACCAAAGGCAAGAGCACCGCGAGAGTAGACAAGTTGAAAGACAAATGTCATCACTGTGGAGCTGCTGGTCATTGGAAACGCAAGTGCCTTAGTATCTCAAAGAGTTGAGATCTAAAGGTATAATAATGGTTACTGAGGCCTGTTGTGTGTGTAGCTGACTCTACTTTTTCTTGGATTGTAGATTCTGCAGCTACTAACCACATCTGTTGCTCCTTGCAGGGGTTCAGGGAAATCAGAATGCTTGATGAGGGTGAGTTCAACTTCCGCTCGGGGAATGAAGAACTAGTATCGGCCACATCAGTGGGAACTTTTAAATTATGTTTTGAAAAAGATTTTATTATTTTGCGTGATGTTTATTATGTCCCGAGTTTTGGGAAGAATTTGATTTTTATTGGTGCATTAGTTGAGCAAGAATTTGATCTAAAATTCATTGATAAAGATATTTATATTTTTAGAAATGAATGCTTAATTACTATCGCACGAATGATTAATAAATCGTATCACGTAAAACCTATAGTACCCATGATCTGTGACACTGAAGTGAATATCGATTCACATAAGGATAATAAAATGTTAAAGTATGAGTCAACCGATCTAACCTATTTGTGGTACTTACATCTTGGACATATTAGCCTAGACAGGATTAAAACACTTGTGAAGAATGATCCTTTGCAATCTTTAAGTGTGGGTTCACTACCCACATGTGAATCCAGTATAGAAGGCAAAATGGCCAAGAGACATTTTTCATCAAAAGGTGAAAGAGCCACTCAATGCCTTGAACTCATACATATTGATGTATGTGGGGCATTGAATATCCAAAAAAGAGGAGGTTATGAATACTCCGTAACCTTCACTAACGACTGCTCACGTTTTGGTCATGTTTATCTAATGCATCAAAAGTCTAAAACCTCTGAAGAGTTCAAAGAATATAAGACCTTGGTTGAAAAGTAATTAGAAAAACAAATTAAAACACTACGATCTGATCGTGGTGGAGAGTACTTACTAGGAGAGTTCGAGGACTTTCTTAAGGAAGAAGATATTTTTTCTCAGCTTACAGCACCTGGTACGCCACAGCAAAATGGCATGTCAGAGAGAAGGAATCAAACTCTGATGGATATGGTCATATCCATGATGAGTTAATCATCCCTCCCAGATTCATTATGAGGATATGCCTTACTAACAACAACATATATTCTGAACCAAGTTCCGTTAAAAACGATGCCTGGTACACCATATGAAAGATGGTATGGGCGAAAGTCATCTGTTCACCATTTTAGAATATGGGGTTTCCCAACACATGTTCTAAGACTGAAGACAGGTAAATTGGACAACCGTTCATAATTGTGCATGTTTGTAGGATATCATATGAGAACGAAGAGGTATATCTTCTACATTACGTCTGGCAACAAAACATTCGTTAGCACAAATGCTCATTTTCTCGAAGAAGATTATATTAAAAGTGTATAGCCGAGAAGCACAGTTGTTCTAAAAGGAATTATTGAGTGGGAGAACAATGACTCTCCAATTAGAAATTGTTTCTGATTCAATAATGGAAGAACCACGATAGGAGACAAAGATTATGGAGCCTCGACGTAGTGGGAGAGTTGTGAGACAACTTGAAAAGTACATGTCATATGAAGAAGCTTTGACAGTTGTTTTAGACAAAGACCTAGATGAATCAATCTCTTACTCGGAGGTCATGGTATATCCCGAAGCAAACTTATGGCAGGAAGCCATGAACGTTGAGGTACAATCGATATACTCAAACGGGGTCTGGAAACTTATAGATTTTCCTGAAGGGATAAAACCTGTAGGATGCAAATGTATCTATAAGAAGAAAAGAGGCCCGGATGGAAATGTGGAGACATTCAAAGCTAGGCTAGTAGCCAAATACTACACCCAAAAGGAAGGTATAGACTACGGGGATACCTTCTCACCGGTATCCATGCTTAAATCCATCATAATCCTTTTGTCCATTGTTGCTTCCCTTGATTATGAAATTTGATAAATGGGCGTCAAGACTGCCTTTCTGAATGACAATCTTGAAGAACGCATTTATATGACTCAACCAGATGGGTTCATGGAGAAAGGCTAATAGGGTAAAGTTTGCAAAATACAGAAGTCCATTTATGGACTTAAGCAAGCATCATGGTCGTGGAATATTAGATTTGAAGAAATTGTTAAAAACTATAATTTTGAACAGTTGGTGGATGAACCCTGTGTGTATAAGTTGATATACGAAGAGGAGGTGATTTTTCTAGTCTTGTACGTATATGATATTCTACTAATTGGGAATGATGTAGAAAAATTATCTAATGTCAAGTTTTGGCATGCAAAGCAATTTGACCTGAAGGATCGTGGAGAAGCTGCATTTGTCTTAAGTATTCAGATCTTTCGAGATCCAAAGAACATACAATTGACACTTTCTCAAACATCTTATATTGATAAGGTGTTGAATTGCTTCAGTATGTAAAACTCCAAGAAGGAATTTCTTCCCTTTAGACGTGGAGTCAGCCTCTCCAAGGACAAGTCTCCTAAGACTCCTCAAGAAGAGGAAGACATAAGAATGATACCTTATGCCTCAGCCGTAGGAAGCCCCATGTACGCGATGCTTTGCACAAGACCTAATATTTGCTATGTCGTGGGCGTAGTAAGTCATTTTCAATCTAATCCTGGAATCGAGCATTGAAATTTTGTTAAGCATATCCTTAAAGGCTTGTTTGATAACCCGCAATGTACAGTACAAAAGACAGGACAGTACTAAAATAGTATTCTCCGACGTTTGACAAAAATATGAGACTTGTACCTAATATGGTGGGACTCTATTGTCCGACGTTTGACAAAAATATGAGACTTGTACTAACTAATATGGTGGGACTCTTTAGTCCCACCCGCAATGTATAATTTAGTACCCTCCTAAAAGAGGGGATTAAATCGGACTAAGCTCATTTTGCACAGACCCACACGAAGACAACACAAAAATAGGCTCAGCGACGAAGACCCAAACAAAGACTTATTCTTTCCTGCCACCGACAAAGCTTTCTTCCTACCGCCGATGAAGCTTCTTCCTTCCACCGCTTCTTCCTGGTAAGCCTCTTCCTTTTCCTCTTCTTCTTTATGTGTTTTTGTCAGATCTGTGTTTCTGCATTTTTGTTAGATATGCATTTTTGCTTCCACTCATTTTATGTTTGTTAGATAAGCGTTGGGGCTACTGTGTTAGATCTGATTTTAGCTCTGCCTTTAGATATGGTTTTTGTTAGATCTACAGAGGAGATCTTGTTGGAGCTGATATCAAGCTTTCCCTGATTTCAAGCATTTTTGTTAGAGCTGATTTCAAGGTTTTTGTTAGAGTTGATTTCAAGCTTTGCCTTTATGTTTGTTCTGTCTAATTCAAGATCTCATTCAAACAAAAAACTTGACTTAGAGTGTTTCGCTTTACCTTTGTGTTTGGTCTCCTTCCATTGGTAATCTGGAATTCAGTATGGCTGTTAAGACAAGAAAGGCCAATATTTGTTTAGCCAGTGGTAGTCATTGATACATGAAGGTAGTACTTGAAAAGATTTAGGATTGTAGAGATGCCCATTTGCTGAAAATTGGAAATTGAAAAGAAGATGGTCCATTTATTGTAGAGATGCCCATTTGCTGAAAAGTTTTGGGATTGTAATCCATTCTCTTTTATTTCTCTCATCGCCTGGTGATGATCTCTCTCAGGACTTCCATTGTGAAACAACCTTCAACTTGTAATGAAGGTATTACTAAAAACTTGTTTAGAAGAACAATTTTAGGTCTTCTGAACGATTATTATAGTAATTTTATATGATTTCAAGCAAGTGATTCTAAGTTCACACCCTTAGGCTGCATTATTCCTTCACATTGGAATATGTTTCAACTTGTAAATTATACTAATTAGTACTTGCTGAGTGTGTGAATTAAATGGAACTTGCTATTGTATTAATTGTTTAGCTAAAATATTTTTGTTTTGAATAGAGATAGATAAGAGGAAGCTTTTGATGTATCTTGTATTGGAGATGTGGCATTTAGAAATGATCAATATGTTCATGATTGCACTATGGATGATAGTTGATATGGCCGAGAAGCATTATGAAACTTATTTGTTAGTTGATCGTACTTTTACTAATCGTGAAACACGACTATGTTATTTGGACAGTATAATATGAGATAATGAGACATCGTGCGTGAATCAACTCAGAATGGATAAAATAACCTTTAGTATCTTATGTGAATTACTTTATAATGATAGAAGAGTAGAAAAGGATGGCTTGGTTACTTTAGAGGAGCAAGTGTGCATATTCTTGCATATACTTACTCATCATGTAAAGATTCGTACAATAGATAATAGATTCAAACGTTCAGGAGAGACCATAAGTAGGTATTTCAATTTTATATTACATGGAGTTTTATGACTACAAGGTTGTTTACTTAAAACAGCAAATCCGGTGCAAGCAAAATGTAACGATGAGAGATGAAAATGGTTTAAGGTGTACATTATTTTAAGTATTCTTCATGAAAAATGTTAATTGTTTTTAATTATTCAAATAATAATTTGAGTGTTAATATTTTATATAGAATTGTTTGGGAGCCTTAGACGGTACTTATATTGATGTTCGTGTTGCAGAAAGTGAGAAGCCAAGGTATCAGACAAGAAATGGAGTAATTGCCACAATGTATTAGGTGTTTGTTCCACATACACGAAGTTTATATTTGTTCTACTAGGATATGAAGGATCTGCTTCTAACTCTAGAGTACTTCGAGATGCGCTTAGTAGACCTAATGGACTTCAAGTCCCGACGGGTAAGATATGATGGACTATCTTAAAAAGTCCATCTCTCTATCTGTAACCTAATTGAGCTATCTTAAGTAACCTAATTGAAGTTCCCTTTTAAAGGTTACTATTATTTTGTAGGTGCTTAATACAAAAATTTTGAGGGATTTCTTGCACCATTTAGAGGGACACGTTATCATCTATCAAAGTGGAGAAATGGGCGTACACCTTTAAATTGTGAAGAACTATTTAATATGAAGCATGCAGCTGCAAGAAATGTTATTGAAAGATGTTTTGGTTTGCTCAAGATACGATGGGCTATCTTAAGAAGTCCATCATTCTATTATATACAAACTCATTGTCGCATTATTACCGCTTGTTTTCTTTTACATAATTTGATTAGGACAGAAATGCCAACAGACCCAATGAAATTTGAGCTAGGTGAAGTAAATGATGGTCCCGCGGATGGAGATGGGATTGATACTATTGGGACAATAGACTCGTCTGATCAATGGAGTGCATGGAGGAATAATTTACCTATGCAGATGTATAGTGAAAGGAGAAGGAATTGAGTTGCATTAAGATAGACTTTCCCTTGTTTCATTTTTAGGATTTATACTTTATTGTTGGATTGAGTTGCCTTATACTTTTATTGTTAGATTGAGTTACCTTTTACTTTTATTGTTAGATTGAGTTGCAATATACTTTTATTGTTGGATTGAGTTGCAATATAATTTTATTGTTGGATTAAGTTACCTTATACTTTTATTGTTGGGTTGAGTAGTAATATACTTTCATTGTTGGATTGAGTTGCAATATACTTTTATTATTGGATTGTGTTGCCATATACTTTTATTTGTCTTGTGGTATTTTTCTTTTATTATTGATTGTGATATGTTTTATTAGGAATGGATGTGGATAACAATCAAAATAATGAGTATACTACACGAAGAACCAGTAGGTGTTCTTGGACTAAAATGGAGGAAGAGACGTTATTGGACATACTTGATGAAGTAGTTGCAGGAGGCCATTGTTGTGATACTGGATCTTTTAAATCTGGTACTCTAACGCTTATGGAGAAAAACTTGAATGAAAAGTATCCTGACTCTGGGCTAAAGGCCAATCCTTATATTGAGTCCAAGTTAAGAAAATGGAAAAATGTATGGAATTATTATTGACATGTTGGCCAAGAGCGGGTTTGGTTGGAATGATGTTAGAGAGTAATAAAGTATGGCAAGATTATGTGCAGGCTGAAACTAATGTTATGTTTATTTGGTTTGACGTAAGAGATATGTTGTCATAATATTAACTCACATTAATTTATTATTTTTGTAGCATAACAAGGATGCAGAATGATGGAGAGACAAGCCTTTTCCATACTATGAAAGGCTTGCTCGTATATTTGATAAGGATCGTGCAGCATGACTTGGGGTTGAAACTCTTAATGATATAATTTAGAACATGAATCGAGAGTACGATGAGGCTAATATACATGACATAGGCAAATATTTGCCTACTTCTCCTCGTTCAGTACCATAAAATTCAAGTTCTCAACAAAGTAACAAGGCTCAGTCTCAACTTATTGGTAAAAAAAGAAGAAGAGTGGGGAGTAACTTTCATACTAGCTTGAATCAGATTGTCAATGTTTTTAAAAAAATGTTTGAGAAGTCCTTGGAGAGAATGGAAATAATTAGTAGTAGAATCGTGGGTGATGATAAAAATTACAGTGACATTGCTGATGAGTTACAAAGTTTCGGGCTTTCTATTGATGAATTTACTCTCATTCTAGCAAAATCAGAAAATGTGTTGGCTTTCAGATCTTTGAAGGACGAGTGCAAGCGAGTATTTGTAGTAAAACTACTCCATAAGAGATGAATTTAGGCTTCCTTTCATAAGTATTTTGTGGATGCATGATATTTTGTTAAATGGTGAATTACAAATGTTGGATGTAATGATTTTTTGTGATGACTTAATGGATAGACATTATATGGAGCATATATGTTATATGTGATCATTCTTTTGTGATGCCTTGGTGGATGGGCATTATAGGGAGCATATATATTATATGTGATGATTCTTTTGTGATACCTTGGTGGATGAATATTATGTCGTGAACATAAAAGCTTATTTTGTGATACCTTGATGCATGTAAATTTTTGTATGAATATTATTATAAATTATGAAATGAATAATGTTGTTTCAAAATCTTTTTTGAAGTATTTTAATTATTATTGTTATTAATTGGTTGAATGAATGTTTATTTTATAGTTGAAAATGTAAAACAATATGCTAATGAGTTCTAAAGAGACTCGTGTAAATCAAATTATAACAAACAATTTTACAATAATCCAGTACTATGATATATCAAACGTTGTACAAGTAATACAATTTTATCTAATACAACACCAAATACTAGACAATATTACTTAATCCAATATAATACAATACAATCTGACAAATTTAGTATAATATTATTCAATATCCGACAAATTTAATTCTAATATCATGACTGTCAAACGAACCCTAAAAGAACACTACCAACAGAACACGTTACCTGCACTTTTGTGTGAAAAAAATTCGCCCTTTTCAATCTGATTTTACCCAAATTAACTATTAAGAATTAATAGAACAAAATCCATGAATTGGTTAGACTAAAAACCTTCCAAGTTTACATGATAATTCGTTCCTTCAAGCATTCCACATATAGTCTTTGACTGACCAAAAGAATTAGCAAGCATTATTTGAAAATATGAGAAGTAATCGAGCGTATAAAATGAGTAAATAAATTATTTATATGATCTTTTTGAAGATTTCATGACCCCCATTAGGCATTTTATGTAACACGGATTAGAAGTACAACCATTATAAAAACGCAGGTCATTACAAACATCAGCAGCCAAGTGAAGCATGTGGTTTTAGAGCTCTCCAAGTATATCTCCATTGCCCGTTTACTCACACGCCCTGTGCTCGCTAAACTATGCTCCACAACCTTCTCCGTAGAATCTAATACCTGTACACGACACGTATTAAAGTTCATTTTGTCAAAAACATATTTAAACTTCATCAGATCCACTTTTTGTAGTGATAGTTAAAGTTATGTTTCAATGATTCTTGCAAACGTAGATGACTTTTATTTACTTACTTTCTCAGTATTCTGCAAAGACCTGCTCATCATAAGACTACTCTCTTTAAGCTGTTGTGCCAATCCAACCATTTCATCAGTCAAGTCATCTTGAAGCTTTCTACACAAAAAAAGGAAGAAACAATGATTTTCAGACAGACGTGCTAGAATATGAGGAAGGACAGTCTCATATCAATATCAGGGATACCACCGGTAGTAACTCTTAAGTTTCATATACTAAAAAAAGTAGCTTCTACAAAATAGTGTATGATAGATGAGCAATTGAGCTACTTCTGTATAAATATGCTAAGGTGTGTGACGTAACTTAAAATCAAGTAGTACGGCAGCCAGACAGTGCAAAATTCAAGCGTTACTTGCAAACACAAAACTACCATTTTAAACACCTTGAAATCTATCTTCCAAGAAGAAAAACCTCTGAGACTATTTGCTCCCCATGTTCTAAATGCCATCTCTTTTCAACCACTAACATTAACTTATGTACATTGCTGCTTTTCCTTATTCAACTTATCTCATACTGTCAAGTACAGCTCATACTGCCATATTGTTCAACAAATCAACAATATGTTGTTCTTGGTCAATATGAGATTTTACTAAAAATAACTGCTGAAACGGCCTCCAAAGGACTACAGTCAAGTATAGCTGTCAAAACTATGATTATAATTGCTATTCTCCCCAAAAGAAATTATTGGTTGTGGATGGTGGATATTGATACATCTCTGACTATGCTGAGGAGCATAGGCATGGCAGAAGAGTAAATTAGTCTAGATACTTACAGTCTTCTTTAACTTTGCAAATTTACAGAATACCTGTGTCTTTCAATGTGCGCTTGTGCCGCAGCATCTAACTTTACAGGTGCTGATGAGTCATCTTCGACGGGGCCGCTATATCTATCCCCAATTGATGGAGGCCTTCAAGAACAAAACAGTTTCTTATAACACAAAAGTTTAAAAAGGAAGAAGTGGAAGATCCTATCCACATTAAATTCACTCACACATATCTTCTTCTAAGCCCTGGGGATGGAAGAATTTGGTTCTCTTCTGCTTCTGCTTTAGGAGAAGATTCTTTGACTGAAATCCCTGAAGAGGCCTCTGAGTATTCTTCCACATTGGACTGGAAAGTCACCAAAATGAAACATAATGAAAAACAACAGACAGAAACATATACGGACGTCACTAAGGGTTTGACACAAAGCAGTCATTCCTTTACTTACACAAAAAGAAAATGTTTTGTAACGTCCAACTGGCATTCTAACACTGTATTCTTGGAGAATCAAAGAAGTCACAGTGTTTAAGTTATTAATGATTTATTAGATTTTAGGGAAAAAATGGTATATTTATATTCAAATTAAAATATTAAACAAAGAACTTATGGGTACATAGATTATATACATCAAATTTAGGAGCAGCTAATCTGAAAGCAATGGCTTCAATCTTCTCCGAGTAATCACCCAGTGTACTCTTTGAGATTCTGTAGGAAGAAAACAAAAGAACAAACTATGAAGTTACTCTTGAATTAAAGAGACAATTACAGACCTGTAATACATCAACGGGATTATCTAAAAGACTAAAATCAGTTGAGGTTTGTTTTCTTTTAGAATCAGTCTTTTGGAAATGATGAAGAAAGATTATTTTTCCTCTTGATAATCATCTTTTGGGGAGCAACTCATGTCATAAAACTTTGTCTTGATATCAAGAACAACAAAGATGTAAAAGACAATATTTCACAACAAGAAATCAACATGAGGAAATCTCCTAGATGAAAGAGAATTACTCTAGGGAAGAATCATCATAATAAGCATTTCCCAAAATTTTCAGTTTCCACTGTCAAATAATGTCATTAGAAATCCACGAAAGATGCCTGTTGCATAGGTCTGTTCCTTGGCGGAAGGAGAACTAATACTTAAGCAGAAGGCAATAAAAAGTATTAGAAATCAAAGTTACGAAACTATTGAAAATGCAAGTAGTGTAATCTTCGTATGTGCTTTCTAAATCCAACAAAACACATACACCCTAACAGCACATTCCACATTGGAAAAAAACAGCACATTCCAGCTTCCTACACTTGTCCCACATCACTGACAAAACTAATAATATGACACAGAGCATGCAGCCATGCAGGCAACTGGCACTGACTGGCTTCAACCTGAGAGGCATTTATCAACTTTACATCACACAAAACTCCTATATGAACCAAATCATCACATGAGAAAACTTGAATATTATTTTATAATCACATTAAAAAATAACAATTCAATCGTGTTTAGAAAGTGTTGAATTTAAAGTCAAAATTAGCAAAAGAAGCACGAATATTATCTTAAATAAAACAGAGTTGCATAAATCAAAGTTTCACGGGAATTAACAACAAAAAGAAAGTAATGGAGGACAAAATAAAAGCATCTAGACCTCGGTAAGCCTTCTGGAGTTCCCTCTTCAGCAAGCTGCTCTAACAGTTCCCGTAAAGTGGCAACATACTGCAAATGAGGTTAATCATATGAGGTATAATTGTTCTTAACTTCTAGAGTGGGATTACAATGTAGAAGTAAGAACAAGAAATTAGGCAACTTCTTGTGATTGAAGATAAAACCAATGCCAATTATGCCGATAGTTTCATATTGCCTTTTATATAACAAATCACAACTCAAACAATAAACATGCAAAATGGATATACATACGTACATGTATAAGCTTTGCTTGGTTTTGTTGTTGAGGTGCAGCATCAAGCAATCTCCTCAAGTTTACTTCTGTCTTACTGATACCCATCAAAGAACTCCTAATGCATTGAACTGGCAACAAGCATATGAATATTATTTCAACTTAAACCTAACTAAAAAATAAATTCGCAATAAACATTCCATTATCATACTATTATGTCAACGATTAATAGAAAAAATGTTTTACAAACGATTATAGCATCTCAATTATATTCATCATAACTACAATAATAAATTAAATAAAAAAACGTCTTTATTCTTTTTCTTAGAAAACACCTCTAAATTTTCCATCTTCTACACCTCAATTTTTCTCCACTACCCTCCTTGCTACTAAATTTTTTTATTGTGTTTTTGGTTTTTCCTATAATTTTAAGTAACTTGTTACGAAAATGACGAGCGAAACAATCATATATACTAATTTTGAAATTGGACTTCTAGAAAGAATGAATGATTAAAAATCTTATGTACACGTGCAACGCATATTTTCTAAATCTAGGGCTATCATCCTCAGTCCGGAGCTGATTGTTGTGATTGGGGTTAGAGATGCTAAACTGGTTAGTATGGCAAGGGTGCATGTGGTGGAGGGGGAGGGGGAAGACGATAAGAAGGCTCTGGCGGAGGTGAACTTCATGTTATGGAGGTGGCTGAGGAAATGAGTGGGTATGACGAGTGATCGACATATATAAAGTGGGTTAGTGAGGGAAGTCGGGACGAGGAGGACGAATGGTAGGGGCAGGAACATACCTGTGATGGTGGTGGACGACGTGAGGGGGATCCATGGCGGAAAGCTGGGCAGAGACTGGTTCTTGTTCTGAGAGCCGTCGTTTCTTGTTGGGATCGTGGCTATAGATCACGTATATAAGTTCAATTCATATTTGACCAGTCCGTAATTCATACCCTAAATTTTTTATTTAGTATCAAATATCTTTAAATGTATTTACATTAATTATGTATACCCTAATAACCAACAAACGATTAAATATTAACAGAAAATTATTTTCTCTATTTTATTTAATTCAAAACAATAAAACTCAAAACGTTAAAGCATTCTAAAACACAATTTTCCCCAAATAATTCCAAAATCCCCTGATAACTAACAAACAATAGATACTAACTTTTGGAGATTTCTTTGAAACATCAAGATTGCTAAAAAAAATCAAAATTTTCATTGAGAGGGCAGTGTTGAATTATCTCCCTACTAAGTACAATTGAAGTATAGAAAACTAGTTGTGGATAGTACTTGTCACAACTATCTGCTCTAGCGCTAAAGAGACTGGGAGCATTTGCTTTTTGAGTGTGAATGGACTCAACAAACTAAGCTATGAAGCTACCTTCATTTCTTCTGGATAAATGTTTAGTGAGTGGTTGCTGGATAGATTGACAGATTTGAAAAAAACATCCAGATGAAGGCTCTAAGATGCTTTCTCTTTTTTTGCTATGTTATATGGTGTATCTAGAAAGATAGAAACATGTTTATCTCTGAAGGGAAGAAAGTTGATCCTTTGAACACTTTTGCAAAGGCTTGCTAGCAGTTTGGTGATTATATTTAAGATTTAGCAGATCACTTATTTCTGCTACCAGTAATGTAATTAATAATCCTTTAGTTTCTAGTTATGATGTTTGGTCTTTTCCTAAAATAGGTTGTCTTAAGATTAATGTTGATGCATCTTTGTGCCAAAATACCTTTAAGAGTTCAACTGGCTTGATAGCTACTGATTCATTTGGTGACCTTTTATCAGACCTTGGTAGGCAGATTCATGCTAAAAATGTTGATTAAGCTGAGTTGATGGCTGTTTATAAAGGATTATGCATACCGGAAAGGAATATGTGGAGGAACATTGCGATTGAATGTGATTCAAGAACAGTGGTGGATTGTGTATAAAGTTTGTGTTCAATCAGGTTTGTGGCTAGGGATTTCACTGGAGAGTATTGGAAATGATCACCTTAAACACTGTTTAAGAAAGAGAAGAAGAACAAGTCTTAAGTAATTAAGCTGGACGACGTCATTTTTAGTAAGTGATTTAAACTAAATCACTTATCGAGCTTGACACCTGGTAGCTCGCGACTCAACGTGCTTTGTAGTTGGTATTTAACCAACTTAATGAACTGATTAAGCTACGTGAAATTTTTATGAGCTTCAGAGTTGGTTTCTTCAAGATTGCGAGATTATCTTTGAGAGGTTATGAGCTTGAGAAAGTGTGTTGTTCATTTATTGTTATGTTTGTGAGCTTTGAGTGTCAATTGAGGGTGTGTTCGTCCAATATGCAAATGTGTGTTCTTGTGTTGTTGTTCTCTGTAATTCTTGAAGCATTAGTGAAAGGGTTCTAGTTTTGAAGCTCAACTGAATATAGGCTTGCATTAAGTCGAACTAGTATAAAACTTGTGTGTTTCTCTTCTTCTTCTCTTCATCTTCTCCTCATCTTCATCTTCCCCTTATCTATGTTTCTCCGTTTTAAGTAAGTTTTTGTTTAAAGGTATTTCTTGGAGATTCCTCTCAATAGGGATTGAGTCTAGAATTGATCTTGAGTATTGTTAGGTAATCTAAACCTAACAGAGAGGTTTTATAGAATTGATACTATTTAGACAAGTTTTCAATTCTAAATTCAATTTTATCAATACCTTTTAAAAAACATCAAATATAACATTTTTCTAAAAAAAATAATTAATATAACAAATTGAATTAAATTTAATAGTTTTTCTATTTAATTAGTTACTAATATACCATTTTATTTTTTAATGTACATATTTAGTCATCTATTTCTCTCTCTATATATAATATATCTTAATCGTACTCTTTCTCTAACCAAATTTTCTCTCTCCATATTAATAGTAAATTAAATTAATTAATATTTGAAAGAGATATTATATATCTCTATTTATCTCTCTCCATGAAATATTTCTCTCTATTTATCCATCAAATATCTCTCTCCCTTAAAATCTCTCTCTATAGTAAAGTAATGGTCAGGATATGATTAGTTTGAATAATTTTTTTTTCTTTTCTACTCATATTTGTAAATTGATTGAGTCTAAAAAGTGATTGTAAGAGGTAGAGGTCACCTTTCTTAACTATTTTCTTTTTTGGAAATAATATCTGTTATTGTTAAAAAAATTAGATTATGAATCACATATTTTTTATTCACCAATGATATCTGTAATTGAAGAGAGAGAATAAACCTTGAAGGGATTGTTATTCACACTTTAGATGCATGTTCATCTTTTTTAAGTAATGTGTTCATCTTTCTAAAAAGCATGATAAAATTTTCAAGAAAAAATTGATGTAGACCCTCAAATTTATAGAAATTTATAAAATTAACAAATTGCATTGGCACCATTTGATTTAGGGAAAAAAACTACAATAAAAGAAATAAATATAATACAAAGAAGGATAAAATATTTTTATTTTACTATAATGCCAAATCACAGGGACAAAAAAATTGCTCGCATAGTTTCAACAAATAGTTGACGAAGTTGCTACATATTGCAATCTATCATAAACTATCATAAAACTTTTAGGTTCAAACTTAAAGCATTGTTTCGGACAAGAGCCAACTATATTTTCTTTGAATTCGAGGAAAATTATATAAATACACATAAAATGGAGAACCTAAAATGAACTTCCATGAAGCTAGCACATGCATAAAATAAAACAAACTGTTGGCAAGACATTATGAATGGAAATCATTACAATCTCAAAAGATTTGAGCTATTTATGCATGAAATAAAACCAATATATAGATTAGATAAAAATGCACAATTAGAGATGAGTTTTAGTTGCTAAGTTCAAGAAATTTCAGTGCCATGGGATGCTTGGCTTCAGAGAGTTGATCAGGTTTTAAAACTTCAACAATTTCACCATTAACAAGGAGACAAACCAGATCAGCTATCCTCTGTATTTGTTTAATGCTGTGAGAGACTATTATAGTAGTCAATCCCCAATTCTTCTTCAACTTCACCAACACCTCTTCTATGTTCTCAGTTGATATTGGATCTAAGGCACTGGTTGGCTCATCTAGCAGTAAAACCTTTCAATACAAACCAAAGATTTAAGATCTTATAAACTTCCAATCAATAGCAATAATAATAGACTGCAGATAGAAAGAGGATTCAAGTATTGAATTATTTACATCCGGGGCGTTAGCTAAGGTTCGGGCAAGAGCAACGCGTTGAGCCTGACCAACAGATAGCTCACTGCCTGTCTTATTGAAGAAAGACGAATCAAGGTCTGCAAGTGTTAGCAATTTGTAGACTTCATCGTCATTAAGCTTCTTCCCTCTCAACTGCGGTCCATATCTTATATTATCAGCAACTGTACCTGAGGAAAAAATGCGTATGTACATTCGGTTAGTTAAGTACTATAATGTCTCTTTATTACATATGTACATTCGGTTAGTTAAGTACTATAATGTCTCTTTATTACATATACATTGAAAAGTATGATGAAATGCCAACAGTCGAGTTGGAGGATCAAATAATTAGTGTTCGTATTGACAAGAAAATTTCTGATATTCTGAGAGTATCCTTAAGTGTTTCTATTGACAAGAACAGGGAGAGTACAAGTAGTCACTTTCTTTGCCAAACATCACCAAGCCAATTGGGAAAGGGAAGAACCGAAATTGTAAAGCAAGATTCGTAACTACCTAAGTTGTCAGCAGTTGCATTAAATTCTAATTGAATATGGCTACGGTTGATGGCATTAAATTTGGATAGGCTATTCAAATATCATAAACAACAGGGAATATATACTTGCAGCTGCTGTGTGAAAATTCTGTTAAGAACTAATGGCTGAAGTAGAATCTGACCACACCAATAACTTTGCATTTGCTTGAAATAGTTCTAATCAATCTGTTCAAGTGTTTCATCCTAATTTGCTCTGTTCTGATTTAGAATAACATATGAATTTAAACATTGCAAGAAAATAAGACATAATTTCAAAATCAGGAAGGAAAGAAGAGGTCAAAGTAGAGGATTAAAAGACGAATATCAACAAAATGGAAGTAAAATATCCATCTTCATCTTCTTTTATCTGTTCTACTCTCAATCTCAATAAAACAAACAATAGAAACTAAAATTTCATTATCTTTTTTATTTCTATATTAAGTCAAATTCAATCATTCTCTCATGAATATGGATTTTACACGATTAAGATTACTACTGGAATTTAAGACATACCTTCGAACAGGACGGGAAGCTGGAAGAGCATGCCGACTTTGCGACGGAGTTCAAGAACATCAAGATCGCGAATATCATGGCCATCCAAAAACACAGTATCAGAAGGAGGCTCCCACAACCTGTTCAGAGCCCTCAACATCGTGGATTTTCCACTCCCGCTAGGTCCAACGACCCCGACGATCACTCCTTTAGGTATATCCACAGTAATCCCATTCAAAATCGGATCTCCCGTCGTTTCCGATACCTTTGTCAAATTGATTATCCGAAACTTGGCACCGTCATCAATTCCATTTCCATTTCCGTCTTCCACCGACAATAAATGCTCTCGAACCTCATCAGCTGCCAAACAAAGTAAAGCAGCTTAAAAACTTTGAGACAAAGGGATAATCGGAGCCAGAAATTAGGAATGCATCATATACAAAAAAAAAAAAAAGAACTTTACAGTACCTGGAGAGGTATGGACCGCTTGATAAACTGAAGCTGATGCCATTGTTAGTGTTTAGTGGAGAGAAAGTAACGAGAGAGAAGATACGAGTTTAATGGATTCGCAGGAGAGAAGTGGAAGAGGAATTGTGAGAATTAAGAAAGATTCGCATACACTGAAACCTTCCCCAGTCAACTCTCTGCTGATACCCGGATACAACCTCACCCGTCTCCAATTTGCATGTTTATAAGAATTTAAGAATAAGTCACTGTATTGTCAACGTCATCTTCCTTATCAACCATATTATCTGTATCCTGAGCTAATTATTCTGTCTAGTTGGCACATTGTCGTCGTGAAGTTGAACCCACGGTTAAATTTTTTTCTGATTTAATTTAAAAATAAATAAAAAATAATTTTCATATTCAATAATAGATCAAGACTGTTCATATTTAAATCAACGAACCATAATTTTATAATGTGGGGTTCATACCACATTATGGCCGACATTTTGAATAATTTCTCGTCTCCTGGGGTTGGATGGTTGGAAAAATAGATCTCACTCGAAGATCTCTTGGCTTTTGACTTAATCGTAGCTGTCCGTTATGGAACGAACAATATGATCACCTTAGTACTTGTGTCGAGGTGAAAAAACAACTTTTTAATTTCTCTTTTTATTCTTTTATTTTTCTTATGTTATTAACGGTTGTTATTTTATAAAACATGAACGACTAACCTAATACTAGGTGTAAGAGGGATGCTAAGAACACACTTTTAAGCATTTATTTAAACACTCTCACCTTATATAAGTGACGTGTATCGCGTTTTTACTTTTCATAAAAACTGTTAAAATAAGTCTAATATTTGGACATAAACTTTTTATTTTTTTTATAAATTTACCATCATCCCATATATTTTTCTAAGTTGCCTAAATTTGCACCAACACCCTTTTATACTTTCTTACTTTTATACCCTTTCTTCTTGCCCCAGTTGTAAACTTGTAAATGAGCTGATGGTAAACTTAGCTAACTAAGAAAGATAAATGAGATGATGATGAACTTGCAAAAAATATATGGGATTTTCACTTACAGAGGAAGAAGAGATAATGAGATGATGATAAACTTGTTAAACTTATATTATTAATTATAAATTCTATTTTAGTGAAAAACAAAAAAAAATAGTCCCACATTTAAAAGTAGATAAGACATCATTACATGAAAAAGTGTACAGTACATTTACTATATTGTACATAAGTAGTTAATGGTAGTCATTAATTGTTTTTAATGAGTCTGCATGAGATTATCTAAGATGTTTTACTCATCGGTACGGTACCCTATCATGTAGCTTAGCAAAACTCTACAATACATTCATTATCTTTCCAATAGAAAAGAGGCATGTGTACCCCACTTTATCTTTATCTTCTTCCCCATAAAAAATCCACCCCACGCCGTTGTAGTTCATTTTTGAGCTTTTCTTCCTCCCATTCATCTACTGTTTTTCTTTTATTTTTTATAGATTCATAGTAGTCGCGGTAAATAGCAGCCATTGCGGTCCATCGCGACCATTACACTGTGATAACAGCCGCGACATTGGTGAAATCTCAAAGCTCTAATATAACGGGTTGTAACGGAATTGGAGATCTCCGATTCCGTTACATAACGGCCATTATTTGAAATACTTGTTCCTATACAACTCCGAAAGAAGAAGGGGAACCCGTAAAAATGTAAGAAAGTAAAAAGGGTGATAATGTAAATTTAAGTAACTTGGAAAAATATATGGGATGATGGCAAATCTGTAAAATAAAAAAAGTTTATGTCCAAATATTAGACCTATTTTAATAGCTTTTATGAAAAGTAAAAATACGACACATGTCATTTATAAAAAGTGAGAGTGTTCAAATGAGTGTTTAAAGAGTGTTCTCAGCATCCATCATGCGTGGAAATAGAAAATTTGTAGGGGCGAATAACAAAAAGCATGTAATCATGAATATGTCAAAATCAACAGTCTTTAAGCTCACATTTTCAAGTACGAATGCTACAAAATTCATCTTCAGTTATAATCGGTAACATAAATTGCCACATGACATATAAGCGCTTATGATATAGGCATAAAAGATCATCGTTTCACCATCTTGCCTTCGTAATCCAAGAAAATAAGTGCTACTAAAGAGGACGAGAGAGGTTGATGAAGAAAAGAGATTATGAAACACTGAAAATAGTTTAAATTTAATATATATATGTCTTTTTACACTAATCCCATAAGCATGTAAATATCACATGTTTGTTTCAGTAAAAAATTATAGCGAAATGTTGATTTTGAATGGTGTGCTTAAAAATGAGAGCTTAGGGGGTAAATGATTGATTTTGAAAGATTTGAGATTAAATTAAAACTACCTCTCAAATATTGGGGGTTTAGTGTTAGTTCCTATATTTATAATTAATACTAACTCTCTTTTTTGCTCAACCAAAATATAAAATCATAAAAGATAATATGTTTTTTAGGAAGCATAGATCTTGCAATATATTTTTTCTTTTGGCAAAATTATAGTCATAGGGGAATAATTATTATAACTCGAACATGCAAACTCATAGTGTGGTGTGTATATACTAACCATTATGTCAAATGATGTTTATCACACATTGTGTAATTCCATTAGACTTATCTCCACAACTATTAGATTGGCATGTTCTCCCTACATGCTTTTTCAGTTGATAGTCTCTAACTAAAAGTAATTTTTTAAAACTATCAACTAAAAAAACAAACACACTAATATATCTAAAATTTAGAAATAAAAGTGAATTAACAGTCTTACAATTGATCAATTATAATGTATTTTACTGTTCATAACATTTAATTTAAGAATAAATGCTATTAACTATTAAATATAATATATTAAGATCATTAACCAATCCTGCAAAACATAGGTTCTAGGTCTGATAATGTCACCTATTATGTAGGGCCCTTCCCAATTGGGTCTGAGCTTTCTCGCATCGTGCTTCTTGATATTCTTACCCCTAGAGGACTAAATCTTTGATTGCAAACTTGCAATTATTGACCCTTTTGTTGAAGTACTAAGATGATTTATGTGTATAGGCTTTTAGTCGGATTAATGATAATTTCCTCTTGCCCTCCAGAGCATTTAATGTCGGGGTCATCGCATCTTTGTTACTACCATCTTCTCTGAGTTGCATCTGGTTGGTAGACATCCCAATTTCAAATGAAATAATGGCCTCTGCTTCCTAAACTAGAGAATATGGTGTCTCTCATATAGGAGCTCATTTCCTCATCCTGTATGACCATAATATTGTTGGTAGCTCTTCCACTCATTTACCTTTATCTTGGCTGAGCCTTTTCTTGAGTTAGTCAGTGTGACTTTGTTGGAGGCCTCGACTTGCTCGTTTGCCTGAGGGTGCCGATGTGTTCAAATTCTTAGCTCTTCCAAAATTTTCTCACAATCCTTCATGAGAGTTGTGGCTCAGTATTTGTGATTATCACCTTAGGAATCCTGAATTTGTATACAACATTCTTCTAAATGAAGCTTTGACATCTTTCTCCTTTATATTTGTAAAGGACCCGGCTTCTACCTACTTGGAGAAGTACTAAAAAAGATGAGGAGAAACCTTTTGTCTTGGCATTGGTGTAATTGTTTGGCTCCATTATATCCATCCCTCACCATAAAAAGAGCATTGGATGATAATATGATTCAACTCATTTTTGGGTTATTTGGGTACATGAGTGTATTTCTAACATTTGCCGCATATTCTGCAATGTCTAAATCCATCCTCAACCAGAAATATCCTATAATCCTAGCATTCATCCTCATTGATTTTCCCTATGCATGATTTTCGTATCATGCTAGGCCTCGGTTGGGTGGAGGCATATGAGATACGTCTAGGTGTGCGATCTTCTATATCAAATTTCATTCAGTATAGAGTACCTTACTGCTCGCATCTGGATTTTCCTAGCTTCATTATTATCTTTGGGAAGTGTGCCATAAAAATATAACTAACAATAGGGTCCATCCAACTATGCTTAGTCTTCTAAGGTATTCGTGGATGAGGACCCACGTTGTTGATGCCAATTATGGTGTGATCCACATTAAGCTTAGGAAGAAAATCCACTAGAATAACCCTTATCATGATCGTGGTTGAGGCTAAGGTCGTCAATGTGTCTACATGAATGTTCTTCATTCTAGGTAGCTACTCTGAGGAGCATTCCTTGAATTCCCTCTTTTTCTTCTAGGACTCTACTCAGATATGCTCCCATCCTCGTATCCTTAGCCAGGAAATTCCCATTGGTTTGATTAGCGATCAACTGAGAGTTATTTAATATCTTTTAGTCATTGTGCCTCGAAGTCTTTTGCTAACCTCATTCTCACGAGTAAGGATTCATACTTAGCCTCGTTGTTTGATGTCCTGAACCTTAAGCATATTGCCTGTTCAATAATAGTTTCTTCAGGTGTCTTGAGGATCAGACCCGTCCCACATCCGCGTTCATTTTAAAGCCATCCCCATATAAAATCCACATGACATTCAAAGATTCTCATGTGAGCCTCTGGCCTCTAACTTTTACCACCTCTACGATCAACCCATCCGTCCTCTAGGGGAGCACACCATCTCAACGACAAAGTCTATCAACACATGTGCTTCAATTGTAGTACGAGGCTCGTATCTGATATCGATTTCTCCCAACTCCACAACCTATTTTATCAATCTTCCAGATATTTTTAACTCATGCAGAACTACTTTGAGTGGGTGTGATGTTCTGACCACTACTACGTGGCTTTGAAAGTAATGTACGAGCCTTAGGGTCAGCTTCTTGATTTGAGAATATCTTTTCTCAGCATCTTGCTAACGTAGTATACTGGCCACTAACTTTTCTCTTCTTCCTCGTCTAATATCGAACTGACTTCCTGCTCTAACACAGTGAGGTACATATATAGTGTTTCTCCTTCCTTGAGTTTGATAGGAGTGGTATGGTCATAAGATATTTTTTAGATCTGTGAATGCCTCTTCACACATTTCTTCCCACCCAAATTTCTTGTGGCTCTTCAAAATGTTGAAGAATGGGAGACACATTTATGAAGATCTCGAATAAACCTACCAAGAGTAGTCAATTAGCCATCCATTCAACTTATAAACTTCATTTACTGATGCAGGGCAACCATGTCCAATATTACACTTATCTAGTCGGGGTTTGACTTTATCCCCCACCTTATGACCAGGTGTCCGAGGAACTTTCCGGACGATACACCAAATGATTCTTTCGATGGATTCAACTTCGTTCTGTATTTATTCAGTACCTTAAAAGTCTGCTTCAGTTTGTTATGTGATCTTATGTGTGGACTGAATTGAAATTATATCATCAATGTAAACCTTTATAAATCTTCTAAGGTGTTCACGAAACATCTTTTTAACCAACAATCAATAAGTGGTTCCAGCATTCTTCAATCCGAAGGGCATCACTTTGTAGCAATACGTCCCCTTGCTCATTCATTAATGGATTCTTTTCCCGGTCAGTGGGGTGTTGAAGTATCTGATTATATCTAGAGAATGCATCTTGAGCATCTCGTGCCTAGTCGAGCGTCTACCACATAATATATTTTTATAAGGGGAAGCTATCCTTTAGGCATGCTTTTGTTCATATCAGTGAAGTCTATACAGACTCTTTGCTTCCATTATCCTTCTTGACCACCACCACATTAGCCAGCCAGGGTGACCATGTCCAATATTACACTTATCTAGTCGGGGTTTGACTTTATCCCCCACCTTATGACCATGTGTCTGAGAAACTTTCCGGACGATACACCAAATGATACTTTCGATGGATTCAACTTCGTTCTATATTTATTGAGTATCTTAAAAGCTTGCTTCAGTTTGTTATGTGATCTTGTGTGTGGACTGACTTGAAATTATATCATCAATGTAAACCTTCATAAATCTTCTAAGGTGTTCACGAAACATCTTTTTAACAAACAATCGATAGGTGGTTCTAGCATTCTTTAGTCCGAGGGTATCACTTTGTAGCAATACATCCCCTTGCTCAGTCATTAATGGTTTCTTTTCCTGGTCAGTGGGGTGTTGAAGTATCTGATTATATTTAGAGAATGCGTCTATGAGGCTGAGCATCTCGTGCCCAGTCGTAGCGTCTACCATCTAATATATTTTTACAAGGGGAAACTATCCTTTAGTCATGCTTTTGTTCATATCAGTGAAGTCTATACACACTCTTCGCTTCCATTATTCTTCTTGACCACCACCACATTAGCCAGCCAATCGAGGTAATGACTTTTCTGATAAATCCCGCATCTAATAATTTTTGGACTTCCTCATTAATGATCTCAAAACTATCAGGGACGAACTTTTTTTTGCTTCTATCTGAGCAGTTTGTGGGTCCAATCTACCTCTAGCTTGTGTGATATTACTGGCGGATCGATTCTAGACATATATGGCATGCTCCATGGGAAAGTCTTCCATTTATCCTTTAGGAAGAGGATAAACTCCTCTATTGGTGGATCTCTATGATTGAAACTTATGCTTATGACCTTCTCAGGGTCGGATGAATGGATTGATATCTTGATCGTTTCTTTGATGGGTGGTGCATCTGAGGTCCGACCATACCCCTGTAATTGCTATTATCCTTCTTTATATTTGAAGCTAGTGAGGAAGCAACTACTGGCCATTGTTTGATCCTCGCAAATCTCCATTATCCCTTTTGGTGTTGAGAACTTTAGCTTCTAATGGAAAGAATAGGGGAACACCTTCATTTCGTGAACCTAAGGTCTTCTTATTGTTATATCATAGGCTAATTCTTCGTCAACCACTAAGAACTTTGTCATGAGATTAATGATTTTTGTCTTCACTGGTAGGAGCACACTTCTGATTACTCTAGTGATTGAGCCGCTGAACCCTACGAGCTTTAGTTTGCATTTCATGATGTGTGACTCATCCACTCCGATCGTATTCATTGTAGAAAGGAAAATGATATCCGCTAAGCTTCCAAGGTCAACTACTATCCACTTAACCATGTAACTAGCCACGTATAAAGAAATCACTAAGGTATCGTCATAGGGGTAATGCACTACGACCATATCCTCGTTCGTGAATACTATTCTTGGGCCAAGCTCAACCCTTGGCGTCTTACGTAATGAAAATAAGGGTAGACAAATAGTTTTAGGTGCCCTCCCTTTGTGGTCTATCCTCAAATGCTTGTTTGCCTGCTCTGAAAGGTACTCCTTTAAGACACTTTACTTTATCAGAGCCTCAATTTCACGTTGAGTTTCCAACAATCATCTATTCTATGACCATGGCCCTTGTGATAATCAAAGTGTTGGTGTTGGTCTTTTCTTTCCCCCATATTCGAATTCACAAGCGAAGGTTGAGGTAAAAGATCTTTTTATTCTATCTAATGGAGCAACTCCTTAAGGGTGACATATTCATTTCTGGGATAAGTCTCAGTCCCAATCTGTTGACGGCATTGACTCTCTCTCGTGAGTGTCTCCTATCGCTCCTAGGATCCATTCTGTCCCTTTTATCTCTATCATTTCTCCTTGTTTGATGAGAGTTTTCATGGTTGTTGCAATTGTTCCTCCCTTTTTTCTTAGCCATCTCCTCGTCTAGTATGATAAACTCATTAACCTTATTGAGGAATTCTAATAATGGCTTCGGTCTCTTAGGGCACAAATATTTGTAGACACAGTTCCTTCCACCATTCTTGAAACCAGCCGCGGCTATTACATCATCGCATTGAATGATTATGTTCTTTTCATTGTTAAACCTTCAGATGTACTCCCTTAGGGACTCATATTTCATCTAGAGCATAGTGAAGAGATCATGTGCCTCCTTAATCATCAACTACTCATGAATGTTCAATGAAGAGAGTTATTAGCTAAGAGAATGAATATATGGATTGTGGCTCTAGACTTCCAAACTAAGTGATGACAGCTCCCTTTAGACTTGATGTGGCAAGTAGGGCCAAATGTGTCATCAAACATTTTGAACTTCGGGGGTGGTGAACCTTTTCATTCCCGACATGGCTCTAGTGTAGGGATATAGTTGCGCCTCTCATTCTTGACATAACACCCTTCTTCTTTTGGGCCTCTCTTTGCTCCCATTACCTCTTATGAGGTCTGCTATTTCCTTAGTCAGGTACTCCACTTTTTTTTTGTAAGAGGTGGATAGTTGGACCAGTCACATTGTTGAGCGGTTACGTCATTGTGTTCACTGCTAAAACCACAGGTCTGACATCTTCATGATTGTTTTTCAGTCCATGATTGGTTCTTCTGTTCAACATTATGACAGTAGCAGGGTTGATTTTGACTTCGACGGGAAGGTCTTAATTTCCTGCTAATGGCGTCAAACTATAGATATTAAGAATCTAAGGTCAATTATGATGCCACACGTCACTTGATGATGAACTTACGATACTGCAATAAAAGAAGTATTTTTAGGAGATGAACTGGACATAGAGAAAATACATACCTGTGTGAATGAGAGACGTCATCTATTTATAAAGATCCTTTAGTGATCACTGTCCATGTTCAATGTACTTATTTCCTTATTCCAATAAGGAAGGGAATTATTCGTGGAGAATTATTTAATTTTCTAAGATTCCTTATATGGCTCTTCTATATATGGTCCTTAAAGCTTTCCTTGTATATATATATATTAATTAGCTAGTGTTTCCTTATATAGTTGGTTACCATGTATACATCGGCAACGGACGTATGAGATCTTAGCCATCCTTGTGAGCTCGGTTGTGGGGACGTGGATTGTGTTGGATCAGGTTTTTAAATTTAAGAAAAAATCATTGAACCACGAACGGTTCGTGGGCGGAATATCAAAATTTTTTACATCAACCAATTTAATCATGTTAAATATTAAAATAATACATCCGATTATGAATACAAAGTTAAACATATTCAAAAGAGGTAGAAATGTTTTATACCTTTTTGTTGTATAAGAGACTTTTTGAATTAGTGGAATCCTTATTAAATGCTTCACGTTCTTCGATCTTCAAATCCAAGAACTTCAATTAGTTTTCACACCACCAACCACTCGTTGTATTTAGAAATATATTTCACAAGGACGTCGTTAGGAACTGAGTGTGGGCTCTCAAAACAACTGAGGAGGGGAGAGAGAAACCTTTTTCAGCTTTGTTTAATTAGGTTGTGTCAACACAATTAGGTTAGGGAGACAACCCTAATACCATCTCTTATATAATAAATTTGGAATTTTCATATATATATGTGTAATTTTTGAAATTCACCCCTTATTATTTACTATTGTCAAAAATTACATATCTCCCTAGAGTCAATGTTGTGTCTAAATTTATCGATCCAAATTGATAAATTTAAATTGATCTCTATCAATTAATTAATTATTTTTTATTTACTAATTATCTAATAATTAGAAAATAATAAATTTGAACATCAGTTAATTGCTCTTCACTAATAAAGTGACAACACCCATCACATATGAGTTCATGAAATACACCTTGGCTCAAAACACATTTTGGTCCAACTGATATTGTTTCTTCTATTTCTGTCCTCATGAGTTACTCTTGAGACCGAGTGGTCCTTTCTGTTGGTACAAATAAATAATTTTATTTCAGGGTCCACATAATATTTTAATATATCACCCTTTGTGAATATTAGTAACAAGAGCGAGATGTAAAATTAGCCTCTCTTGTTATTATTTTCTTAACTCTTTTATCGACTGTGAAAAGAAAGACATAACATTGAATTGTATCGAATAATTTCAAGTTTTATTCAATGACTCATTTCATTGAATATTTGGCCAAGTTAATTTATTCACACACCCATTAATAAAGCATAGGGTGATATTGTTATTTTCAAAATCGAACCACGAATTTCTATATCTGTGAATCACACAACTCTAACGTAGTTGAATTACGATCCCAACAATCGAGGTATTGCCTGACAATTCGAACTCACTCATTTGACATATCAAAGATCACAAGTAACTAAGTCAAGATTCGTATTCACCTTAAGATAAATGTAATTATGAAAATATCTTAAGGTGTAACAATTAGGTTTAGAGCTAGGTAAACAGTTTTGCTCTAAACTAATTTGTTCCAGGCCTATTCAACATGTTCCATCACATGCTCCAAGATTGGTATCCTTTGGTTTAACCTAACAGTTATAATCAAACTCGATTGCCCAGTTGATCCTAAGGCTGCGAATATCATTATGAACTATTTTAGAAGAGTTTGTCTGGATGACCCCCATGTCTTTACTCTTCTTACGTTGATAATAGTTCTAGGGCCTCAGTAAATTATAAACACACTTTAATTAATATAAAAACTTCTATTCATTCATTAAATTTAGTAAAATAAAATGTCTAAAAAATAACTAAGTACTCATAAATAGTTATTACACCCTACTTTATTGACATAATTCTAACAGATTGGACCTTAACAATTGCTGTGGCCTCGGTCAAGAGGTTTCGAGGGGGGCCTCGACCATCTCGATGACCTGGATCATGAAGGTGTCAGCAGGACCTCGACCATCTCGATGGCCTCAGTCGTAGGGCTTGGGGATTCGATCGTTTGGACCTTGGCCTAAGGCGGACAACCATTGGTTTTGGTTTGGGCTCTATTTCGATGAACATGTATTAGGCATTGTCTATAAGCCACATTGGGTTTTACGCCCAAGTGATTTTTATCTCCCACAACTAATGTTCACAATTACAAGCAACTTATAATATAAAGATTTAGTAGTTCTAAACCGATAAAGATCATGACCAGATTTTACTTGAAAAAGTGATGTGCAATAATTTATACCTCGTTATTTTATTACTTATTGAATGAGTTACCATTTAAAAGCAATTTAATCAATGAATAGATTTTTAGAACAAATATGGCAAATAACATATTACCCAACAAATCATGATGGTAAAAACCTACCAACTACAACAAGTTTTTCTTTCAGAGAGATTCACAATCTAACTCGGTAGAATGAAAACTCCATACCTAAATACATCTCCGATCATTACTACATTGAGATCACATCATTTGTAGGTCAATCACGTATCATTAAATTAAAAACTATAGTTAATAGTTATAACACAATTTTATTTTTATTATTTAATTCAAACACATGTATTCTGATATCAATAGTGACTTGGCCCCACGAGACCTATCCACATAGCATCACTAGCTCACTTGCCAATATCAACAACTATATTAATCAATGAATAAGTGAAATATATTTTTTAAACAAATTTAAACACCAATTACTTAATCAATTAAAATTTAGTCTAAATTTTGAGATAATATCAGTATATTGCTTGACGTCTAGAGCCCCTAGTATAGTTACTTTAATTTAGCGGTGGAATGCTCTGAAATTTTGTTATTCGTTTATTTCTTATGATGTTTGTAATATACTTTTTTTTAGGTTCTGTTGATTTTTTTTCTTTATGTTTTATTTTGTTGATTCTTTTATTTTATTTAAAAATATGTTAGATTTGATTGAATGATGAGAGTGTTATGAAAGTAATTATTTAAATGAGATGTTCTATATTTATTCCTATTATCAACAAACTTATCTAAAAATAAAAAAGAATGGATCAACGATACATTTTTTGGTAACCGTCAATGTTTGTCATCCCACCCAAAAAATGGTGTAAAGTATCACAAGTCACGTTGGAACTACTAAATCCAATTGAACGAAGACCTAAACCTTGATCCACAAGAAAAGCTCCCCGTCTCCCTTTTTCTCAACGAACGCATATTATATATACAGAACTTACTCTGTAGTCCACTAAATCCACTCTTTGTTCTTTTCGTCTCCTCTTTCTTCCCAATTCCTAAACTTCTCCCAAACTTCTCTTTGATCATTGTTTTCAGTCTCTCTATCTAAAGCTCATCTACTGCTATGGCGAAACTGAAGATTGCAGGCACGTGGACAGGTGTTCTAGAGGTGGAACCGGCTGATTGGACCGTGTCCATGTTGAGGGAGGAGGTAGCTAAGCGATCGAATTGTGTCCCTGAGTTGATCAATTTGATATGCGCTGGCAAGGTTTTGAAAGATGGCGATGGTACTGAGAAATTGTGCCAATTGAATATTAAAAACAACTCGAAGATTCTCGTCAGTCGGGTCTCTTCGGAGGAGGGTAATTCACTGAAGAATGAGTTGATGGCCGAGGAAGAACGCTCTAGCAGACTCGCTCGAGTAAAGTAAGTTTTGGACACCCCGTAGGCGGGGGTGTGCAAATTATAGCCTTTAATCATCGGTTTGTTAACTTGTTAGAGCATCTTTTATCCCCGGAGTAAAATGCAGATAAATATGCTGTCTAATTTGGTTAGCAATTGTGTCCATTGGAATCTTGTTGGCTTTCACGGATAGATCAATTATGGGTCCTCGAGAGAAATAAGCTTCTGCTCCATTGGTATTCGACTATGTGATCATTATAGATTGTATTTGTAGGCCTTTTATGTACTCAAATGGTTCTCTCTTTTTAATCAGGTCTTGGCTCATATGAAATATGATTGTTATGATGCGCTTGGAGTTTATTTAGTACATCATTCGTAATTTCACAGTCGTCTAGGAGTTGTTCTTAAACCAAACGTTCAAGATTTGCTATGTTTATGAACACCCAATTGAGATTCCCTCCGAAGTTGAAGCATATGTTTTGAATTTCATGAGAGCTTTTCCTAGTTGATGACTAACTTGTCTATAAAATTTTATTTTTATTGTCGCCCGTTCTTTCATAGGAGAAGGGCCGATAAATTAATTAAGTAAAGCTTACTGCAAGTGAGCCAATTTTTGTTGTGGAAGCTCTTGTTGAGGATTGAGCAGTAACTTAGTGATTTAAGTATGCCTATGGTGGATCATCAGAAAAAAGAATTTCTAATGGCTATATTTCTTACACAAGGCCACCGAGAATTATAAATGGTTTTGGTCCATCTGTTTTTTTTTCCTCCTGTATATGTAATTTGCAAATGTCATCAAATATTAGGAGTAGCAGCATGCTTATGTGAGTCATGTCAAAGTCGTCTGCTTCTTTTTTATTTTCTGGTATCTTTCGGTATCTGGCAGGGCTGCTGCCACTGCACTTGCTAAGAGACATGCTGATCGTTTACTTCCAGTTGAAGACTTCAATATAGAACTTGAGGATCAAAGCGGGAAGAAAGTTCATCTTGGATCAGAGACTGATCAGCGGTAATGCGTTATCATTTTTCTGTTTATAAAAAAAAATCATGTCAGGTGTTCAGCATCGTTTGATTACTGACCTGTGACTATAAGGCCTGTACTTGTAGTCCCATTCAAGTTTTGTGCTAAGAGTTGAACTTTGATGTGACAGGGCAATCATGATGGGTCTGATGCTTCATGCAAATGCGAAACACCTAATCAAGAAACAAAATTACAGGGATGCATTAGAAGTACTCACCATGGGAGAGGTCAGTTATGAAACCACTTATGAATTACTATAATTTGATGTTATAGTGGATGTGTTTTGGCGTCAAGTGGCATCTAAAGGCCCTTCCTCATATTTTCTAGCTGTGATTTCAACCCTGCATGCTTCAATGGTTGTTTCATTTTTTATTCCCTCTCTCTCTCTCTCGCAAAAAAGAACTAATGTTTGGTTTAGCTATTTAATTATTTTAAGCGAAGAAAATGGCTTTTGAATTCAGCAGTACTTTATGTTTTACCGATAAAAAAAATTAAGCAGTCCTTTATGCCCTTAGAAGGGATGATCAATCAATATGATATTTTCTGGTAATTAATATGATTTTCATTTTCATTGCAGGAGGCTTTCTCTCTTTGCAATCAAAAGGTCATTGAGGTAAGTTAACCATTTTTTCTCCCACGTTACATTTTTATTGTTGAATTTACTCTTGATATTATTTACTTTGAGCCATCTCAATGCCATGGCAGAGTGATCCTTTGGTCTTTGCTTGAAACAGCTGAAAGTTAGCAGTAGGTAGTGCTCTTGTAGGGAAGCCATATGATTGATAATCACTGAATTCTACAGAAAATTTATAATTCCAAGAACCAACTTGCTTATGAAACTTAGAATAGCTAAATACAATTATGACCAAAAACCTTTTACCTTTTTCTCAATATGGATGATAGAATATAAAGCAATGGTCTCTCTCCACTCTAATTTAGTTCTCAATCTAATGAAAGTTAACCCTTCCTTAATGGTATTTCCATAGCTTTCTGACCTTAAAAATCCTCTATTTTCTGCATTATTTTGCCTTCCAGCTTGTTGATAATGTCCCAATAATGCAAATAGACATGGTGTGGTGCTATTTCATGCTCAAAGACATGAGGTGGCTCTCAGAAGCTGGAATACGTCTTGAGAATGCTAGATTAGGTCTTGAACGAGCTCATGGGAAGGATTCCTCTCGTGTCAGACTCCTTCAGGCTGGTCGCTGTCCAGAGCTTGCCTTGTGAGTAACGCTTATCAAATCGTCCATAGTGAATGGAATGATTTTTCTCCAGATCTTGTAAATCACTTTGTCACCATGCAGACATTTGAGGCTGGAGCTACTGGAAGGGGTGGTGGCTTATCATAGTGGTCAGCTTGATAAATCAAGAAAGGCGCTCACTTCTGCACAAGCCAAATTTTTGCAAGTTAATTCTATTTAATTACTTCATGTTCTAAGATATGCTGACATGGAGTTGATCGGATCAAATATATCAACTTACTGATCACTTAGCTCTCTTGAGCTGTTCCTCTAGGCTCAAAACTAAAATTATTCAAATTTCTGAATTAATCACATATTACATTTAAGTTAGAAATTGTATCTGCATATTTTTGGTGCAACGGTGAGTCAGATTGTTCAAGGTATCTACGATACTTCATTTTACATTTACTAAAACTAAGATATTGTTTAACTCTTCTAAAATTTCTGATAATTAATTTCATGTTCTTTATGTCATCTTGATCTTCTCTTTTGGGGGGAGGTGGCAGTGGAAGATAGAAATAATGCCTCTATTTCTTTGTACGAACATTACTAGTGCATTTAATACAAAAGCGTGCAATAGAGGATACACGATCTTCTATGCATTTCGATTTACAATGCCTCTCCAATTTTAGAGTGCTGAAAAGAGTGAAAAGTCTCTAAAAGAGGTTTACACTATATGCTCAGTCAGATGCAAGAACTTTAAAGAACAAGAAAAATTATAATCATGACAATTGGAGTGCTAAGCATTGATATTACATTTTTCTAATTTAAATGTTTAAGAAGCATTCCTTTGGAGTGCTAATACCAAAAGCAGGCTAGTAGCATTGATATTACACTTTTCTAAATATAATATGTTTAAGAAGCATTCCTGTTTGTACATCTCGTTACTTCTCAAGCACAATATATATTTCCTATTACAGCTGCAGGTGCCAGATGAGGCTTTAACACTTGTTATGAGCATGGGCTTTAAAGAACGTGAAGCAAAGAGAGCATTGCAAATGACCAATCAAGATGTTGGGAGTGCTGTTGATTTTCTTGTCGAGCAGAAGGCAAAGAAAGCAAAGAAAAAGCAAGATGACATTCGACATAAAAATGAAATCATGTATGCAATATAGATATGTTTTCTTTGGTTATTCATGCTGCCTGTCCTGCTAATCATCTTGAATGGTTTGCAGGGAGCAAAAACGTTACGGAATGACACCATTGAAGAAGGCTGTGGATCTTCAAAGATTGAATGAATTGGTCTCCGTAGGGTAGGCAGGCTGGTCAATATTGCACAATTGCATTTCATTGTGAACTTCTATATATGCAAAAAGTAATTCTAGACCGACCAAGTTATAGACTAAGTTTTAGATGACAAAGTGATGTGTCATTCATTCGTAAGTTGACGTTATATCATTCTTTAAAATGATTTTTTAAATTAATTTATGAATGATAGACACATCATTTGATCAATTAAAACTTAGTTTATAACTTGGAACTACTCATACGGGAAACTAAATTTTCTTGGGAGAATGATTCATCGGCTTGAAAGTAACATTAGGATTAGGAAGTTATGAAACTTTTTACTTTCTTAACACTGTATTGAGCTTCTTAAATTAAATTTCTAAGGAAGTCATAATTCTACAGTGAACCATTACTACTTGATATGCACAATTTATACGAGTATGAATCTTCTGATAGCATTAGTCAAGCTAAGTATTACTTGGTTTTTGTAGGTTTGAGAAAGAGTTAGCTGCAGAAGCCCTTCGAAGAAATGAGAATGACACAGAAAAAGCATTGGATGATTTGACAAATCCAGAAACTAACTCTGTGATACAGGTCTGTTGCATCAGATGAATAGATTTGTTTAGTATTTCCCTTGACTTTTACTGCACCTAACTTTCTTCTATATGCAGATTGATATTGAGTCGAGGAAAAGGAAAAGACAGCGCCAAGCAGAAAATTCTATGGTTGAAGCACTTGTACGTATGGGTTTTGAAAGATCAAAAGGTATCACAAAACAACCATCTTGCCCCCCACCCCACCCTCAAACAAAAAAAATCATTAA
Organism: Datisca glomerata; assembly: GCA_003255025.1. Classification (NCBI taxonomy): domain Eukaryota; kingdom Viridiplantae; phylum Streptophyta; class Magnoliopsida; order Cucurbitales; family Datiscaceae; genus Datisca; species Datisca glomerata. The sequence goes on from QANY01002976.1 coordinate 902,575, forward strand.
GCATTGATACAGAATTTAATTGGAAATTATCTCTTCCTTTTATTCCGGGAAATACTCTCGACCCAGAAAGTCTACTGATATTGTTACTTATACAGTGGTTGCAGCTGTTCAAGCTGGTGGAAGCATTGAAGACGCAATTCATCTGCTCTCACAACCTATGTTTCACGACGAAGCAGCCTCAAATAATGATGCACAGTCTACGCCTGTCCCCATATCTGAAGCTTCTGACTCTGCAAATTCTTCCAATCCAATGCCAATCAACGATGATGATGGAGAAGGTCCATCAACTGTTAATGAAGTAGAAGAGCGAGATGTGGAGATGGAAGGTGCACTTGCGGATGAACTAGCAAGTGGGGATGCCTTATCAGACTATGACATAGACGTCACGAGAGAAGGTGAAGCGATTACTGAATACTTGGTTCTTCTGGATTCTGTAAGCAATGGGGACTAAGAATGTGAAGGACATACAACCAAAAACAAAAATAAAGACTCGTCATATTTTATGTAAATAATAGTATTTATAATGCTAATTTAGTTTAAATGGTAGATTTTACAGTTTAGATGAAAGGATGCTGCAGTCTTATGATATGGAGTTCTGAGAACTATGGCATTATAAAGTACTGCTCTCTCTTTTTTCTTCTGCTTTTCCTTTTCCTTTCCATTCTAGGAGATGAGGGTTGAGATTTGTAAATCATCTTTTTTCTTCTTCGTCTGCTGCAAGATCGCAAACGATAAGGTACATCATTTTTGTTGTTCCTTATGTTATAACCTGGGGAAGTTAGCATATGGAACAGTAGTATCTGGTAGTGGTCTTGTTACTTGTTCATGCCTTGCTGATCTGATTTGATGGTCTGAAAATTGAATTTTAGCCAGACCAGATTTTGGAAAACCAGGCGACATGAAGAATGTTGGTAATTTTAGTGAAGTAGTGGTCATTTCATCTACACCGTGATGCTAGCAATGATATTGATGGGAATGCCAATCTAGGTGAGCCCCAGCTTCTTACTCTGCGACGGTATGGTGATTATAGGTGGTAAATTGGAAATGAAAAGTACTTGAGATTCATCTTGCTAGCAAATATAACTGTTATAATATTCCCTCAAATAAAAACTATGAATCAATTATTAATCACAACGACCTCACATCTTTCCTTTTAAATAAAGTGAGCAATCTCTTTGGGTTTACAACTTTCCTTTTAAACAAAATGAGCAATCTCTTTGGGCTTAATCTCGTAGTAAGAATTGAATTTGTAGTAGATTTTTCATAATGTTCGCTTCCTATAAATCAAGATCTCATATTTTTTTATAAGAAACAAAAATTGTATTAAAAAAGAAAAAAAAGAAAAAGAATCAGGTTCTCATGTTGGGTCATCTGATCAGATCCATTCCCTTCTTTGACACATGGAAAGTACGGAAAGAAAGAAACTCAAATATATTATCAAATGGGGATTTACTGGCTTTTGAATTGTTCCAATGATTGTTCAAATATTAAATCCCCCATATGTTATATATCCAATGCCAATGATGATTTATGGAAACAAGAGAATATCTTACTGCCTTGCTATGTAAAGGAATGCAAAACCTCTGCAAAAAAAAAAAAATACATCTTCATTCTGTCTTTCAATGCATCTGATACAACTCCTAAAAATTTATACGATATTTACTTTGTTTACTCTTGTGCATCATTTGATGAATATTCGGTGTCTGTGACCGTTACAATCCGCTTGTCCTTAAGCTTGCTTTCTTTGTAGTCATTTGGAAGCACATTACAGTTAATAATATGCCACACTGGTCTCTCTTCTTGGAACAATCTGCCATGATCAAAGCTAATAATCAGAAAACGTAATCCACTGGCATAGAGAAGTTCAGTAGAGAAAGGCCATATCAGCATAACATGTTTGAGAAATGCACACAAAGAGAGAGAGAGAGAGAGATCAGAGAGACTTAACGGATGCTTGCATAGTGTTGGACATTGTACTGTAAGGGCATACTTGCACGTGGATAGCTCAGTGATAGAACTAATCATAGCTCGGGGCTCTGAACATACAAATCTCACCTACGAATGAACATAAGAATAAACACAGTTGGGGAGGTAAAAAAATAAATCTGTAATACTCAAATTCTTCATACCTCAGTTTCCCGGGGTTTATTTGTAAGATCACAGGTGGTTCCATTTGTATACTGATGCGCATGATACCTAAACGAAACATGTTAAAGTATAATTACTTCACTATTCTTTTTGATATAAAAGAATGGATGTTTTTCATCAATCACAGCCAACCATGTCACCAGAATCTGCCATTAAAAGCATCAGACTCACCAAAGGCAGGCACATTTATCCCCATTTTCAAGTGTACATTGTCAATCTATCATTACACCCACCAATGCCAGATGTTTACTCCCCCCGCCCTCTTCTTCCTTCCCTAACTTCTCTCCTACTTTCTCTGTTCTAACTCTCAAGTCATAAGACTTCTCCCAAAAATTTCAAATAATTCATCTTTACAAAACAATGTATTTGAATTTGGATAATCAGAGAAACTAACTTGAAAAAAAGGAAGTTAAATTTAAGAGGTGAAAACTTTTTATTCACCCTTCAATGCAAGTTTAATTTACTCCTTTTCACCTCTTTATTTCCCATCTATTTTCATGAAACAACTACTTTTATGGATTTGGTTAATTTATTGTTTGCTTAATACAGCTTCTGCACACGTGAGAGTTGAAATGTCACCTTTGAGAAGCATCTTTTGAGCGAGGATCTTTCAATGTAGAAATGTAAGAAAGATTCTGGTTGACAGCTGCGGTAGCTTCTGCATCAAAGACCCCCAAAACAAATTCCTGAACTACCTGAAAGAACGAAGAGGAAAAAGAAGCAAAGCATCGGCAATTCAATAGTCAACTTAAATAAACTGCAACACAAAATCCAATAATGACAACTAGCTGTTTGGAGCTGTTAGCAACTTCTATGACAAGCATGTGATCCACTTATCGTTGGTATTTGAATCTAACTGGTAGAAATATTCTGTAAGTCTGAGACCATCAATGTATGACTGGGAACCAAAGTTAGTTCATTTGGTGCACAAATCTTATACAGACAGATGTTTTTTTTTGGAAATAGCATGTACTTCGAGGAAATATCAGAGATGCATATATGAAAACTAAAATAAAATAACTAAGAAATGAGAATCAAAAGCACAAAGTAGATACCTTATGGTCCTTATCATCATCCACATGAATTTGTCTTAACTTATTCTGATAGCAAAATTCATATGACCACCACCCCTCTTGCTGCATGGATTTGATAATGTAAGAGTGACAAAGACATAGGGTGCAAGATCATCCACAGAATGCATTGAATTCAGAATATATAAAGAGTTTTAAAGGAGAACATAGTAATGGATCCTGCCTATGACGATTGCTGAGGGGTTATTTTCCAGGAGGGGTTAATGCAGGAGTCATAGCAACACATTTACCGGAATCTTACCCCTATTTGTTATTTTCTATTTGGTGTGAGAGGGCCTTCAATGACCAGAGGTTCTAGGATATTCAGTCTTCTATATTCTTAACTGAGTTTTTTCGGTGGTAAGATCCCCATGATTATCATCTCAAACCATTTAGTGTATGTCATGGATATTCCTTTAGTATAAGAGCATTTTATTATGCCGTTACCCTTTCCGTCCTTTTATTAACTTCCCTTTCAGTAAGCTACTGTTTGTAATATTATTTTAATAACTTTGATATCCTATAGATTATAGCATATAAATAAATAATAGGACATGCAAGCTTATTTTTTTGGTAAAGATCCTAACCCTGATAAAACATTGGTCTTTTAGTACTTCAAGCAGCTCATCAGGTGTCTTCAATTTGAACCGTTTTTCAGTTTCCAAAATCAAGCTGCTTGTATTCTGCTGAATGACAGGCTTTCCACTCTTGGCTTTCTCCACCTTTGGCAGATAACACAAGTATTTCTGTCCATTCTTATTGGGCATAACCACAGTCTCTTGGTCATCATCCTGCAAAGTAAGCGGGAATTAAAATCAGCTAAAACTATACATTTCCATAGGATAAATACAGACAGATAAGTAGCACAGCTATAGTAAAGAAGAGATATAAGTTGCATGACATTTCAATGAGCACAAGAGAACAAGATGTGAGCACAGAAAGCTGTACCCTGGAAACTGCCAGCCCTTACAGTTATTTTATTATCGGTAAAAGGTATATATATATAATTCAAAAGAAAATCACTAGAGCTATGCAAAAGAGAGATCCCAACTGTAAAAAAAGTTGGTCTCTAAGTGGGGATCGAAAGAATAGATCCATTATTTACTAGTAATCAAAAAAGAACAAACAGGTCCAGTGTGGTTATTGATTGTCCTATCATCACAAAAGCAGAATCCATACACGAAAAAATTTTGGGCTTCATCATCACAAAGATTTCATCTAGACAAAGCTACAGTTTACACTTATTAACCTTAGTTTCAATTCCTTTTTTAATTGGTAATCTAAGACGTTTCAATTCCTTTCAAAAGGGTAAAGAAACTCTGATTTATAATTTATCACAGAAACTACTGAAAACTAAGATGATTGCTTGTCTCAAGGAGTAATAACAAATTACTCCAGTTTCTCAAAAAATCGTGATGTGTGTAAGCTCCATGTGAAAAGCTAAGGAGACAAAACAAGGAAGAGAACTATGGATCTCTTTCATATATATGTTTGTAAAGAAGAGAAATGAGCCTAAATTATAAAGGTGATCGGTGAAGGGGTATCAGTTCTAATGTATGTTTATGGAATATAGTTTACATACATAACTTGCAAATTATGTCAATAAGCATATAATTATCCTGACAAATATAATAATAATAATAATTAACAGCAGCTAAAAGAATACATATAGTTCATTAAATCGGACAAACAAGCTTACAGGATGAAATGGTGAATCTTCTGGATGGAATTCAACTTTGTACTTCGGTTCTCGAGAGCTGCGACCAAAGGATCCACCTGCTAAGCGTCCATTACAAATAACACAATTAGACTTGCAGTAGCTCTGATTACAGCCCAAAAAGAATGGAAGGAACCAAATATTCACACAAATTTTTTTTTATCGGTAAAAGGAACCAAAGATTCAAACAATAGTTATACAAATCTGAAAACCAATGGAGAAACGTGATGATTAGCTTTTGCATTGGATTATAGAGCTTGTACTTGCTGTAGAGGACGAGTTTAGAATATGCCCAATAGTTTGGAAAGTAATTCCAGCGAACCGAATTCTCATAACCAACAGTGAAGTTTGATTTGAAGTTTAAACAAAAGCTGTCACCTTAATGCGACTGAATTACTACAGAGCACTTAACCAAAATAATGGGCGACCTCAAACAACTAATTGAGTCTAATAATTTCCTAACAGAGGCCGGAAACATTCGCGAAACATTCGCGAAACATTCTATTGAGATCAAAGATAAGGTAAGCAGGAAGCAGACATAGTTTAATATTCGGAACAAGATAACAGAAGTGATGAGTGGGAATTATTACCAACATTAGCGGGGAAGATTTGGTCGGCCAACACACGATGGCACAGAGTAAGCGAAAGTAGCACCAACCACAACAATTCCCTCCTCTGTCTTTGCATTTTTAATTCTAGCTAAATTAGCAAACAAAAAACTCTAAACAAGAAGAAGAAATAAAAGAAAATTTATTTTCAGCAATCAGGCGGCAATGAAGAATAAGAAGAGGAACAAACAGCCGCAAACCCTCTAATGAAGAAGAAGATCCATTTCGGTGTAGTTTTTCTTTTTAATCACTTTTTTTTTTGCGAACTTTTTGTCAGACATTTCGATGAATTCTACACCTAAGGTTAACTAATCAATGTAAGCCACGTCACTGAAATAACTATTATTTATAAGAGGGCAGTACGCGCCACTCTGGCGTTCTCTTTTGCAAAATAGGCCTTTGTGGATGGGTCAAGTTTTGAAGAAGCTGAGTTTGGGTGTACAGGTGCTCGTGAAAAGTCTATCACATCCCTGTTTTATTATATTTGCTCAATCCCCTCTTCAGACAAAACTCATGAATTAAAAATTCTCCCAACAACAAAGTCTATTCCACATGAATTAAGAGTTAATAAAATATTTTACAAGAAATAAATCACAAAATTCTCAATGCATTTACTCAATGATCATTTTTTAAATAGACATTTTGTTGGAAAATATAGATTATGACAATAAAATCAATTTACTAATTGCAAAACGTTTAATTATAGTGCATCAGAGAATCATTTGATTTGTTCCACTGAAGATTATAATTAACTAATATAAATGGACTAAAATGGTTCACTAATTTTATTTTGACTAAAATCATCTGATAACTTTCATTTTTGTTTCGATTTTGTCATTCTTTTTATATTTATTAGTGTTTCTATCCTTATCGCTGGTGAGTACACCATGTACACGATGCGTAGATGTCAAGTATAAATCATTACTTTTTTTTCTTTTTTTTTTTTAACTTAGTTTGCATTTTTTTTAACTTGGGGTTAGCTGGGTCAAAAGAAATATAGGTTAGAAAAAAAGAGTAAACCAAGTAAAGAAAAGTAAAAAAAAAACTTTAATTATTAAAAACAGACTTGACTTCCACATCTTTTATATATATAAAGTTAAGTATGAACGTCTCAAAATATATCATGTGTCCATACTTAACTTTCTCCAAATGTCATTTGTCTAGACACCTCCCCATGAACACCTCATAATTGATTAAATTCTATCAAAATATTTATTATCACTTAGAAAGACTATGTAACTAATATTCATATATAAGCATTATCACATATCATAAATATTTCATTTAATTATCACTCTTGTTTTTACAAAGATTTCAATCATTTAAAAAAAGAGTACATTTCTAGATCAAAATAATAACAAAAAATACAGATATATCAACAAAGATAAATCAAATATCAAAAGATCAACAGTAAACCTTAACAATCAAAATACATAAATCAGTTACAACAATACGAAAACTACTGAACGAACAAAGAGGATAATTTAGAGTTTCATTTTGACTAGTTCTAAGTACCTTCACCACCCAAAAAGGGTGGCCTAACTGAAATCGGTTGAAATACGCCATGTTAAATGATCCAATGAAGAATTTGACACAATCGACCACCACAACTTGTATATCTGGGCTAGATCTATCGAAGACAATCATAAAACGAATGCTACCGAAGGAAAATACGATAGATCTAGATCAATATCTAGGTGGAGGAAAAACCACTATAGGTCTAAATCTAGATGAAGGACAACCGTCATAAATCTAGATTTAGGTGAAAGAAAAATATTTATTATGAATATAGAAGAAAATAAAATTAGAATGATAGAAAAAACTTCACCGAAAAAAGAGATCTGAGATCTCCTTCTCCAGTGAGGAAAGAGTGATAATTATCACTCATTTTATTATCTATATAATATCAAATACAGTAATAATTAAATACCCAAAAAATTGATTGTGTTGTAATAATCTTAACAAATCGTTATTTTAGAATCATTACACAATCTTATTTGTTAGTATCATATTTTTATTAAAAATTATATTTTATTTTTCAAAACTAAGATATGGTAAGTACCCCTCCCCCTACCCTACGTTTTTAAACAACTCCAATTTTCCTTTGACAAGGAAAACCCTCTTTCAATTTTTGACTCGTGATAAGAGCATTATATATGTTACATATTTCAAAATAATTATACGTGTTCAAATTAAGAATGACAAAGAAAGAAAAGAACATTAGGCATTAACATACTTGATAATAATTATATAAAAATATCGTAAATAAATCTTTTTATCATTTACAACATTAATTTCACATGTTGATTATGATAAATGCTATACATTGTGGCCTTTCATATTTTGCTTATGAAGAATTGGTTTGATGGTGTACAATGGGTTTTAGTTAAATAGGATGAATTAACCATAAACAAACATAGTTAAGGAATACAAAAATAATAATAATTGATATTAAGAGAATAAACTAATATTTCATAATTAATATCTTTAAACCATCGTTACAATCTCAATCAGGAGGCTAGAATTTGAAAAGACAGTGAATATAGATAGTAGTTAATGTTATTTGTGATATAAAGAAAGATGTTTAAATTGATAACTTCATCACATGTGATGTGAAAACAATTAATCCTACTTAACGATGTAAAAAAATTCATGACAAAACTGTTACTTTATATTTCTATTCTCTCCTTTTATCATTATTTTTTTACTCAAAGAAATTGCTTTTATTCTAGAATCAAATAGATGTAATTAATGTTAAATCTCAATATAACTCAAAATATAAAGTACAAAGTACAATAAATCTCTACTATATTAAAATGGGCATAAGGGAAGAAACTTTTAATTTTCCCTTTTATCCTTTAAGCCCCACTAAATATAATATAAAATTAATTTTTTTATTTAATTCATTTTTAATTCTACTCACTAATTATTCTTTTACTAATGCTTTATAAAATTTAATATTTTATATTATTATGTTATTAGGAATGTGAATGATCATGTATATGATTTTTGAGATTCTTATATCATAAGCATTGTTTCAGTCAATAACAATGAGTTTTGTCAATCTGTAAGATTTTTTTGCTATTTAGTTTTTATTTTATTTTATAATAAATGTAATAATTTCAATGTTCATTATTCATAGTAAAATAATTTGTCATATTTGATTTTCTCTTCTCAAATAATGTTTCTTAGTTTTTTTTCATCTTATCTTACGATATAAATTTCTTAGGATCGCGTGTACTTTAATTAAAAAAAATTATAGATAATTTATCATCTCGAGATGTACATATATTATTCAAATTTTCTTTTATTTGCAATAGTTTTGTTATAAATATATCATCTTCAGATGATGCACGACCTATTCAAATTTTCTTTTATTTGTAAGAGTTTAATTATAAATATGAGAAAATTACCATTATTATTATTATTGTTTTAAATTTACAACATTGTGAAAGCTAACGCATTTAATTCATTAGCTTTTATTATAAATATATCATCTTTAGGTGATGCACGACCTATTCAAACTGTCACCTCAAAAGCACATTGTTGACGGCTAAATCTTGGGGATGAGATCAGGCCAACAATGTTTGTGCTCCACGTCTCTCTCCACACCTACAGTAGGGGAGGTAAGGTAGGAGTCTAAGGAAGAAAGGGGGTGGTCTCCTTTTTACCCCTCCGAAGCTTAAGTCAGTAATGGATGAAGGAGAGCAAAGTAGAGAAGTAGTTAGAAGTTGTTACACACATGTTAAAGTGCATTTACTGAGGTATTTTTTGTGGGAATTTGGTCTTAGGTTGGGTTGGTCTCTGTACTGTAGCAGGCATTTCCTTCAATAAGGTGCCTCCTCGGACCAACCCCCACCTTTTAGCTTCTCTGATTGGCTTGGTGAGGTACAAGGTAACATGTGATGACCTCGAGTGTCAGGACAGCCTATCCTCGTACCCCTCTATGCACTTCCTCGGTCTCCATTGGACTGGCCATATTAAATGCTTATGATGACACTCTGTTGGGCGCAGACAAATTGACTCCTGGGACACTAGGCTTCATGTCTTTTATCATTCTCTCCCCTCTGATTGGTCTAGGTGTATTAAATATATTCGATGACACCCTGCAGACTTCTACCTCGGTCTAGGTGCCAAATTTGAGTTAGGGCGTAAGGTTTCTCGCCCTTATATGCTCCTCTCCCTGTTATGTCATGAGTAAATGGCCTTCTTATAAGAGTCCTTAGACGTTTTATCTTAGGGAATGTACTTGGGTACACCCCCTGGACTTTGAGTGTGTAGTACTCTGTGGGAACTAAGCTGAGGATTTGAGTGTGTAGTCCCCGGGGTTGGTGAACCTCGTGTGTCCCCAAGGTTCAGTCCTCGGGTGACTTTCTTATTATCCTTTAAGGACTTTTTTAGATAGTCGAGAAACATGTATAACGATTGCCTCCAAACTCGCCGATGTCGTTAATATTCATGGACTCAAGGAGTTTAGTTCTTCCTTCTTTTTTATTGTTGTTGATATAACACGACTGTCCTAGCCTATTCATAGACTAAGTGAAAGGACAAGGCTTTAGTATAGGGGTCATATGTTGGGGGTTATGCCCTCAAAACATGTGTATCGACATTTTGATATGAAATTTAAAGAGTATTACATTTTTCTTATAATTGTTCTTTTAAATTATTGTTGAATAATTTATATAAAAATCTGAAAATTTCATATTCATTAATGAGACTATGATCTTGTATTAGTACGAGAGGATTAAGATCATAGATAATGAATAAAACTGTCAGCAACATATTAAAGTATGAAATCTTTAATGAATGGTTGCTAGTACGGTTCACTAAGTATTATGAATACATGTGATCTAGATCCAGATCATTGATGTGGATAGACATCTTAGTGAATGTACTTTACATAATAAGATTATATATGATAGGACCGATATGAATTAATATCTTTATTAACATGCTGTTTATCATAAAGATTTAATACAAATCAATTCAATGATCATTTGTAGATCAGTCTAAATCCTGAGTAGTCATGAACTCCTATGTATGTCTACTGTATCTTTTGATTTACTCGTTAAGGTTGTTTGTTAATCAGGCTAATGACTTTTATTTTAGAGATTCAGTGATGTGGATGGTTGAGGATATGATCTTACAAGATTTGAAATCAAAGCTTTCTTAACAGATCGTATATTGGTTCCCTTAAGTGTGAATTTTGGAACTGAATGGTTATTAAGCTTAAACTTATAATAATATTATAAATTAGGCATTCACTAGTGGATTAATGGTATTTAAGGATCATGAGCTAATTAAAAGGGTAAAATGATAATTTTGACCAGTTCTACTTTACGAACCAATAATTGGAGAATAGAATTACATGAAATGATTATGTCAGTGGACTACATGAGAATACTCTGTAAATACATTCTATAATCTCTAAGAATGCAATTTCATATTTATAGTGGAGTAATAATAGAATTAATAAATTAAATTATTAAATTAAAAATAATAATTAATAATCTAGTTTATTGGAGATTAGGATTATAGGTATATGGTCCCCAAGTCACCTCTATACTACGCTGTTTAGGGTGTGAATATTTCAAGACATGAGAAAATGACTGATTTAATTAGAAATTTTTATTCTGGGACAAGTACATAATAATGAGATAATTATGTGTGATTAATTAATTAATTAAATTATTTATATATTTAAATATAATTTTCTGAAATTATATATAGATAATAAATTATCGATTTTTTAATTATCAATAAGTGAGAAATAATATCTAATGTGTGAAATTTGATAATTAAATTATTATTAGTTAATAAGTTAAATCAATTAAATCTGTTATTTGTGAAATAACAGATAAGTTAGTTGATAGGGATAATCGGATATGTTAATTTTGAATTAACTGATATCTAGATAATTATCTGATTAAAATAAATATTTAATTCGTAGTAATTATCACGTGTCAATCACTGATAGGATATTCGAAATTGACATGGACTATTATGGTGCCACGTGGCACTACAGTAGTGAATGTGTAACACTGTAGTGCCACATGACACTACACTGGTGCCTTGAGGCACTGTGCTGGCTCACGGCACACTGTAGTGCCATGTGGCACTGCAGTTGTGGTCAAGTGCAGTGAATCTCCCTGTAATTGATAATTTTATAATTAAATATTATTTCAGTTTATCCCTAAAAATCTGATATGCCATTATTTAAAGTATATACAGATATTATTCAAATGACCTTGGTTGTAAAAAAAAGAAGAGGACAAAATTAGTTGATAAGATCATCAGTTCGTCAATCAAGAGTTGAATTGAGAACATGATTAGTGTCAGAGAGATTTTCTTCTGTTATTAAACGTTAATCAAATCTCTAAAAGAATAATCATCACGTTCTTTTAGAGAATCGTCTCACTAAAATCATTTTCAGTAAATCTCTAGATCTCAAGTGTTGAGAACATTTAGAGACAGAAAAAGTCTCTTGTAGTATTGTACGTGCCCACACATGTCCTAATGCGTTGAGAATTGGCTTGGAAGATCTTGGTGTTGATCTCAAAATCTATTGATCGTTGGAACGATTTCGTGGGAACTGAGGATCAATCGGTTTTTGCAAGGACACTTGATATAGACTATAAGATGTATATGATTCCTAACCTTGTATATTGTAAATTTAACTTATAAATGTATAATGTATCTTGACTGATTGAAAAAAAGTTGTAAATAAAAGTTTTTATTTGGTTATCGTGGCGTTGCGCAAGTTTTGTTTTAATAAAAGTTTAATTTTTTTAAAGGCCAAGCGCCTCCACGCTTCCGCCACGCACGCACCGTGATAACCAGCAAGTGGTATCAGACCGATCTTTATATATTTATATGTTAAATGATGTGTGAATTTTCTTACATTATTCAGATAATATGATATATGTATGGTGATAGATGGCTATGTTTTTTGAATGTATGGAAAATAATGGATCGTTAATTGTATGGTGATTATTGGGTTAGGCTTTGTTTTAATTTTTCCTAGATATCGTGCAAGCCGAATTGAGGCGTAGAAATTTTTATAATTTTTTTTAATATTATTGTAATTATTCCGAATGCGAGAAGACAAAGAACGCGCGAGACGAACAGTAGAAATTTATTGTTCACGCCAACACACTATTCACCACAAAACACTATTCATCAGTGAAAACACTGTTCGCGCCAGAAATTTACTGTTTCAGCAGAGGTGAACAGTGCAGGTGGTATTGTACCGGCGGTGAACAGTGGCTGTCCGGTGCAGCGGGCGACTGCCGATGGTGAGACGGGTAACAGTAGTGATGGGCGGCGATTGGAGAGTCCTTTCGTCGGTGACAACTGTTGTCACGTTTTAAGAAAGTTTTCAACAAACCATGCAACCAACTCTATCACCTAATTGTTTCATTAAAACTCAAACTCTTTTAATTATCTATTTATTTGAAATTAATATAACTTTAAAATTAATTATTAATTTTTGATTTTATGAAAATTAAAAATTTAATAGGTTGATTGAGTTTGACCCAAGTTTGACTAAATCAAATAAAATATTTATTTGACTAAGTCAAAGTCAACTGTATTAAAATGGATAATTAAAGAAATTATTTTAATTAAGAAAAATAATTATTTTAATTAAAAATGATTTTGTTCAAAGCTTGAAGATTATGAAGATGGACATCGGGAGGAGAAGACAATATTTGAGAAATATATATTCTTGAAGTCCGCTTTATAATTTTATTTGTTTATTTCAAGAGTTATAATATAGAAATACCCAATAGTCACTCAGTCCATTATTATTTTATTTAATTGTTATGTTTAATAACATGTCCATGCATTAATCGAGCACATGCCATACATGAAAATCTCACACAATTTTATTTAATCATGCATCTCATCTGTAGAAATATTATTTATTAGCATTGTCCTAATATGTTTATATGTATTGATTTATGAAATCAATCGTATGTAAACTGTTAGGTTTTAATTAGTTAAAACTTGATAATCACATCACACTAAAGACTATAGTAACTTTTAGGTTAACCGACTTTAGTAAAAGTTTTTTATTAAAGTTTGATGAATATAATTAAGTAGTTAATCTAAGTTCACATAATTGTGACTTAGGCACTTCAGAAAGTTAAATGAACTTAGACCAATGAGATTGGATTAGTTGATGATTAAATATTCATAGGGATATTAGTTCAACTAGTAATTAATTTAGAATTAATTGATTAGTTAAAATAGAAACACATTATCATAAAATAGTGAGTGAGAGAAGGTTGACATATTAATGTAACATATGGTCTCCATCATTAGTACAGCACCGTGAGGTGGAGTGAGGGCCTCGGATGGCTTTGTTTTCATCCTCCTAAGGAAGGTTTCGAGTTGTACCAATACCAAGGTTGGACTTCTTAAGAAGATATGAGGAAGTGATGTAGTTTAGTTTTGACCGACCCTAAGGCGGCATATTCTAAATGAAGTCATGAAATCTGAAATGATAGGTTATACTCATAAAGTCACAATTAAGCTATCATGTGGATAGTTGTGACTTTACCGAACAAGCGATACCATATTGTTAAAAGAGAAAATATGAGATATTTTAAGTTTTAATTAATAATAATGAAAATGTCTCATATACAGTCTGAGGTCAATCTGATCGACACAGGCTGCACATTAATCGTTGGGTTGTTTTATCGTGATTAGTAAATGCTAATTTATGTGTTTATTATGATTGCATTCATGCATCACATTTACTTTTTGAATTTTAGGAATTTATCAATTATATTGGATCATGTATATTTTAAATTTCAGTTATCAATATTATGTCTACCATGGGTAACCTTGTTGCTGCTTTACTCGCTCTTGAGAAATTAAATGGTGATAATTTCATACATTGAAAATCAAATATGAACTTAATGCTGATTTGTGAGAACTGTAAGTTTGTTCTGACTGAAGAATGTCCTGAGGAGCCAGCTGGTAACACCCCTAACAATGTTAGGGACAAATATTATGCTTGGATCATATTAAACAACAAGGTGAAGTGCTACATGCTTATGAGCATGAATGATGTTCTGAGAACCAAGGATGAAAGCATAGAAACTGCCTATGAGATTATTAAATCTTTACAGGCAATGTTTGGGCATCAACCCGTTCAAAGTCTTCATGAGGCCACTAGGAGTTATATGACAACTAAGATGAAGAAGGGTACTTCTGTTCGAGAACATGTTTTGAACATGATCAACATAATGCACGAGGCAGAAATATATGGGGCGATCATTGATGAACGGACTCAAGTTAGCTCACACCATCTTTTTCTGCGTTCATGACCAACTATCTTATGAACAAGTTGCAATTCAACATGGACACCCAATTGTTGAATGAACTGCAGACTTTTGAGTCACTCAACTTTAGAATGACCAAAGAGGGCGAGAAAAATGTTCTCCAGCAAAAGCCTTCTTCCAATATTGTTAAGAACAAGAAAAGGAAGAAGAACAATGGTAAGGACAAGAGTAAGAACAAAAGAGTAAAGAAAGTCAAGACATCACTAAAAGCCAAGAAGAACAAGAAAGACAACAAGTCTAAAGGAAAGTGTTTTTACTGTGGGGTTGAAGGTCATTGGAAGAGAAACTGTAACAAGTATATCTCTAAGTTGAAAAAGAAAGGTTAATATGATTTACTTGTACTTGTAGCTTGTTTAGTGGAATATGATTTGTCATCCTGGATGCTTGATTCAGGAGCCACTAACCATGTATGTTCTTCTTCGTAGATGCTTGATTCGTCAAGAGAGCTGGTTGATGGCGAGGTCGTTTTGAGAGTTGGCAATGGTGCGCTCGTGTCAGCTAAAGCATTAGGGATAGTCCGTTTACTTTTTGGATATAATTACTTAGTTTTGAATGATGTTTATTATATTTCATATTTTTCGAGGAATTTGATTTCTCTTTCATTTTTACAAAAACAGTTATTCGAAGTTTCTTTCATTAATAAAAAGTTTATTATTTCTAAGAATGGATTTGATATCTGTCATGCTAATATTATAAATAAACTGTATATGCTTAAACTGACTGAACGCGCGTAAATAATTCTGAATTATTTAAACTAGCAAAACCTAAAAATAACAAATGACAAAGAGTTTATCATGATGATAACACATATTTATGGCATCTTAGGTTGAGAAATATTAATCTATATAAGTTAAACATGTTAACAAAACATGATGCTTTGAGAGAGCTAAAAGTTGAAACTCTTCCTGTTTATGAATCCTGTCTAGAGGGTAAAATGACCAAGAGACCTTTCACAAGAAAGGGCCAAAGAGCCAAGGAACCACTTGAGTTAGTACATAGTGATGTTGGTGGACCGATCAATGTACAAGATAGAGGTATTTTGTCACTTTCATTGACGACTACTCAAGATATGATTATAGTTACTTAATGCATTGAAAGTCTGACATTTTTGGAAAGTTTAAAGACTTCAAGGTTGAAGTTGAAAAGCAATTAGGTAAATCATTGAAAACATTTCAATCTAATCGAAGTGGTGAATCCTTGGATTTTGAATTAAAGGATTATTTGCTGAAGTGTGAAATTCTATCCCAACTCACAGCAGTTGGAACATCGCAGCAAAGTGGTTGTAGTGGGAGGGTTGTGAGACAATCAATTCGCTACAAACTAGAGGCACATGTCCTAGTGTCAGACACTAATAAGGGAAATCCATTATCTTATGAAGAAGCAATGAATGATCCTAAAAAGGAGAAATGACAAGATGCCATGAACCAGAAAATGGAATCTATATATTCCAATTCTGTCTAAAACTTGTAGATCCACCTGAAGATGTCAGGCCCATTGGATGTAAATCGATCTTCAAGAAAAAGAGAGAGGTGTATATGGGAAAGTAGAGACTTTCAAAGCACGGTTAGTAGCCAATGGCTATGCACAAAGGGATGGAGTTGATTATGAAGAGACACTCTCCCCTGTGGCCATGCTCAAATCCATTTACATCTTTTTGTCCATAGTTATTAGTTTTGACTATGAGATATGGAAAATGGACGTCAAAACAACTTTTCTGAGTGACTTTATTGAAGAAATCATCTATATGATACGACTAGAAGGGTTCATATAAAGGGGCAAGATCAGAAAGTATGCAAGTTGCTTAAATCTATTTATAGATTAAAGCAAACATCTAGATCTTAAAATCTTACCTTTGATGAGATTATAAAATCTTATGGCTTCGAGAAAAATGTTGACGAAGCTTGTGTTTATAAAGACACCAAAGATAAGATAATGATTTTCTTAGTTCTTTATGTTGTTGATATTCTACTCATTGGGAATGATGTCAAAGGTAAAGAAGTGGTTAACTGAGAAATTTTAAATGAAAGATTTGGGAGAAGCGAGCTATGTTCTAGGCATCCAAATCTTAAAGGATAGAAGGAACAAGTTCTTGGCACATTTTTAGGTATATTATATTGATAAGATGTTGGAGATATTCTCTATGAAGAATTCCAAGGAAGGTCAACAACCGACCATACAAGGAATTGTCCTCAGCAATGAACAATGTCCTAAGACAAATTAACAGGAAGAGGAGATGAGAAAGGTTCCTTAGGCATCAGCAATTGGAAGTCTCATGTATGTCATGTTATGTACGAGACCGGATATATGTTATGCAGTGAGAATTGTCAGTCATTATCAATCGAATCGAGGTTTGGAACATTGGATTACAGTAAAACACATTCTCAAGTATTTTAGGAGAACGAGAAACTATATGCTTGTTTATTTAGGTGAAGACCTGAATCCCACTTGATATACTGATTCTGATTTTCAATCAGATAGATATAGTCAAAAGTCGATATCAGGATCAGTATTCACCCTAGGTGGATGAGCTGTAGTCTGAGAAGTATTAAACAATCCAGCGTTGCAGATTCCACTATAGAAGCCAAATATATAGCGGCTTGTGAAGTTGCAAAAGAGGTGGTATGACTCAGAAAGTTCTATTCTGATTTAGAAGTAGTTCCAGACATGGACAAGCCACTAATCCTATACTGTGATAATAGTGGGGCGGTAGCAAATTCTAAGAAACTGAGGACTCACAAGAAGGGGAAGCATTAGAGAGAAAATATCATCTTGTAAGAGACATCGTGCATTGAAGGGATGTGACTGTTATGGAGATATCATCAGAACAGAACCTAGATGATCCTTTTACAAAGACACTTCCTGTGAAGTCATTTAAAGGTCACCTGCCTAACATGAGATTAAGAGAGATGCCATATTTGCTTTAGGGCAAATGGGAGATTGTTGGGGATTATGCCCTCAAAGCATGTGTATTGACATTTTGATATAAAATTTAAAGAGGATTGCATTTTTCTTATAATTGTTCTTTTAAATTATTGTTGAATAATTTGTATAAATATCTGAAAATTCCATAGTGAATAGGTTATACAGAAGGGTGGGTTGGTTATATACTCTTATGCGCGTTCCTTCTTTGAACCTTTTGGTATGTATTGCCCCCTAACTATAGATCAGATCCACCGGACGAGAAACTCAATTCTGCACTGCTGCTGAGTCGTTATAATTATCCACCAAGGGATTCCTGGAAATTCTGTGGATTGAGTTGAAGGAAATCTACCAAAGCTAGGCAGATAGATGGACTCCTTCCCCGTTGCTAAGGGAGAGCAAGAAACAAAATCAAATGATTTTTTTTAATCAGCGCCCCCTTTTGGGTATGGTACTAAGAGTCCTCTCACTATTAGGCGCTGTGTAAGAGCTCTATGCTATCTATGGAATAACGATCAGTGATTCTTGATTGAATGCTTGAAAGTTTGAACCAAGTCTTGGATTCGAAAGAGAAGTAGGCGTAGAGGATATTAGGAAAGGTCCCCATCTGGTTAACTGCTTTAGGAGTGCCGGTTCCAGGCTAGAGAAAAGATGGGCTATTACTGAAGCTGTGAAAAAGAATTTATAGCGAACGTTTTCTTTTCTTAGTTTAGTCACCGATAAAGAAAGTAGCTAGGATTCTTGGTGGTATGAAAGAAAGAGATCTTAGTGCCTTAGACGAACTAGAAGGAGGATTGCTTCTCTCACCTGTAGGCACAAGGAGCATAGCCCAAGATTCTTTTGAGACGAATGAATGCCGATGCCAGGGTTAACCCAATTGCCCGATTCAAATACTTTAGTAATCCGGGTGATGTGGAGTAGTGTGTGAATGGAACCCGCAAGATCGGTGACGTACTGAGGAGCCGTTCCATGGAGGATTTTAAATTCAGGGAATGGTTTGAGGGCTGAGATTTAAGATACGTGGGGCCTGCATTGCCTGTTGATCAATCAAATGATCGGCTGATGGGAGAGTTTTACCGTCGCACAGTGAGTACTATATGGGGCACTACTATGGTGGATGCCTGACTATGATCTTGTATTAGTATGAGAGGATTAAGACCATAGATAGAGAATAAATTGTCATCAACTTATTAAAGTATAGAATCTTTAATGAATGGTTGCTAGTATGGATCACTAAACATTATGAATGTGTGCGATCTAGATCTGGATAATTGATGTGGATATACATCTTAGTGAAAGTACTTTATATAATAAGATTATATATGACAAGACCGATGTAAATTAATATATTTATTAACGTTCTGTTTATCATAAAGATTTAATACACATCAATTTGATGATCATATGTAGATTAGTTTGAATCCTGAGTAGTCATGAACAACTATACATGTCTACTAGATCTTTTGATTTACTCGTTAAGGTATGTTTGTTAATCAGGCTAGTTACTTTTGTTTGGAGATTCAATGTGGATGGCTGGGGATACGATCTTACAAGATTTAGAATCTAAACTTTCCTAACGGATCGTATATTTGTTCCCTTAAGTGTTAATTCTGGAACTGAATGGTTATTAAGCTCAAATTTATAATAAGATTATAAATTAGGCATTCATTAGTGGATTAATGGTACTTAAGAACCAAGAGGTAATGAGAAGGGTAAAATGATAATTTTGATCAGTTCTAATTTACGAACCAATAATTGGAGGACGGAACTATATGAAATTATTATGTTAGTCGACTACATGAGAATACTCTGTAAATACATTTTATAATCTCTAAGAGCGTAATTTCATATTTATAGTGGAGTAATAATGAAATTAATAAATAAAATTATTTAATTAAAGAATTTAATTAATAAACTAGTTTATTGGTGCTTTGGATTATAGTTCTATAGTCCTCAAGTCAACTCCATACTACGTTGTCTAGGGTGTGAATATTTATTGATATGAGAAAAAGATTGGCTTGTAAAATGAATTTTTATTCTGAGGTAAGTACATAATTATGTATGATTAATTAATTAATTGAATTATTTATATATTTAAATATAATTTTTGGAAATTATATATATACTAATTATCAATTTTTTAATTATCGATATGTGAGACAAAATATCTAATTTAGAAATTAGATAATTAAATTATTATTAGATAATAATTTAAATCAACAAAATCTGTTATTTGTGAAATAAGAGATAAGTTAGTTGATAGAGGTAATCAGATATATTAATTTTGAATTAATTGATATCTAAATAATTATCTTATTAAAATAAATATGTAATTCACAATTATTGTCACGTGTCAATCACTGATAGAGTATCATAAATTGACATGGACTACTGTGTTGTCATGTGACACTACAACAGTGAGCGCGTAACACTTTGCTAGCTCATGGCACGCTGCAATGCCATGTGGCACTGCAGTTGTGCACAATTACAGTGGATCCCACTGTAATTGATAATTTTATAATTAAATATTATTTCAGTTTATCCTTAAAAATCTGGTATGCTATAATCTAGAATATATACAGATATTATTCTAATCGCCCTGGTTATTAAAAAAAGAAGAGGAGAGAATCAATTGATAAGATCATTAGTTCGTCAATCAGAAGTTGAATTGAGAATACGATTGGTGTCAGAGAGATTTTCTTCTAGGATTAAACGTTAATAAAATCTTTAAAAGAATAATCATCACGTTCTTTTAGAGAATCGTCTCACCAAAGTCTTTCTCATTAAATCTCTAGATCTCATATGTTAAGAGCATCTAGATAAAGAAAAAATGTCTTGTAATATTCTATATACTCACACACGTCCTAGTGTGTTGAGGATTGACTTGGAAGATTTTGGTGTGGATATCAGAGTCTACTGATCATTGGAATGATTCCTAACCTTGTATGTTGTAGATTTAACTTATAAATATACAATAGATCCTGACTGATTGAAAAAGAGTTTTCAATAGAAGTTTTTAATTGGTTATCGTGGCGTTGCGCATGCTTTGTTTTATTAAAAGATTCAATTTTTATTAAAAGTTTAATTTTTTAAAAGGCCACGCGCATTCATGCTTCCGCTGCGCACGGGTCACGACGACCAACATCATAATGGTCACATTACCCGAGGTCATCTGAGCCTTACACCCAGGGTTCTTTGGATGGCTATGATGAGTTTTGGATCCTTATAAGTAGGAGGCTCTTCACCCCCTCATTTTCATTCCTCCTTTTCTTCTCCACTAGGTGAAAGGTACTACTCTCTCTCCTCTTTTCCTTTTGTCTGTATTTTTCATCATAGAGAAATAGATGGGGCATGGTATGGTCGTGCGGGTGTAGTCATGACTTAGAGTTATCCCAATGACATGATCTCGGGAGTTTGAGGTGGTGACCACGAGAACCCGAGGATGGGGACTCGGGCATTCCCGAGGTCAGGCTGCGGGAGCTCCCGAGGATGGGGCCGCGGGAGCCCGAGGCAGTACCCTAGGATAGGGCCATGAGAGCTTGAGGCAGCACCCGAGGACGGGGCCTCAGGTGCTCCTAAGGTCGTGGCCTCGGGTTCCTTGACCGAGGACTGGCCTCGAGTTCCCCTTAGGATTGTCCTCGGGAACTCGAGGACCTGGGGTTAGACTCACTACTTTGTTACCCCTTTTTTATATTATCATACACTTACCTTTTTTAGGTCCCTTTTACGTCTACATTGAATGAACCTTACTTTTTGTGCTTTTCAGGTCATAGTTGTCTTCATGTTCTTTGCTTAATCATGTATTCAGCTTCTGATTCACAAAACGATTCTTTTGTTGAGTTGGGTTCATCTGAGGCTAAATCTTTGGGGTCCCCCTCATTGGACCCTAGAGTTTAAGAGGGTCGTGAATCATAAGCAACTAGTAGTCGTGACTCAGTGGGATCAATCCTGAGGTTGGTTCAAGGGGTGAGGAAAGTGATCATGGGCAAGATGAGGCTTGGGGGAGCACGGAGGAGACTTATGCGATTGACATTGCTCCGAGGACCATGAATCATCAACACTTCGACGAGCTTCAGGAGAAGTATTCCATCTCTGACTCAATCACTTTACAACTTCCTCATCTCGAAGAGCTAGCCAGTACCCCTCCCGAGGTTACACTATGCTCCATGTCACTCTCGAGATTGCTTTTTGTCAGTCCCACTTTGAGGCCAAACTCTGGCTTCCCCTTCATGATATAGTGAGGTTAGCTCTTAGGAGGTTACACTGCGTTCCATGTCAGCTTCTTCCTAACTCTTGGAGGAATATCTTAGGAGTATATGTGATATGGGGGGTCATTCTGAGGACTCCCTTTGATTTCAAAGTAATACAAGATCTATTTCAGCTCAAGCGTGGAGGAGCGAGGATATTTTATTTGAGCCCCCATGGGGGAAGACACGTGCACCCGTGCTTAACTTGCCATCCAATAATAGAGAGACCAAGGACCGTTGGTTTTTTGTTAGTGGCGAGTGGGTCAAACGGGCAGGGTCCTCCCTCGAGGAGTCATGGGAGGTTCTTCGCAAGTTTACTCCTACAGATCTTGTGCTTACTCCTGGTGAGAGTCCACTTCCATTCCAATTCAACATATTTATACATACATGCAAATATGTTCTTAGCAACTGTTAGAGTTATTCCTTATGTTTTTTGTGGTAGCAGGGATGAATGGCTACCACCCTAAGTTAAATGGTGCGATACTGAAGCAGATCGAGTTGACATTCCAGATTCTGCCGGAGAGATGAAAGTATTCAGAGCTCCTGAGCGAGCATAATTTAGTAAAATCGGGGTTGTTGCTCACTGACGTTGTTCGCATGCCTCACGGTATACTTTTAACACTTAGTAAATACCTTATCTATTCATCATTTTCCTTTTGCTATGTCTTTACAGATAGCTTTTAAGTAAGCCTTATGTCTTTGTTTGTTTCCTCAGGTGGATCTAAGGCTAAGAAGCAGACGAATATGTCTAAGAAGAGGAAGAGGGAAAAGGTTAAAGATCCTTCCCCTACAAAAAAAGCGGGGGCTGTTCTGGAGGGTCCTCCCATGCCCCCAGCGTTCAGGCAACACCCTTGATGGCGTCCGCCGTCCATCGCACGCCCCTTAACAGGCAGACAACACCCATGATGTCCTTAGTGGGTCATCCCGCGCTCTTTAACCTACAATTATAGGTTTTGGCAGCTTTGCAAGATCTTCCTTTGGCTTTTCTACACCTCCTCAAGTCACTCACATAGAGTATACTGAGCCTCTACCATGTTTTTACCTGAAGAAGGTGAGGACTGATGGAGATGACATGGCTCAACTTAAAGACCTCTTCGAGCGCCGCGACACCTCCTCCTCCAGATCTAGACCTCACACCATCCATACTGGGGTAGACCTAACATCTCCTTCTTAGAATGAGGGTGGCATTGTTCGGCGAAACCATTGGGAAAAGGTACTTGATGTTGTTACGGACCCCGATGTCGATAAGGTTCATCCTCAGGTTGTTCCCAGTGTTTTGGCATCCTATGATGATATAGCCATTGATGATGGGGTGACTTTGGATTCGGGGGGTCCTGGTGCTATAGGGGTGGGATGTTCCGGTAGAGGCCATGGTGTTGAGACAACTGACCCAGATCTTGCAGGTCTCCCTGATGTTGGTGGCGATACTAGGGGTGAGTCATTGGACACTCGCGCTCTTATTTATGATATCAGAGGTTCTGCGAAGTCTGCAGGAGATGCTACATTTGATGAGCGTGTCGACCCCTCTGGAGCTAAGGAACACCTTGAGGTGATTGTTCCTGATTGCGATTTCCGCAACGCCGACCGAAGCCATGAGTTCCTTATTAGGATGAGGACTGACATGGGGGATATTCTAGAGAGGCACAGGCAGCGGTTCATAGTTGATAGGGCCTTGAGGATTTTAGGATTGGGAGACCAAGGCCTTTCTTCCATTAGTGTTGCCTCTTCCATGCAGGTTGATCTCTGTACTCTCTCTTTTTCTTTAGTTTACTTTGTCTTTAGCAAAGTTTACTAACTGATCTTTGTTTCAGGTATCTTTGGCGTGTGCTTTATTGGAGTATCGCAGGGCTCAACTAAAGGATGACCTTGATGCTGCTCGTGTTTTAGCCTGGAGAAATGAGGAAGATAAATCCTAACTCATTAAAGAAAATGAGTTGCTCAAGTATTAGATCAATGACCTCACAAATGAGTAGGGGGTCGCAGCGCAGGGACATCTGATGAGATCGCCCGTTTGGAGGCCGAGTTGGAAGTGGTCCACCGGGGAGATTTAGAGGAGTTAGAGGCTACATGACACCTATATATTGAGGCCATTGCACGCTTGACTGGGGACTTAGAGGCCACACAACGCCTACATGCTCAGGTGTCCTGATAACTCGAGGATTGTCGTATTACGTGTGATGTATACGGTATTAACTTAAGTTCTACCCTGGCTGAGGTTGAAGCTCTTTATTCATAGGTGCGGGAGAAATATACGAGCATTCAGAGAGTTACTGTTGAGGTCAAAGCACTACAAGTGGAAAATACTAAGCTCAAGAATTCTGCCAAGAACCTACAAAGTGAGCTCATCCCTACAAGGCAGGCAGTTATTGAGGCCAGGGCTAAACAAGCAATGGTGGAGGATAAACTGACCCAGGTAGAGGATACCCTATCCAAGGCCCATGATGATGTTAAAGGGAGAGGAGCTTGCTAAGGTCTGGGTTGAGTTATCACAGGCTTGGCCTGAGGCTAGGTCTTCTCGGAGGCGTGCCGAGGTAGTTGAAAGGAATGTGACTTTGTTTCAATCGAGCATGGCTGAAGAGTTTGGTGCCGGGGTAGCCACGACGAGGATGTTGGTTTTGGAGCATTATCCCTTTTTGGATCTCATATTTCTTCCAAGAGTGTCTATTGACTCTCCTCCCTATCATCCCCCGACTTGATCTCTAGTAAACACTTGTTTGGTTGTTCGTATGTTTTTTTGTGGTACGTAATGGGTATATATAAGTGGAACATATGATACTTGCTGACTTTTATGAATATTAATTATAATTTTGTTTCTTTGTGCATTGCTTAGTAATGTGACGCTTCCTGCTCCACTAGCATGGACCATTGCTATAGCCTGTTCAGGCTAAAGTGTGTTGATAGGCCACTGGGTTAGGTCTGACAACCTCATAGTTTCGCTTTGATCTTGAAAAGCCTGGGAGTTGTATTAGTGATGACCGTGAGGTACAGTTTATTGGCCCTCTACTTTGAGATTGATGTTTGTAACGGCCGTGGGGTATAGTTTATTGGCCCTTCGGTTCACTTCTACTTTGAAAAGCCTGAGGGTCTTAGTTCCCCGTGGGGTTCGACCCATTGGCCCTCGGGTTCTCTTCTACTTTGAAGAGGCAGAGGGTCTTAGTTGCCTTGACTGTGGGGTTCAGCCTATCGACTTTGGCGTTTACTTCCGGTTTGAAGAGCTTCAGGGTCATAGTGGTAATGACTATAGTAGTAACGACCGTGGCGTACAGCCAAAATGTTTAAGAACTACTATGTATATGCAGGAGGGGCCACACTTAGAGTCTTTTCATTCATATTTTAGCCATACAATCGTGTCTTCAAAAATCATACATTTACTTAAGGGTAATACACTTTTAAGTGTTCTGCGTTCCATGGGTGCTTAAGTACGTTCCCCCAACGATCTTCTAGCGCGTATGTTCCAGGCCCCATTGCTCGGACAACCTTATAAGGTCCCTCCCAGTTGGGGCCAAGAGGTCATTTGGCACGATCAGGCCCAAACTCTGCTTTACGCAGTACCAAGTCATCTAACTTGAATGACCTTATCTTTACTCATGAGTTGTAATGGCGAACCACCTTCTGATTATATGCTAACATCCTAAGCTGAGCTTGTTCTCGATGTTCTTAGATTAGGTCGAGTCTAACTTTGGATGCTTCTTCATTTACCTCCTTATTATACGAGCACTACCTTATCGTGGGCAGTCCAATTTCTACTGGGACCATTGCCCCCATTCCAAAGGCAAGAGAGAAGTGAGTCTCTCCCATTAACTCATGAGCCGTGGTTCGATAAGACCACAAGACCCTAGGAAGTTCTTCTGGCCTTTGGAATGGGGTGTGTTTGATAATTTTATTGACTGCCTTCACTTGTGCATTAGCCTGGGGATGGGCCGGGGAGGACTTGATGTGTTTGATTCCAAAACCATCACAAAATTTCTTAAACCTTACGTTATCGAACTGTTTCCCGTTATCCATCATGATAGTATGAGGAATGTGAAATCTGCATAAAATATTTTTCCACATAAAAGTAGTAGTCTTTTGCTCTATAATTGTCGCCAATGGCTCATCCTCAGCTCACTTGGTGAAATAGTCCATACCCACTATGACGAATTTCACTTGTCCTTTTCCCACTGGGAGGGGCCTATGAGGTCGATGCCCCACTGCGAAAAAGGCCATGGGCTAATCATGAAAGTAAGCTCTTGTGGGGTCTGCTGAAGGTAAGGGGCAAACTTTTGGCACTGATTAGATCTTCTTGCGAATTCCTTTTCATCTTTTTTTGTGGTAGCCCAGTAATAGCCCTGCCTAATTAATTTGTGTGCCAGAGCTTACCCCCCAAATGGTTTCCACACGTGCCCTCATGCACCTCTTTCATGGCATAGTAAACCTCCGTCTTTCTTAAGTACCTTAGGTATGGTAGTGAAAAACCTCTTCGGTATAAGATTCCCTCTAGTAGCGTATATCGGGCTGAGGCATACCAAATTCATCTTGCTTCGGTCTTGTCTTTTGGGAGTTCCCCTTGACTAAGATAGCGAATGATAAGATCCATCCACACGTCCTGGGTGAGGTCCAATTCCAAGGACTCCAATACCCCAATGCTTGGAAGGGCGAGGTATTCCATAAGGATAATCTTATCTTGCTCATGTCCAGATCTGAGGCTAATCTTGCTAGGGAGTCTGCATGACTTTTCTGGGATATCAGGATGTGGTCAACTTAATGGCTGCCAAGTCTTAAAAGGAGGTCTTAGCCTTGGTAAGGTATTGTTCCATGCGTTCCTCTTTGACTTAGAAGTCCCCCTTCACTTTTCCCACTAGAAGTTGCGAGTCGCTGCATATTATAAGATTCTTCACCCTTAAGGCCACAACCAACCTCAAGCGTTCTAGCAGCGCCTTGCTTCATTTTCTATGGTTGAAAACCCAAACTTGAGGGCATACTCGAGCTTGATTCAGTCAGGAGTTATGGGGACAAGACCCGTCCCGCTACTAGCTGAGTTGCTGGATCCGTCGACGTAAATTTCCCATAGTGTTTCTTCATCTTGGACTGAGGTCGAGGCTAACTCCACCAAGAAAACAGCCACGACTTGACCTTTGATTGCAATCTTTGGTTCAAACTTTATTTCAAACTCCGATAGTTCAATAGCCCACTTAGCTATCCTTCCAGACACTTCGGGTTTCATTAACACCTACTACAGCGGATACTCGATCCTGATGGTGATTGGGTGTGCCTGAAAATAATGCTCTCAGTCTTCGGGCAGATGTAACAAGCACATAAGCTAATTTTTCCAAGTCTGGGTATCGTGACTCAGCTACAGCGAGAGCTTTGTTGGTGTAATACACATGACTCTGAATTTTCCCTTCTTCCCTGACTAGAGTTGAGCTAACTGCCGCTGGAGTGGCAACCATGTACATGAAGAGAACTTCCCCTAAGATAGGCTTGCTCAATAAATGTGGCTTCCCTAAATACTCCTTTAGCTGCTCAAAGGTCTTGTTGCATCCGTCTGTCCATTGAAAATCCTTTCCCCTTTTTAGTGCTCGAAAAAAGGGGAGGCACTTATCTGTAGCTCGAGACACGAACCGATTCATGGCAGCAACTCGCCCATTCAACTGTTTCACTTCTTTTACATTTCAGGGTGGTTACATCTCCACAAGGGCTTGGATCTTATTCGGGTTTTCTTCAATCCGCCTTTGGTTTACTATGAACCTAAGAAACTTCCCTACTCCTACTTTGAAAACACACTTGGCTGGGTTAAGCCTCATGTTGTACTCCCTTAGAGTTGAAAAGGTTTTGGCTAAGTCCATCAAGAGAGAGGTAATAGTCATGATTTTAACAAGCATGTCATCAACGTATACTTCTATGTTCTCCCTCGAACATCTTGTTGACAAGGAATTGATATGTGGACCTAACATTCTTTAACTCAAAAGGCATGGCTCTATAACAATGCAAGAAGGTCCTTTACGCATCACTACATTTGCTAGCCACTAGGGGTAGTGGACCTCTCTGATGAGTTGGGCCTCGAAGACCTTGTCCACTTCTTCATGCATGGCCTTGATCCTTGCTTTATCAAGCTGTCGCCTCTTTTGCCTGATCAGTTTAGCCTTGAGGTTCACCCGTAGTCTGTGTACTATGACCTTTGGGTCTATCCCCGACATGTCGTCATGCATCCAGGTAAAGATATCCATGTTAGATCGGAGGAATGTAATTAGCTCAGCTTCTGATTCACCGGTGAGATTACTCCAAATCCTAGTTACTTTGGTTGGGTCGCCTGTGACCGACAGTCCTTCCTTAACTTCCTCTGTTGGTTTTGCGCGAGCCCTGCCTTAATCTTGGTCATCCAGTGACATTTGCAATGGGGTGTCTTGTGGGGTGACACTTTCTATTTCCTCTATCACATCCTCGAGATTATGGAGCATTAAAATATGCGCTTCTCTCCTAGGTAATGACATGGCATAACACTCTCCAGAGGATCTCTTCCCCCCTCTAACAGATCCCACACTATGTGGGGTGGGGAACTTCATAACTTGGTGTAGGATGATGAGACTCCTCTAGCCATGTGCATAAATGGTGGCCCCATGATACCATTGTAAGCTTGGGTGTCAAGGATCATCAGGAACTTTGTCATTAGCGTGACCTGCTGTGGGTACTCTCCCATGGTGACTGGAAGTTCAATGCTCCCATAGGGAAATATGATTTCTCCTCCAAAGCCTACTAGGCTTGTGGCTACAGGAATGCAATCGTTAAGGTCAAGTCCCATTTGCATCAGAGCTTCCATCCCTAGTATGTTGGCAGAGCTGCCCCCATCGATAAGTAGTCGATGGACTCGAACATTTGTAATGGCGAGGGTGACTACCAAGCCATCATTATCGGGGTGGTGGACACCTACTAGGTCTTGATCTGTAAAGGTCGCCTCTTCTTGTGCAGGTATGAAGTAACAAGTGTTGGTGACACGTGGATCTTGGTGAAGGTAATGAGAGGTTATAGGGGCTGCATTGAAATAGGTATCAGGTTCCCTCCTTGCTTACTGGGCTAAGTTCCTTAGGCTCCGGTTGGATTTATCTCTGTGTAGTCATCCCCATATGGTTCTCACCTCTTTAGTGGTTGTTTTTGGAGGTTCTGTTCCCTTGTCAACCTTCCCCTTGTGGTGAGTTATGCTCTCGTCGTTTGGCAGCCACGTACTCCTTGAGGTACCCCCTTTGGACCAAGTTTTCAAGTTCCTTCTTGAGGTCATGACATTCAACTGTGTGGTGCCCATGGTCTTTATGAAACAAGCAATTTGTATTCTTGTTTCGGTGCTCCGAGTTTACTTTCAAATTTTTTGGCCATCTCAACAATCCCTTATCTCCGATTTGCTCCCCGGCTGTTGTCAATGGAGTCAGGTTAACAAATCGGTCTACACGTAAGACTTTTGCTTGCCTGGTTCACGCACTCTTGCTTCCTCATTGGGTCTTTTCTGTTGGAATATGTCCATAAAGTAGCGTGTAATAACTATTTATTTATATTTAGTTATTTCTCAAACATTTGTATTACTGAATTTTTTATGAATAAATTGAAAGTTTTATTTTAAATTAAAGTGTGTTTATAAATTACTCAAGTCCTAGAACTATTGTCAACGAAAGAAGAGTGAAGACAGAAGCGTCTCCAGACGAACTCTTATAAATAGTTCAGAATGGTATTTGCAGTCTTAGGATCGACTGGGCAATCAAATCCGATTATGACAGTTAAGTTGAACTGTTCGATGTCAGTCTTGGTGCATAATAATGGAGACTCAAATGGTTAACCTAGACATGTTATGAACATATTCAATAGACCAGTAACAAATTAGTTTAGAGCCCAAAACCATTTACCTAGCTCTAAATCTAATTGTTACAACTTAAGGATATTTTCACAATTACCTTAATCCTGAAGTGAATACATAACTTAACTTGGTTAGTTGCGATATTTGATATGTCAAATGAGTGAGTTTAAATTGGTGAGTAATACCTCAGTTGTTGGGATTGTAATTTAATTAAGTAGGAGTTGTGTGACACAAATATAAAAATTCGTGGTTGGTTTACGAAAGAAACAATATCACCTTATGTTTTATTGATATGTGTGTGAATAAATTAACTTTGCCAAGTATTCCATGAAATGAGCCTCAACTTCGGTCTGCGCCTATCTTTTTTCATTGAGCATCGTGTGTAGATCCTTAGGTTTGTTAGGATGCGCATCCTAGGGTCGTCCAACACTAGTCCTGGCATTCTGATCTTGTTGTTTCACCTTCTCTTTTATGTCCTACTCTGGATTGTGGGTCCGAACGTGAGGGTTCAGCGCTGATGGTTAAGGGCTAGAGCGAGGGCTTCGGACCAGCCTTTGCAACTTGGCAATTTCCTCTCGTTGGGTTGGGTGGTTTCTTTTGGCATTGACCCTTCGATTTGGTTGGGGTGCTGGGGCTGGCACCTCATCAAGAATTGGGGGCTCATTTGAATGCACAAAAGGGGCTGGCCCTCAGTTAGATCATGTTGTCTAGTTGGAAACTACGAGGTGATGTATGCTTACCCTTTTGTTCCCACAGACGACGCCAATTGTTGATGGCTACATCTCGGGGATAAAATCAGGCTAACAATGCATGTGCTTCACTTCTCTCTCCACACCTACAATGGGGAAGGTAAAGTAGAAGACCAAGGAAGTAGGGGGGAGGTCTCCTTTTTACCCCTTCGAAGCTTCTGTCAATAATGGATGAAGGAGAGCAAAGTAGAGAAGTAGTTGGAAGTTTTTACATACCTGTTAAAGTTCATTTATTGAGGTATTTATAGTTGGAATTTGGTCTTAGGTTGGGTTGGTATTTGTACTGTAGCAGGCCTTTCCTTCAATAGGGAGCCTCCTCGAACCAACTCCCTCCTTTCAACTTCTCTGATTGGCTTGGTGAGGTACGAGGTAACATGTGATGACCTCGAGTGTCAGGACAGCCAGTCCTCGTACCCCTTTATGCACTTCCTTGATCTCTATTGGACCAGCCATATTAAATGCTTATTATGACACTCTGCTGGGCGCAGTCAGACTGACTCCTTGGACGTTGGGCTTCATGTCTTTTATCATTCTCTCCCCTCTGATTGGTCTAACTGTATTAAATGTATTTAGTGACATCCTGCAGACTTCTACCTCAGTCTAGGTGCCAAATTTAAGCTAGGGCGTGAGGTTTCTCTCCCTTATGTTCTCCTCTCCCTGTTATGTCATAAGAAAATGACCTTCTTGCAAGAATCCTTAGACGTTTTATCTTAGGGAATGTACTTGGTACACTCCCTTGACTTCGAGTGTGTAATACTCCGTGGGAGCTGAGCTGAGGACTGAAATGACGTCTCTAAGTCCCCAGGCCTTAGGTGTCCCCAGGGTCGGGGGACCTTGGGTGTCCCCAAAGTTCAGTCATCGGGTGACTTTCTTATTATCCTTTAAGGTCTTTTTTAGATAGCCGAGAAACGGGTATAACTCACATCAATCATTAATGCTCTTATCCAATAAAGGACAGTCAAGACAAGCTTCATGCTCCACAAAGCTTCTCCAACATGCTTCCAAGAGGTTTCTTCAACACGCTACCTACGACCCCGAGGGACCGGGTACAAATACTTTCCCTAATCGATTGAAGAGATATATCTTATCTCCCCTACAAAAACTATGCCAAAATATCGACAAAGAACTTACTTAGGCATCAGATGCCCTTATGTGGGGCAACCACCCTTGGTTCCTCACCTTTAGAGTTCCTTGTTCGTGTTTTGCAGATGTTGAGGTCATGAGGTGTCTTAGTCATGAAAGAGGGTATGATCACCGTAAAGAGGAAGGATCCCATATAACGTCACTCCAGCAGATCTCCCCGGTTAGGGGGACTCCCACATTTAGCACTAGAAAGCAACATCTGTACTGTGGCATTTTTTGGTTGAAACACACGTGCTTTTCGACTAATACCTTAAAAAGAGGCTTCTTTCGGAGAAACTTTTGGTGACATTCATCACATTCAGTGAAAGACTCTCAAATCTCTAAGATTGTTTATAAGTAGGTGATCAAGGTTGGAAATTATCATCAACCAGTACAGGTAGAAAACAAAATATTTTATAACATTTCTTAGTAATATTGCCCGTCAACTGTTCACAAATACACAAATAATATTGAGTTTTTTGAAGTAAATTGATCACAGAAAATGAGGACTACGAAGAAAGTCTGGTCGTCGCCGCGAGTGCGCAACGGAAGCGTGGAGACGCGTGGCCTTTTAAAAAATTAAACTTTTAATAAAAATAAAATCTTTTAATAAAATAAAACTTGCGCACGCCACGATAACCAAAAAAAGCTTTTATTGAAAACTCTTTTTTAATCAGTCAGGATCCATTATATATTTATAAGTTAAATCTACAACATACGAGGATAGGAATCATATATTTCTTGTAGTTTATATCAAGTATCCTTACAAAAATCGATCGATCATCCGTTCTCATGAAATCATTCCAAGGATCAGTAGACTCCGAGATCCACACCAATATATTCCAAGTCAATCCTCAACACACTAAGACGTGTGTGAGCACGTAGAATATTACAAGACACTTTTTCTGTCTCTAAATGTTCTCAACACATGAGATCTAGAGATTTATTGAGAAGGACTTTAGTGATACAATTCTCTAAAAGAACGTGACGATTATTCTTTTAGAGATTTGATTAACGTTTAATCACAAAAGAAAATCTCTTTGACACCAATCGTGTTCTCAATTCAACTCTTGATTGATGAACTGATGATCTGATCAGACTCTCTCATCTTCTTCCAACCACCTAGGCCATTTGAATAATATCTGTATATATTTTAGATAATGACGTATCATATTTTTAGGGATAAACTGAAATAATATTTAATTATAAATTTACCAATTGCAGTGGGATCCACTGTAATAGTATACAACTACAGTGTCACATGGCACTGTAGTGTACCGTGAGCCAGCACAGTGCCTCACGATACCAGTGTAGAGCCATGTGACACTATAGTGTTGCACACTCATTACTGTAGTATCACGTGGCACCACAATAGTTCATATCAATTTCTAATTTTCTATCAGTGATTGACACGTGACAATTACTAAAAATTAAATATTTATTTTAATTAGATAATTATCTAGATATCAATTAATTCAAAATTAGCATATTTGATTATCTCTATCAACTAACTTATTTGTTATTTCACAAATAACAGATTTAATTGATTTAAATTATTATCTAATAATAATTTAATTATCTAATTTCACAAATTAGATATTCTATCTCACATATCGATAATTAAAAAATCAATATATATATATATAATTTCCAAAAATTATATTTCAATATATAAATAATCCAATTAATTAATTTTTAATTAATTAATCACATATAATTATCTCATAATTACGTATTTGCCCCAGAATAAAAATCTATTTTACAAGTCAATCCTTTTCTCGTGTCCTAAAATATTCACACCCTAGATAGTGTAATATAGAGATGACTTGGGAACGATGAACCTAAAATCATAAACTCCAATAAGTCAGATTATTAATTAAGCTTTTAATTAAATAATTTTATTTATTAATTCCATTATTACTCCACTATAAATATGGAATTGCACTCTCAGAGATTATAGAATGTATTTACAGAGTATTTTCATATAGTCCACTGACATAATCATTTCATGTAGTTCTGTTCTCCAATTATTGGTTCGTAAATTAGAATTGATCAAAATTACCATTTTACCATTCTCATTACCTCTTGGTCATTGAGTACCATTAATCCACTAGTGAATGCCTAATTTATAATCTTATTATAAATTTGAGCTTAATAACCATTTAGTTCCAGAATTAACACTTAAAAGAACCAATATACGATCCGTTGGGAAAGCTTAGATTCCAAATATTGTAAAATCATGCCCCCAACCATCCACATCATTTAATCTCCAAAATAAAAGTCACTAGTCTGATTAACAAACAGACTTTAACGAGTAAATCAAAAGATCCAATAGACATGAATAAGAGTTCATGCCTACTCAGGATTCAAACTGATCTACATATGATTATCAAATTGATGTGTATTAAATCTTTATGATAAACGACACGTTAATAAAAATATTAATTCACATCGGTCCTGTCATATATAATATTATTATATAAAGTACCTTCACGAAGATATATATCCATATCAATGATCTGGATCTAGATCACACGCATTCATAATGCTTAGTAAACCGTACTAGCAACCAATCATTAAAGATTCCATACTTATTATGTTGCTGACAATTTTATTCATTATCTATGATCTTAATCCTCTCATACTATCAAGATCATAGTTTCATTAATGAATATGGAATTTTCAGATGTTTATAAAATTATTCAATAATAATTGAAAAGAAAAATTATAAGAAAAATGTAATTATTTTTAAATTTCATATCAAAATGTCAATACACATGTTTTGAGGGCGTAACCCCCAAAAATCTCCCACTTGCCCTAAAATAAATGTGGCATCTCTCTTAATCTCAGGAAGTATCTTTGTAAAAAGGATCAGTCAGGTTCTGTTCCGATGCTATCTTTATAACAGTCACATCTCATCAATGCACAAGATGATATTTCATCTCTATCTTCTTGCCCCTCTTGTGACTCCTCAGTTATTTGAAATTTGCTACCGCCATACTGTTATCACAGTACAGGATCAGTGGCTTGTCCATATCTGGAACTGCTTCCAAATCAGTAACTCTTTCTGAGCCATACCGAATCTTTCGTAGCTTCACAAGCCGTTACATATTCGACTTCTATAGTGGAATCTGTAATGCTGGATTGTTTAATATTTCTCCAGACTACAGCTCCTTCACCTAGGGTGAATGCGGATCCAGATGTCGACTTTCAACTGTCTCTGTCTGATTAAAAATCAGAATCAGTATATCCAGTAGGGTTCAAGTCTCTACCTGAATAAACAAACATATAGTTTCTCATTCTTCTAAGATACTTAAGAATGTATTTTACTGTAATCCAGTGTCTCAGACATATATGCGATAGATAATGACTGAAAATTCTCATTACATAACAGATGTCTCATCTCATACACAACATGGCATACATGAGACTTCCAAAGGCTGAAGCATAGGAAACCTTTCTGATATCCTCTCCCTCTTAAGGTGTCTTTGGACATTGTTTCTTGAAAAGGACAATTCCATGTCTGGTCGGTTGTTGACCTTTCTTGGAATTCTGCATGGAGAATCTCTCCAGTACCTTATCAATATAAGATGCCTGAGAAAGTGCCAAGAACTAGTTTTTCCTATCCCTTAGGATTTGGATGCCTAGAACATAGCTCGCTTCTCCCAAATCATTCATTTGAAATTTCTCAACAAACCACTTCTTTACCTTTGACAAAATTTCTACATCATTCCCAATAAGTAGAATATCATCAACATAAAGAACTAAGAAAATCACGATCTTATCTTTGGTGTATTTATAAACACAGGCTTCATCAACATTTTACTCGAAGCCATAAGACTTTATAATCTCATCAAAGGTAAGATTCCAAGATCTAGATTTTTGCTTTAATCCATAAATGGTTTTAAGCAAATTGCATATTTTCTCATCTTGCCCCTTTTGTACGAACCCTTCTAGTTGTATCATATAGATACTTTCTTCAAGAGAGCCATTCAGAAAAACTATCCAGACGTCTATTTCCCATATCTCATAGTCAAAACTGATGGTTATGAACAAAAAGATGCGAATGGATTTTAGCATGGCCGGATGGGAGAATGTCTCTTCATAATCGACTCCCTCCTTTTGTGTATAGCACTTGGCTACTAACCATGAATTGAAAGTCTCTACTTTCCCATCAGCACCTCTTTTATTCTTGAAGATCCATTTACATCCATTAGGCCTGACATCTTCAGGTGGATCTATAAGTTTCCAGAAAGAATTGGAATTCATAGATTCCATTTCCTGGTTCATGGCATCTTGTCATTTCTCCTTTTCAGGATCATCAATTGCTTCTTCATAAGATAATGGATCATCCTTATTAGTGTCTAACACTAGGACATGTGCCTCTAGTTTATAGTGAACTGATTGTCTCACAACTCTCCCACTATGACGTTACACTAGGGTTTCCTTTGCAGGAACTATGGTTTTTATGGTTTCGTTCCGTAGCATGCTTCGGGCGAAGCCGGGGCCCGATTCCCTTGACCCCAAAATCTTGTTTTTATTCAAATCCCGACTCAACACCTCACCCTTCCTGTACCACAACCACTCATTATCCCTTACCAACCACCTTCCGTCTACAATCTTCTCACAATCTTCCCTTTCTCTATTCTCCGTATCTTTTTTCTTAATTCCATCCCGTCCTTTCTTACATCGATTCGTACCACTGGCCTGTATTTCATTCCTCCTTTTACTTCCTCCTCTTTTATAATGTTTACATTCCTTAGATCCACACATTGTCCGTTCTTTGTGAAAAAGAGACCTTCCATTCTCTTGTCTTCCCTTTCCCAATTTTGCTTTGTCGTTTATCAGTAGAAATGGAAGGTGGTATGATCTCATCAGTCGTTAATTCCTCGAGAACTACTTAGCTATGAGGTTTGTAGTTTTGCATATAGTCATGCTCAAGAAAGGTTGCATTTTTCGGCACCAACACCTTTTGATCATTGTGACTATAAATGTACTCACCTCTAGTCGCTAGAGAATAGCCAACGGATATGCATAACTCAGATCTCGAGTCTAACTTTTCGATTTTGGGTCTAAGAACGTGAGCTGGACACCCCCCATATATGAAAATGACGCAAAGTAGATTTAGAGTCATTCCATAACTTTAAAGGCGTCTTGTTTAGAGGGCACTACATTCAAAATGTAAGTCACCGTGTGTAGTGCATATCCCCAAAATATAAGTGATAATGATGAGTAGTTAAACATCGACCTAACCATATCCAATAAGGTTCAGTTTCTCCTTTCTAGAACACCATTTTTCTATGGTGTTCTAGGTGCTGTGAGTTGTGATATGATTCCACACTACAGTAAATATTCACCACTTCAATCGGATCGAAGGGTTGAAGTCTTTAAGCTTTCCAAAAGTTTCAGACTTTCGATGCATTAGGTAACTATAACCATATCTTGAGTAGTCGTCAATGAAAGTGACATAATACTCATAGCCACATCTAGCATGTACATTGATCGGTCCATAGACATCACTATGTACTAACTCAAGTGGTTCCTTCGCTCTTTGGCCCTTTTCTTGCAAAGGGTCTCTTGGTCATTTTACCCTCTAGACAAGATTCACAAACAGGAAGAGTTCAAACTTTTAGCTCTCTCAAACCACCATGCTTTGTTAACCTATTTAACCTATCTAGATTAATATGTCCCAACCTAAGATGCCATAAATATGTGTTATCATCATGAGATACTCTTTGTCATTTGTTATTTTTAGGTTTTGCTACTTTAAATAATTCAGAATTATTTAATGCACGTTCAGTCAGTTTAATCATATGCATTCCATTTATAAATTTAGCATGCCAGATATGAAATCCATTCTTAGAAATGATAAAAAAATTTATTAATGAAAAAAATTTTGAATAACTGTTCTTGTAAAAATGAAAGAGAAATCAAATTCCTCAAAAATTCAGGAATATAATAAACATCGTTCAAAACTAAGTAATTATATCCAAAAAGTAAACGGACTGTCTCTAATGCTTTAGCTGACATGAGTGCGCCACTGCCAACTCTCAAAATGACCTTGCCGTCAGCCAGCTCCTTTGACGAATCAAGCATCTGTGAAGAAGAACATATATAGTTAGTGGCTCCTGAATCAAATACCTAGGATTGACAAATCATATTTCACTAAACAAGCTTCAAGTACAAGTAAATCATATTTACCTTTTGTTTTCAACTCAGAGAGATATTTGTTATTGTTCTTTTTCAAATGACCTTCAGCCCCACAGTGGAAACACTTTCCTTTGGGCTTGCTGTCTTTTTTGTTCTTCTTCGCTTTCGGTG
Source organism: Datisca glomerata (assembly GCA_003255025.1). Taxonomy (NCBI): domain Eukaryota; kingdom Viridiplantae; phylum Streptophyta; class Magnoliopsida; order Cucurbitales; family Datiscaceae; genus Datisca; species Datisca glomerata. The sequence continues at coordinate 940,645 of QANY01002976.1, forward strand.
ATGTCTTGGCTTTCTTTACTCTTTTATTTTTACTCTTGTCCTTACCATTGTTCTTCTTCCTTTTCTTTTTCTTAACAATATTGGAAGAAGACTTTTGCTCGACAACATTTACCTCGCCCTCTTTGTTCATTCTAAAGTTAAATGACTTAAATGAATTTTTTCTGTACAAGTTTTGGCTTCATTATTTTCATTGAAAACCATTCAATTATATTTAATAACATTTTCTTATTTCAATTAAGATAACATTATAAATTGGTATATATTTAAGTTTTGATATTTAAGCAAGATATTTAAGTAACTCCAATTGAACTAACGAAAAAGAAAACAAAATCTCTCATATAACAACTTTATTATTATGTAGTTAAAGTAACTGGTATCATTTTTACAAAATAGATCGGTTTTTAAGTATAAATATTCTCAACAAAAGAAGATAATAAAAATCCGTGCAGCTCACAGACATTTATCTAGTGTTATATATATAAAGTTCATGTCACTATAGATGAAAAAACTAAGAGAAGTAGTCAACTTTTAGTTTATTTATGAGTTTTTTAACTAGAGAAATGTCATTAAAATGATTTATTTAGGGAAGTAGTCAACTTTTAAAGCATAAGATAATGATGAAAAAATTATATTAGTAAAAATGATCATTTTTTAAACTGTAAAATTTTATGTATAGCTACATAATTATGTACCATAGTTATATTGGAAAATTTATAAGATTCATCACTTTTGGAGAGTAACTCTACATAAATGTCTTTTTTTAATATTGCAGATATGACTTTTTTTTACAAGTGGCGTTGGCCTTGAATTTATTTTCTTTTCTGTCATTGTCTTCTTCACATAGTTTTGACCTCTAGAGTTTTGAACAACAGTCATATTTTCCCAAAAGAGTTTCTGCCGCTTCATGCTCGCCACCGACTGCTCGTGCCTTTCTATCTCTATTTTCCTTGCTGCGTGTTGTTGGTCGGCAACCTCCCTCGCTGTTCTTCTTTGAGTTTTTAAAAAAATTGTAAAATTAACTATTATTGTGTTCTTAAGGTTAAAATTGGTTGTTTGGACAAAAGCTAATGTGTTGTTAGTATTTCGTTCTTGTATCTAAGATTTTTTTTCTGATTATTTATTGAATCTGAGATTTTTCTAGTCTTTTTCACGTGAGTTCTCTGGTTTTTTTTTTGCATGGGTTTTCTGGGTTTGAAAATTGTAAGACGACATGGTATCAAAATTAGATACCGTATGTATCAAAATTAGATATCATACGTATCTAATTCATATACAATACGCATAATTTCTTTTCAATGGAATCTACGTGTCACTCACGCTACAGTATGCACGTGGGGCTGCTGCACGTGTATTGTAACATGTTTTTGGCATTTTTCATTAAGGGTTTAATGATAAATGACCAGCTATTTCTGTAATTAAAAATAAAATGATAGATTTTACTATAAACTACTATGTTTCGCAGTCGAAAAACTGAGCAATAAATGAACCTTCCGTTAATGGAATGTGTTTTGGTAATCAAAATGCTAAGTACTTCAATAACAATATCAAGTTAACAACTAGATATAAAAAAATCAAAAGAAATCATATAAAAACACCTCTATTTTGTATCGTGTCGCATAAAAACGTCGCATAAAAACAAACGAAGAAAACTTTACTTTGCATATAATGATACTGAGTGTCGTGGATCTGAAACTTCTGTATAAATTCCCATAAATTTCTTTCAATAAATGTCATTAATTGAGCATTCCTTAATATTTCTCAACTCCGAAATTCCTCAATGCAGAGAATCATTTGGTTGCTGTGATTTAGTCAATGGAAGACTTATTCGATTTGTTGTGGTTTGTTAAAATAACTTTCAAAACTTATTTATTTAATACAATTATTTAATTATTACAGATTTTGTTGTTAGCCCTTTTTAATGAAAAAATACTCATTTTTTCTTCAAATTTTAGATAAATAGACAAATTTTCTTATTATATCATCAATCATTGTTTAATAAAATTTTGATAAGATGATTTTACCTAGATTTCAAATATGATTTTCATTTATTTTTTATTAATTAATCATCATTTAATTAATGATTAAAAATTCCTTCATTAATATCAGTTAACCGTTAGGTAAGATATTATCTAATTAATGATATCATCAAATCAATCCCTACCATTCAGCAAAATTTCAGGGAATATTTTGCTTGGCACGTTTAGTTCTCTATGACATTCATGGTAGTATAGTTTCATTGTTCATTCTCTATAAAAAATTCTTCAAAATTCCATTGTTCATTTCTTTATTAGAGATTCAAGAAATGAAAGTTTGTTCTTTTGTTTTGTCATTAGTGAGTTATCATCATCATATTCAACTTTATTTACCTTGCCTATGTATGTTGATCCAAAGATTTTTTGAAATTCAAAGAATTTTCAAGATAAATCAGTGATATATAGATGATATATCAATATGAAAAACTTTTGATTCTTGTTCCAATTTAATTCAGGAACAACCAATTTAAGTCCCTAGCATATAGTTGGATATATCAACCACTTATTACTTGCTACAACCAACATGATTAACAGATGAATGTTCAATCATCTATTAACCAATGTGCTTGGATTTTTCGTCTTCTTACTGAAATGATTTTATGATTGTATTTGTTCGGTGATTTGAGGGTTATTCTCGATTTTTTTGTCCGTATATGGTTGATTGATGAATTTTTTTACTTGATGTAATTTGATTAGTGATAATGACAGTTTCCTCTTACAATTTTTTAAATGGATGATAGGCGATTTCCAAGATCATCCAGTGAGATTAGGGCAAATTTCAGATTTTTTGATGATTTTGATTGAGCAATTGAGGATCTTAATTTTTCAAATTTTAAAATAAATTGTGAGCATTAATTACTTTCTTAAATTAAACATATATCATATCAATATATCTACATACCACTGATTTATTCAAAAATCCTTCAAACACACCATAATTAAATCAAAGTCATTTTAATCTAAATTTATTAATTGATTTAAAAACCTGTTATTTACTTAAACTATTGAAAACTATTATTTCTTAAAACCCCTCTAAAATTGTCTGTTCTTCAAAAGAGCGATGAAAGCAAGAGAACATAGCTAACGGATTAGCAGTCTCATTACAAGATCAAGGAGAAAAATGAGGAGAACAGATATAGCCTAACTATAAATCTCTTAACATCCTGGATAATAGCATCTAGATCAGCAGAGAAAATGAAATTAGAGTCACAAGTTGAACTAGACGCGAACATATATGAAAAGTTGATAAACTTAAAAGATATTTTTCCCATAAAACTACTAGAAAAACAAATAGGAATTCAACGGATGGATTTAAATTGCACAAACACTTAATTAATAGTTTGAGTATCCAATTTTCAAAATCAATAGTTTAATATTCAATAAATTTAAACAAATTAGTTTGAGGGACAAAAATGTAATTGATCCAACTAGAATAGTACACCTTTTTTAAGCCAAGAACTGGGGGATACACACATCCAATATACAATTAAGAATACAAAAAAAATATCATGGAATTTCAACAAGAGTTAAATATATGAAGGTATAATATCTTTCAAGCAATGTAGTTGTTGATGCAGCAGCAGCAATAATCCATTTGATTGCAGCTTATCATACACAAAGAAAGCCTAAATTCAGCCAAAACCCCAATTATATAAACATCATTACCGGGCAGTAATCCGTCCAAGGCCGAGACCTAAACCCAATGGGACGCTATCGGTTTTCGTTTTCACTTGGTTATTACTGTGACTACAATGAGATGAATGAACATGACCATAATGGCTACTTGTGTTGTTAGAATTCACATTGATAGCTATATGGCCATTATTGGCATTTGATATATGAGAATAGGAATCCCCATTTTGCATGTTTGAACCATTTGGGATATGCATCATTCCTATTCCCTCAGAAGAAGAAGATGATGATCCTTCATTATACTCCACATCTTCATTGTATCCATTGATCAAGAAATCTGAACAGTTCTTCTTGATCCCGTGGTCATACGGATTCCTAAACCGACCACCTGGGCCTCTAAGATAGCTATACCTCATCACATTTGCCATTTCGTTTGTCGTTATGTTTCGAGATATCTGCAACATTGCAGGAAATCGTAGGTTATTGCAGTACAAACGCTTCTTGGGTTTATTTTAATCATGCTAATCATAAATACACCCACTAATCAAGACAACATAGAACAAAAACCAAGTTTAAAAAATCATAGAACCTAAATAAAAAAAAATATCACGTCAGATCAAATGTGCAAAGAAGAGAAAAGGAGAGTTAAAAAGAAGGATAACGGAATGCAAATACCTGAGAAGCTTGGACTACAGTTAGAACTGCCACACCAAAGAAGAGGAAGAAATCAACAACCAGAAAAGATAGAGCACCCACATGGTGAGTACTAACATGGCCAACCCACGCTCCAAAAGAAGATGGAGCGGATGGATCAGTCAATACTCCTGCATCGTAACATCATTTCTTTCAGAAAATTAACCAGAAAAGGAAGAATCCATCCAAGAAGAACTTGATATCAACAAGACCATTTAGAAACATACTCGTAAGAGTAACTGCACCAGTGATCAACATTGCAGATACTTCGAGGATGAGAAATACAAAGAAATCCCACTTGTTTTTCTGTAATATCAATAATCTATAATTTAGATTTAACAATCAATTGGGAACCACCCAGTAGTACAATATGAAAGTCCAAGTCAAAAATGTACCTTGCCAATGCAATTGGATACCCAAGGGCAGTGATGATCAAATTGTTCAACACAACGATCACAAGTGGAGCAGTGTTTCGCACGGAGAGGCCTGACAATCTAATAGAATGATTACGTAACAAATGTTAAATAAGAAGTTTAAATATGATAATATGGTTATAAATAGAGTCATTCAATGAAAGAATCAGAAGCAGATTGACCTTACAAGTCGCACAGAGCTGAGACCAATTGCCAGCCAGTAAAGCAGGATTATTAATTTCAATCTTCAATAAAGGTTCCTGATAAAATAACATAATTATTTTTTAATGGCTCAAGTAAAAGCAGGTGGAAGAGCCAAAGAAGGATTTGAATGCATAAAAAATCATGAAAAGATGAGAGAAGAAAATTAACAAAACCCACATCATCTTTCATGTTCTGTGAGTCATGCATATTCATTCTGATGTAACCTGGATCCTTGCTGCAAATGAACATTAACCGTAAATCCAATTAGAAAATTTTGCTCCACCGCTGCATTAGTATGAAAACAAAAGTTCAACTATCTAACAAATAGATGTTCGTATGTATAATAAACAAACCACACACAACTTTGATAAAAATGTGCAAGTGCCCATTTAATTCTATTATTTAAAGACTAGTCATTTTATTTCAATTACAAATGTCAGGAATGTTGAGGAGTAGTGCTTCCTATGACGGTGCTTAACAAATGCGAATAAAAAGTTCTCAGAAATAGTAAGATAAAATCAACAGCTTTTTTTGTATCAGTTAACCAAAGTTAACAAAGAAATACACTAAAATTTTTTTATTGGTAAAAGTAATTATATTATAATCAAAATACCCCTTAGGGCTGTATAATATATTATATAATAGATAGGAGGAAAGGAAGGGCAAGACAGTATAAGAGAAATAATTAAATTCTATTTCAACACAACTGATGATGGCATTACTATGTACTATCCCTGCAGTTTAAACCATACCTGCTACATCTATAAAACATAACTAGCCCTGCAGAGGCTAAAAAGACACCCGACCATGCAACAAGACCAGAGGCGGCTGTTAACTTTGGCAGGCTTGAAGCTGTATTAAAATTGAAAACAGAATAAGTAAAATCAAGACAAAATGGCATGGAATAACATGACACATCAAGCTCAGGAGAAATACCGATGATCACTGAATGAGTATACGTAACCAGAAGTATAAATATTAGAGACCAAAGAGCAGGTGCAAGTCCAAGTTTTGAAAATTTTCCCAGGCGGCTGTTTCCATCACATCGTTTGTCAAGCAGCCTTCGAGCATTTCCCTGAAGAGTCAAAATTAGAAGAGGATAAAAATGTAAATTTCTTCATTGATAATGATATCTTCTATACGGTCAATTAGAAATTAAACTAACTCTTCCTGACAGCTCTACTAACAATGAAGCAAACAAAAATTTCCATATATCAACAACTTGAAAACTAGGCTGCCAAATCCTGAAGCAAATGCCCAATCTGGTGAAGGCTCCGACATGACACAATGCAACATATTGAGTGACATCCGGCAGAAATATATATAAGAAAAGTGTAAACCACTACCACTTAAAGAATAGTATTTACCAGCGGATTAGTATCATTAGTTAAATGCAATCCCTTAAGCGAAGTGGACAAGAAAGCAACAAGTAATCAAAATTTTCACAAATCCCCCAACAGATATAAGAAAGGTATCGGCAAATAACATTAGTAATTAATCTTATAGTGTCTTGATTGGAGCACGTACGAGGAAAAATGCAACTTGTCCGTGATTCTTATCAGAAGCAAGTTGTGCTGGTGTAAGGCCAGTGTTATCTGTAACCACCAAATCTTCTTTTTTACCAGCTTGTACCAATACTGTACACGCCTCTAAGTTACCCCTAATAGCAGCCCAATGGAGAGGAGTGCAGCCTGAAATTAAATTACAAATAGGAATTAGCATAGCATGTTTTCATTCGTCATTTTATAATAAGATTCTCTCAGGAAATGTTCTCGAGTAAAAGATAATGACATGACCTTCTTTATCTTGACGACCTCGATAAGCATCCAGAAATAAGAGAAGGCGTATACAATCGGCGAAACCTTTATAAGCAGCCCTGAATGAAAAACCAAAAAGCAACAGCCCAATCAGTTATACAAAGGAAAAAAAAAACTTCAAAGCCAGTTTTTTGGCAATCCAACACTTCATTGTCAAGAAAGAGATTGAAATACATTCTCATAAAGAAAATCAACCCTTAGATCAAAATCATTTCACAATTAAGGAGACGTAGACGAAATTCGATATACCAATGTAAAGGGCTTCTTCCATCATTATCAGGAACATCAGGGTCTGCATTCCATCTTGAGACAATATGATAGAGGAAAGATGTCTGGCCATATTGAGCTGCAACATGTGTTGTCTGCGATAATATTGATTTGATTCATTCAGTATGCAACACTAAGTCTCTAAGTGAAACTATAGAATTGGGAGAGTAAAATATATTTTCCAGACTATGTTATTAAGGTACATATTATTCCTTAAACCAGGTAAATAAAAGATTAATCCTCAATTTGTTTCATTTATTACCTTCGGTTAAGTCCTTTTCAGTCACAACAAAGCAACCAATTCAGAGAATGCGCCGTTTCCTTCGAAGCACATTTGGGGAAAAAAAAGGCCCCGCCTAAACGTGATTTTCTTGTTTGGATTTTGGTGTGGAATGCCAATCTTACGCTTGATTTTCTTAATCGTTGAACAAAGGGGCTTCTCTTTGCCTAATAGATGTCCCTAGTGTACCAAGAAGGAGGAGACTAACAACCATCTTTTTCTTCATCGCTCTTTCTGTAGGTTATTGTGGAACTCTGTTTTGGATTGGGTTATTCCTAGTAATATTTTGAGCTTCTTTTTTGTTTGGAGTCAGGGTAGGAATTTGGCTTTTAAGCCTCTTTTGGGGTGATCATTCCTGTAGCGACCTTTTGGTGTACATGGAGGGAATGCGATTTTAGGGTTTATGAAGGCAATGGCAATTCTTTTTGTAAAGTTCTTCACTCATTATCTAGGACTCTTTTGGATTGGCATGAACGTTTGTTCTTGAGTTTTGACTTCAAAAAAACCTGGGTAGAGTCCTTGCTTGAGTCCTCTTTTAAAATCATGTCCTTAGAGCTGTGAATCCCCTTGGGGGACTTTTGTGAATAATATATTGCTAACTTTTACTGGAAAAATAAATATTACTTTTTATTTCATCTCAATTTTATCTATAATCCAACGATGCAACTATAAAAAGGCCTCTATCAAAAGGAATGAAGATGTGATAAGAGCAAATCAAAAGTTGAGAACATTCACCTACGTATCACCAAATATTTGGGTGAATGATTCGGCATTACTATATATATGCTGAATGCAGTATCATATCAAGGATGCAATGAATGATAAGTTTTTACCGCACTTCGACCCTATGATCCTTTGAGTCACAAAGTGAAACATCTGAGGTTTTTCTAATATAAAAGACTTTGAACTTCTTCAATATATCTCATCTAAGAACCATTTATTCAGAAAACCATAGATTTCAGTAGGAGTGAATGAAGGATATATGAATAACCTGATAGCCATACATATCAGCAGCATTAACACGAGCTCCCTCCTGAAGTAACAGCTCAGCAACTTGAGTTGCACCTCGGACCGCACTCCAATGCAATGCTGTCTGTCCAGTATGGTCTGTCGCGTTTACATCTCCTCCATGCTGACTCCAACAACAAAATCAGTTAGTGCTAAAACTTTTTTGGTCAGTTGACACATGATTCTTGACAAAAAAATTGCATGATATAAAAATTACACTGAAATTGAAATCCTATGCACGCCAGAGTATCAAAAGAGCAAAAATAAAAATGACATTGTTTATCGGGTCTAAATTTTCCATTTCAAATTTTCCCAACTTCAATAGAAGATGAAGGCTGAGCAAGTTTACTTCTTATAAAGCCAGCACAAGCACAATCAAACCCAACTCAGTCCTCAGTTCCTTCTTAACTCGAAAATTGATACTTCACAACACTTGATTAATTTACCAATTGGAAAATAAAATGGACCAATTGAGCTTTATAAGCCAATCGTATCCAATAAACTCATCACAAACATAACAACACAGAAACCAAAAAAAAAATAACATAACAACACAGAAACAGACAAGAACCTCAATGATGTACTGAGCAGCCGCAGTCCGATTATTAAGAGCAGCCCACTGAAGCGCATAGTATCCCAGCCCATCAGGCTCAGAAACAGAGCAACCCTCGGACTCCACCAATCTTTGCAGCTTCTCCAAATCACCATAAGCAGCCGCCGTGTAAACGTCGTTTCGCAAGCTCTCATCGCCAGCCCCATTGGCAGTGGCAGCCGCAGACGCTCCAGAAGGATCTTGATTGCGGGATTGAACCTCCTCAACGACCTCTATTTCCGACGACATTTCTTGAACAATTAAATGAAAAGGAATTGCCTTCTTTGGCAGGCGAAGGAGGCTGCTAAAGTGTGGAGGATCGGTGAATTTGTGTGATTGGGTTCGTTGACTGAGATGGAGATTTAAAGAATAATAAAAATATGAGAAGTGAGGGGTTTTCCGGGAAAGAGAGAGATGAGAAGGTTTGGGGTTGTCCCCCTTCCGTCCGCTTTGACTGAGCCTGCAGGAGCAGAGAGAAAGAGATCCGAGAAGCTATTGTCTAGATTCATCCGCAAGCAGAATACCCCATTTGTTCTTTGTTTTTTTTACGAGGAATTCTATTGGTGGCCTTTTAAACATTTTCAAGTTTAATTTTAGGAAATTTTACCCTAAAATAAACTTGACATTTTAAAGTGTATTTCTTTAGTTTCACACAACTACACCAGCATCCTTTCTAGTTTATAAAGAAATTATAGAATTATACTATTTTAAGTTATAATTTTATATTACGTCAAATGATTTGTACATATAATCAATTTTTCATTTTAAGTTGTTAGTTATGTTTTTAGGTGATCATTTACGTTATTGCCCTTTGTAAAATTAACTTAAACTTTTTAAGTTTTAATGTTTTCTTTTCAACTGCACGAAGTTGCCTCTTCCCCGATGCAATTCTTCTTCCTTGTCTCCAGCGAGTTTTCATCAAAATTACAGTAAAATTCTTGCGATTTTTATTCCATGAATTCTTCAATCATTATTCATTAATTCGATCTCCTACCCATACGTTGGCATATTTCTAAGCAATCGGGTCTCTTTTTGTATTCTATTTTGTCTACTTTTTTCAAATTTACTGCTATCGATTATGTAATTTTTCTTTCTTTTTCTGAAATTGTTATTATTTTTATTGGTGTAATTCTAAGTGATTAGGAAATTAAGATTCTAGTGTTGTTATTCTTTTTACTTTTGATTGTTGAAATGTTTTTTTATTGCTGAATTTTGTTTGTCCTATTTTTTATCGTTATTTTAATTTTTAATTGCTGCAATCGTGTTTGCCATTTTTACTGTTGAATCATTATTTTTGTTACGTAGTATATTTAGATATATACCATTAGTATATCACCATATACTATTTATTCATTTGATTGGAATATTCATTTGTTTGGAATATTTAGAATATGGTAAATAAACATATACACAATGGTAAATAATTTCATACTATGTTGTACTGTAGTACTATATGATATCATTTGTTATACAGTATATTGTCATATACCATATAGTATATATTTATTTATTTACTGCTTTATGTAGATTTTGGGTATAAATGACCGAATAAGATGAATTTATATCGATGTCGTGGAAGTCTCGACAAAACCCTAACAATATCAAAAGATGTTGAATCACGCACGATTTCCAGCAATCGATCTTCCAAAATCAGTTGAATCCTAAGATGACTAGGATTTAGGATAAGAATTTCATTGATTCGCAAGAATACCGAACATTGGAAATAAAGGAGAATGATTTTTCTCATCAAAATATCAAAAACTATCTAAAACAACCGAATAAGATGAATTTCTACCGCTCTACAAAACCCCAAAAACTAAAAGAGATAGAAATTATGAAAGCCTAAAATTATGACCGGAATAACTTCCAGGACTCCTAAAGTGCTTAAAACAAGGTTTTTTGACCCAAAAGTAAGATGCACACACGTAGATCTCTGAATAAGTTTTAATTTGATATCTTATGACTCACATTGTTTTACACGAGTCAAAAGCTACGCCCTTCAGAAGTTGACCTGCGCGTGCCACGGTCCATTTTCCAGAAAATTTTAAAGTTGCATCGCCCGCATCATATACCTTATGGTATATATTTACGCATCATGTTAATTTTATATTGTGGTATTGTTGAATCGTGTTCATCAGATTACGTCGTCTTCCTTTTATAGTATATTGTCTTAAACTATGTTTGTTGTTCTTTTTTTAGGTCAGATGGTGAATATTCCAATTGTTATTTTTATGATGAAAAGTGGGACCATGCAAGAAATTACATTGACTATAAGATTAAGCCGTTGTTTGTTGGTAATGATGAGAATTGGATATATACCCATGGTATATTATCTTTTACTTATCTCCATCAAAGAAAAACTAGAACTATCAACAAAATCAGACTCGTTTTTTACGAAATTAGAATATAAACTAATCATAACCTTGTTTGACATATACGAATTCAAACTCGAAAACAAAAAAAGCAGTATATCAGTCTCGAACGAATAGAAATAAATTGAAAATATAAACAAAAATACCAATTCAAACGAAAATCATTCTCGAATGAAAATACAGATTCGAACAAAAATACAGATTCGAACAAAAATTCAGAATATGAATGAAAATCAGTCTCTGCGTTCTCCCAATTCCCACTGCTGCAAGATGGTATTTGGTTTCTGTCGATTTTTTAGGGTTCAAGAATGGGGTTGCCAAGCATTTAGTTGTATTAATAATGAGGGTGTAAATGTCTTTTCACTATATTGTGTAGGTTTCAAATATAGTAGCCTTACAATTTTTGGCCATTTGTGCAAAACACTATTTTTTTTCTTTATTTTCATATACTGGCCTATTTCCCTAAAAAAGCCTAGTTTATACTGGCTAGTACATTTTTATACATTCTTAGATGATATCATACAACTTAATCGTATTGGTTGTGATACCTCTTAGTTTTAACAGAGTTATCTTATTTAAAAGAATTCATCGGAGAATATTGTATTTGGTTTCTTTTGTTTTCGAAATAAGAATAACCCAAGCAGTATCTGATCTTACTGGTTTCCACCAAGGGGTGTTTTCCATGAAGTACTTAGGGGTTATGTTAATCTCTAAGCTTGGTAGGGCTGACTACTCTATCTTTATTGATAAATTGATGTGTAGAACCAAGCATTAGGAAAATATATATCTATCCTTTGCAGGGAGGCTCCAGCTTGTAGTCTTTCCTTTGTGCTATCCACAATTATTGATCTAGTATGTTTATTTTACCAAAAAAGGTGATAAAAGAAGTCAATGTCGTTTTGAGGAATTATCTTTGGAATGGTAGAACTGACAATTTTCGTGAGGACAAGGTTTCTTGGAATAAAAACTTGGGGTGGATTTTGAAAATGCTTGTGAGCACTTTTATCCACCAGAGTAATTGGGCCCTAGAACAAGTATTGAGGATTGGCTAGAGTTTAGAATCAACATCGATATTCCCCCATTTGTTTCTCGTGATGATCAGTGGGTTTAGAAGGTTTCTCCTAATGGTAAATTTAATATTTATAGTACTTATGAAGCTCTTCTATCTCATTTTCCTTATGTCACCTCAGATAGAGTGACGTGGTTTTGAAAAACCTATTCTCAAATGTAGCTTTGTAACATGGCTAGCGTGTTATTGTCAGCTGGCAATAAATGATTTTGTTTCAAAATAGCATTACTGTGAATTTGAGTTGTGTGCTTCCACGAGTGGTATGGAATATGTGGATCACTTGTTTTGTCGTTACCCCGTCACTGTTGGTATTTGAATGCTCTTTTTTCGAAAGCATGGTTATTCTTTGATGTAACTATTAAAGGAAAGAAATCACCCTACAAACTGTAGTTTACGTTCTAAGAAGACAATGGGCTTGACTCCACTGATTGGAGCAATTGTAGGGATTCTTGTTGTATTTAGAATGGACTTACCTAGTGTAGATTTCATTATTATGTATAAAGTTTTGTATCCTTTCTATGCTTCTTTTTTCAATTTCAATATACAAAGAAACTCTCCACTTCTGTTTCTGTTTTCTTCCTTCTTTTTACATAGTATCATAGCATCCTTCTTGGGACTCCTAAAAATTCAACATATTTGGCTACAAACATGGCTGAAACAAAAATTGCAGAAAGCGTCAACAAAGCCATAGAAGCATCGATTGATGTTTCAGATCCTTTTGTCCTACACCACTCAGATCATCCATGAGTTGTCATAGTTTCTAAACTTCGTGAAGGACACAACTATGGACAGTGGAGTCAGGCAATGCACATTGTACTGAGTGCGAAGAATAAAATTGGCTTTGTGAATGGGTCAATTGAAGCACCAGCACATACAGATATGAAATTTCATGTCTGGCAGCGGTGCAACGACATGGTATTATCGTGTATCCTAAACTCCGTTCATTCTGATATAGCAGGGAGCATCATCTATGAAGAAACGACGGCAGATGTCTGGAAGAATCTCAACGAGAGGTTCTCTCGAGGAAATGATTCCAGAATCTATCAAATACGACAAGAGATTATCGAGTGGAGACAGAAACAACACTATGTTTTTGTCTATTACACCAAGTTGAAAGCACTTTGGGATGAATTGGCTTCATTTGGTGATCCCATAATATGTAGTCGTGGAGGATTAAAACAAGTCCCCGAGCGAGAAGAGAAAGAGAGGGTTATGCAATTTCTCATGGGGCTTAATAATTCCTATGCAACAATTCATGGATCTATTTTAATGATGAGCCCTCTACTAGACACTAGGAAAGCACATGCTTTAATGCTCCAACAAGAAAGGCATGCTGATGTTGCTTCTAAATGAGAAATCGATTCAGGCTACCATGCGATGCAAATTGTCCATTCACGACGAATGACCAATCTGCTCCAATGACTCAATTTTCCAGCACACAGAAAAATGGAACTCCAAGGAAATCACTTAAATGCACCTACTTCGACCGTGATGGTCATTCAATTGATCGTTGTTTTTACTTGCATAGATTTCCTGTAGGCCATAAATTGCATGAAAAAAATATAAAATCGAAATGAAAGAAACCCATGGCTCACTAGACTCAAGCAAGCACTACCGAGCTAATGCCAGGATTGAATATAGAAGGAACTACCTTCACCAATGAGAAATACGACCAACCACTGGCCTTACTTCAAAAAGAGAATGGTAATAATCAAGCATTTGTCAACACTACAGGTACAATTACTTGTAATACTACACAACGTGATTCACATTCTACTTTATATTGGATCATAGACGGTGGAGCCACATACCATATATCAAAATTCCCACTAATGAACAATCAGAATACTACCCTTTGTGACTTTGTGGAATTGCCTAATGGTGGTAAAGTAGAAATTAAATCCATGGGATCTATAAAATTGTCATATGAATTGGTTCTTGATGGGGTATTGAATGTTCCAAAATTTCAAGTCAATTTGTTATCAGTTAGCAAGCTCACTCTAGTATTGAAATGTATTATGATATTTTATTCTGATTTTTGTGTGATCCAAGACGTGGCTACGAAGAAGACGATTGGCCTGGGCAAGCAAAATAACAGGTTGTACTACCTCGCCTCTAGCTAGAACCCGTACTAGCACACAGTGTTACATGCACCTCAAACCTATGGCATCAACGACTAGGGCACCCTTCTTCCGCACTTCTTATAGTATTATCTAAGACCATTCCAGAAATATTTTTTGAGTCTCAATATGTTTGTGAGATTTGTCCTTTAGCAAAACATACATGTTTACCTTTTTCTCATAGTTCAATTTCATTTGATGCACCTTTTGATTTAATTCATTATGACATTTGGGGACCTTATAGAGTTAATTCTCATTCAAGAACGAGATATTTTTTTATCATTGTAGATGATTTTTCTCATTTCACATAGATTCATCTTATGAATTTCAAATTAGACACGCAATCCTTATTAAAATCTGGAAAAGACTCAATTTCATTTTGAAATCAAAACTGTTCGCTTGGATAATGGGAGTGAATTTATATCCATGCAATCCTTTTTCAATGACCATGGCACTATCTTTCAAAATTCTTGCTCTTACACGCCTTAACAAAATGGAGTCGTGGAGCGTAAACATCACCATCTTTTGAACGTAGGACGTGCTCTTTGTTTTCAAGCAAATTTGCCATTGAATTTTTAAGGAGAGAGTGTTCAAACAGCTTGTTACCTTATCAATCATCTACCTACACCCCTTTTATCCAACAAGTCATCTTATGAAATTTTAAATCCCAACTATTCTCTCATTCGAACCTTTGGATGTTTATGTTATGCAACTAACCTCACACCTTCACATAAATTTGGCGTGTGTGCTCGATGTTGTGTGTTTATTGGATATCCTCTTGGTCAAAAAGGATATCGTGTTTATGAATTAATCACCAAACTTTTTTATCCAACGAGATATTTTTCATGAACATGTATTCTATTTTTCTACTTCTCCTACGGAAGACCAATCAAACTACCCAGTTTTACCCTTACCCATAGATGGAAACCTCCCTCAAATAACACTTGAAAATCCTATCCAAGAAAACCAAGCCCAATTTCCCAATCAATTAGAGAAGTTGAGACACCTACATCACCATAATTAATGGCAGATACACCACCCACCGTAAGTGATTCTCTACCACTCACCCAAATTGAATTTTCAATATCCACCAATATTCTCATTCAAGCTGAACCTATATGAGGTTCACCTTCTACCTCAATCCCACTTCACCGATCTAGTCGACACATACGAGCACCATCTCACCTCCAAGATTACCAAGTCAACCACACGACATTGCTTACTCTAGAATAAAGTTCATCTTCCACGCCAAGTACCAGGTATCCTCTAAATCAATATATCACTTACTCTGCCATATCTCCTGCTCATCGAATATGGAACTCAATACTCTTGAGAAAAATAACACTTGGACTATGGTTCCTCTTCCCCCTGGTCATCACCCTATCGGTTGCAAATGGGTTTATTGGATAAAATATAATCTAGACGGTACTGTAGAGCATCATAAAGCTCGTCTTGTTGCAAAAGGATTCACCGAACGAGCTGCCATTGACTATACTGAGACCTTTGCACCAGTTACCAAACTCATTACTGTGTGTTGCATCTTAGTTGTGGCTACTGTTCGTAATTGGCCCCTCCATCAGATGGATGTTCAGAAAGCTTTTCTTCATGGTGAACTCTCTAAAGAGGTTTACATGTATCCACCACCTGGTTCTAGTCGACAAGGGGAGAAACTTATATGTCGACTAAATAAATCTTTCTACGAATTTAAGCAAGCTTCTCGAAATAGGTTTCATAAATTATCTTTTACAATTTGTGACATTGGCTTTGTGCAATCCAAAGTGGATTATTCTTTATTTACCAAGGTTCAAGGCAATTCATTCATAGCTATATTGCTTTATGTAGATGATATTCTCATTACAGGGAACAACGGGCAGAAAATCAATGATTTTAAAAGGTTTCTAAGCAGCCAGTTTTGGGTTAAGGATCTAGGACATTTGAAGTTCTTTCTTGGAGTTGAAGTTGCACGTTCCAAAATTTGCATTTCTATTTGTCAACGAAATTATACTCTTGACATACTAGAAGAGGATGGTTTACTTGGAGTAAAACCAACAAAATTTTCCATGGAACATAATTTGAAATTAACCCTGACTAATGGAAATCTCCTTAAGGATCCAACTTACTATCGTAGATTAGTTGGAAAGTTAACCATAGATCACTTATTATGTCTCTGTACTCAGCCAGTTCATGCAACAACCAAGAAAGCCACACCTTGACGTAGTACACCGACTTCTACAATACCTGAAAGAAGCTCCTAGCCAAGGGTTGCTCTTCTGAGCACAAAGTCAATCAAATTTGGTTGGCTATTGTGATGTAGATTGGGCTGGATGTCCAACTACTCGACGACCAGTTACAGGTTATTGCATCTTTCTTGGTAAAGCTCTTGTGTCCTGGAAAAGTAAGAAGCAAACCACATTATCTAGATCATTGATAAAAGCTGAATACAGGGTCATTGCAGCCATCACATGCGAATTTACTTGGCTAAGGTATCTTTTGAAAGATTTGTGTGTTGAGCAACGGGAACCGGCAAAGCTATTTTGTGATAATCAAACAACAATGCATATTGCAGTAAATCCGATGTATCATGAACAGACTAAACACATAGAGTTAGATTGTCACACGGTATGTACTCAAACAAATTCACAGAGGAGAGATCGAGACAGTTTATATGCAAACTGGCAAATAAATTACTGATATGTTTACCAAACCGTTGGGACAAATTACTTTTCAATCACACCTTAGCAAGTTGGGTTTCTTGACATCCACACACCAACTTGATGGGGAGTATTAAAGGAAAGAAATCACCCTACAGTTGTAGTTTACATTTTGAGAAGACAATGGGCTTAACTCCACTGATTGGAGCAATTGTAGGGATTCTTGTTGTATTTAGAATGCACTTACCTAATGTGAATTTCATTATTATGTATAAAGATTTGTATCCTTTTCACGCTTCCTTTTCAATTTCAATATACAAAGAAACTCTCCATTTTTGTTTCTGTTTTCTTCCTTCGTTTTACTGTAAGAGTTGACATCAACTCTTGCAATAGATCTTTGGTAAGTATGCTCTTAAAAGTCTTACCTCACATATTCTTCGTCTTACTTTTACTTATTTTGTCTATATTATCTGGCTTGTGAGAAATATGAGGTGTTTCTGTTGAAAATTTTGAATGAAAAATTATTTCAGTCTATATATATGGTGACACTATATGTGTTTTAAGAAGAATGAATATTTCATATAATTTTCTTTATATTTTATACATCTCTATATTCACTAACGTGTGCGGTTACAAGCTATTGTTGCGTTTGCTGGTTCTTATGGATTAGAGTGCAACTTTCGTAAGAACGAAAATCCGTTCTATCTTGAGAGACAATTGCTATTCACCTTGTGCACCATGGAGGGAGTAAAATTCTCTTAAGGACACAATGTTTGCACTGGACATTTTAGATGGTTCAAAAATTTTGAGTACTGTGAATAATCTTCATACAAAGGTGCTAGATATGCATATTTTCCCCAACAATCTTAAGACAAATTTATGCGTGCCTTTTGGTTACCGTTTGACTGTGTTAGCATACTGCCAGTGGATCATGCAATATACTTTTGTGCAGTATTTCTTTCTGAACTTTAGATTTAGTTCTACACAATTGGTTCTACTAATACACGGATTCAATTATAATGCTCCGTTTGGAACACTACTTCTGCTTGCATCTTTGTTTTGTGGCGTGTTTTTTTTGGATGGGTTGAAATTATAGCTTACAACATAATAAAATGCCAAGAATCAATGTAATCTTTTACAAAAAAAATTGCCAATTTTACTGAAAGTGCAAGTTTTTGCAATTAATTTTGTTATATTCTGTTTGAAGGATTCCATTCATATGTTTATGGAATGTACATAAATGTTGGTATTTTTGATTGGCCAATTACTATTATTATTTATTTGGCCAGTGATAGAACTCTTGAATTGAGAGCGGTTGTAATGGAATTTGTATTAGTATTGTACCTGTTGGAAATTAGTTTATAAATTCAATATAATTTATTAATCGGAACATGAATAGATGCAATCAAAGGATGCAACCTTTAGGTAATAGGGTGCATGTATGAAAACTTGTAAATTTGGAGGAGCTCTTACTAGGGGCTATTTATCTTCTACCTGTATTGTCCTCAAGAAAGATTATTTTTCCGTGCACTGTTATCGGTGGTCTATCTATGCATGATAATACTTATTGGCTATTATTTTACTGTTTGCGGCTTTTGTACTGTGAGTTATTTGTACAATCTAAGAGATTGGTTCAAGATGTATCACATCAATATATATTTGCACAAAATTGTTGTGTATTTCTTAAAGAGTAAAGATGAATTTCTAAACTGCAATATGTTATTATTGTAATTTTTTAGAATTTGTGTATAGTATTTGCATTATACACTTTTGCTACTCATGAGGAATTGATGTTTTAAACATTGAAATAATTTGGAGAATCAACTTAGTGAAAACAAAAAGGTTTAAGAAGCATAAATGTGAGTATGAGTCTCCTTTTGAGGAGTATTATTCAAATAGTGGAATAGTTGGAATAATTCACCAAAATGTTACTTATTAATTTACCTACATTGGTCGGTAATGCTAAATGCAAGAACCGAATGTTGATTGATAGATGCTATGTTGATTGATTAGTTCAACCATGCATTGAACTTGTGAAAGAATACTTTTGCTATGTTCAAGTTATATTTTGGAGAATTTCTCATGACTAGACCAATCATACATTGTTTGACCAGTTATGAAAATGTCGACACTTTAGTAAAATATTTAAAGTGTGAGGGTGTTTAACTTCTGTTACTATCACATAACCTAAAAATGTTGAAAATAAAACCTAATATTACTGATTGTGTGTTCATTAGTCATGACTACAAGAATAGTGCATGATGTTTCTCATTAATAAAATGAGATTCATTACCCAATAAAGTGATACTCCAATGAAATGAGAGGAGATATCAAGACTTCGTTAAAGCATAAGGACAATAAAGTCCTTAGGGCCAATTTTATAACGTACTTATTAGGAGATGATCCTCAAAGTTTTGAAAAGTAATGGGCTAAAACGCCGAAACTTCTTATTTGTGGAGAAGATACATATGGTGACCATATATGTGTTTTAAGAAGAATGAAAATTTCATATAATTTTCTCTCTATTTTACATATCTCTCTATTTACTAAAGTGTGCGGTTACAAATTAAGATTGTGTTCGCTGGTTCTTATGAATTGGAGTGCAACTTCCGTAAGAACGAAAATCCGTTCTATCTTGGGAGACAATTGCTGATTACATTATGCACCATGGAGAGAGCAAAATTGTCTTAAGAACACAGTGTTCGCATTTGGCTCGGATTAGTTTTTGACTTCTTTGTTGTTGTAGAATTTTAGACAGTTTCTAAATTTCAAGTACTGTAAGTAATTCTCATACAAAGGTGTAAGGTATGCATATTTTCCCGAACAGTTTCAAGGTAAAACTAGGGAGTCAGACTATATTTGTAAACTGAATACATATTTAGTTAGTGGTAAATTTTGGTCTTCTAAGGGTTATATGCAGGATTCTACCAATTTGGCTATGCAGGTTGGATGGGTTTTGAGCAAGTTTATTTCTGAGTATGGATAGATAGTTTCATTTGTTCTTTTGTTGGGCTGTGGGACCGATTAGGCTTCGTGTATCTGTACCTGGGGTAATGCCAATTGTATAGTGTAAATATTTTGATTGAATATATCAACCTTTTAACCCAAAAGAGTATGTTTATCATACGCATGGTGGATTACCATGATTGCTTCAATAGGCGGGCGACAATCATTTCACCCCCATTCCTGATTTGATGCCACCTTGACGGATAAAAAATAGGCCCTATCGATTTGAGTTCTAGATCATCAGAAAAGTTTATCGTACATTTATTTCGTGATATGTGTATTTAAGTTTCATACGATTTTAAAATTTTACTTGTAAATAACTTTTTGAAAATGTATACTCACACTCATCTGAATATAAAAGACGCGATTTGGTGTATACTACCTTAAAAAATAACAATGTTTCTCTTGCCTCACTTTAAAAACTCATTTTCAATCACAAATTAACGTGTCATTATATTTAACTTATTTTTAACACAACATGAAATCATAAGTGATTAACAACAGTATTGCTAAGGCGGAAATTATACAATTATTTATTATTTCTTCTACCACCATGTCTGATTCTCTACTCCATAATGGCTCACTTTCTTACATAAGTCTCTCTTTGCTAATCATGCACTTTTAATTATCAAAGTCAATGATTATAGGTAGTCATTCAACTATTCTTAATATTTCACGCTTGAATTTGTTTCTCAACATAAGAATTTGAACTATCCAATGAAGTTAATTTTTATAAATATTTAAAAAATAATTTATAAAAATAGTAAAAGTGGTTAAATGAATAAAAAGTCAAGTTTCTATTATCAATTCATCTTTTAACGTGTGTTTCCGTGTGGTATGCCCTTTATGCTGGTGTGTACCATTGTTTCTAGTACATTTAACTTATCAAATAAAAATAGTGATGATAAATATTTGAAGGACAAATACGGGTACTATTTATTTACTTTTTAAAGTTTAGAGTTAAAAATAGTGAATTTTAAGGTCTCTACTTTTTTAACTACATTTCCTTTTCATAAATAAATAAAACTTAGTTTCTTATTCATTTTATCTTTAAGTTTCGTAACAAATTAAATCAACATACTTTGTCATAAAAAGCACAATAATTTCTTATGCTTATTTTGTTATCATACTTAGCTGTAAGTTATGTTTTCTTGTATCAAAGTTGTTTAATATATATATATATATATATATATATATATATATAACTAAACTATATGGAGAGAGAGAAAGTAGTAAACTATATGATAACAATAATCATAATGACCATCATAAAATATAAATGTGATTTAGAAGTAATCATTAAATATTCAACTTAAAGTATATCGTCCATTAATTATTTAAATAAGTAATTTCATTACTATCTTGAGCATTTAATTCTAAGTCAAAAAACAATTTAGTAATTATAAGAAAAAGTTAGGGTTAACTTATCTAAATAGTGTTTTCCCCCACTTCTATATACAATTTATGATATGATATGATATGATGATATGACATGATATATTGCATATGGAATTTTAAGGAGTCACAATTCTATATAAGAATCATCCAATTTTGTTTCGAAAATTTTAATTATCATGAAGTTTAATCACTTGTAGTTCCTAATTATATTAGGCTTTTAAATCTGTGTAGATTAACATGTAAATCTAATGGTTTAATGCTTTTGTACTTTGTATGTATATTGCTTCTTCATTTCGCTTGAATGCAAGTCTATGAAACCTACTGCCCCTTTATTTCCTTCCACGTGAAACAAATTGAAGATAATTGGGTTTTTGCCTAAACTAGACCCCTAGAAAATCAGATTTGTTAAAATATACATCTACATTAATTTTGATTGACTTATACCCATGACCCATCATCTATTAAAAATAAGCGAGTGAAGTTATCATACTACCCTTTCACGTATTTCAAACGACAGCAATAAAAAGAAATAAAATATATCATAAGCCATCATTATACATTTTCATTTCTTCTCTAATAAACTAACTCTTCGTGTACTTTCTCATTTCTTCATGTACTCTCTCATTTCTTCGTTTTCTCTACGCTTCTATCTCTTGAAATCACAACGCTTCTCTCTCTCTCTCTCAATCATTAAGACTCTATCTCTCTCTCGAATCTTTCAAGTTCACAGCAATTCCTTCCTTAACTTCACAATAAGGTATGCTTCTTTCTCGAATTTCTGGATTTCTCTAGGGGTTCTGGGTTTCTTTCTCGGGATTCTGTTGAACTAGGGTTTTTTGTCTCCTCCTCTTTCCTCGAAGCCTTTATAATCGTCTTCATTTAAGTGTTCATGATAATTTCTTAAGTGTTCAAGATAACGTCAAGGTCGTCTTGAATACTTTATGATACTTCAAGAAGTTCATGAAGAACATCATGAAGTGCTCAAGATGACATCAAGAATGTTTTGAATACTTCATGATGCATTTCAGAAGGATCTTGCAGTCCATTATGAAGTGTTCACGATGACTACAAGATCGTTCTGAAATGTGTCACGAAGTATTCAAGACGTTCCTGACGTCATCTTGAGCACTTCATGGTGTACTTCATGAACCTCTTGATGAATCCTTGAACTCTTTAGGATGTGCTATAAGATGATCTTGTAGTTATCGTGTAGTGTACAAGATCACTACAAGAGCATCTTGTAATAAATCATGAAGTGGTCAAGACGTTCCTGATGTCATCTTGAGCATTTCATGATTTTTTACAAGACGATCTTGTAGTCATCTTGTTACACTACACGATAACTACAAGATCCTCTTGTAACACATCATGAGGTGTACAAGATGATCTTGTAATCATCTTGTACACTTCATGATATGTTACAAGATGTCTTGTAGTTATAGTGTAGTGTACAAGATATGACTACTAGATCGTCTTGTAATACATCATGAAGTGCTAAAGACGATCACATAGTAATCTTGTACACTACATGATGACTACAAAATTATCTTGTACATTTCACATCTCTAATCTTAAGTATGTGGATTCATACTATCTCAAATTTTTACAGGATATGACATCAAACATGAAGCTAAGAAACATCCACGACATGATTAAAATTGTCAAAACACGAGTAAATGTAACCTGCAATACATGGTCCATCGAGGAGATCAAGAAGAAGATGATAGAGAGTCCCCAACCGGGTATGTAACTAGTACTTTAACAAAGCAAAAAGAATAACCCAGGGTTATTTGAAGGAATTTTTTTTGAATATGGAATCTAAAGTAGATTTGGATGTGTGAAGATGGCTCTGATTTATTTACTGGAGCATTTTCTTTTGGGGAAGGAGAACCATACCCTAATTGAAAAAAATGATAGTTTTGGTTGACGAGTGCACTACGTTCAACCAATATCTGTGGGGGTAGTCTCTTTCTAAAAAATAACTAAATATTTACAATGTGTAAAGAAAACTAAGAATGTTTTTGGTGATGTTGAGGAGAAGGAGAAAACAACAGAAAAAAAGAAACGATCAAAGAAATCCACGCTTCATGGATACTCAATCCTTGGATGTCTTAATGACTTCCAAATAAATTTTATTGAGTTTAATGTAGTATTTACAAACTGAAGTTTTGATTTATGTGCTGAAAAACTCTCTTTTGTTATAAGCATGGATATTTAAGTTGTTCCTTTTATTGGTAGTTTGTACTATACCAAGGTTACGATCAAGGTACCAAGGATTCTGAATTGATCATAATCAATAGTGGTACCAGTTAAGAACCTCCAGGAAGACATTTTTTTCGAACAAGAATGTAAGTTATGAATTATGTACTTCATGATTACTACAAGACCATATTGAAGCCATCTTATATACTGATACATATTACTTGTATTTTCTGACAGTTCATTCATTCTTGATTCCTACGGATGAGGAGGAGGAAACAAGCTACTGGAAATTGGTAGTCGGAGAGCAACATCTAGAGAAGTATTTTTTAACTTCATGGTGTATTTTTTGTAGTGTACAAGATGATCTTGAAGATGACTTGTTCCCATCTTGTAGACTACAAGACAACTTCATCAGGGACATCTTGTACTCATCTTGTAGTCTACAGGATGATTACAGGGATATCTTGTAGCCTACAAGATGGCTCCAAGGTCATAATGTACCCGTCTTGGAGAGTACAAGATGATTACACGGTCTTCATGCACCCGTCTTGGAGACTACAAGATGACTACATGGACATATTATGTACCCGTCTTCAATGTCATACTGTACCTGTCTTGTAATCATCTTGTACCCATTTTGTAAATTACAAGATGATTACAAGGTCATCATGTACTCGTCTTGTGGACTACAATATGACCACATGGACATTTTGTACCCATCTTATAGACTACAAGATGACTACATAGATATCGTGTATCCGTTTTATAGAGTACAAGATGACTACAGGGACATGTTGATACCCATCTTGTAGAACAAGATGACTATAAGATCATCTTGTACCCGTTTTGTAAACTACAAGATAACTACACGGACATCTTGTATCCATCTTGTAGGCTACAAGCTGACTACATGGACATCTTGTAGGCTACAAGATGATTACAAGGACATCATGTACATGTCTTGTATACTATAAGATGATTACATTGACGTCTTGTAATAGTCTTATCTGATATATATTACATGTATTTTTAGTCTGCTCCTTCACCCTTACCATGTGTAGAAGATGAAGATGTGGCAGGGGAGAAGAAAAGCCTTGAGGAGAACAAGGTCTTTCTAAAGAATGTCGAGGGGAAGAAAATGTTTGATTGATGAAATATATGATTTCAATGGACAAAAACATTACTACAATGGACAATTAGATGACTTCAATGCAATCAAACATTTCGTTCACAATTTCTCATATTAGAATGTTGATGGATCATTTGATAGTATCTCATATGGATGATTACTCGTTTCGTGCTCGAACTCTTGATAATGTAGATATGATAGATGTCGAGGAGGAAGAGACAAGAACGGAAGAAGAAAAGAAGGAGAAGAGTGAGGAGAAAAAAAGGAGAGAAATAAGAGCTAGAGAAAGAATGAAAGAAAGAAGAGGAATAGAAAGAATGAGAGAAAGAAGAAGATCAAGAAAGAGAGAAGAAGACTGAAGAAGAAAATAAAAAGAAGATAAAGAAAAAAAAGGAAGAAGATAAAGAAAAAAGATAAAGATAAAGAAAAAAAGACAAAAAAAGAAAAAGATAGAAAAAAAGGGAGAAGATAAAGAAGAGAAGAAAAAAAAGGAAGAAGATAAAGAAGAAGAAGTCGAAGAAGAAGAAGAAGAAGATAAGGAAGATGAGGAAAAAACCGAGGAAGCTGTGGCCTCCATAATATCTGACTTAATGGAACCTGTTAGAGAATCTGAGCAGACTATGGAAGGGGGAGTAGATTCTCCTAATGTCATGGAGGTCGTTGTTGAAATTGGTAAGTGGTAACCAAAAGGATCTCGGCTCATGGTGTCACCTTCTTGGATAACAGAAAAAGATGAAAAGAAGCAAAAACATGAAAGGAAGTAGCTGAGGACACAAAAAAATGAGGAGAAAATCGTTGCAAGCACGAACTTCAAACCATTCGAACAATTCAAGGAAGTATCTTTAGAGGATTCAGCGATGTTTGAGGCTCGGTACCACTCACCAAATGCAAAGTAAGTTTTGTACTGATTTTCTTGGTCTCTGCATTTAAATCACCATCATAAAACTACTAATGTTAATCTGTAATTATGTTGCACATGAAACGAGAAAATAGATGTACGATTTTGCATGTGCGATCTAACATGGTTATATAAATTAGCCACCCCTCTACAATGGTTTGAGTCTGATTAAGAAGTTATATATCATCATTTTTAATATGGTGTTTTGAATAAATATAAATATCTTATGTTATCTTTATCACATTGCAGCATCTCGATGCATACGTAGAGTTGATTCAGAAGGATTTGAGGGATAACTACCCACATTTGAGATGTTGTTGATTTGCACCTGCAGGCAAGTTGTTTTTGACCTATAGGAAATCTACAAGATGACTTCATAGTCATCTTGTAGCCTACACGATGACTTCATAGTCATCTTGTAACCTACACGATGACTTCATAGTCATCTTGTAACCTACACGATGATTCCATGGTCATCTAGTAGACTTCAGGAAGTGTACACGACGACTTCATGGCCATCATGTAGACTTCAGGAAGTGTACACGATGATTTCATTGTCATGTTGTAGACTTCAGGAAAACTATCTTGTAGACTTCATGAAGTTTACACGATGACTTTATGACCTCATGACTTCATGGTCATCTTGAAGACTTCAGAAAGATAACAAGATGACTTCATGGTCATCTTGTAGACTTCAAGAAGACTACACGGTGACATCATGTTCATCTTGTAGACTTTAGGATGACTAGATGATGACTTCATGGTTATCTTGTAGACTTCAAGAAGTCTATATAATGACTTCATGGTCATCTTGTAGACCTTGAGATTGATTTAATGTCTTGAATAACAATGTTTCTTATGACATTACAGGGAAACTTGTCTTCTTGAGTGGAAGAATTTGAGAATAGATCCAGTGGGTTATGACTTTGACGTTAACGATGATCTCAATTTTCACGTCATTGGCTTGTAACTGAATTTTGGTAGGGAGTGGGGATTTTCTTGTAGCAAAAATTGTTGGAATTATGTCTATAAAGTAGAGTGTAGTAACTATTATGAGTATTTAGTTATCTTTCAGACATTTTATATTACTGAATTTAATGAATGAATGAAAGTTCTTCTATTAATTAAAATGTGTTTATAATATACTCAAGTCTTGGAACTATTGTCAACGTAAGAAGAGTAAAAACTGAGGGGTCTTCTAGATAAACTCTTCTGAAATAGTTCAGAATGTTATTCACAGTCTTAGGATTGACTGGACAATCAAGTCCGATTACGAGTGTTAGGTTGAACCAAATGATGCTGGTCCTGGAGCATGGGAGTGAACACTCTAACGGTTGACTAGACATGTTATGTAACATGTTGAATAGACTAGTAATAAATTAATTTGGAGTAAAATCATTTATCTAGCTCAAAATCTAATTGTTTACACCTTAAGAGTATTTTCATGATTATCTTAATCCTGAGGTGAATATGAAATTTGATTTAGTTACTTGCGATCTTTGATATACCAAATGAGTGATTTCAAATTTCTGGACAATACATCGGCTGTTGGGATCATGATTCAACTATGTTAGAGTTACGTAATCCACAGATATAGAATTCGTGGTGAGATTGCAAAATGCAACAATATCACATTATACTTTATTGATAGGTGTGTGAATAAACAAACCTGGTCAGGTACTCGATAAAATGAATCATTGAATAAGACATTGTGAACTGTGAGAGATAATTCATTGTTATGTCTTTTTTATTCAAAGTCAATAAATGAGTTAATGAAATAATAACTAGATGGGTAAAACTGTAATTTTATATCTCACTCTTGTTACTGATATTCATGAAGGGTAGCATAGTAAAATATTCTGTGGACCGTGAAATAAAAAGTGTTTATTTACACCAACAGAAAATGTAGCACGCATGAATCAAGATTCGGCATTGGACCTATAATGGAGTTGTACGATGTCATGATTAAATAGATCAAAAATTTATGAAAATAAATTCTCCGATTATTTGAATCCTATAATTTAATCATGTGAGTTCATTCGGTCTCTAGTGTAGCTCATAAGGACATGAATGAGAAACAACACCATATGTGATGGGTATCGCCACTAAAGTAGTGAAGAGTAAAAATTAATGTTCAAATTAATTAATTATTATTTTATATTTATTGAATAATTAGTAAATAAAATAATTAATTAATTAATTGAAGAAGATCAATTTAATTTATCAATTAAGATTGATGAATTTGGACACAGTATTGACTCTCGGGAGATGTAAAATTTTGACAATTACAGTAAAGAGAGGAGAACATTGACGAAAGTACATTGACAATTATGGGTATATGTGTAAATTCATCATCTTTATAAAATCATCTTATTTCTTATGGGGGTTGATGGTTGTGTTCTCTTTGGAGTTATATCTTGTCTCTATTTATAAGCATTCATATAATCTGATACAGCTTATCTACTTCTATCTGAAAATAAGATCAATAGAATATTCTTCTAAGATCCAATTTATCAACATTGACAACTTAAGTAAATACTATCCGTTTGATCAATCTAATAGTCTTGATTAACTTTTCTTTGGATTGTATGTAGACAATCCATGTAATTTCGTCTGATTGATCTATTCTTCACAACCGCCTAGTTGATTCTACGATTCTCAGTCTATCTTCTCTTAGATGGAGTTTTCGGTCTAAATCTTACCACGTGTCATGTGAAATTTTGTCTATTATGATATACTTTTGAATCTTACGAGTGGTTGTTGGTGCGAAGATTGATTCAAGTTCTACGAAGAATGAAGAACACAAGACAATCAAGGAAAATGAGCGAAAACTCCAGACTAAATTGTTGAAAAAATAAGAATCAAGGAAAGTAAAAATTGTTGAAAAAATAAATTTTAACGTGAAATTTGAATTTTGAAAATGGGACGGGATTTTCGTAACGAGTTAAAAATTGATGGGACTTTCTGAAGGAAAATGAGAATACTACAGACGTCATCAAGACTAATATTAAAATTATTATAATTTATTTATTATTCATTTTATGGGTTGTAATTAGAAATGAGTCATAGAGAGCTTAATTTTGAATGAGTAATTTATTATTAATCTTGCATAATCATATAACATGCCATATAGAAATAGGGATATGTTAATATCAAAATATCATGTAGCATGTACATGCATCGTTGTTGTTTAAACTTATAAATAGTTATAATTTAAATACAATGTGAATTTTATAAAAGTTATAATTTTAAATTGTGTTCTAAATTTTATAAAAGCTTATAATTTTCAAAACTTGTTTTTTCAAATTTATAAAAATTTATATTTTTTTAAAAATCAAAGAAAAAATCCATTTTCTCAAAAATTAAGTGGGAGGGTTTCTTACGTTGAAATGTCCCTAGATCCCCAACGTAAACTTGATCGTTGCACAAAGAATGGTTTATAGCCTCCCTAGCGATCCTTTCTTCAGTGGGAGAAACTTAAGAATCGTGTTGCTTCGAGACATTGGGTTGCTTAATAAGTTTGTAAAGGAAGTGGTGAGGTAGGAACATTCCTAGACGGACTGTTTCTTCATGGCAACCTTTAAATCTGATGCGTTGGTTAAACACTTAGACCGAAGCACATTGAAATCCCTCATAGGGGCTAGTCAATGAGGCTAAGGTGACAAAAAATATTGGTGATTAGTTAAGCTAGATGTAGTGACATCTTGAGAAGCGTTAACCAAAGGAGAGGAACTCTCAATGCGATATGAGATAGCTTGGACGTTGTCTTTAGATGAGATAAGCTATCATTGTTGATCATAACATCATGCAAGAAATAATTTTTATTAGATTTTTAAATATTTAAGTATTTACATCATGCATCATACTTTTCTAAATGATTGAGTATTTATTTACACTGCTTTATTTATTCTATTCAGTAATCATGTCGTTATCCCCACTCTCAACTATCTTAAACACGAAAAAACTTACTGGTGAAAATTATGTGGATTGCAAACGTAATATTGATATCGTGCTAATGATAGAAAAACAAAAATTTGTGCTCACCACCCCTTGTCCCCTTGAGCCTATTGTTGAATTGACTCAAGAAGAATGTTATGCTTATGCTTTTTGGTTGCGTTCTAATGATATCGTCAGGTGTTACATCTTGGATTCTGTTAGTAATGTGTTGCAACAACGGCATCAGAATATGGAAACCACCGCTTATATGATGCTGAACATCACCAAAATGTTCAGGGATCAGGGTCGTCAAGAAAAACAGGCAGCTGTGTGAAACTTCATGAACTGCAGGATAAAACCTGAAACTCTTGTCAGAGAACATATGATGCTAATAAATAATTATCTGAATGAGATGTAGATCATGGGTGCTGAGGTAGATGGAAAGACTCAAGTTCATATGATCCTTGAGGTCTTACCTGACACTTTTGAAAACTGCAAACTTAATTATTTGATAAATAAGTTGAGGTACTCACTTTCTGAGCTTATGAAAAAATTGCAAGTTGCTGAGACCCTGTTTCTAAAGGGCAAGAGGAAGACTGAAGAGGGAAACTTTACTAAAAGCAAGCCTTCACATCTAGCGTAAAAAATAAACACAAGAGATGCCGAAGAAAGCTAAGAAGTAGAACTCGAAAGCAGAAGGCTTGACAAGGGCGATTTCAACTTCCGTTGGGGGAAAGAAGCACTAGTATCGGCTATATTAGTTGAAACTATTAAATTGTCATTTGATAACAATTTTTTTTGGTTTTACGAGATGTTTATCATATCTCGATTTTTGGGAAAACCTTATTTTAGTAGCTAGGTTAATTGAGCAAGATTCACCATGAATTTCATTGATAAAGATATTGGTAATTTTAGAAATGATTGCTTAATTACTACTACATAGTTGATAAATAAACTGTTTTACATAAAATCAATAGTTCTAATGATATGTGACACTAAAGTAAATAATGATTTACAAAGTGATAGTAAATGGTTAAAGTCTGACTCAATGATCTAACTTATTTGTGGCAAAGTATGGTCCATTGCAAACTTTAAGTGTGGGATCACTATCGACATATGAATCTTGTATTGAAGACAAAATGACCAAGAGACCCTTTTCATCGAAGGGTGAAAGAGTACTCAATGTCTCAAACTCGTACATAGTGATGTATGTGAGTCATTGAATATCCAAGTAAGAGGAGGTTATAAATACTTTGTAATATTCATGGATGACTACTTACATTTTGGACATGTTTATCTAATGCACCAAAAGTCAGAAACTTTTGAAAAGTTCAAAGACTAGAAAGCTATGGTAAAAAAGTAATTAGAGCAACAAATCAAAATGTTACGATCTTATCGTGGTGGAGAGTACTTGCTAGGAGAGTTCGAAGAATTTTTTAAGGAAGAATGTATTCTTTCTCTGCTTACAATATCTGGCACTCCAAAATAGAATGGTGTGTCAGAGAGAAGGAATCTAACTCTGTGCGATATGGTTAAATCCATGATGAGTTATTCATCCCTCCTAGATAGGTTCTGGGTATATGCCTTAGAAACAACAGCATACATTCTAAACCAAGTTCTATCTAAGACGGTGCCTGGTACGCCATATGAAAGATAGAAGGGACAAAAGTCATCCATAAATCACCTTAGAATATGAGGATGCCCAGCACATGTTCTGAAATCGAAGACAGGCGAGTTGGCCAGTCGATCAGAATTATGCATGTTTGTAGGGATACATCTTTTACAGTCCATCTGACAATAAAACATTCTTGAGCACGAATGCGTATTTTCTTGAGAAGGACTATATAAGAAGTGTGAAGCTAAGAAACGCTCTTATGCTAGAGGAATTATTGAGTAGGAGGTCACCGACTCCCTAATCAGAAACTATTTTTAAATTAGTAATAGAAGAACCATAACATGAGCCGGAGCCCATGGAGTCTCGCCATAGTAGGAGGGTTGTGAGATAACCTGACAGGTACATGTCTTATGGAGATTCTGTGATGGCAGTCTTAGATAAGGATCATGATGAACCTGTTTCCTACTCACAGGATATGGCTGGTCTTGAAGCAAACCTATGGCAAGACGCCGTAAATGTCGAGATACAATCGATGTACTCAAATAGAGTCTGGAAGCTTGTTAATCCTCCTGGAAGGGTAAAACCCGTAGGGTGAATGGATTTATAAAAAGAAGAGAGGTTCATATGGTAATGTAGAGACATTCAAAACTAGGCTTGTAATCAAAGGGCTACACCTAAAAAGAAGGTATTGACTATGATGATACATCCGCGTCGATGGCCATGCTTAAGTCCATCTAAATCCTCATATCCATTGCTGCTGCTCTCGATTATGAAATCTAGTAGATGGACGTCAAGACTGCATTTCTTAATGAGAAATTTGAAGATCGTATTTTATGGCTCAACCAGACGAGTTCAGGGAGAAAGGCAAGAGGGCAAGGTTTGTGATATGTTGAAGTCCATTTATGAACTTAAGCAAGCGTCCTGATCGTGCAATATTTGATTCAACAAAACTATCAAGAACTTTGATTTTGAACAATTAGTGGATGAACCCTATGTGTATAAGTTGATACATGAAGGGAAGGTGATTTTTCTAGCCTTGTACATGGACGCTATTCTACTCATTGAGAATGATGTAGATAAATTGTTCGATGTCAAGATTTGGCTTGCAAAACAATTTGATATGAAAGATCTTGGAAAAGCTACCATTGTCTTAGGTATTCAGATCTTTCAGGATCGGAAGAACATATAATTGTCATTGTCTCAAGCTTGTTATATTGATAAGTTGATGGGTCACTTCAGTATGCAAGATTCCAAGAAGGGATATCTTTCTTTTAGGCATGGAGTCAGCCTCTCCAAGGAGTAGTCTCCCAAGACTCCTCAAGAAGAGGAAGACATGAGAAAAATTCTTTATGCCTTAGTCATAGGAAATCTTATGTATGCAATGTTTTGCACTAGGTCAAACATTTACTACGTGGTGCGTGTGGTGAGTCGTTTCCAATCTAATCCTAGACTTGAGCATTGGAATGCCGTTAAACATATCCTTAAGTATCTTAGGAGAACAAGAAACTACATGCTTGTGTATTCAAGTACTGACCTGAATATGAGGGGTATACTGATTCTGATTTCCAAGCAGATAAGGATTCTAGGAGGTCCACTTCATGATCGGTGGAGCAGTTGTATGGAGAAGTATCAAGCAATCTTGCATTGCTAATTCTACCATTGAAGCTGAATATGTGGTAACTTATGAGCTGCAAAGGAGGCTATATGACTTATAAAGTTATTGAAGACTCTAGAAGTTATTCTAGAAGCTGACAAGCCCATGACACTTTCTTGCGATAATAGTGTAGCTGTAGCAAATTCGAAGAAACCAAGGAGCCACAAAAGATCCAAACACATGGAGCGTAAATATCACCTAATTAGAGAGATTATTCAGCGTGGAGATGTTTTAGTAACACACATATCGACGGTCAACAACCTGGAAGATCCATTCACAAAGACTCTAAGTAGTAAAGTCTTTTATGGTTATCTGGAGGGCATGGGGATAAGAGATTGTACACGTATACTTTAATCCAAGTGGGAGATTGTTGGAACTATGTCCATAAAGTAGGGTGTAATAACTATTTATGAGTATTTAGTTATCTCTCAAACATTTTGTATTACTGAATTTAATGAATGAATGAAAGTTCTTGTATTAATTAAAGTGTGTTTATAATTTACTCAAGTTTTGGAACTACTGTCAACGTAAGAAGAGTAAAGACTGAGAGGTCTTCCAGACAAACTCTTCTAAAATAGTTCAGAATGTTATTTGTAATCTTAGGATGGACTGGGAAATCGAGTCCGATTACAACTGTTAGGTTGAACCAAATGATACCGATCTTGGGACATGGAAGTGGAGACTCTAGTGGTTGACGTAGACATGTTATGGAACGTGTTGAATAAACCAGTAACAAATTAGTTTAGAACAAAACTGTTCATTTAGCTCTATATCTAATTGTCTACACCTTAAATGTATTTTCATGATGACCTTAATTCTGAGGTGAATATGAAACTTGACTTACTTACTTGCGGTCTTTACTACTTAAGTGACGATACCCATCACACATGGGTTCAGGAAGTATACCTTAGTCCAAAATACAGTTTTTGTCCAACTGGTGTTGTTTCTCATTCCTTCCGTTATGAACTCACTCCATGTTGCCGCCGAAATCTAGAGGAAAAAGAAAAAAATTTGTTTCTTCTATTGTTTTGAGAAACCACACTCAATTCCTGACGACATCCTTTTGAGATATACTTATGAATCTTACGAGTGATTCAGAAGATTGTTGATGCGAAGATTGTTTCAAGTTCTACGAAGAACGAAGAACACAAGACAATCAATAGGATTCCACCAATTCATAACTTCTCTGATACAAGAAATGTATAATATTATTTTCACCTCTTCTAAATATGTCAATCTAAATATGCACGATCATAAAATGTTTTATATTTAATATGATTAAATAGTTGATGTGAAATTTTTTTGATTTTCCACCCACGAACCATTCATGGATCATTGTTTTGCCTTAAATTTTTAAAGCTCGATCCAACAAAAACTAGTAAATATTTTTTACTTATAAAAGGCCAATATTTATTCTTATCTATAAGTGTTTGTAGGTCGTGTTTCCAATGAATATGAATAATAGTCATTAGATAGAAGTGGAGCTTAATTTGAATGACAAAAAAATCGAATTTACAACTCCTTAAACACGACACATCAACGATTGTTGTATCCATAAATGATAAAGCTCTACATGAAGATAATCCTTCATCTTCTTCGTGCCATGAACTTTTATTTTTCGAGACATGTTGAAACATATGAGATCATAAAGGTTAATCAATAAGAGAATGGGTAAGTAAAAGATACAACTGATATACAATATAGACTTATGATGTCATACATATTATTTAATTATGTTTTGGAATTTCTTGGGCTTTTAGTAATGACTGTGGGGTATTCGCCTTGAAGTTTGTTGAAGCCATTTCGTATGGGCTGAAGTTTGCGGATATGACTCAAAAGAAAATTCCAGATTTTCAACGAAGAATGACAATTGAATTATTTATTCGTGGACGTGTAAAAACTTAATTTTTGGATATACTTGTTATTATTTTCATACAAATAATGCCTAAATTATTCAATACAAGATGATCTTGAAAATATGCCCATAAGAACGCTACAAGATGAATGCATGGTCATCTTGTAGACTTTAGGAAGTCTACACGATAACTTCATGGTCATCTTGTATACTTCAGGTAGTCTACACAATGAATTCATGTCCTGAAGTCTACAAGATGAGTTCATGGTCATCTTGTAGACTTCAGGAAATCTACACTATGACTTCAGGAAATCTACACGATGACTTCATGGTCATCTTATAAGTTTCAGGCAGTCTACACGATGACTTCATGGTCATCTTGTAGACTTCATGAAGGCTACAAGATGACCTCATGGTCATATTTTAGATTTCAGGAAGTCTACACGATGCCTTCATGACCATCTTATAGACTTCAAGCAGTCTATATTTATATTTAAAATAACAAAAGTCCAAGTTTATATTCAAAATTACTATAAGACCATCTTTATATAGATTTAAAATTGCAGAAGTCCATATTTATTTTTAACGTGGCAGTGGGTTGGCCATCACATTTAGAGAGAGAGATTAGTTATCTTCATGTATGTCGGTTGTGGCCATTTTGTCCACAATGTGTGCACTTTCTTTGTATCACTTCGCCACCTCTTGATGGAATTTTTTGTGTCCTTAGTCTTCCACTTTTCCACCTCATTATAGGTGGCGATACGACATTTTCTTGAACTTCCTCACTAATATCCCAATCTGCTCGATCTTCAAGGAGATGAATTTTTTCTGCACACGCTGCAAGTAGAGTCTCATTTTCATAATACTTAGGACACATATTGTATGCAAAAATATTATGTAGTTGACATGCAGCTAACGCATGCTTATATAGAATTTAATCAAAGATCAAATTCTCGATATGTACAATTCATGAGATGTAAGTTCACCACTGCTTCCCTACCCCCACCAGCGACATGAAACTCCTGGATATTGGAAGGATACAATGAAAGTGATTGTGATGCCTCATGTTTCTTTTAAAGCTCTCCCTCAATCCATTTTGTCATTTGGGAATTGACTTCACATACGGTCGTCCACCGTTCATAGAACCACTGTTGTAACATGTCACAAATATGTTACACTAGGCATGTGATGTGAAGCTTTCTAGCATATTTCAAAATTCCATTCAAACATTCCGTAATGTTGGTGGTCATTATATTGTAGCGTCTTCCATAAAAACGGGATCATGCCCACCATTCAACTCCCCCATCCATCAAGTATTCTGAGATCGCTGGAAATGTACAAGTAAAATGAGTCATCGGTCGATCATATTTTGATAACGGTATGCCTTGGGTGCCTTAAAAAACAATGCAACTACAATATCTTTTTTTTTTAAATTTGATTTTATATTTTGACTCAAATGGAATATGCAAGCTCCATGAAGTGCATTAGGAAAGTCAGTCTGTATGCCGTTTAATATAATAGTATGCATAAATGATATGAACATTAAGTCTTCTAGATCACCGATTACATCGTGTAGTTTCCATAAAAACCATTCTCATGATTCATTAATTTCTGAATCAGCAATCCCAAATACAATGAGATATACTTGGTTGTTCTCATCATTTGATGTTGTAACAAATAATATCCCCTTATACATGGCTTTTAAGGTTGTTCCATCAGCAACAATGACATGCCTTATAAAGTTAAGAAATTAACGAACTAAGGGTCTAAGAGCCAAGAAAAATCTTTAAAATGATCATTCTCATTGGTCTATATACGTGTTGTAGTGGCTGAAAAATATTTAATATTGGAGTATTAAGCTCTATAAAATATATTGACTACAATATGGGTACATGATGACTGTAAAGCCGTCTTGTAGTCTACAAGAAGGGTAAAAGATATCTTTGTATTCATCTTGTAGTCTACAAGACGTGTACATGATGATTGTGAAACCGTCTTGTAGTCTACAAGAAAGGTACATGATGTCCTTGTAATCATCTTGCAGTGTACAAGATGGGTACATGATGACCTTGAAGCCTTCTCGTAGGCTGCAAGACGG
Source organism: Datisca glomerata (assembly GCA_003255025.1). Classification (NCBI taxonomy): domain Eukaryota; kingdom Viridiplantae; phylum Streptophyta; class Magnoliopsida; order Cucurbitales; family Datiscaceae; genus Datisca; species Datisca glomerata. The sequence goes on from QANY01002976.1 coordinate 977,587, forward strand.
GTACAAGAACATCTTGTACCAGTCTTGTAACCTATGAGACGGCTTCAAAAAAATCGTTTACCCCTCTGTAGCCTACAAGATGACTTCAAGAACATCTTATACCCATCAATTAGTCTACAAGAAGGCTTCAAGAATATCTTGTACCCGTCTTGTAGACTATAAGACAACATCAAGATCAGCATGTACCTGTCTTGTAGACTATAAGACAACATCAAGATCAGCAAGTACCTGTCTTGTAGACTATAAGATGATTATAAAGACATCTTGTAGACCTTAAGATAAAATATATGAAATAAATACCTGGATTTTTTTAATCTAACATGTGACAATATGATGGATGTTGGAATCACAGCGCGCGCACAATGGAGGGGAAGGTTTCAAAAATTTTATTGATTGAAAAACAATCGCGATGCATAGATCCCAAAACATAATTTTATGAATAACTATTTTTTCACATGGATCCATTAAATATTTATACATTAAATTAATAGACATTCAAAGAAAAGAATTTTACCTCTTGAAGTCTATCAAGCGGTCTCGCTAACTTCTAGTAAAAACAACGAACGTTCGATTCAACGATGAACAAATTTTGAGATCCACCTCAAGATCTTCCAAATCAATACTCAAACAGAATAAGACGTGTGTGGGCATGTAGAATGAATGAAGAACAATTTTCTATCTCTAGATGTACTTAACACACAAAATTTAGAGATTTGGAGAAGGACTTTTGAGACAGAACTCTGAGAGAGAATTAGAGAATTCGTAGAGTTTTGATTAATGATTAATCGATTCATTAATTCATGAGGCCAATAGAATATTATCTATATATATTCTAGGTCAATGTTCATTAATTTTAAGATTTTCATAAAATAATAAATTAATAATAAATGTGCCACTCACTCTGTGCCACATTACAGTGTCATGTGGCACTACAGTGTACCGTGCCCCATTGCAAAGTCGTGTGATACTGCAGTGTGCCACGCCAATCCCTGATTCAAAATCAGTGATTGGCGTGTGGCAGTCCGATATGCCACATGGTAATTTTCATATTTATTATTTAATCAGATAAATATCTATTTATTATTTCAAATAATCATAAATATCAGTAAATTGAAAATTAATTTATCTGATAAAAATCTTGCAACTAATTTATCTGTTAATTCAAAATTAACTAGGTGATTAAAAGTTAAATTATTATCTCATAATAATCCAACATTATTTAATTTCATAAATCAAATATACTATCTCGTCATCGATTAATTCATAACTAATCAATATGTGGTTAATGAGTAATTCCACGCCGACCAAGTAATTGACCAAGTTGTAAGTGACAAGTTGACGTGTCAACTATAAATGATCTTCACATCAGTTGAGTCCTCAAACATCAACCTATAAATGAAATTCACATCAGTTGGTCACTTAAAACTTGATATCACTTAGTCACTCTAGATTTATTCATAGTTAATTAATTGTAATTTTTGAAAATTACTATTATTGATTTAATTAATTAATTCTTAATTAATAACATATAATTATCTCATAATTATATACTTGCCCCGAAAACTTAATTCATTTTGCAAGCTAGTCATTTTCTTATACCTTGAAACATTCACATTCTAGATTGTGTAGTACAGATGTGGCTTGAGGATCATGGACCAATAATTTTAAGCTTCAATAAATCAGATTATTAATTAAACTCTTTAAATAATCTCTAATCCCATTATTACTCCACTATAAATATGAAATTGCACTCTTAGTAGTTACAAAATATATTTATAGAGTAATCTCGTGTAGTCCATTGATATAATTATTTCAAGAGTTTTTTCCTCCAATTATTAGTTCATAAATTAGAGCCGGTCAAAATTACTATTTTACTCTTCTAATTACCTCTTGATCCTTAAGTACCATTAATTCACTAGTGAACATTAATTTATAACTGTATTATAAATTTGAGCTCAATAATTATTCAGACCTAGAATTACATTTAAGAAAATCAATATACGATCCATTAGGAAAAGTTGGATTCCAAATCTTGTAAGATCATGTTCACAGCCATCCATGTCATTGAATCTCTAAAATAAAAGTCACTAACCTGTTTTACAAACAAACTGTAACGAGTGAATCAAAAGATCCAGTAGACATGTATAGGAGTTCATGACTACTCAAAAATTAAACCGATCTACATATGATTATCTGATTGATGTGTATTAAATTTTTGTGGTAAATGATAAGTTAATAAATATATTAATTCACATCGGTCATGTTCCATATAATCTAATCATATAAAATACATTTACTAAGATATCTATCCACATCAGCCATCTAGATCTAGATCACATACATTCAAAATGCTTAGCGAACTGTACTACCAACCATTCATTAAAGATTTTATATTTTAATATGTTGTGAACTGTTTTATTCATTAATAATGATCTTAATCATCTTGTACTAATACAAGATCATAGTCAGATATTTATATTAATTATTCAATAATAATTCAAAGAATACAATTATAAGAAAAAGATGCCTTTATTAACTTTCAAATAAAATGTCTTTACACATGCTTTGCGAGCACTATGCCCAACAATCTCCCACTTGTCCTAAAGCAAATGTGGCATCTCTCTCAACCCCATATTTTGCACATGACTCTCAAACGTATTTCGCTGGAAGTGTCTTGGTAAAGGATCAGTCAAGTTCAGATCTGACACTATCTTTATGACAATCACATCTCCTCGGTGTACGATCTCTCTTACAAGAAGGTATTTCCTCCATTTGTGCTTACCCCTCTTGTGACTCATTGGTTCCTTTAAATAAGGTATGCCTCACTGTTGTCACAGTACAAGATTAATGGCTTATCCATATCTGAAACTACTTCCAGATTAGTATAGAACTTTCTGAGCCATTAAGAAAAGCTATCTTGACATCCATTTGTCATATTTTATAGTCTAAACTACGGTTATGGATGAAAGAATGCGAATGGATTTTAGTATGGCAACAAGAGAGAATGTCTCATAATAATCGACTCCTCCCTTTGAGTATAACCTTTGGCTACTAGTCGTCCTTGAAAGTCTCGACTTTCCTATCTGCATTTCTTTTCTTCTTGAAGATCCATTTGCATCTAATAGGCCTGACTTCTTCAGGTGAATATAAAAGTTCCTAGACAAAATTGGAATACATCGATTCCATTTCTTGGTTCATGGCATCTTGCCATTTATCCTTTTCAGGATCCTCCATTGCATCTTTAAAGGTTAATGGATAATACATATCAGTGTCTAACACTATGACATGTGCCTTATGTTCATAGCGAATTGGTTGTCTTACAACCCTTCTCACTATGACGTTGCACCGGGGTTTCCTAAACAGGATCACCGGTTTCTATGGTTTGTCGTCTATCACTTAACGAGAAGATGGTCTAATCTCATTAGATGTGAGTTCTTCAAGAACTTCTTTACTATGAGGTTTGTAGTTTACCATATAGTCGTGTTCAAGAAAAGTATCATTTGTTGATACAAATTCTTTTTTATCATTGTGACTATAAAAGTAACCACCTCTTATGTTTGGAGCATATCCAATAAATATACACACTTTAGACCTTGAGTTTAACTTTTCAGGCTTAGATCTAAGAACTTGAGCCGGACACCCCCATATATGGAAATAACGTAAATTAGGATTGAAGTCATTCCATAACTCTAAAGTTGCCTTACTTACAGACTTAGAAGGAACTACATTCAAAATGTAAGCTGCCGTTTGAAGTGCATATCTCCAAAATGAGTGGAAGTGACGAATAACTTAACATCGACCTAACCATATCTAAAAGGTTATATTTTTTCTTTATAAAAACCATTTTGCTGCGGCGTTCCAGGTGCTGTGAGTTGGGATAGAATTTTATACTCCAGCATGTAATCCTTGAATTTTAAATCCAAGTATTCACCACCTCGATCTGATCAAAGTGTTTTTATAGATCTACCGAATTGCTTTGAAGTCTTTAAACTTTCAAAAAAATTCAGACTCATACCCACATCTAGCTTGTACATTGATCGGTCTGTAAACGTCACTATGTACTAGCTCAAGTGGTTCTTTGACTCTTTAGACCTTTGTAGAGTAATGTCACTTGGTCATTTTATCCTCTAAACATGATTCACAAACTAGAAGAGTTTCAACTTTTAGTTCTCTCAAAACACCATGCTTTATTAATCAATTGATTCTATAAAGATTATTATATATCAACCTAAGATGCCAAAGATACGTATCATCTTCTTGAGATAATTTTTGTCATTTGTTACTATTTGATTTACTATGTTAAGTAATTCAGAATTGTTTAATGTCTGTTCAGTGTGTTTAAGCATATACAGTCCGTTTAAAACTTTTGCATGACAAATATTGAAACCATTCTTTGAAATAACAAACATATTATTACTAAAGAAAATATCAAATATTTGTTCATACCACAAGGATAAAGAAATTAAATCTCTAGAAACACCCAGAATAAAATAAACATTGTTTAAAACAAAAAAATTATTTTCAAACTTAAACGGACTGTTCCTAATGCTTTTGCTGAAATGAGCGCACCACTACCAACTCTCATTATCATCTCGCCATCAACAAGCTCCCTTGAAGAATCAAGAATCTGCAAAGAAGAACAAACATGGTTAGTGGCTTCTAAATCTATAATCCAGGTTGACAAATAAATTTCCACTAAACAAGTTTCAAGTATAAATAAATCAAATTTACCTTTCTTTTTCAGCTCTGATGGATACTTGTTACAGTTTCTCTTCCGGTGACCTTCAACTTCACAATGGAAACATTTTCCTTTGGGTTCTTTCTTCTTGGATTTGTTGTCTTTCTTGTTCTTCTTGGCCTTAGGTGCTTCTTGGCTTTCTTTTATTTCTTATTCTTACCATTGTCCTTTCTATTGTTCTTCTTCCTTTTGTTATATTAACAATAGCGGAAGAATGTTCTTACTAAACAACATTTGTCTTACTCTTTTTAGTCATACTCTTGTTGAATGATTCAAAAGTTTATAGTTCATTCAATAATTGAGTCATGCTGAATTGCAACTTGTTCATAACATAGTTGATAGTCACGCAGAAAAAGCAGGTGTGAGTGATTCAAGTATAATGCTGACTTGAGTTCGCTCATCAATGGTAGCCCCATGCACTTCTGCCTCATGCATTATGTCGATCGTGTTAAGAACATGTTCATGCACAGAAGTGCATTTATTCATCTTAGTAGCTCCTAGTAGTTTCATGACGACTTTGATCAAATTGCTGCCCAAACATCACTTGTAGAGATTCTATAATCTCATAGGCAGTTTCGATACTTTCATGCTTTGTACTGAGAACATCATCCATACACACAAACATGTAGCACTTAGCCATGTTTTTGGAATGAATCCAAGAATCAAATTTGTCTCGAACATTTTTCGGGGCATTGGTAACGGGCTCCTCATGACATTTCTCAGTAAGAACAAATTTGTGGTTCTCACATATAAGCATCAAATTTAAATTCGATTCCCATCTTATGAATTATATCCATTCAACTTTTTGAGTGCAAGTAAAGCAATAATAGGGTTGCCCATGATAGACATATTAAGAACTAAAAAAAATAAAACATACATTATTCAATCTAATTGAAATAAATATCAACATTTTGGAAAGTAAATGTGACTTATAACTGTAACATATAATACACATAAACTTAACAATTACTAATCCATGGTAAGATAATTTAACAATTAAAGTGCCGTCTTAGGGTCAGTCATATTAAATTTAACCTATCTGTGAGACATTCTCATCCTTATTAATTAAAATTTAAAATATCTCATATTTTCTCTTTTAATAATAAAGTATCATTTATTTGGTCAAGTCACAATTACCCACTTCAAAGCTTAATTGTGACTTTGTGAGTGTAACCCATTATTTCAGAATCCATGACTTAATTTAAAAAATGTCGCCTTAGGTCGGTCAAGTCTAAAATACATCACTTAGTCCTATCTTCATAAGAAGTTAAACTTGATAATGATAAAATTCGAAATCTTCCTTAGGGGAACAAAAATAAAGCCGTCTCGAGACCCTCACCATATCTCACATTGTTGTACTAATAATGTTGACCATATGTGACATTGACATGTCAACATTCTTCCACTCACTATTTTATAATTAATGTATTTCTACTTAACTAATCAATTAATTTTAAATTAATTACTAATTACAATAACCCTATGAATGTAAAATAAACTATTAATCCAATTAAATTGGCCTCAGTTTATTTAACCTTCCAAAGAGCCTAAGACTAATTTAGATTAACTTAGAATAATTAATCAATTACATTCAATAACTTTAATAAAAAACTTTTAATTAAAGTCGGTTATCCTAAAAGGCTAACTAAACGCATGCATTTAGAGTGATGTGATTACCAAGTTTAACTAATTAAAACTTAGTAGTTTACTTGCAATTGATTTCATAAAAAAATTCATAAAAACACATTAGGACAATCCTAATAAATCATGTTTCTACTAATGAGATGCATGATAAAATAAAATTGTATGAGATTTCATGTATGGCATGTGATTGACTACTGCGTGATTATATTATTAATGAAATCAATAAACACTTATTTAAATAAATACAATAAATAAATGAAGAACCGAGTTACTATTGAGTATTTCTAAATTTACAATCTTTGAAAAATAAAAGTAATTACAAAGTGGGCTTCAAGAATACATATTTCTAAAATATGCTTCTTCTCTATTAGGAGCCCGTCTACATAATCTTCAAGCTTTGATAAAAATTATTTTAATTAAGAAAAACTATTTCTACTAATTAAATAATCCCATTAATTATCATTTTTAAATTAATTGAATTTGATTGGTCAAGAAACAATTTAATGACTTATCAAACTTGGGTCACACCCAATCAATTAATTAATTTTTACTTTTAAAAATTAAAATCGATAACTAACCTTTTAAAATTACATTAATTTTAAATTAAAAGATAAAAGATAGGATTAGGGTTTTCGCGAAGTATCACAAGGATAGGGCAACACGGTATCAGGGCATCCGCACTCGGTACCTGGGCAGCTGCGGGAATTCCAGCTGGCGCTGGCAGCGGGACAGTCCCTCCGGAGGCGAAGACAGTACAGTTCCGTTGTGGAAGTCCTCCTCCTTTTCTCCTTCTTATCCGTCTCGTGCGTTATTTGTCTTCTCGTATACGAAATTTTACAACATAATATTCGAAATAAAGTTACAAAAAAATTCTTATGCCTCAGAAGGCTTACACAAGATCTAAAAAAATAAGAATAAAGTTTAAACCCAAAATACAATTAATGATTCTTCATTAACAATACATTCAAAAAAACATAACCATCCGTTCATTCCTACATATCAAAATATATATTGAATAATGAAAGAAAACTCACACAACTTGTAATGTATACATATATAAATACCGCTCTGATACTAATTGTTGGAATCGCGACGCAGGCGTAGTGGAGGGGGATTTCATAAATTTTATTGATTGAAAATAATTGCGATGCTACAAATCCTAAGAAAATGATTTTGTGAAAAAAAACTATTTTTCACACAGATCCATTATATATCAATATATTAAATTAATAAAAATTCAAAGAAAAGAATTTTACCTCTTGAAGTCTATCAAAAATCATCACTATCTTCTAGTAAAAAAAATGAACGTTCGATTCCACGATGAGCAGACTTTGAGATCCACTTCAAGATCTTTCCAACCAATTCTCAAGTACACTAGGACGTGTGTGGGCACGTAGAATGAGTCAAGAAATTTTTTTATCTCTACATGTACTCAGCACATGAGATCTAAAGATTTGGAGAAAAGTTTTTGAGACAGAACTCTAAGAGAGAATTAGAGAATTCGTAGAGTTTTGATTAATGATTAATCGATTCATTAATTCATGAGACCAATAGAATATTATCTATATATATCATAGGTCAAGGCTCATTATGTTTAGGGACTCACTGCAGTCTGTGTCACACTGCAATGTCGTGTCAATCCCTGATTCAAAATCAGTGATTAGAGTGTGGCGGTCCGATATGCCACATGACAATTTTCACATTTATTATTTAATTAGATAAATATCTATGTATTATTTCAAATAATCATAAATCTCAGTTAATTCAAAATTAATTTATCTGATAAAACTAACAACCAATTTATCTGTTAATTCAAAATTAATCAATCAGTTGATTCAAAATTAAATTATTATCTCATAATAATCTAACACTATTCAATCTCATAAATCATTATATTGTGTCATGATCGATTAATTCGTAACTAATCTATATATTATTAATGAGTAATTCTACGCCAACCATGTAATTGATCAAATTTCAAGTGACCAATTAACGTGACAACCATTTATAGGTCACTTTATCAAATAATTTTAATGAGTCATCAAATACCAAATTATAAATGATTTTCACATCACTTGGTCACTTAAAACTTGATCAATTACTTAGTCACTCTAGAATTATTCATAGTTAACTAATTGTAATTTCTAAAAATTACAATAATTAATTTAATTAATTAATTCTCAATTAATTAATAACACATAATTATCTTATAATTATATACTTGTCCCGAAAACTTAATTCGTTTTGCAAGCTAGTCATTTTCTTATGCCTTGAAACATTCACACTCTAAACTGCTTATCATAGAGGTGGCTTGAGGACCTTAGGCCCATAATTCGAAGCTTCAATAAATCAAATTATTTATTAAACTCCTTAACTAAATAATCTCATTTATTAATCCTATTATTAATTCACTCTAAATATGGAATTGCACTCTCAGTAATTATATAATATATTTACAGAGTAATCTCGTTAGTCCATTGATATAATTACTCCATGTAGTTCTATCCTCCAATTATTGGTTCGTAAATTAGAGTTGGTCAAAATTACCTTTTTACCTTTCTAATTACATCTTGATCATTGATATTTGATTTGATGTTGTGTAAGAAGGGTATGAAGGGGAAATAATGGAGAAAAAAATTAGTAGATGGCAGATCAGGAGTATAGTTTAGCTAAAATTAGTGTAAGAGTATAGTTTAACAGATCAATTTTTCTAGAGGTCTAGTTTAGGCAAAAACCCCAAATAAATTGATGGTAATTAATTTAATTATTTCTCAAATAATACACTTAATTATCCGCATGACTTCTAAATCCATTATTTTTATTCCCTTTTCAGAAGCCATACACAAATAGCACCATTATATTGATGTGTAGAATAATAGACTACAATTTATTAAGATAAACAATGCGCCAAACCACTTAATATTAAACGTCATTTTGCAAAGTGAAATTATGATTGAATCTGAGTGAGATTGTGAGGATAATATTGTTAAAAGATAATAATATTGTTAAAAGATATTTCTCTCACTTTCATATACTAGTCGAAAAGTACGTACTTCACACGTATTAAAATAATTTAAAATACCGTTAGAATTTGAAAATAATATTAAATGTTGAAACAAATATTATTTTTCAAAATAATTGTAAATCTAAATTAAAAGTAAAATAATAATTATAATTATAATAATAATAATAATTATTATTATTATTATAATAATAATAATAATAATAATAATAAATACATTCATTTGTTTATAATAGTGTTGAAATTGTACAATATATCATTACTATTTGAATAATATATAAGATAATTATTCGACACTTTTTAAGATTTTATTATATAAAGAGATAATTTATCTTATTCAAAATGTTTCTCTCAATTTATTTATATGAATTTTTATATTTCGATAACATAAATATTACATCATATTTAATTTATAAATGTCTAATGAATAAATCACTGATGACTTAAAAATAATCTCAAAATTCATTGAAATTTATTTTTATGGATATTTACGTTTCTAATTATACATTATTATAACAAACATTTAATTTTACAAACTATTTAATTGAATAGAGAATAATATTTCATTATAGCTCATTATATTGAATGGAAAAGTGAAATCCCTAAGTTGTACTATATTTTAAAGAAGCTTAAATGGTCAAAAGGAGAATAAAAAGTGTCTCCCCTTTAAGCCCCTTAATATATTTAGATTTACATTATATTACAAAATTATTTAATTTTACAAACTATTTATAAAAAAATCATTATTGAATAAAAATAGTATTCCGTTACATGAATTTTTTTAAATGATAAAATATGTGAGAACCCTAAATTGTACTATATTTTAAGGAGGGTAAAATGGAGAATCAAAAGTTTCTCTTATTTCAGCCTATTTTGATATTTTAAGATATATTAGATTATAAATATGTTATATTAACATTAGTAAAGGAAAATAGCAAAAGAAAAGCCTACCTTGAAAAATATTTTTTCTTCACTCACAAAACGAAGATTTTATGATATGGAATGTGAGAATGGTTGGATAAATTTAAAAAAAATATTTTTTTTAAGTATATTGACAAATTTTTTAAGTGATTTGGTATAATAGTAACTGTTAGATTGACTCAAATAATCGTTAACCATGGTGGTTAAAAATTAAACATTAATCAGGAGAGAGAGCTGATGATAGCACGGGCGAGGCGAGAAAATTTAAAATTTTACAAAGAGGGACAAAAAGTTATGATATCCCATTATTTGGCATAATAATAACAAAAAATAGTCCTTGTATTATACTTTATACTTTTAATGGAAACTTATTTCTAAAAAATTAGAAATGAGTCTAATATAACTTAAGTTTATAATTTTCAATGTGTTAAATAGTGAGAATGCAAATAATATACAATTCAATAGTTTTATAAATTCAGGACAAATAACATATTACTTAGTAATTTTACAACTTATAAGGAGGCAAAATCATATATTATTTGATATTTTTGTAAACATTAATATATATTACCTATCAAAATCAGAAAGCTAAGGGGGGGCAATTGCCCTCCTTCATGATCACACATGCTCGCGCCCCTGAATGATAGTATCTATGTCCATTCATCTTATAATAACACATTTCAAATACAAAACTGATAAATATGCTCTATAAATGTTCTATATTTATTGGATACAAATATAGATTACTCTTTTAGAGCTGCACTTTCCTTTGATCCGTATAACTACAATTTAGTTATTCACTTAATTGTCGTTAAGGTTTCATTGTGCCAAGTAACCTGCATGTGCTTGATAATAAAAACTATAAACATCGTTTTGGATATTATCATATATGTTTGCATAGTGTGAGAGTAACAAAATTGACAACAATTCAAAACTATGAGAAAATATGACTTAAATGAAACTCAAGGAGCCATAATGACCATCAAATTTTTATTTTACCATATTTAATTATTATTGTGAAAAACCCCACGTTTTTGTTCATTGAATTTTGAATTTTGCACTCTGGTCCCTAAATTTTATTTTAGTTAATTTAGTTTTTGAATTTATCATGCTTTCAATTTCATCATTATTATTACCTCCATGAGTAAAGATGATGAATATCAATTTCGTAAGTCAAATTACCATTAAGATAGCTTTTCCCAAAAGAACAATGTTATGTTACATGGGTCCCTCTCCAATGCCGAGAATTTTTTTCTCGACATTGATGCTGGGATTAATTCTCGCCATAGGATCTGACCAGTTTAATCCCAATCGTTAGATGGCTTGAAGACTCTCTCTCTTTCTTTAACATGTAGTATAAGTAACTCACACACCATCTCTTCTTTCAATTTTCATTCGATCAATTTCCCTCTCACTGCTCTCAATCTCATTCTTGCTCCATCTCTTTCTTCCTCTATTCTCGGTCTTTTTTTTTCATCTTACAAACTCAAATTGATGAAAGGTTAGCTCATCTTCTTTCAATCTATCTTAGCTCCCTATTTCCATTAATTTTTCAGTCTGTGACATTTGAAACCCTCGTCCTTTCCTAGTCTCCTTAGCAAGCCAGCGCCCCTTCGTGCACCATCGTCACCCTCATCTCCCTCGTCTCCCTCGCTCAGATCTGCCTCTCTTCATCTCTCTCATCTTAGATCTACCTAATCTCGTCTTGGTTCTGCCTCTCTTCGTCTCCCTCGCCTCTCTCATCTCAGATATATTTTTCTTCGTCTCCCTCACCTCTTTTATTTGACATTCAGCCTTACTTTATCATCCTAACCAGAAAAAAGTAAATTGGACAAGTGTTGCTTGCTTAATAGAAATGAGTCATCCTTGATCATCAACTTCTTCTCCTTATCCACAAGACCATTAGTTGTGCGGTATTTTCTAATTCATCAACAAGATTTTCCAGTTCTTGATCTTCTTATCCGATTTCTGTAAGTCTATTTTTTCTGTCAAACTTGTTGATTTAATCTTCTGGTTATTTCTCAGAGGAAGAAAGTCAAAAAAGGACAAGTGGATCGGTGCATAATTTGTGTTCTTTCTTATTTGGTTTTGATTATGTTCTAATTTGTTATTCGTCCCGAAAAATTTTAGAATTTGATTTATGTAAATCAAATTAATAATTTGTAATCGTAATGTAGATGTTTGAGCTTGAATCTCATATATTATCTTGATTAATACAGTTTTTTATTTTATTATTAAATCTATTGGAAAGGGGGAATAAAATGTTATCTAGTTTGGTTTCTATTATGCAGTAAATTGGCCAAATAATTACGAAGTACGCCTTCAAGCAGGAGCATGACTTCGATATGATAAAGAGTTCTTATGTGCCTCTAAAATGTTAGATTTTACTTACCTTTTATTATTTGTTCATTCATATGTGTCTGCTTATTTTAGAAAAGAGACGTGCTGAGTCTGCAAGAGTTATAGAGAAGTATCCAGATAGAATTCTTGTGAGTATATGACATGTTCGGCACTGTTTCCCAATTTTAGATTTTATTTTATCACTCCCTTTTTATATTCATGCTAATTTAGTAGTTGTACAAACTTATCTGTAGGTTTTAAGTAGTTCTTTAAGTTTTTTAGTAATTGATTTACCATACTTCTTAGATTTAGGATATGTCGTTGCTAGAGCTTTAGTGACTCGATCATTTTGTTTCTGTCTATTCACTGTGGATTATTTGCTGACAGGCAATAAATTATTGGCCCAAGATGGGGATGCTAATTAGATGTTCGTAGACCTCAATCGCTTTAAGATGCGGAGGATTTATGGCTATATTCTATACCTTATTTAGTTTATAATATGAGTTGACATCCCTTACTTGTTGGAGTTGATATTTTCAGAGTTAATTCTTAAATTTGGTTACTGTCATAGTCAAATTTACATCCCTCTGCACAGTTTTAGATTTAAAATATTAAAATCGAGATAGTACTTATATACTTTATTTTCTTTTTGTTGAAATTTTATAATTTAGAGTACTTATGCAAAGATCAGGCTTCTCTTGTTAATCCTTCTTCCCGATAAGGATACAAAATTTTCTTAGTTCTCCATTTTCTACAAGAAAAAATAACTTGATTCTTCTTTCTCTCACTCTTCTTTCATATTGAATCATATATCACACGTAAGTTAGTGTTTATAGTTTCAGTCACAATCCAGTTAGCTTTAATAATTTATTGTACCCTAGTCATCCACATACTTTTCCCTTTCTGATATTTATAAAAATATGTTTATTTGTGCCGAATTGATCAGCCAAGTGAAATGTCATTTTGATCATACACCTTTTTTAATATATCTATGAATTTCCTCTCTTTCAATCGACTGCATAACAATATCTCTCTTGTGAGTATATTACTATTATCTCAGCAGTTGCCAAGAATTAGCATAGCATATACAAATGGCACTTTTGTTCTTTTAGCATGTTAGGAACACAGAATGGGAGTTTCTTACTAGTCATCTTCTATATAATTATCAATTCTCCAAAAGTATGTCCTTTAGTTTATTTTTGTTTATGACAACCTATGTGATTCTGCATTTAAATTTGCATTATTGTGGTATGCTTCCTTGGATTCTGATTTAAGATATTGTTATTTATCTCCTTTGAAATTATGCTTAGAAACATATTGTTTCTTTATCTCTATTGTTTGCTCTTTTTTTAGATTTTTGATATTGTCACCAAGCATTATAATATATTTTAATTTTAATGATGAAGTCTCTGAAGAGAGCTTGAAGAAATAGAAGGATCTCTATATGAAGAGTGTGGATCAGAGAGTGTGGATCAGAGATGAGACGTGCATTGCAACTTGATCCCGATAATAAAATGGTGCAATTGAAGTAGTCATTAAAAAGTATTGGATTTGCTTATTGTTCTGCTACTTTCTGGTGTAACATTTTGTGTAGTTATGTATAGAAGTAAGTTTGAAGTGTGTTTTTAGAGTGTTTAAAGGGATTTGTACCAGAAGAAATATTCATTTGTAGTGGTACTTAATTCAATTCAAGATATAAGTGAAAATCGTTAATCTTTGTATTGAGAAATCGAGAATTGATGAAATGAGAAAATCGAGAATTGATGAAGTAAGAAAATTGAGAATTGATGAAATGGAAAAATCGAGAATGGAGAATTCAAGGCCTTATCTAAATTGATGAAATGGGAGGACATCCACAAAGAGTATATATTAAGTGAAGAAATGAAAATGACTAAGTAAATTTAAAATGATCAAGTGTGTGAAAATGATAATTGTAAGACACAATTATGTAAGGCTAAAATAAGAAAATTTGTACAAATGACTAAGTTTAAGAAAACCGCTAATGTTTGTATTGAGAAATCGAGAATTGATGAAATGAGAAAATCGAGAATTGATGAAATAAGAAAATCAAGAATTGATGAAATGGAAAAATCGAGAATTCAAGGCCCTATCTAAATTGATGAAATGGGAGGACTTCTACAAAGAGTATATATTAAGAGAAGAAATGAAAATGACATAGTAAATTTAAAATGATCAAGTGTGTGAAAATGATAATTGTAAGACACAATTATGTAAGGCTAAAATAAGCAAATTTATAAAAATGACTAAGTGTAAGAAAACGCTGGTATAAAAGGGTTCATCTAAAATGTACCACTAGTTAAGTACGTGAAAATAGTTAAGCTCCATCAAAACAAGTATTTGAAAATGGAAAAGTGGAGAATGAAAATACGACTATGTATAACTAAGTTTGTGAAAATGTGTGAAAACAAGTCACGGAAATGACTATGTGTGAAAATGATTAAGTGCAAGAAAATTGTTAAGTGTGTGAATATAACTAAGTGTGTGAAATGACCAATTGTGTGAATATAGCTAAGCGTGTGAAAAAGATAAATGCAAGGTATAATTTTATGAGAGGGAGAAAGAGATATATAATTTACAAGTACATGAAATGCATAATTGTGTGAAATTAATATGTATGCTTTAAGTGTGAAAATATGGCTAAGTGCATGAGAATAAATAAGTGTATCAAAATAAGTATGGCCAAACACCACAATGGGGACCTAAACGCCATCACTACATGACGAGTCGCTATTAGTGATGGCGTTTGGGGCCTGCTGGTGGCGTTTGGGCCCCAAACTTCATGGTAACAGGAACTTGGCTCGTGTCCCAGTGACGCGGGCCAAATGCGACTAGCAAGCCCAGAATGCCAGTCAAACATGCGCTTGATCAACTTTCAGAAGGCGTAACTTTTGATTCGGGTGGAACCACGTGGGCCATAAGATATCAAATCGAAACTTTTGATTCGGGTGGAACCATGTGTGACATGATTTTGGCTCATGTCCCAGTGACACAGGCCAAACGCCTGTGTGTCCGGCATTTGGGGCCTTAACGCAACCAGTAGGCCCCAAACGCCACTCATAGCTAGTAAATCACCTAGCATGACTGGTGTTTGGGGCATGCTGGTGGTGTTTAGGCCCTAAATGCCAAACACACAATCGTTTGGCTCGTGTCACTAGGGCACGAGTCAAACGTTTGTTACCATGATGTTTGGGGCTCAAATGTGTCCATCAAGCCTCAAATCAAAGTTTATTCAGAGCTCTACATGTGTGACAGGGTATTTTTGTTGCAGCCAAGTTTCGGATCCAAAAAAACACTGTTTTAAGTACTTCGGAGGCCCATAAGCTCTTTTGATCTTAATTTTGGACTTTTTTGTAATTCCCATCTCTTTTAATTTTTAAGGTCTTTTATATGCTTATAAATTAAAACGTAAATAGGTCATTTTTCGAATGGGGTTATAATTTATAAAATAAAAAAAATCTAAATTTCAATATTCAATTTCAAAATTTTAGCGCATTAGTTCGATTTATAGATAGAATCTGACTTTGAGGGTTATACGTGTTCTTCAAATCGGTAAATAGGTACCGACCATCATAACAGCACGACCTATAATTATATATGGTGAAAACCCGTCTCGCTCGGTACATGTCACAAAAACACGACAACATTATCAATGACAACTATTATCGAGTTTATGATTAAGTGTTCAAGTGTTTCAGGAATCCTTAATAAATCCAATCTAATTTTACATAATAAGTGAGTATCATGAATGTTTGCATTGAAATAACTAGTTTTTTTATTTTTATCAATGATTTTCCTGGTATATAGTAAATAATTACAAAAATCATAATTTTAAGGAAAATTATGAAGAATGGCGATTAGGCAAAAAAAGTGGTGATTGGGAGGGAGCATGGTGATCGCCTATTTATATATGGCGTTTGGGGACTAAAACAGGCGATTGGAAGCATAAAACAAGCGCTTGTCTTTGACGATGTGATTAGCACTTTCAGGATGACGTTTAGAGGCTAAAAATAGGTGATCTGCCTATTAGGTATGTCGATTAGGATTAGGTATTCACCAAATACGTAGTGGTGTACAACAAATTCTTTAGGAGTTCACCAAAATTTAATAATTCATTTTTTTTGTTAACCTCACTACGTAATTGGTGAACCCCACTACGTAATTAGTGAATCCACGTATGTATTTGGTGAACCCCTGCGCTTCATCAAGAACTTTAGCAGCCAACTAGCTCTAATCACCGATTGTCTGGGCCTTTTCTTTCGTATTGAGAAAGCTGCTTCAGAAAAGAAAGCGGAGCTGCTATGGACGTCTTTGATTGAGTCCGGGCCGTGTCTCAGTCCCAGTGTGCCTGATCATCCACTAGTTGGTGAAATAGGTTCTTTTAGAATCAATTTCAAACCATCTGCTAGAGGTTGTAACAATCCGAACGATCCCACTACATCAGCCCAAGCCCAGAAGACAGGAAGACGTTCAACCCTATTCCCTCTAAAGCCCCTCACCTAAGGGAAATGAAAAACAGTCTTCAATGTTGCAGCTAAAATCAGAATCTCGTACAAAAAGCACAGAACTCAACTCCAAGAATTATTATTTTGTACATATTTGGTGGACTCCACTACGTAATTGGTGAATCTGAGTACATATTTGGTGAATCTCTTCAAGAATTATTATTTTGTACGCATTTAGTGAACATCACTACGTAATTGGTGAACCCACTATGTAATTGGTGAACCCCCAGTACGTATTTGGTGAACCCCTCCAAGAATTATTATTTTGTACGTATTTAGTGAAAACTCCACTACATAATTGGTGAACCCCAGTATGTATTTGGTGAACCGCTCCAAAAATTATTATTTTGTACGTATTTGGTGAACCCCACTACGTAATTAGTAAACCCCACTACGTAATTAGTAAACCCCACTACGTATTTGGTGAACCCCACTACTTATTTGGTGAACCCCTTCAAGAATTATTATTTTATACGTATTTGGTGAACCTCACTACATAATTGATGAACCCCACTACATAATTGATGAACCCCACTACATAATTGGTGAACCTCTATACGTATTTGGTGAACCCCTAAAATTTTTTTTTAACTGTTGAGTTTTGTATGATTCAAATTACTTCAAAAATAATTTAAAGATCACAATAACCAAACATAAATACTTAAAAATTATTTAATTTCTTTATATTACGCTGATAGACACTTTTATGAGTTGGTAGAGTTATGATTCAACATTAGACAATATAAAATGAATGTATATAAAAAAATAAAATGCTCTAAGCAATGAGGTGTGTAGGTGGTATTAAGTCACGTCATTGAGGTTCAAATGACTGCGAAAAATTAAAGTCAATTTAAAAAAATATTTGATTAAACATCCACAGTCAAATTTAAAATATAGCAAGTGTAAGTCATATTAACAATCAAACGGTGTAGAATTTATAAGTTGGTAAAAAAATAATATAAAATATAAACCACTTAAATTTAAAAATAGGACTCATTAAAAAAAGAAGGTTTTTGCTTCTTCCTAACCAATTGGAGGCAAATTCAATCAAGGGGGAATAGCAATCCTTGAAGTTCTCTGTTCACCTTACCAGACTATAAACCATTCTTCCCCAAAGCCCGGAAAACCTCCCTCTCTCTCTCTCTCTCTGATTAACTTTTTTCGTTTATGTTTTGAACTTTATTGAGCTTGAGATCAGTTAATGGAAAAGGACGTAGGCGGTTTTAGTTCTGTGGAGAAGACTATGTTGTTAAGCTCTGTCTTGGAAGCTGTGGCGGTGGAGACTGTTCTTACTGCTGCAGAGTCTCTTGCGTAGCTTCTCGCGGCAGTGGTATATCTCTTTAAACCTCCTCATCCTCCTTCTAATCTGGGTGCAGATACTATCTCTATACATAGTCGTACTTGGTGTCTTGAAAATGTTGAAGACTTCTTTGCTTCTGCTTTTCTTTTAAGCATTCTGGACTTAGTACCTTTTGTGCTTAATCCTTATTGATGTCTGAATTATATCTTTGAAGAACATTCAATTCCCTCAAAATGGTTTGAATGAGCTGCTTCATGCAAGGTATTGAACATTGGATGAATGTGGTGGGAGTGGGATTAATAGCTTGTTTACAGTGTGGTTAAGAAATCTTAAAGAGGCTTTTTCATTCATGGAGAAGTTTCTGATACAAAACCTATCCTACCTTTTATACAAAATTAAGACATGTTGACTAAATCTTATTCTTATAAGGATTTTTTATTCTATGAAAGAAGTGCCTAAGCAACTTCTGCTTTTTCAGATGTTTGGGTTTCCATCTTAAAAGTGTCATTTACTCAACACCTCCATTTTTACTCTGAATGGAGAAAGATTAGGTGAGCAAAGGGAGCTTTTTTTGGAGATTAATGGCAAACATTCTGCAAGATTGAACAAAAGTTAGGATTGTTTGGTCTGAAATATTATCACATTTTTCTATCGGTGTCAAAGAGGAAGATCATCATAGTCGTAGATTCTAATCTGGTGAATCAAATAAGTTTGGGGGCAACAAAGATAATTGGAAAGATGTATAGATTGTTTTTTAGCTTACTCTACAAACTTGTCATTGCCCATTTCACCATCAAAGATGATAGAAAAAAGGTATTTTCTCTTTCTATTTTCCATTTGCGGTTTCTCTGTCATCAGTCGTCATAGCTTATGGGTGCTTTTTGAGGATGCTGTATTAATAAACATATATTTTTAAAAGAGATTCCAAACTGAAATGGGTTGAGATTTTAACAGGCTCAAGATGACTCATGACTGACTGCTTGATGATATCAGTAAGACACCAAAATTAAGTGCAACAGAAGAAATTAGGTAATTCAAATCATTTGTACCATGTCGTATATTACTAACTTGAAAGAGGGATGCTTGATCGAATTATTGAATTTCCTTTCCATTTGTAGGTTCCCTTTTGATGAAATTTCAAAAACACCGTTGTCCAGAAAACAAAGATGCTGGTGATACAGAGGACGAAGAAGATGACCAAGATGATGATGCAAATGATGAGAACGACGATGATGGAGCAGATGAAGATTTCTCTGGTGAAGAAGGGGAGGAAGAAGAAGGAGTGGATCCTGAGGGCATTCCTGAAGCCAATGGTGAAGGAACTTCGTATTAGAATTCATCTTGTAAGGTTAAAATATACTGACAATTATGTGGTTTCAATAAAAAACAATGACACCCTCAGCTCGGTAGTTTCGGAAAAAGTAGACCTTACAAGTATTTTTGTTGATATATTTTGAAAAGAAAATTCTTTAAGAGAGAAAAATTGTATTTCTTCTTTCTCATACTACTTACTAATACAAAAATGAAGAACTACACTCATTTGTGTAGCAAAATGACCGTCCAACTTTTTTATTGCAAAAATGGTCAGGCGGCCTGGTAGGTAATGGTAAATGTTTTGTCATTTACCATTAGGCCCTTAATGAAAAAAGCTTAAAACCTACACAGACACGCACAGGGCCCCACGCGCAACTGTTACTACCATTTAATGAAATGCGATGTGTATATAAATTAGATTCGTATGATATCTAATTTAAATACATGTTTGTTTTTTGTCTATGAACACCATAATAATCTGAAACATTGAACACTCTTTAAACTCGTTATGCATAATGTATATAAATTATGATATCTAATTTAAAATACTGGTTTATTTTTATTTATAAACATCAGAGTAATATGAAACATTAAACACCCTTATACTCGTTATGCGTAATGTATAAAAAATATATGCGTATGTATTTAATTTAAATACTGGTTTATTTTTGTTTTTGTTTTGACTATGCATAATATATATAAAATAGATACGTATGACATCTAATTTAAATATCATCGCGTAGAACAAGATCTGAAAAAAAAATCGATTTTGTACAAAGCAATCTAGAAAAAAGCGAAAAAATCAGGAAGACCATCGTGAAAAAATCAGTAAAAAATCTTAGATCCAATCAGTAATCCAAAAAAAACCCTCAGATGCAAGAACGAAACCCTAACAACGCATTACATCATGTACAGACAACTAATTTTAAACCCTAACAACACCATCTTTGTTGTTGCTACGAAAAAAACGCGCCGAAAAAGAAGAACATGACGACCCCCCGACGAACAGTATAATGCTGAAGAACAACGAGCGGCCCCCGACGAACCCTATCTTCCCTAAATCATGAATCACGAATGATGATGAACGAAGGCCGCCGACGAACAAGTAGTAGCGAGGAGCTCTAAACCCTAGACACCACAGCTCACTTCTGGAAGATAGGGGCAGAAAGGAAAAAAGTATCAAAGGAAATGTCACTGTTAAAAAAAGGTCATACATGCAATTTTAAAAGAAAGACATTTATGTAGATTACCCATAAAACACTGGTGAAATGTGTACTTTCGTCATAAAAATGGCGTTTCTTCATATAACATCATGTTTTCCTCAAGTACTTACACTCTTCTCATCTTCTAAATCCTATTTGAATAAATCTACACTGATTAAATTATTAACTAAATTTTAAGTGATCAAGTGATACGACAATAAGTTAGATTAATTTGTCAAATAATTTTAATGAGTCATAAGAATTTGAAAAATGAGTGAAAACAAGAGAAATAATGTCGTTTTTCTATGAATTTAATAATTAAAAACGTGTTTGATAGTAATATTCAAGAAATGTTTTATTGAATAAAACTTGTCTAAGGATAAATTTCAAAAAATCAGTTAAAATTAGATTATTTTAACTACAAACTACCACCAAACATGGCCTTGATTTTAATTAGTTTGAAATATTTAGGAGTTCCTTTTGCTGAAAATAAAACCTTTAATCTAATATTAAAATATTAAAAAAAAGTGAAAGTTTTCATCAAATGAGTAAAGTAAATTCGATCATTTAAAATTAAGTCAATTATTTAATCACTGTTTTCATGTGAAAAATACTGCTCATAACTAGACCTGTAGACGATAGACTATGGGAAAGAGGAAGAAAACTTTACTACTATTTTTTTGGGTACAAATATCCTCTCAATGTATTTCTCTATAATAGTTTTCCCGTGGTTTAGAAAGCACTTTTAATGCGAGAATCCACATGTGCCAAATAGTGCCAATCTCTATGATGACATGGAAATTAATGTTACACCAATTGCGCATACAATAACGTATAACTCGTCACTACAATGATATCTTGGACAGTGTGTCCGGTCACACATTATGCTAAAAATGAAAACTTATAACAAAAAATGATTTTCAACCATTATGTGTATGTTTGGTTCTCATTAACGCTGGCAACATGATATCTTGAGCACCGTAATCACGATAACATTACTCTTGTGAATGTATGCAAAGAAAACTTAGTGGCTAAACAAAAAACTTGAAGTTCAAGTATATATGAAAGAAAAATATTATAAGGATCAACTAGTGCAATATTTTATAAACATCTATTGAAAACTACAATTAACGCCGAAGAACAGGCAATGCAAAGATTGTTCAGCTCCATGGACTATAAGCATCAGACTCATGGCAAACACCAGAAATAGATGTTGTTCTTTAGAAGAACAATGCAAACACTCTTCAGCTCCATTGGTCTTCAAGAAGCTCATTCTACACCTCTCCTTCATCACCAAGATATCTGTTTTGTTTTATAAAAGGAACCTGACCATGGCAGGTACCTTAGGTCCCACCGATAGCTACCGAGCCGCCACAAATTCCCACTTAAATTCAGGTGTGATCCCTAAGAGAATCAATCAAACCCATGACCAGGCGCCAACCACACAGTCACAAGCTCGCCCCTAACAACTAGGCTAGCCTAATGCGGGTTCACACCAAGACATCTTTAACACCGATCCAACTGAAAGCTGATGAAGTCAGATATCTTTTTTTTTTCTCTTATCTCAGTAAAAGTATAATTGATCTATAAATGATCTAGCAGTGTCTTGGACTAAAAGAATTACTCCACTCTTTCAAAGAAGAAACAAAAGCTCCCCTAGATTTATCAGCATCCATTTCAGAATCATCAAACGTTCTACTTCTACGATTCCTCTCTTGCCAAATGCCAAATGAGCCAAAACAAACAAAACATAAGGGGATTTAAACTCTTCACCGACCCTGGCATCACCCAATAACTTTCTGTCTTGAGCAGGAACCAATTCCAGATAGGGCGTGTAAAGGAGCAGGTTAACAAAGGTGTGAGAAAAAGATTCCTCAAAGTTCCTACATAGGGGACATCTATTGACTCTGGTAAGATTGTCCATTGTCAACTTTGCCTTCCAAGCTGCAGACGTCACAAGCATCACGTTCCTCGGAGGAGCTCCAGTTTTCCACACACTTTTCAATGGAAAGCAAGCGTTCTCCAAACCTGGGGCCCTACCAAAAGATTTATTTGAGAAACATCCATACTTGCAATTAGTCCATAAAACACTGTCCTACCTCCTAGCATTGATGCCTGCTCTATAAAGAGAATCCAATGGACAATGGTTGTGCAAAAAATGCTAATTTTCTAGTTGTTGAAGGCTCAGTTAAGAAGGGATTCCACTGAACAATGTTGTTCAAGATGCTCAGCGAACATGGAACAGAAAGAAAAGTCACCAAGCCAATTATCCTTCCAAAATCCACTTCTATTACCATTCCCCCACCTTAAACTTTGTCATGGTTTTCCGGCCTCTATAGATAAGCCTCGTAAGTCATATGTAATAGGCATAGTTTTGTATGAAAATCCTAGTTGGGTGTTCTTGTCCTGTATTGCTGCACCAAATGGTATCAGACCCCAACTCGAGATATAATCTTCTCTCTCCTCCAATCTTCCTTCTCTCCAAATTTCACCAACCTAGTTCAGATTTTCTCCCATTTTCCCAATCCCTAATATTCTTCAACGCTAAAAACGAAAAGGAAAAAAGAATCGCAGACCAAAACCCTAAGAGATGCCGCCAACATAGTTGTCGTTTGCTGCCACTGTTTATTCTCAACGCCAGCATGCTCAGAGTATGTACATGTAAGTACTTCAAACTCTTAAATCACTTTCTAATTATTAACTAAAATAAAATTTTTAAATGTATAAAACGGCTTTTAAACAAATGCACTCCAACATACGCTAAAGCTCCTTTCAAATGTGCTTTCTTCACTGGGGACAACCAAGGATGTTGTATCTTTTTCCAATACACAACTGGGGCTTACACATTGTGGATATACTTCTTTAAAAAGAGGGATCGAAAGATAATCTTCACTTGCATTGTCCTTATGCTTCCGAAATGTGGGATATGCTGCTAAGTTTCTGGTGTCCACTTATCTTTGGCTGAGGATGATTTTAGAAAAATTACCATGTTGGAAGGTGGACACAAATCAGAGAAGGATCCTATATAATCTGGGATGTAGCTAAATTTGTATACTTTGGAGCCTTCAAGAGAAGAAAAATTAGAATCCTTTAATGGGAGCTTATCTTTGACTTTCATCGAATAGATGTTTAGAATGTTTTTATAATGATCTTTGGTGACTATTCTTTGTTTACGTCAACTTGGTGTTTGTTTTATAAAGGTTTTCTTTTCTTAATCAGTAAACTCGATGTTCTGCTTTGAAGTTTCTTAATCGATAAACTCAAATTTGGGTTTAGTGGATTCTTGTCATTTACTCGTCCTATACCTCTGTAAACTTCTCCTTCAAAATGAAAACAATTATTGATGATGATCTAAGAATGACAAGCTGGGAATTGAATTTTATCTATGTGATCAAACAATAATACCAGAAAAGTGATCAAAAGAAGCTACGACATCTCTGGAAAACTTTGAATGGTTGATGACGCAATAGCAATTTTCATAAGAATTGGATAATGAAAGACCAAGCCATGAATTCCTTAATGAGTTAAAATACCGTAATTCAGAAAGAAATATCCTCAAACATGTTCATATTGACTGAAAATTTATCTTCCAGCCACATGCTTTCCACAGACAAACTAAACATTCAAACAAATAATACCCATTAATTATAAACCAATAGATCCACTTACTATGGCAGCTTCCCAGATCGAAAAATCGCAAACTTGGAAGTCTCTGAGTACGAATATTCAATCTTATTCTCCTTCAACAAATCCTCAAGCATTTTCTTCGCCCTCTCAGGATCAGAGGTCTCACACTCGATCTCATACGATGTTCCAAACGCATAATTTGTCTCATCAACCTCCAATTTCAACCCCTTCCAGTCGTAGACATCCCTTACATTCATAAATCCTCCCAACAACTCAAACCCTTTTGGCTCGAACTCTTCCTTAACTCTCACCAAAATCCTAGACTCCACTGTCAGCAATCTCTGCGGGTCAGCCACGCATTCCCTTCCAATCAACGGGTCCAATTCCTCCTCGTCCTCCTCCACCCGACTGATACCGTCGATCAAAATCGCTTTGGCCTTCAGAGAAACCACGCAGCGAGCATCATTCTCGTAAAATCGGAGCCTAAGAACAGCTCGGCGCGCCGAGAGCTCACCTTCGGAACCATCGAAGAAAAGGTTGTGTTGGTGGTGTGTCGTAGTGTGGAAGGGAGCAAGCATGGTAGTAACTTTGCGGAGGGCGTCGACGTCAGGAAGGCGAAGCTTCACCTCGACCTCCATTTCTACTATCAAAGGTATATATGCAAATAACGTAAAACGGTCAGGTTTACCTAGGGGATTTTATGAGGAGATGCCAAGCCTGTGGGATTTGGAAGACTGGTCTTTGTTGCGGTCGAGGTGTTGGAGGAGAGTGGAAGTGGAAGAGGAGGAGGTTGTAGTTGTAGATGCGGCGGCGGCGGCGCGTTTGCGGGCTTCTTCGATTTCTTCTTTGTCTTCGATTCTGACCTCGATCTTGCTTGGCTTTCTTCTCAGCATTTTGTTGGCGTGCGGTCGAGGAACAGGACCGTGTACTCTTGGGATAAATGGTATATTTTATAGTCTGATTTTAGACCAATTAAATTATAAATAAATTATTTTTATCAATGTCATAATAAAAAAAATTGAAAAAATTATGACTCAGAAGTATGTATGAGGCCTGAGGATTTTAATTAATTGTACTAACCTTTGACGTAATTAGTTAAAATTTGACAATTTATTAAATGAGGTGTAAATAATTTATACATTCATATTTATTACCTTCAAATAATTTACTAAATTAATATATGAATAATTCAAGCATCATTTAATTAATTAAAATAAGTTAATATCTTCAAGGATATAAAATTACTTCTTACAGTAATTTACTAATAATAAAACATGTGGGCAACAATTACAAAGACTTCCAATTACAAAAAACAACACATCCAACAAAATCAAGATAACAACCTAAAGTCTAGCCTTCTTAGCCAAACCGAGTGAAGGACCATATGAATTACATCATAAGGTTGAGCCGGCCGATTCAGCACAAAGTGCCTACGTACCTTAATCACCCTCCTATACATCTTCAAATACTCACCATCCTTGATCTCCAACAAAATCCTCTTAATTTCTGAAACATTTTGTGAAGAAATTTGCACTGAAAATTTTGTCCAATCAAGAACATCACCAAATGGCAATGAATAATAATCCGAAATTATCACAGGAACACATCCCAAATACAGCGATGTCACAACTCTAGGACTTGCTACTTCATACCCACTTGGGCATAAGCAATACTTACTTCTACCCATTAGTTTAAAGTAATCTTGTTTTTTCTTTAAGTACTCGTGAACTTTCACTTCATTGTCTTTGTCCTTCCAATGATCTAATAAGAGTTTACGTATGTAACCGTGATTTCCGCCTGCGAAAAACGCCAATATTGACCGCCTTCTTGGGCTTAACGGGCGCTCTTGGTACGTCGGCCCTAACTCTCCCACTGGTATGTTAATTTCTGGTATTGAGACATCTTGCTTCGACCGAAACCCTTCTGAGGTGTTCGCATTGCAGAGGACTCTTATCAAGTTCTTGTATAGTTGAGGGTTTGCATCTGAAATTTCTGGTGCCTGCAAATTTCAGTAAAATTTGTCTCCTTTAAAAGTATGATTTTTTTCAGTGGGGAAAAAAAATAAATAAAATGTACAGATCACTACGAAAACAAATGGTTAACAACAATTTTCAGTTCAAACTATAAAAATATGCCTGAAAAAACTTTTATTGCAAAAATTGCCGGAACAAGGTAAATAATTTATTTACAACATTGTAATTTTGATAAATAATTCATTTAGATAATTTTTCGGCTACTTCTGTAAATTAATTTTTTTCACTCATTTAACAGTTTGAGTTAGAAAGTTGATTTTTTCATTTTTCATAACAAAAATGTCTGAAAAAAATACAAAAATGATTGTGTTAATTAATTTAGTTAAAAAATTTAGACAGACGTAATGTCACAAATTAGATGTTATTGCGGCCTCTAATTTTTGTTAAAATTAGTTGTTATTGTCATTTTAGATTATTTTTACAACTTTTTTCAGTATCTTTGTATAGGATGTTTGAAATTTGACATTTCATGTTATTTTCTGTGAAAAAGAAAATGTAATTACCCAATCGTGGCAGGAAAGCAAGAAATGGTCAGACCCAGAGCTTCGGTTCCAGTAAGGGTAGTTATCAGCTACGACGCGAATGTAATCTGTGACCACTCGTTGGAGTTGATCACGAGAATAGGAGACAAGTGGCCTGTAGAGAGTGTTGATGATCTTGGACACGCTGATGGGGATGAAGAACACGTGCGCCTCATCAGGATGACGAGCAATGTAGTTGCTGTTACCATTCTCCATCTCGTCAATGAACTGACCCTCGATGCCGTAGATATCGTTCAAGGGCCCACCATGTACTAGAGGCTGCTCTCCTTCTCTGTATATCCACACCTTCAATCTCTTTTGCATCTCCACGTGACTCCTATTCTTTTCAAATCATCAGTCGTTAACCGTAAAAATACTGAATATTATTTGTCGAATATAATACGTTTAAAATTTTTTATGCAAACTACTCAACCGACCAAACTGAATCTTGTTAAATATAAGGATGTTTTTTATTTTATTAATTTATTTTAATTTAATGATAATTTAGTAATTGATTTTATTACTTTTTATTTGGATATAAATAGCTAATTGTATTTAAATTTTTGTTAACTCAATACAATATTTTCTTATCCTTTTTTTCCATTTGGTATCAGAGCCAATATAATCCTAATCCTAATTCTAAACAGTCACCCACCACTTGTTAGTTCTATATCTCAATGAGATAATTTTTTATGATAACAAAACATTGACGTTGCTAATAAATTTAATCAAGTTTGCAGAAGTCATTGAAAAAATTACCACAAGATATTTCAATTGAAGATCATAAAAATATTTATTTTCATAAAAGCTCATAAAACATGAAGATTGAAGATCATGGAGATATCTACTTTCATGTAATTTTTATTAGAAACTTACTCATTTTATTTGACTTTATTAAAACTCAATTTATTTATGGATGTCTATCCTTAAATTAAGTCTCCATTCATAAAAAGTCTAAACACCAAAAATCATATATCTCTTGCACAATATACATAATACATGAGAGAGAGATAATGACAAAGCACAAATAAAGTAAATTTCAATTTCAAGTAAATAAAGAGAAATGAAGCTTGCCCAAATAATTTTTTGCCATATTGTATTATTTTGGGTAGGAGTATTCTTGCCTTTTAAGTCAAGGATTTTATGTCCTCCTTATTAAGGATGGAGTGTCATTTCCTTTGAATATAGACAAATGAACTGCTGCCCTTGATTGCCACTACCGCCTACCTCCACTGTCATCCACCATCGTCGGCCGCCGTTGGCGACCACCTCCGACGACTTTTCCAGTGATTTTTTTTCTCCTTTCCAACTTGATTTTTTGAAGTGGTTGGTTGCCGTAGCTAGTGTGCTGATCAAACCTAGGATTTCTTGTGGTTGTGAATCACAGTTTGGTCACATTTTTTTTACTTTTTCATGAGATAGAAGGTTGTGAACAATTTTTCTTTGTCTCTCCGTCAGATTCTTTGGCATTTTTTATTGCTTTCTTGGATTCGAGATGTCTGAATTTTCAGGTTTTGTTGTTGCTCCGAAGCCAGAGCTAGATTATCCCGTGTCCGACTAAATGGACACAACTTTGCTTCCCCTCCTACCCTTTTGACCTCAGGTATTCCTACTGCTTTTCATGTCTGCTCTGAGAAACCTAAATGGGTTTTGGATTCTGGTGCTAATTATCACATGCCTGGTGAGTTGTCTTTATTCTCCACGCCCTTGGATCCTGTTCATAGCTCTGTGCGTCTGGCAGACGGTTCTATGATTAGTATGAGTGGTATGAGAAGTGTACAATTTTCACATGATCTTACCATTCCCTCAGTTTTTCATGTTACTAAATTTGCAATGAACATTTTATCTGTTAGTCGTCTTGCTAAATCTCTTAATTGTGCTGTCATTTTCTTAGCTGATAGTTGTATCCTGCAGGACCTAAGTTCATGGAGGATTTTTTCCCGGGGATATGAGCGAGACGGACTATACTACTTCGGGGACCCACCACCTCTCCAACCATATTTCATATAATTTTTTATCTAGTTCTTTTCAGAGGTTTATTAGTTAGGTTGATTCTACAGTGATTCCTAGATCTGTGGGTGGGGGAAATTGGACCTTTGATGGGTGACTCCTATGCAGGATGAGATGACTGCCTTACAGAATAATCATACTTGGGACTTAGTTTCTCTCCCTGAAGGAGAGAAGACAGTTGGTTTCATTGGGTGTTCAACTTGAAATATAATGCAGATGGTACGGCTAATCGATACGAAGCTTGTCTAGTAGCCAAAGGCTTTACTCTGATTCCAGGCAAAGATTTTTCCAACACATTAGCCCCGGTTGCTAAACTTACTACTGTTCGACTCATTATCTCTCTTGTTGCTTCCCACTCTTGGCCTTTGCATCAGATGGATGTCAAGAATATTTTTTTGAATGGCGATTTGAATGAGGTGATTTATATGGATCCTCCATCGGAGTTTCGGGCTGAGGGGGAGTATTTTGGGGAAGTTTCTCATTTAAGAAAATCATTGTATGGGTTGAAACAATCTCCAAGAGCTTGGTTTGCTCGATTTAGTGAGGTTGTCCTTCGATTGGGTTTTTTAGATGCCATTCTGATCGCACGTGTTTTATCATACAAAATCCAACAGGATAATGTGTTATTCTATCAGTTTATGTGGACGACATTATCTTAACAGGTGATGACACTTTAGACATTGCTGTGGTAAAAAAAGATCTCAATTCAGTGTTTGACAACAAGGATCTGGGTGGTCTGAAATATTTTTTTGGGATTGAGATAGCTCATTCCAGGAGTGGTATTTCTCTCTCAGCGGAAGTATGTGCTTGACCTTCTCAGTGACACTGGGATGACAGGATGTAGACCTACATCCACTCCTATCAGAGGTTGGCTGGGAGACTTATTTATCTAACAAACATTCATCCTGACCTAGCATTTACTATGAGCCTTGTGAGTCGGTTTATGCATGCTCCCCAAACTTTCCATTTGGATGCTATTTTTCATATCTCGAGGTATTTGAAAACTTTCCCCGGTCTTGGTCTTTTCTATGACTCTAAGAAGATGTTTGATGTATCTTTACTTTACTGATGTTGACTATGCTGGGTCTAAGATGGATATAAGATCTACATCTGATTTTTGTTCTTTTTATGAGAATCATCTAATCTCTTGGAAAAGTAAGAATCGGTCTACTCGATCTTCTGCAGTGGCTGAGTACAGGCCTATAACTCAAGGAGCATGTGAGGTTCTTTTACCCCACTCTATTCTTGGAGAACTTGGTTTCCCTGCCCGTTTGCCGTCGACTCTGTATTACGATAATAAGTCAGCTATCCTGTTAGCTTCAGATTCTATCCTGCATGAGAGGATCAAACATATTGAGGTTGACATCCACTTTATTGGAGAGAAAGTTCGGTCTGAAATTATTTCTAAGTTTTTTCCTTCATCTGAACAAGTTGTTGATGCTTTTACGAAGTCAATCAGATCATCTATACTTAAGTCAACTCTTCGTAAGTTGGGCATGATGGACATCTATGCGCCAACTTTGAGGGAGAGTGTTGAATATAAAGATATTTTTTATTTTATTTATTTTAATTTAAGGATAGTTTAGTAGTAATTGCTCTTATTATTTTTCTTCTTTGGGTACAAATACTCCATTGTATCTAGAATTGTGTCAACTCAATATAATATTTTCTTCTATTTTTTCCTATTTCGAACCAAATAAAATTGTCGAGTTTTCATTTTTTTAAGTATCTATAGTCAGTTCGGTTATGTAAAACTCGATGCTTTTCGGTTTGGTTTAAATCTCATAAAATTGTGAACGGTATTGGTAAACCTATTTTGATACATGAGGACACAAAATGATACAACCCGGTACGGCACGGAGAAATTTTACCCTAGTATCAACAAAAATCCCTTGTGATTAATACGTAGAGACTATCAGTGAATCATGTTCGCTGTTAAAGCATGCAGGCAAAATGTAAAAGCTAGAGATATTGCTGTGAACATTTGAATTAAATGGATTGCATAAATATGACTATTAAAGTGGATTGCTCTTTGATTTGATTATCACTCTAATATTGGTGAGTTATTGAAGGCTTATTTATTTAAGCATTTCAATATGTGATTATTTTTCATACTAATTTTTTTCTCTTATATTAGTTAATTATATAATCATTTCCCTTTTTGTCACATGTAAATTAATGGTTTGGATTATATAATAACTAATTTTTGGTAAAACGAGGTTTTATTCATTAATTCATAACCCACAAAGGTAATAAAAGTTAAAATAATAATTTTTCTGCTATAAATTACATAATAATTAAGAGATTCCAATAATATATATTTTACGTTTAGGTAGTAAAGTTATATGGTTTTATGAAGGATTTGTATATACTAACAACCATCTGATTCTGATGAAGAATAATAATTAATTTTATTCATACCATTTAATTTTAACATAATGTAATTGTTTATATAAAGCTCAAGTTAATTTATTTGCTTAATTTTTTTACCTACATCAGTACGTATAGTTTGTTCGTTTAGTTGATATTTTTAAAATTTATATAACTTTTTAGTGAAAGATTATCGCGTGTAAAACATGTGGTGGTATTGATCTTACTAACTATATGTGTAATTATTGATAATATATATAAAAATAAGCTCTAAAAAATTCCCAAATTCCTCAATTTGTAAAAAAATATACAATCTATTTTTAAGAATAAATTCAAAATCCCCAATCTTCATTTTTTTTGGAACGTCTCAATATTCCTAAATCAAACGAATATGTAAAATCACAGGAAAAAAATCGGAAACCAAAGGGTAAAAGCTTATGAAAAATAACTTTGGAAAATAAACGAATTATGAAAAATAATATTAAGGGAAAAGAAGGGAAATTGAAACTTAACTGATGAAAAGCAAATGAATTTCTGTAAAAAAGTCCACTAGGAATGAAGTTGTTGTCATCCTCCTTAGAAGAAGTCTCATTTCTCTTACGTGTTGACCATATTGCTTCATGAATTTCCGCTCTTGCCCTTGCCAATCCCTCTTCTAATTTCATTACCTCACTACTAATTTCCTTCTGGCAAAATATAAAACAAAAAAAACAAAATTTATAAGTAAAACATAATAATATCTCAAAAAAATTGAAAAGAAAAATCAAAATATGTACTCACTTTCTTAGTAATTGAAACATCGGGAGGGGTATCGTGGTTATTTGGTAAAGGAGATGGAGATGGAGATGGAGATGGGGATGGGGATGGGGGCAATAGAAGTACAGAGAGTGGCGCATAATTGCTGGTTTCCAAGAGATGAAATGAAGAAGTAGAAGTAGAAATATTGGTGAAAATACTGCTTTCGTCAAAAACAGATAAGTAAAATAGAGAAAGGAGAAGAAGAAGAAGTAGTAGAAGAGAAAGCACTTTTATAAGATGTGTTTGGCAGCCATGTCCTGCCATGCTTTTTCCTTTCTAGTTGTCTTTTTTCTCTTGCTCATACTCTTAATATCATGTAATGGAATAGAGATACAGATGTTAACATATATATATATGTGTATGTACGTGTATGTATACGTATGAAGATTAAATTTATGATACCTAAAGCAAGTGTTACAGCTTGCTTGAAATTCCCGTGTAGTAATAATATTTTTTAAATGAGTTTGGTTCGAAAAATGTGTGTAGAACGTGTATAGCCATAGATTCGGCAGTATTTTTTTTATTAGTGGAGTATTGGCTTTTCAGTAGTGTTTTTTATAATTTGATAAATCAGAAAGAATGAACTCTTGAAAATTCAATATATGAAAGTTACCTTAAATGATACTGACTAATACATGCATGGATAAATATTAGCACTGGGGAGGGTAGTTCTGAACATTTCTACGGTTTCTCTTTAATTTCAATAAATAGTTACAATATTACAAATTCCCACAATAGAGATCAACTTGAACACTTAAAATATAAATATCTATATATATAGATTTAAATGTTGTTTTCAATTTCTTTATGGCAAGACAAAATAGGGTTCGTATACATTACCCAATTGTGGTAGTTGATGTGTCAAATATCAGTGGACAAATGTAAAAGGACTAAAATATGGCCAATTATTGCATGCAATATAATGATTCGATCATTAAGTGAAGGATTTGGAAACGTAATTAATTTTAATTTCTCAATTGGGTTTTGTGGTAGGGTAGGGTATTTCAATTAATACACAAATTCAATTACAGGCGTGTTAATAAAATTATCATATTCAAGAGGGTTTCGTAAATGACTGAAAAAGAAGATTAATAAATTTTCTTGGTGGCACAATTATTATGTCGTGCTGTAGTAATTAACTAAGATGGAAAATAAATACAATTTGTTTTTCCTAAGTAAGTATCCTCTCTAATATTCTTTATTTGGATTTTTTCTTTGAATTCCAATAATTATAGTAAGCTTTTATAGTAAAATAAAATTTACCCGTATTCAATAAAGACTCAATGAGGTAAATAGGTCACTATAGGAAAATAAAGAAAAATTTACCTAAAAAGTTGTAATTTACACAATGACTGAAATTTATAATGGTCCATCCTTAAAACCTAAAAATATAGTAAATATATAAAATTACCCTCGCTAATAAGGGACTCTCTCGCAACCCTCGCGGACAATGTTACGTAGTTTATAGATATATATTATATGATATATAATAATATAATAGTATATTTTTACATACCATAAATATATCGCAGTATATCTATGTGGTATATATCTTTATACTATTTGTATATATGTAGTATATTTTTTTATGTCATCCAATATACTTTTATATACCATCGTGGTGAAGGAAGCCAAGACCAGATCTAGTCTCGACGATCCTACGGAACTTAATGGCAGTGAAGTTCATGGAGGTCGTGAAATCGACGATGGATTTAATGTCGTGGAGAGATACAGAGACGATTGAAATGTGGTTTTCGATGAGAGAGAAAAAGTTCAAGCCGATGGAGTAAAGATTGATAATTTTTTCTTGGAAATTGGAATGGAGGTTTTGGGTGAGGGATAGTGAAGGGGTTTTAGGGGTTATTAAGGCTGGTTTGCGAGGGAGGGAAGTGGGTGTTTTGGTGGAGGAAGCTATGGGGAAGGCAACGTTTGTGGAACGAGAAATTGGAGAAAACTCATGGCTGGGTAAAAACTACCGGAGACGAGGAAGAAGAGAGACATGGAGCAGCGGCAACTTGCAAACGAATAAAAAATAATAAAGCCTAAAAAATATACAGTTAGTTTTACAAAAGGGTAAAATCGTAAATGATCAAATAAAATCATAACTAACTAAAACACTAAAGGGAAAATCCGACCATATGTGTAAAACATAAAATTAAAAGACATAATCAACTTAAAGTAGCCTAATCCCCTAATTTTCCCTTCAATAAATTAATATTTTGGTCAGGCCCAAATTAAAAGGTAATAAAAAAATTAATGGGTTTTCTTGAACCTTACTACCATGTGACAAATCACTTGAGATGAACACAATGATGAAGGCACGATACATAATAAAAGGCATGAAATCTCGGTATAGTTAGTTGAGTTAAGGTGTAAGTGTCAAACCTCAGAGCAAGGCTGACGCATGGGCATGAGGCCACCGCCTCAATAGGAGGTCGCGACCTTAATATGCGGCCACCGCTTCAACATGACGTTGCCGCCTCACACAAGCCCACGAGGCTTGAGCCGAGACATGAGAATGTCTCCACTTCATGGATTCAAATGCAAAGAGTTAATCAATGGTTAAAAAGTGAAATCCTAGCCCAGACCCATGAGATCCTAGCCAAGGTACTAAAGTCAAAGGCAACAACCAAGGTTGAGGCCTCGATACTAAAGTCTGAGGTAACAACTAAGACTAAGATCTCAACACTAAAGTCTGAGGCAACAACTAAGGCTAAGGCCTCGACACTAAAATCAAAGGTAACAACTAAGGTTGAGGCCTCGACACCGTAGCCTTAAGCAATGGCCAAGGCTGAGGGCCTCGACACCATAGCCTAAGGCTTCCTCCCTCAGCGTCAGCCATGCCTCAGCAAATTCATACCGAGTCCAGATGCGACACCTGGACATGAATATGCCAATAAATGTGATATCTCAGCATATTCATGCAGATGCCAGATGCCACACCTTAGCATGAGAATGCCGAGGCTAGAAGTGAGAAACCTCGCATGAATGCACTGAGGCTATAGGCAATGGGACCCTGGCTTAAAGGTCCCAAGAGCCTAATTGGGAAATTTTGACACAATAACATAGAGGCTCCACTTGTATCAAAGGACTACCAAAACTAAAGCGTGAGGTCCAATGGTTGTTGTAATTAGAGGAAGGAGAGCTGAAGCATCATGGGCTTTATTGTGGAACTCAGGATTGGCCTAGGCGCGGATCTCACCGAGAAAATAGTGTGTTATCTATAGCATTAATTACATCCTAAAGAATCAGAAACTGACCTGGATAATGTCATACAAGACAGTTGGAACTATGAGCTAATTTACTTGATTGTGACATAACATTTAATGCTTAGGGACCAATAGTTGAGCTTGAAACCTCTGCGATAGAGTACAAGGATAGGTTGGACTGATTTATGATGTTAGTCTCTGCCAATTCGTACCCCTAGCACAACAATGAGCTGAAGTCGGGGTCTGAGATGGTCCTGGAACATCGCCCTTTCTGGAGCTTATCGAGGCAAAAGATTTTTGGAGGATTGAGAACAAGCCGTACATTCACAAGCTAGGCACAACCAACTAGCCCGCACTATAAATAAGAAGAACTGCTATGGTGCGAGGTATGCAACAACTACTCCATTAAACATTTGTCTTCTTCTAATATCATCTACCTCACTGACTTAAGCTTAGGAGGGCTTATAAGGAGACCATCCTCCTTCCTTGTCTCCATCCTCCTTCCTTGTCTCCATCCCCTCCTTGGTCTCTTAGTTGCCTTCACCCTTTGCAGGATTTGAAAGACCGACTCTATTGAAGACACCATGCATCATTCAACCCAAAATCCACTATCAATAGGTTTTAAGGTGACCAAAATCAGAAAAAGATATATACCATAAGTGTACAAATATATCATCTTAATTAAAACTTTAAATAAAAATGACACAAAGGTATAACAATGCCAAATGTGTAAAATAACTACGTTAGCATTATTAAACTGCAAAATATCTCGTTCCCTCTTTTGTGTGTTAATAACATATGACAAAAAAAATGAGAAATATCAGAATTGATTTATCTCCAACTTCATTGTTAAAGGAGATTTTGTGATAAAGAAGATTAGTAAGGGTCAATGATTCCGTGATTACCACGCATAAAAAGGTCGTTTTTTATAACTTACTTAGAAATTAGTACAAAAATTAGACTCAACCTAAAAAATAGTTATTTATGGGGAGATTTAAAAATAGTTATTTATGGGGAGATTTTGGTCATATGTCACTTTATAAAAAAATGAGTCTCGTTACATCGAACTATCAACAGTTTGATATGTATTAATGAAAAGTATTAATGAAATAACAATATTGTAACCGTTATTTGTTAATAATTTCTCTTATTTATAACCAAATTTTAAAATATTTCTATCAATATTAAAAGAGATTTAAAAGAAAATTGTTTTATTATTTTTTTCACTCCTTATACCCTTTCATTTAATTCATTAATAATTAGTTTATTAATATTTATGAAGTTTAATTTTATACAATTATATTGTTCTTATGAATTACACACGTGTAGAAATTGAGAGATGTTTATATAATAAATATTGTCTATTTAAGTAATTTATTTCGAGCAGATATAATAAAGTTACTTTAATATTTGTTACGTATTTTCATTTTTAGTATACAATATAGGTATAAATAATGTCTATTGTCCATTATCTATAAAAACGATTTCTAAGGTTCCAGTTTGCATTCTCCATTTTTTATTTATTTTCATCTCATCTTAAGATATAAATTTATTATCATTATTTTTTATTTAAATTAAAAAATTAGTAGATAATTCAAATATCCTTTCATGTAATGTGTTTATTTCAACATTAATCTCAATTTCTAATCATATTATATATTTTGAAATTGTTGTAATGCACGTGCTTTTTATTAATTAAAAAAAAGAGTAAGGGAAAATGACCTACTAAATCTTTACGTTTTGACAAAGACATTATTAAATTTTAAAAATGAAATATAAACTTCACGACTTTTAAATTTAGGAAAAAGCCAAAAACCGTCGATTTAGGAAAAAGCCACCCAGACTCCAGAGCTTCTTATTTTATGTGGGTTTTCATAATTTCATGTTAAGTTTTCTTCTTTAATCTCAAATATCCTTGTTTTCTCTTTCTTTGGTAAATAACCCAGAAATTTACTGTAGCAACCTCTGATTTATTCCTTAGTTTTCTCCATTCTTAGTCTCTTTCTTAATTTTCTCCTGACTCTTATATTTAGATAATTAATACTCTGTTTTCCGCTTTTTTATTTTTATTTTTACCGACAATTGAGATTGAAGAGAGTAGTAAGACTTTCAGAGTCCTTACCATTAGGATAAAGATGTCTGAAAATTTTACAAACTTTAAGTGTGGGATCATTATCCACATGTGAATCCTGTATTGAAGGTAAAACGATAAAGAGACATTTTTCAGTAAAAGGATAAAGAGCCACCCAATGCCTTGAACTCATACATAGTCATGTATGTAGGCCATTGAATATCAAGAAAGAGAAAGTTATGCATACTTCGCAATCTTCACTGATAACTACTCACATTTTGGTCATGTTTATCTAATACGTCAAAAGTCTAAAACCTTTAAAAAAGTTCGAAGAGTATAAGGCCTTCGTTGAAAAGTAATTAGAAAAATAAATCAAAACACTATGATTCGATCATGGTGGAGAGTACTTGCTAGGAGAGTTCGAAGACTTTCCTAAGGAAGAATGTATTCTCTCTCCCAGCACTTGGTACGCCACAGTAAAATGGTGTGTCAGAGAGAAGGAGTCAAACTCTGATGGATATTATTCGATCCATGATGAGTTAGTCATCCCTCCCAGATTCCTTCTGGGGATTGCCTTGAAAATAACGGCATATATTCTAAATCAAGTTCCGTCAAAGACGGTGCGTGGTACACCATATGAAAGTTGGTATGGACGAAAGTCGTCTATTAACCATTTTAAAATTTGAGGGTGCCCAACACATGTTCTAAAACCAAAGACATGCAAGTTGGTCAGTCGTTCAGAATTATGCATATTCGTAGGATATCCTAAAGGAATGAATGGGTACATCTTCTACAATACGACTGACCAGCAAACATTCGTTAGCATGAATGCTCATTTTTTTTGAAGAAGATTACATTAAAAATGTAAAACTAAGAAGAACAGTTGTGTAGAGGAATTATTGGAAGGGAGGATACCGACTCCCCAATCAAAAATTATTTCTGATTCAATAATGGAAGAACTACGATAGGAGCCAGAGCCTATGAAGTCTCGATGTAGTGGGAGGGTTGTGAGATAACATGAGAGGTATATGTTCTATGGAGAAGCTTTGACAGCTGTGTTAGATAAAGACCTTGATGAACGTGTCTCATACTCAGAGGCCATGGTTGGTCCTGAAGCAAACGTATGGCAAAAAGCCATGAACGTTGAGATACATTTGATGTACTCGAATGGAGTCTCGAAGCTTGTTGATCCTCCTGAAGGGGTAAAACCTGTGGGATGCAAATGGATCTATAAGAAGAAAAGAGGTCTAGATGAGAATGTAGAGACATTCAAAGCTAGGCAAGTAGTTAATGGTTACACCCAAAAGGAAGGTATAGACTACGAGGATACCTTTTCACCGGTGGCCATGCTTAAATTCATCCGAATCCTCTTATCAATTGCTCCGCCCTTGATTATGAAATATGGGTAATGGGGGTCAGGACTGCTTTTCAGAATGATAATCTTGATGAGTGCATTTATAAGGCTCAACCATAAGGATTCATGGAGAAAGCCCAATAGGGTAAAATTTACGAACTGTAGAAGTCCATTTATGGACTTAAGTAAGCGACACGATTGTGAAATACTATATTCGATGAAATTGTTAAGAACTATGGTTTTGAACAGTTAGTGGATGAGCCCTATGTGTATAAGCTGATACACGAAGGGAATGTGATTTTTCTAGTCTCCCAAGACTCCTCAAGAATAGGAAAATATGAAAAATATTCCTTATGCCTCAGCTGTAGGAAGTCTCATGTATCCGATGCTTTGCACTAGGCCAGACATTTGCTATGTTGTGGGCGTGGTGAGTCATTTCCAATCTAATCCTAGAATCAAGCATTGGAATGCTGTCAAATCTAATCCACTTCAGGATCGGTGTTCATCCTGAACGGTGGATAAGCTGATACACGAAGGGAATGTGATTTTTCTAGTCTCCCAAGACTCCTCAAGAATAGGAAAATATGAAAAATATTCCTTATGCTTCAGCCGTAGGAAGTCTCATGTATGCGATGTTTTACACTAGGCCAGACATTTATTATGTTGTGGGCGTGGTGAGTGATTTCCAATCTAATCCTAGAATCAAGCATTGGAATGCTGTTAATCTAATCCACTTTAGGATCGGTGTTCATCCTGAATGGTGGAACAGTTGTATGGAGAAGTATCAAACAATTTGGCATTGTTGATTCTACCTTGGAAGCTGAATATGTAGTAGCTTGTGATGCTGCAAAGGAGACTGTATAGCTTAGGAAGTTCTAAAAGACTCTAAAAATTGTTCCAGACACTAACAAACCCATGACACTTTATTGTGATAATAATGAGGCTGTAGCGAATTCTAAGGAGCCTAGAAGCCATAAGAGATCTAAACACATAGAATGTAAATATCACCTGATTAGAGAAATTGTTCAGCATGGAGACATTATGGTTACACATATTTCGACGGTCAATAACCTGACAGATCCATTCACGAAAACGTTAAGCAGTAAAGCTTTTTATGGTCATCTAGTGGGTCTGGGGATAAGAGATTGTACACGCCTTCTTTAGTCCAAGTGGGTGATTGTTGGAATATGTCCATAAAGTAACGTGTAATAACTATTTATTTGTATTTATTTATTTCTCAAACATTAGTATTATTGAATTCTTATAAATAAATTGAAAGCTTTATTTTAAATTAAAGTGTGTTTATAAATTACTCAAGTCCCGAAATTTTCATCAACGAACGAAGAGTGAAGATAGAGGCGTCTCTAGACGAACTCTTCCGAGAAAGTTCAGATTGATATTCGTAGTCTTAGGATCGACTGGACAATCGAATCTTATTACGACTATTAAGTTGAATCAATGAATTCCAGTCTTGGGGTATGAGAGTGGAGACTGAAACAGTTAACCTAGACATGTTATGAACATGTTGAATAGACCGATAATAAATTAGTTTAGAGCTCAAAACCGTTTACCTAGATCTAAATCTAATTCTTACACCTTAAGGGTATTTTTATAATTACCTTAATCTTGAGGTGAATACGTAGCTTGACTTAGTTAGTTGTAATCTTTGATATGTCAAATGAGTGAGTTCGAATTGGCGGGAAATGGCTCGGCTGTTGGGATTATAATTCAATGAAGTTGGAGTTATGTGATTCACAGATATGAAAAATCATGGTTTGATTGTGAAAACAAGAATATAATCTTATGTTTTATTTATGGGTGTGTGAATAAATTAACTTGCCAAGTATTCAATGAATTGAATCATTAATTAAGTCGATGGGTAAAATGGTAATTATACATTTTGCTCTTGTTACTGATATTCACGATGATTATTATGTTAAAATATTCTGCGGACTGTGAAAATAAATTGGTTTATTTACACCAACAGAAAATGCAACACGCATAAATCGAGAGTTGATTCGGCATCGAATCTATAGTGGAGTCGAACGATGTCAAGATTTAATAAGTCGAGAATTTATGGAGATAAATTCGATGGGTATTTGAATCCTTAGCTTTGTTCATGTGAGTCTATTCGGTCTCAGAAATAGCTCATGAGAACAAGAGTGGAGAAACGAAATAAATTGGATCAAATTGTGTTTTGGTGTCAATGCATGTTTTCTACACCTATATGTGATTGATGATGTCACTTAATTAGTTAAGTGTGATTATTTGTCTTGAAATTAATTAGTTTATTATTTTCTAATTATTGGATAATTAGTAAATAAAAATAAATTAATAAATTAATTTATAATGATCAATTAAATCTATGAATTAGATTGATGAATTTCGATACAATTCAAACTCTAGAGAATATTATAATTTTTGGCAATTATGAATATATGGTGTGAATTTCTGAAAATTTAAAAATATATGAGTTACCCATCCCTCCCAGATTTCTTATGGGAATATTCTTTGAAAACATCAGCATATATTTCGAACCAAGTTCCGTAGAACACAGTGCCTGGTACACCATATGAAAGATGGTATGGACGAAAGTAGTGTATTAACCATTTTAAAATATGGGGGTGCCTAGCACATGTTTTAAAATCGAAGGCAGGCAAGCTGCCCAGTCATTCAGAATTGTGCATGTTCGTAGAATATCCTAAAGGAACGAAGGGTACAACTTCTACTGTACGACTAGCAAGAAAAAATTCGTTAGCATGAATGCTCGTTTACATGAAGAAGATTACATTAAAAGTGTACAGCCGAGAAGCACAATTGTGTTAGAGGATTTGTTGAGTGGGAGTACACCGACTCCCCAATCAGAAATTGTTTCTGATTCAATAATTGAAGAACCATAAGAGGAGCCAGAGCCTTTGGAGCCTCAACGTAGTGAGAGGGTTTTGAGATAACCTGAGAGGCAAATGTCCTATGGAGAAGCTTTGACAGTTGTCACATATAAGGATCTTGATGAAACTGTCTCTTACTCAGAGGCCATGGCTGGTCCTGAAGCAAACTTATAGTAAGAAGCCATGAACGTTGAGATACATTCGATGTACTCGACCGGAGTTTGGAAGCTTATAGATCCTCCTGAAGGGGTAAAACCTGTGGGATGCAAATGGATCTGTAAGAAGAAAAGAGGTCCAGATGGGAATGTAGAGACATTCAAAGCTTGGCTAGTAGCCAAGGGCTACACCCAAAAGGGAGGTATAGACTACGATACCTTCTCGCCAATGGTCATGCTTAAATCTATCTGAATCCTTTTGTTCATT
Source organism: Datisca glomerata (assembly GCA_003255025.1). Classification (NCBI taxonomy): domain Eukaryota; kingdom Viridiplantae; phylum Streptophyta; class Magnoliopsida; order Cucurbitales; family Datiscaceae; genus Datisca; species Datisca glomerata. Next base: position 1,019,895 of record QANY01002976.1, read on the forward strand.
GCTGCTGCCCTTGATTATGAAATCTCAGAAATGGACATCAAGACTGATTTTTTGAATGACAATCTTGATGAGCGCATTTATATGGCTCAACCAGACGGGTTTCATGGAGAAAGGCCAATAGGGTAATGTTTGCGAACTGCAAAAGTCCATTTATGGACTTAAGCAAGCGTCACGATCGTGGAATATTAGATTCGACGAAACTGTTAAGAACTATGATTTTGATTATTTATATTGAAATTAATGAGTTTCCAGGTCGAGTGTAGTTGATAATTTCTTCTTGCCTTTAGAGTTTTTGTTCTTGTCTGCCCCATCTGAACTTCCTTTGAAGTCCATTAAACTCTCTACTCCGTGATAGCTGAAGCGAGGTCCTTCACTTTCTCCCTCCTAAGTTCGTTCTGAACCCACAACAACAATCTAGCCATACAGTTGTAAATCTTCTTTTTTTTACTTATACTACCCACTTCGAGCATCAGAGATTCGAAGCTCTTCACATACTCTATAACTGAACCCGTTTGCCTCAAAGGCCTTAATCAGTCTCTTGCTAGCCATTGGACATTACACGACAAAAACAGATTTATCAGCTCTTGTTTTATCTCTGGCCAATCGGTGATAGGTTGGCCTGAAGAATCCTCAAATCTGCTTCTCCACTATAGTTTAACATCACCTACAAGATAGATGGAAGTAATGCTCACTTTATCCGCTTCTGGTATATGAGCCACTCTGAAATACTGTTAGACATCAAATATGAAGTTCTCTACTTCCTTAGCACTCCGAGCACGCCTTAGGCTCAGGGTTCCAAACCTTTGGTCTCTCCCTGCGCTCTCAAACCTGTCGAGAGAATGTTTAATAACTCATTAAAATAGTAAGCTGCAATCGGAGAATAAAGCCGATATTGAAAGTGTTCCGTGAATGGGAACAATACTGAAAGTTGGGAAAGAGGACTCCACAAATAGCGGTATTCTAATCCTGCGTCTATGGCTAAACCATGCTCTCCCGGGACCCCTGACTCTTATTTTTATGCTTATTCAACTAATATCTCTCTCTCTCTCTCTCTCTCTCTCTCCAGTGGATTAGACAAGAACTACGAATGCTAAGGACCCTTGGAAATCTTTTTAGAGAACCAGCCGAGAAGAAAAGATAGAATAGAAAAACGGATATGACTTATCGATCCTATACAGAGAAGGAGAAGCAAAGAAGATCGAATGCTTAGCTAATAGCTCTTTTAGTCCCAATCTAGTTAAAACTCAATTACACTATTTCAAAAACCCTTTCACAGCTGGTTTGACCAAATTCCATACTGGAGCACCAATTCACTGATCTTGAAAGTGCCTTTTGTCAACAGTTGGCATGTACCTAAAGGACACCTTTTTCCACACCCCACGGCTGGCAGAATCAAGGCTCTGCATGTTTGTCACATCTCTTTTTTTTGGAACAACCCCTTTGTGTCTCCCAACCAATTCAAGACAACAACTAATAAGACAGCCAAATCAACTGAGTAGAAACCTAAGAGACCCCTTTTGGCAGTTTACCCCCAAATTATATAGATCAAATGTCTATTGCAAGCTCTGCGGCAACAAGTACTCGGGCGAGAAAAAGAAAAAATGAGATTGAAATTCCACTTGGCATATTTGGCTGGAAATAATATCGACATATGTCTGAATTCTATAGAATTGGCCAAAGAGCTTTCTCGAAGATCCCTTTCACTAATGAAGAAGGCAAGAAAAGAGAAAGAAATGGGGAAAAGAGCGTTGCTTTATTTGAGGCCTAAGAAAAAAAAGGAATTTTTTATCGGGTGGATCTAGTTGATGTAACAGAGGATCCTAGCCTAGAGAGGGCAGAGCTGTCATACGGAGGATTTTTATGACAGTGGTCTTGGGGGAATCTTTGCGGAGCAGTCCCTCTGCATCAGGCACTTCGAGAAAAAGAAGTTTTGTCTATTTTTTCCCTCCTTTGAAGGAAACAGTAATACAACCCTCGATCAAATCAGTATTTTCGCAGAGGTTGCATGCAGGGGCTAGGAGAGCTATTGGGTGGTTCTTCCTATATGAAGACAAAACTTTAAAAAATGTAGTTAGGAACATTTCATACTACCAACCCATGTTTATGCTGTAGTAGTTTTTGGGTGTGGGATGCTCGTTTAACCTTTGTATTCATCTCGTTCCTTATTTACCTAGGTGCATTGCGTTTTCAAAAGCTTCCTGTCAAACCGGCTTCTATTTCAATCAGTGCTGGACCGATCGATATACCAATAATCAAGTTTTCAGTCAACTGGTGGAATACATCGCATCAACCTGGTCGTATTCAAAGGATCTCTCAAAAGTGAAAATCTCTCTCCCCTTCTTCTGGCATCACAGCCTATTCTATTCTCTACTCTCTACCAGCTTCTGAAACAAGATCGGATTGGTGAACAGGATGTTTCCTCTCCTCGGCTCACTTCACTACCTTTAGAGAAAACAGTTCCAGCAGAAGGTGAAGAAGACTCTCAGATGGCACTTGCTTTCCTAACTGTAACGAGATCTGCTTCTTTTTAATAGTTACCACCTCTTCTTCACATAAAACCATTCGTTCAGAGTCGACAACTGCGGATAGGCCCCTCCCCAATGCTCTTATTCCTACTTGTGCATTCTCTCCGTCTAGGAAAGAAAGCCTTAATTAAGGAACTTTCTTTCAGGCGATGTTTCGATTCTTCTTAGCTTGGCCATTCGATTAAGGTTCTTTCGATCGAGAAAGAGAAAGAGAACTCTTATTCATCCGGAAGTGGCTAAACTAGCTTGGCCATTCGATTCTTCAGTAGACTCCTAAACTAGCCTTCTCTTTATCTTCAAAGACAGAAAGTACACATCACAGAAAAAACCCAAAAATAGAAGCAGAAGAGGAAATACTGGTAGATGGCTAGCATATTAGCAGCAAAGTAAGCTTATAGTACCTTTTGGCACAACAAGGTCATAGGGTAAGTTAACTCTATCTCATTCTCTCTCTAAGTATCTTCATACCAACATACCTGCCAAAACAAAGCAACAAAAACACTCAAGCATTCAGATAACAACAAAGACACTGACCGTCCAAGCATCAAAAGAGTAGCCTGGGGATTGGTCCCTGGTGATACAGTGAATATCAAACCATCAACAACTCGGAGAGCATCAATCCCAATAACCCTGAAATTGCGATCAACTACCTTGCCCACAAGGAATCCACCATGATAGTGCCCCATACAGTACTCACTGTGTGACGGAAAAACTCTCCCATCAGCCGATCATTTGATTGATCAACGGGCAATGCAGGCCCCACGTATCTGAAATCTCGGCCCCCAAACCATTCCCTGAATTTGAAATCCTCCATGGAACGGCTCCTCAGTACATCATCGATCTTGCGGGTGCCATTCACACACCGCTCCACATCACCCGGATTACTAAAGTAGTTGAACCGGGCAATTGGGTTAACCCTGACATCCGTAGATGCCAATCGGAGTGAACTTGCGGAGAGTGGCCCAATAATCTTCTCCATCAAGGTGGCCACAGTGAGATACATTGGTGAAGCTGGGTTCCGAATGAAAACAGAGCGAGTAGGGGAGACAAAAGGTATGACATTGGAAGTTGCTTCAAGGTAAGTCCCTGCCCCTGAATTGGTTATGCCCATGACTTGTATCAGAGAGTGCTCCAATGGCATTGGGGGCACAATTGAGATGTCATTTCGGGGGTTATCATAGAGGAACTGTCCGACATAAGGCAAGTGATGAGCCACAGGAATTCCCCATGATGAGAGGTATGGCCTCGGTCTAATGCCACTCAGAAGTAGAAGCTGTGGGCTTCCGAGAGCCCCAGCACAGAGTATCACCTCTCCCTTTTCACGTACCATTGCATGGCCGGTCGCGAAAAACAACCCCAATTGCCGATTTCTTCGATCCAGAATAAGGCGAAGAAAAGTCTAAAAAAATTCTTTCAACACTTGCATAGACAGCCACTTAAATATTCGAAGCTTTCGCATAGCTGAGGAGATCAGCAGCACTGTGTCTACGACCAGAACTGTCGAATGTCGAACCACCAATCTTGGTACCCAATGTATGATCCAAAGTAAACCCATTATAGGGATCAACACCGGCTTCCAATAGCCCGTCTTTGACTGTCGATTGCCAATTCTTGAGCTCCGGCCTAAAGACGATAGCCCTCTCAACCCACTCATAGGACTGGTTCACCACTTGGAGGTCCCAATTCACCCCTGACCTTCCGTAGAATTCTTGATCAGGTCGACTATAGAACCCTGCATTGATAGCACTACTGCCGCCAAGAACCCGGCCTCGGGCATTGGGGATCGGGCGTGCTACTGAACATTGATTCTCTCTCCCGAGCCCTATTATATATACACCAACTCGATCAAAATCAATGAAAACTTATTAACTACATAAAAAACCTCTATTCCTGACGTGAACGGACGCTTTCAATTAGTTATACTTTTAAAACTATATAAAAAAAAAGATAACAAGCGTGCGATATTTATAAACATTTCAACCAAACTCTTTGTTTGTGAAGGCCTAAGGATAATGCGTTATTGAGTCAACAAACTTATCTTACCTTATATTAGAGAACGGTTTGGAACCCTTGAAATCCCTAAATCCTTATCCGTGTCAGGTTCCTTAGTTGACGCCAGCCCTCCCCCTAACTAGCTTTATTTTTTATTAGGAAGCGAGAGCTAGCTCGACCAGCCCGTAGATCCTAAGCCTCGAAAGCGATGGGCGAGCCGACAGCAGCTGAGGTAGCATCCGTGCAAGCACCATTTGTTTCAATAGGTTCATCTTTCCCCTTACTTTTCCATGTGACACCAGCCCTAACTAGTCGATAGATTCACATGAGAAAGACTGACTTTTGATCAATTCCTTTTTTGGGATAGAGTCTCACTTTACACTTTCCTAATCGCTAATTTGAAAGAATTATCTTTTTCGAGAGATTGAAAAAAGAACAAAAGTAAGCCAAAGAGGCTGTAGGACGGACGCCTATAGGTGGTAGGGTAGGGTGGGTGGTACCGCTAAGATTGTGGCCAATCTTCCTAACAGCGCGCGGGCCGGGCTTAGAGTGCGTGAAACTCATCACTACCTCGTAAGGGCGTTGAGACCATAGCATGTTACACGAAAGCGCCACTTTCTCTGTAGTGTTGTCACACAGCTGCCCGCCCAGAAGAGCCACTCACCCTGTAGTGTTGTCACACAAGATAAGCACGCCGCCCGCCTGCTGGCCGGGCGAATCGAAGTTCTCTTTCGGTCAACTGTCCACCCAGTCAAGTGCAAAAAACACAGTAGAATCACGCAAGGCACGCTACTGATGTGCTTCGTGCCAGTGAGGAAAGAAAGAAGAGCGACAGGGTTTAGTTCAGATTTTATTGTTTGCAGCATTGGAGCGGATTACCCATAAAATCCCTGGGAACAATTAAAAAAAAGATATCTCGGTAATGAAAAACTTTATTGAATCAACTGCCCTTGAATGCAATGCCCCTAATTTAAAAAAGAACTAAAAATGGGTTTACCTATCCAGTGGAATATCCTGACTATATCCTAATCTCCACCCATTCTTTGCCCTGCCACCAATTCCTCATCAAAGACCAAGACCAAGTATTACCAATTCCCGTCGAGAAAGCAAGCAATCTCCACTGGAACGAGAATAACAATCAAAGTCACCTTCAACAGGTTATCCAACTCGTTCGTACCTTTTCTAACCTCGTTGGCTTGGATTCGTCTCCGTCTCAACTCTCTTCCCTTCGCGTACTCATATGTCCCCCCCACTTTAGTAATTGGTATGATGACCAGTAAGAGGAAGCAATATACTCATATTAGCCGGTGCACCCTAAACCGGTAACAGTAAGACCAACCAAAGAAATAGGAATAGAAAACGGGACTCGATTGAACGTATCAATATACATTTCCTTTCTATCAACTAAAGTCTATTCATTTCCTCTATTAAAATTAAATGGCAAGAACTCATCTCGGGCAAGAACCCCTAAATAACGCATTTCGTGGATCAAGTAATTCAACACTGGAGTGTAGCGTAGGGCTTCCTCTTTTAGTGGAAGCCGTAGCGGAACGGTCAACTAAGAATGAAATGAAATAGTTGATTCGTTCAATCAGGACCGCATCATAGTATATTAAATCATGCCATTCCTTGAATGAAAAACAGCTGATTGGTAATTAATGTGCGCTCCTGTGGGAGTCGAACCCGCCACATAGGCTTTTCCTTGTTCTATCGAGATGAACTAAAGAGCGTGAGGGAGATTGGATTACTTATTCGATTATTAACCGCAAAGATTTCCACAAGGAGCCCCCATAAGTCACATTAATAGTAGAATTAGAGGTATACGAAGCCGTGTTTTACATGGCTGAGTGGAGGGTCACTCTGCTGACCAAAGTCGGCGTCAGTCCTTCCCAAAAGGGACTGGAAGCGCTCCACATATATCTCTTTCGAAACGAGCCTTAACTGATGCTGCTGCTGCTAATGGTCTTGACATCAAAAATGCTGTCGATAGAGTGAAAGCAAGCATGCCGAGCCGGGAAAAGCATAACGGGCCGTAGAAAGAGCGCAAAAGTACACTCCCCTTGCCTTGATAACAAACCCAACGCTAAAAAAAGAAAAGGCAGCCCAACCGATCCTCCCCCCAGCCGCTTACCTACTCGTGCTCGTAGCTCGATCGAAGGTCAAGAGTGTGGTCCGGTGGAAAAATAGAAGTCGTCCATCTCAAGTGATACGTGAATTGCTCAGTAGTGCTTCACCACTACCGTAGCTAGCGGAAATAGCTTAATGGTAGAGCATAGCCTTGCCAAGGCTGAGGTTGAGGGTTCAAATCCCTCCTTCCGCTCTTGGCTTCGTCGTTTAGTGGTAACGAGTGGAGTGCATAAGCCCCCTTAGAAAGAGGGTCGAGCAGCAAGTAGCCCCTTGTATAGGGTTCCAAACCTATTTTACTAATAAGAACAAAGGGGCAACCAAAACCTACTCCTAAGAAGATGCTGGCTTTTCAGCCGTTGCACGCTAGCGCGCTTCTGTTTTTCAGCAGGCTTCTTCAAATATACCATAAAAAGTAGGGGTTATAACTATAAGTAGCTAGCGCACTAGCATTTTCCCTGACGTTTAAGGGGCTGCTAGTTGTAGCGCGCAGTGCACTAGTGAATAGGAAAAGCGGATTGAGATGATTAATGATGGATGGACGTTGGGGATAGAACATGTTCGATGCCTCGCCCTTGTCTCCTTCGCCAGAGACTGCAAATAATGGGAATCATCTCGATAAAGAAAAGGCAATATGGGCCTCTCGATCCAATCCGTCTTATCTGGCCCCCAGCACATTCTTGAGATGAAAGAAACCTCCCGTAATAGAGAAGAGATCTAAAGTCTGGGTCCCCTCGAATACCCTTCCCTTGAACCTGAACTAGTCGAGAGAGATGAACCAGCACCAAATTGGATAACCTTCGAACCGAAACCCCCAACTAGAGATGGAATTCCAGAACCTAAACAACTCAGTTGAGAGCTCTGTGACCGGTTCAAGGGAAGTCCACCAATGATTGATAGGCCATTCCCCTTATCCGTCTCTTGATCCCTCATTCCACTAATTCGTTGTTACTGATTCATTCAAGGCATAGACCGCCCACTTCTTTGTCTTATTAGCGCAGGTGTTCGTCAACGATGAAAGCCACTGAACTTCAGACTCGAGTTGAGAAAGAGGGCTAAGCCCAGGAGAGGAGGGCTTCTCTATGACTTTGAGAAGAGAATCGTTGGTTTGACTGACGGACTACGTGGGAAATACGAGATCTAGGCAAGCCAGCCGCTACATGTTCTCTCCTTTCCCTTGAACGATAGAAGAACTACTTATCTTCTCTTAGATAGCGGTCGATCGTTTCGCTCTATGGTCAATCAATAGGTCCACAAATCTCTTCTTCTATACGATAAATCGCCATCTCGTAGCACCACCACGACACCGATTCGTGATTTTTCCGAGCCCCCCATGCCGTGACTTCGACTTTGAGTATGATGAATGAGTGGAAAGATCTTTATAGAAGTCTCTATCCGATCCAACCAAAGAGTTAGTATATAGAATCTTATATATATATCTTTTTTTAGATAAGGGGTAGAACAACGAGTTTTTTCAGAAAAGACTGGCTGCCCCCTATCCGATTCTAGCCTTAGGAGAAAAGTGGGGGAAGGAGAGGATCTCACAACATCTATTACGACATTTACCAAACCAATTACAATTAAGTTATTCGAACCTACTTTCGGGAAATCATCAGCAATGGATGAGCCAGCAAAGCACATTTCCGCTCTTTGCTTTGCGTATGCTGGTTCGAAATCCACTTCTTTCGCTGTCTTCTTTGTACTTGTTTGGAATCTTTCTATTGGTATGAGGTTTGAAACCCACTTTTTCCCTTGAGCTTGAGCTTGCATGCTGCCGGCTCATCCATTGCTGATGATTTCCTGAAAGTAAGTAAAGTAGATGTAGTTGGCAAGGCTTTTGGGCTAGTAGCTTATGAGTCAGAAGCCTATTCTATCTCCTGCTTTCGAGCCTAGGATTCTGTTGGATGTCGCTTAGTTTATATGTCCATCTTTTCCCTTAAACTAGAGTTTTTTCTCCCTCGAATAAGTGGAAATACATACACCACCGCCTTTAACAGGATTGCTAGTTGGCCCCCTTTTAGCGAGATCCCTTTCAAACATGAGTAGGAGACTGATAGTTGATAAAGTCGTTGACTTGTAAGTCGTATTCTTTTAAGTCGTAGTCTTTGATTCTTGCCTTGGTAGAGTAGATGACTTCCCTTGCTGAATAGAAGAGAAAGCTTCTGCCCCTCTCCCTTCTTTTTAGTCTACGCGCTTCTGCTTAGTATGTCATTTATATCTTTCTTAAGCCATAGGCCAGTTTAATTGATCTGGTCATAGGTGGAACACACTACCTGTAATTAGCGATTTTCCTCTTTTTCACAAACATGAGTAGGACTGATAGTGTTGGGAAAGTCATTCTTAGCATAAGCTCTAGTTGATCTCTGTTATGGCATTCCCATATGCTTCCTAATTCCTAATTTTATAATTATTAGATAATTAGTAAATAAAAATAAATTAATAAATTAATTTATAATAATAAATTAAATCTATCAATTTGATTGATGAATCTCGATACAACTCAATCCTTAGTGAATATTGCAATTTTCGGCAAGTATTAATATATGGGGTGAATTTTTAGAAATTTAAAAATATATGAGTAAATTTGTAAATATCAAAAATTATATTTTATCAATATCTAACAGTGATCCGATTGCAGATAGATCTTAGATAAGATATAGTTGCTTGTTAAAAAAGTGAAGGAGAAAAATATTTTTCTTTCCCTAGGGATTGCCGCCGAAATATAGTATTGAAGGGAAAATTAACGGGTGGTTGTTGGTGGATGAAATTGGCAAATCATTCTTGGAGTTCAGGTGCGTGATTCGGATCCCAAATCTTGAAGAACATGAAGTACGCTCGAAGGAATTCCGCTAGTTAATAAATTATCCAATACAAAGTATATGTGAAAAATTTGTTTCTAACATTATCTTCTCGTTTAATGTCGTATATGCATAATCGCATGTTGTTTAATTTTAATTTATCTAATTTGATAAAATAAGTTAATCAATTTTTTTATGTTCCAAGCACGAACAGTTCGTGGTTCAAACTTGTTTTTAATTAATTTTAAAATCAACTGGTCTTAGCAATATTATCAATGCAACATTCAACTCTTCTTTTTTTGGTTTCTTCTTTTTCAGCTTATTCTTCTTCTTCTTCTTTTTCAGTTTCTTCTTCTTCTTTTTATTTCTTCTTCTTCTTCTTCTTTTTTGCTTCTATTTCTTCTTTCTCTTCTATTTCTTCATTTTCTTCTTCTTCTTCTTTCTCATTCTTTTTTTATTGTTCCTTCTTTTCATCTATCTCCTCCTTATTACCTTCATATGTTTGTTCTTTCTTTTCTATCTTCTATTATTTCTTCTATTATTTCTTCTATTCTTGTCCTTCTTTTTCTTCATCTTCTTCATCTTCTTCATCTTGTTCTTATTTATCTTCTTCTTCTTCTCTTCCTTCGTTTCTTGTTCTTCTTTCTCACATTCTCTTTCTGATTTCTCTTTTTTGTTTTCTTTTTCTTTGTTCTCTTCATCCTCTCCTTCTTTTTCTTCCTTTTCCTATTCTTCTGCCTCTCTCTTAATCTCCTCCCCGTTGCTAGCCATCATCATGGTAGATCGAAGACAAAATGAGTAATCATCCGTCCTCGATTTTACCAGATGGTCCATCAAAATATTAATTTGAGAAATTGTAAAAGAAATATCTGATTGCATGGACACAATCTTTTTGTCCATTGAAGTAATCTTTTGGTCCATTTCAATCAAGCATATTTCTTCACCCAATCCCCATTCTTCTTTTTCTCCTCTATTTTTTCAATGGCCTCCTCCTCGAACCTTTCCCTCTTCTTTTTTTTCTTCTTCTCCTCTTCCTCTTCAATGACTTCCTCCTCCTCATTATCTTCCTCTTCTTCTCATGGTAAGGGTGACTGAGGCGTCGACTTAAAGAATATGTAATATAAATCAGACAAACTAGTTAAATGATGACTACACAGACCGTATGTATCAGTCATGTAAACTACATGATAGTTATACAGACCTCGTGAGTAATCTTGTAGACTACACGATGGTTACACGAGATCTGTGTAACTATCGTGTAGTCTACATAGTTACTACATGAGGTTAGTGTAACCATCGTGTAGTCCACACGATGACTACACAATGTCAGTTAGACCATCATGTAGACAACACAATGGTTACACTGATCTCGTGTACCGATCGTGTATTCTACATGATGACTACACGTGGTTCGTGTATTCTACATGATGACCACACGTGGTCCGTGTAACCATCGTGTAGTCTACATGAAGACTGCACTAGGTCAGTGTAACTATCGTGTTGTCTACACAATGACTATATGAGGTTTGTGTAATGATCGTGTGGTCGATACGATGACTACGCGAGTTCCGTGTAAATGAAGAATAAGAGTAGAAAATGATTTTGAACATATCTTCTCTCCAGCTAGTGATCTCCAGTAGTGTTTTTGTTCTTCCTCCTCCGTAGGGATCAATGAAAGATGTAAACTAAATGTAAGAAATATAAATTAGTATATGTGCAAGTAATATAAATTAAGTTATCAACATTATTCACTAACTTACATTTCCCTTCAATTTGTTTTTTGAAGATTATCAACCGGTACTATAGTGGTTGGACACCACTTAAAAGTCCTTGGCATCTTGGTAAAAACCTGGTTACCATATAAACTATCCACCAAGGAAATAGTTTCAAATACACATGCCTATTTAAATAAAAGAGAGTAATTCAGTATTCAACACATAAATAAATCAATACATCACTACATAGAATTAAATAAATTATGTTTTGAAGGCAAAAGGACATCCGATGATTGAATATCCATGAACAACAGTGGGGATTTTTGTGTTTTTTTTGTTTTTCTATTGATCTTTCAGATCACCAAAAATAACCTTTATATTCTGTCAGCTAATAATGGTTTCATTGTTTTGGAGAAAGATAGCTCCCTTTATGGATATTGGTTGAACGCTTCAAGGTGTCAATCAAAACCATCCATCTCTTCTCAATTAGAGTCCAGTTCTCCTTCCCCAACAAAAAAATGATCTAGTAAATAGATCGGAGCCACTTTAGAGCATCATAATCTGCTTTGTATTCACTGTTTTTAAATTTCTCCTCCAAATCAATCATGGTTATTCCTTAGGCTTTAGGAAAGTGCATATCAGAGAGCCTTTTGGGACCACATGTCTTCTTCTCATTTCGGGCTTCACTGAAATTCAGTCCGATCATCAACGAGAACTCATTTTTAGAGAATATGAGATTTCCTCATTGATAAGATCCAGATTTCCTCCTCAGAATGGAGTTTCGTTCACATATTCAACCTCCCTGGCCAGAACCTGGTGGCAGACAGTGGCTGAAAACTTCATGGTTGGGAGATCCAGGAGATGGCCAAAGTATGTCTCCGTAAATAGGGAGAGTTGAGTTGCTGTCAGCTTCTTCGTGATAACCTCTATCACGTGGGTATTGCACTTTGCATTTACCCTTGCTTTTAGAATTCTATTAACGTCATGGATGTATCTTAGTTGTATAATTGATGAAGCCATAACTTGTAGAAAATTCAAGGCAAACATAAGATAAGAGAACAAAAGTGTACACGTTCATCATGTACAGAAACTCAGAAACCAGAAAGAAAAAAAAAACACTCAAAAACCTAAAAAAGTACCTTGTTGTGATTCATACATCCATAAAAAACATAAACTCTTCATCCAGAAAAAAATAACCTTAAACCTAGAAAAATAAACTCAGAAACCCAAAGAAAAAAACTTAGAAACCAAAAAACTTACCTTGTTGTGATTTCTTGTTGTGAGAGACGAAGACTCAAAGATTTTCAAAGAGAGATAGATATGCTATGACTTCGCAAGAGAGAGAGATATATATATAGTAATAGTAATAGAGAAAATGAGGGAAATGCAATAATGGTGAAGAGGTATATGAAGGGGTTGGTTTCGTGTAGGAAAAAAATGTGCAATCAATACTTCTTCTTTTTTTCATGCCGCCGTTTGGAATTTGTGAAGGGGCTTTTTAATTTTACAAGATGATTTTGAATTCAAAGTGGGCTAGGGGTCATGGTAAGAAAAATTTAGGAAAGGGATCTAATTCTACAAAATGGTTTGTCTAGGGGTCTAGTTTAACAAAAACCCCATATACATATGACCATTTTTAAGTTTAGAAAGTTTAAGTTAATTATGAACTTACTATTTTACCATTTCAAGTGTTTTAGAACCACTAAGAGTAACTTCCATCACTTTTATTTTTTTCCTTATTTTTGTTGATGGTATTTTCTCAAGTTTTATCAAACCTTGTTCATTTGCTTAAAAAAATCTGTCAAATCTACAATAAATATGCATAAATCATTAAAAATTCTTTTATGTTCTTGTTTTATTTTACAAATTATTTTTTGCAATCTAAAATATATAATTAAATTTTTTACTTATCATCAACAAATTATTTACTTAGCAGTGGGTCATTCCAATTTGTTTTTTTATGTTCATATGTAAAGATGATTGATTGTAAAACTGAAGATGATTTCTATCGTTTACCTAACGTCGAACATCGGTAGGGGAATAATGGAAAATATAATATATTAGAATGTATTGTAACAATAAGTAAATGAATTAATTAATGACAAGCAAACTATATGTTTACCTATTGAAGAGATAGATGCAATTGAATGAACAAGGAACTAGGGAATCTCCTATTCCATTTTTTCTTTTTTCACTAACAAATGAAACAAAGATGGATATATATATAGAGAGAGAGAGAGAGACGCACAAACAAATGAAAAGTAAGTTTTTTTTAGTATAGTGTGTTTTAAAAGAAATTATTTAAAAGAAGTGGGAAAATAATATAAACAAACATAAGAAAAAAATAATATGAAGTTAATTTTGGTGGTTACAAAAATGAAATGGTAACATAGTAAGTTCATAACTAACTTAAAACTTCTTACCTTCACAAAAATAATTTTTGCTTACTATTAAATTAGTGAGTCATTTCTACTTATAAGTTTTATAAGGAGGTCATTTATGTCAAAAGCGCATAAAACAATATAGACAAATATAAATTGCTGGCCCAAGAACCCTGTGAGAAGATATAACAATATTAAGACCCCAATAGATTTATCAACGGTTCTTGGCTTTTTATCAAAGTTAAAAGACTGATATACCCATTCTCTTTAATCTGAGTGATTTCCCCCAAACGCATTATTTTCTCCAAAACATTTGACAGTTGCACCTTTAACCTAGTGAGTCTTCTCTTCCCTCTCCCTTATCGCTAATCCTCCTTGCTGGTCGCACTGATTTGCTCACATACTCGATAGATTGAAACCCTTGGCTTTCACCTAGCGAGTCTTCTCCCCCAGATCGTTACCCTCCTTGGCATTTGTCTCCTTGTCGATCGCACTAATTGCCCACATATTCGACAAATTGAAACACTTTGCTTCAATCTAGGGGGTCTTCTCTCATAGATCGCTAACCCCCCTTGCCAGTCATTTATCCTTGTCGGTCGTATCTCCTTGCTGATCGTCTTTCCTTCTTAATCATCACTCGCTCCTTGGTTCGCTGGAATGGACTCCTCAGCTCACCATCATGGTTCGTCACCCCAACACACACACACACACACATAATTGAGTTGTTGAACTATATTGTATTGTTTCTATAGAAATTGATGAATACTATGCTAGTGTTAGACATGAAATGTTTGCTATTAAAAATTTTTACGACTATGTTGATGTTAGATGTATAAGGATTGCTATTGAGAAATTTTCATGACTATTGTATTGTTTTTCTACATAAATTGATGAATAATACTATGCTCATGTTAGATATGAAAGGATTGTTATTGAGAATTTTCCATGACTATACTGATGTTTGATATGACATGATTGTTGTTAAGATATTTGTATGGCTCTTTTATTGTTTCCATGGAGATTGATGAATACTATGCTGATGTTAAAATTTGAAAGGATTGCTAACGATATTTTTTCATGACTATTGTGCTTACGTTTGGTTTGGTTTTGGGATGCTGACCACTTGCTAGGCTATGGTCTAGCAAGTGTGCACACGACTTCAGTTGACATATAACTTGCTACACTATGGAGTAGCAAGTGTATAAAGGGTCTAGCATGACTTCAATTGTATTCGGTAGGCTAGATCTAGCAAGTTTGAGGTTTTAGAACTTGCTCTAACATATTATCTTGCTCCTGAAAATAAATCATATAAGAGATGTTTTGTTATTTAATTCATCATGTTAGGCCATTCTATTATACATAACCATGAATGTAAATGAGGATGAGTTTGACATGACTAAGATAACTATACTATTAAAGCTCAATGAAGTTCAAAACTTTCTCAAAAAGAGAAGCATATGTTGAGAATTACATGCTTGGGAGACCTTATTCTTGATGTGGATCGAATATAATTTTTTGGCCAAATTATACATAACATATTTTTGAGACGAGTTGTTGATGGGACAAATAAAGATGAGTTATGGTTTAAATTGGTGGGAAAGGAGTGAGATTTTTGAAGCTAGAGTTTGCACTCGTCACTGGCCTTTTACAAAAGTCAGAGTATGATTATCCAAAATAAAAAAATAGTGAAAAGGGTGTCGATTGTCTAAAATCTATTTCAAGGGAAACACCTCAATAAGTAAGGGTCAACTTGATGAGATATATGATAAGAGCAAGATCAAAAATAGCATGGAAGCGGTTAAACTATCACTAATTTACATTTAGTGTTGCTTTCTAGGAAAAAATAAAAAAAATGATTGACAAGATACACCTCAAGATGGTGGATGATTCGGATGTATTTAACAACTTTCCTTGGTGTTCCTTGTGTTATCATGAAACTCTTCGATCCTTGCAGAGAGAAAAAACAAAGGATGCTTATAAGGTTTTTTAAGAAGCCTTCATAGCTTGGATTCTCATATGCTTTCCAGGTGAGATATTGACATGTTATGCATGTGTTGTTATATGTTGCTTTATTATGTGAATAATATGCAGTCTTTCTGTGTAGGTAGGTTTAGGCTTATGAATGCATACCTCTTCTTGGCTCTAAATATGCCATAAAGAGTGGCTCAAACTGTCCAAATGTTGAATTGGAGCGATGTCCAAACCCCTCGATGGGATGAATGAAGGTATTTTTGAAAATAAAGGAGGTTTCTTAGAGGTTTATGTATTTATTAAACATATTTCATGAGTTTTATGTATTTATTCATGTTCATATGTAAGGTGATTTCCACTCTTTATCTAACACAACATAAAACACAATCATCATATTAACAAGCCTTGAAAGAGGACAAGGTTGTTGAGGAGGATGAGATGGAGGAGCACGAAATAGATGGGCAGGAGGAGAAAGAGCATGTGAGGCCATCACAAACTTCAGTGGCACTCCAAAATCGGCCTATGAAGCCAATGTAGGAGGGAATGTGTGGAAATTGATTAGACAGATGATAGGGGACATCAAATGGCTGAAAATTGGTATGAGTACTCTACCTTTTAGGCATCAACTAAGTAAAGCTCAATTGAAGATTATTTAAAAAATGTTGATGAATAATAGAAGAGAAAATTCTACATGAGAGGGTGGTTTTAATGATGACCATAGGAGTTTGAACGTTATTGTGAGGAGGAGGCAAAGAATGAAAAAGGAAAATGGAGGGAAAACATTAAAGAGACAACAGAGAAAAAAATTGAGAAAGGAAAAGGAAAAGAAAAAATGGAAGAGAATGCATAGGGGAAAATGGAGGAAGGAGAAAAGAAAGAAGAAAATGAGTAAGAGAAAGGAAAAAAGAAAGGAAAAAAACAAGGGCGAGAAAAAAATAAGAAGAAAATGATTGGAAAATGATGGAGGATCTAACAACTGGTGAGATAAAGATGTTTATAACTCCTCTCAAAGAACTTGGATTGGGAAGGAGAGAGAAGAAACTGGCTAAAGTTTTGGATCCTCCTTATACAAATCCCGATCAAAGAAAGAAGTGAAAAGACATTAAGAAAGAATGGGATCCTTTCACATAAGCAGGTTCCATTGTTGGTGAATTCACGTATAATACGTGAATTTTTAAATTTTTGTATTTTAAAGTCCATCCCTGAATTGTTCTCAAAAGAAAAATCCGCGTATTTATGACCCAAAAAAGTATAAAATGCGTATAATACGAAAGCTGTATAAACGGGATAAAAATAAGGCATACTATATAATCTTTTTTTAATCTATTTTGGTTTTCTTTTCTTTTACTTTGTATTTTGATATTTTATTAAGTATTTTAGTTTTTCTTATTATTTTAATAGTAATAACTTTAGTTTTCTAATTGTTTTATAATGATAAATATTTTAATAAAGTATATAAATAAATAAATAAAAATTAAAGTTAACCATGCTAAATAAGAACATAACTTTTATTATTTTAGAAATATGAATATAATTCTATTATAATTAATTTACATTGAGTAAAATAAAAATAATAATTAAAAATTATTTTTAATAAATTTTAATTGAGTACAACATGTATTTATCTACTCTATGTGTTTTCATATTTTAGATAATCATATTTTTGATGATTTATTATCTAATTAATGAAATTATTTAATAGTTTCTGTTGTAATAAATGATTTTTTTATCTTTTATCATATAAGTCAATATATTTTTTGTGTCGGACTTTTAAAATGAAAAGGTATAATAGACGTATCTGAATTATTGCGTATTGCATATTATTCACTAAATTTTTGTATAATGTTTGACCATTTAATGTCCGTATTATACTTACCGAATAATATTCTGTATTTTTGTCATTTCCAAATTAACTAACTATGACATGCTCTAGCAGTAAATGAAGATTATGAGATTGGATCAATTCTGATGTAGACTCAAACATTGACGTCCATGTTCACTCTACTGATAAAGCATGGTTTAGAAACATTATGAACACAGATAATCGGCTTAACGATACTGTGAATATACTATCTTAATTTACATATAAACATAATTTTATATGTTGCATTTATATTGTGGTATTTTACGTCGTAGCATATGGATGCATTTTTACATGTCTTAAGGAGGTGAGTGTAAGATTGTTCATTGCCTGAGTGGCGGTCTTGGATGTGTAATTTTTAGTAATAATATGATTTTTTATGTATCTAATTTTGTAAGAATTTGATTATCTATTACTTATTGCATTTTTCTACAGACTAATCTCCGTTCGCATTGGATGAAATATGAGGAAAACCCTCAGCTATGAAACCCCTACCATGTACCATTCATAAAAAAAGCTTTGATCTATAAAAAAAACATATCACCATTAACACCGCTTTCCTAAAAAACTTTACTACTATTAACAAAGTATATCAACACCAATGCAACCCTATCATGAAACATTCACACACAAAATATTTTCATCTATTAATAAAGAAAATCACCTCCATCAAGCCATGAGCCGTCTTGGTGGGAAACAAGTTGGCTCTTTACAAGTCCACATATCATGGCCTTGTTGGAATTATGTCCATAAAATAAGGTGTGATAATTATTTTTGAGTAAATAATTATTTTTTGATATTTATGTATTACTGATTTTTATGAATAAATAAAAGTTTCATTTAACTAAAGTGTGTTTGTACCTTACTTAAGTCCTGAAACTATTATCAACGTGAGAAGAGTAAAGACCGAGCGGTCTTCCAGACAAACTCTTTTGAGATAGTTCAGAATGTTATTCACAGTCTTAGAATCGACTGGGCAATCGAATTCAATTACAACTATTATGTTGAACCAAAGGATGCCGATCTTGGGGTATGGGAGTGGAGACTCTAACAGTTGACCTAGACATGTTATGAAACATGTTGAATAGACCCGTGACCAAAAAGTTTATCGGACAATACCTCGACTTTTAGGACCATGATTAAACTATGTTGAAGTTGCGTGATTCACATATATGAAATTTATGGCAAGATTGCAAAGACAACAATATTAGCTTATGATTTATTGATAGGTCTGTGAATAAATAAACTGGGCCTAGTACTCGATAACATGAGTCATTGAATAAGACATGATGATCTATACGAGACATTTCACTGATATGTCTTTCTTATTCATAGTCAATAAATGAGTTAAGGAAATAATAACTAGAGGTATAAGATAATAATTTTACATCACACTTTTGCTACTGATATTCACGAAGGGTAATATCGTTAAAATTCTATGGACTGTGAAACATAAAGGTTTATTTGTACCAACAGAAAATGTAGCTCGCATGAATCGGGATTTCATTCGGCATTGGACCTATAATTGAGTGTATGATGTTGAGATTAAATAAGTTGAGAATTTATGGAGATAAATTAATCATGTATTTGAATCTCATAGTTTTATTCATGTGAGTCTATTCAGTCTCAATAGTAGTTCATAAGCACATAAATGAGAAACAACGAAACAACATTAGTCGGACCAAAAATGTGTTATGGACTAATGTACATTTTCTGAGTACATATGATATGAGTGTCATCACTATATTGTGAAGAAAAAAAATTAATGTTCAATTTAATTATTTTGTTATTTTCTAATTATTAGATAATTAATAAATAAAATATATTAATTAATAAATTGAGAATGATCAATTTAATTTATCAATTTGGACTGATAAATTTGAACACAATTTTAACTCTAAGGAAGATGTGAAAATCGCCTATGCATGTCAAAGGGGAGGAGAATTTCAGTTTTTAACATATAGGGGTATATGGCTAAATTTCATAATTAAATATAAAAGAAAGTGCATTAGGTTGCATCCCTAAGTGTATTAATCAGAGCAGAAAAAGTTTCTCTCCTCCTCCCTATACTGTTGCCGCCGAAACCTTAAGGGGAAGAAAAGAATTTTGTTTTCTCTTCCACAGTTATTTTAAGAACCCACACTCAATTCCTACGAAAATCCTTGAGAGATTTACTTCTGTCAGTGTAAGGATCAATTGATAGCTCTGCGAATCTCAAGAATGAAGAACCCGAGATAGAGAATTTGATCCCGTCAAATCATATTTTCTCTATTAATTGAAAATGTATAAATTGTTTTTATCTTTTCTCGATACCTTTTTACTGATATGCATGTTCAATGATTGGTTTTGTGTTTGATTGGATTAAACATTGGTATGATTTTTTTTGAAATTCCGCCCATGATTCATACTAGTTATGGTTCATTAATTTTTTCTTCAAAATCTAAAATCCGACAGGCCTAGTCCACTGTATTTATCGCACCTCTTTCATTTACGTGCTTTCTCCAACCCATGGTATTCTTTTCTTCCTACGTCTTCAGATGGTCATCCACAATGTGGTGGCAACGCTATAACACATCTAACGTCGTCTGATACTTGCCAATCTTGTCACCAACTAGATGAATAGAATCAACATAAGCCAAATAAAGGACCTTCATAGTGTAATATTTTGAACATAAGGAGTAGAGTAGGATGTTACAATATCAGGTTGCTGCTGTTGTATGTGTACACGACATTTGATTGACTTCAAACTCTAGACATGAGCATGTCTTGTTGTGCAAGTTGACAATGAAAATTACAACATTATCTTTCACTTGACATTCATATAAGTTCATTGATGTTACAAATAATGTCATTGCATTGGTAAATCTCTAGCCCATCTCATCTTCAGCCCATGTCGTTATAGTGGTGGTCATCTCACTGACAATGGTATGATGTTCATAAAACCAATATCGAAGCATATCTTGCCCATAATCAAGTATACATGTATTGGAAACTGACGAGCATGTCTCAAGACATTGTTCACACACTCTACTTAATTTGAGGTCATCATATCATAATGTTGGTCACCAAACTTACAACGAGTCCATCTGTCAAATTCAACACCAATCAAGTATGAACTATTAGTTGGGTAGGAATCGTTGATCCTCTCCATAATTTCATCAAAATTTGATGTGCTATTTGTCTTCGCATCAAAGAAGACTAAAGCTACCAAAGTCTCGTTCTTGAATTTCAAACTTAAGTTCTGACTTATAAAGTAGATACATGCTCCATGTGGTGCTTCGAAGAATACATTCTGAACACCATTGGTAATACTTTCATTTCAATCAGATACAAAAGTGAAGTCTTCAATATCACCAATTACTCCTCTAAGTTTTAAGAAAAACCAACGCCAAGATGCATCATTCTTCAAACCGCCAACTCTAATGGCAAGGTGGTATACCTGATTATTTCCATCTTTGCACGCTCATCCCCTAATATTATTCTGTCAAAAAGTACCATCAATTGATATCACAGGTTTTATACATGTACAAAAACCATTTATAGATGTGCCAAATGCAACAAATAGGTACTTGAACCATTTTTCATCATCAGACTCGATATGTGTCACCGTACAAATGTTGTTTAACTCTAGCATGGCACAATATCATTGGAGCAATGCAAACATTCTTTAGGAGAACCCCTTACTAAATCTAACGCACTTTCTCTTACCCTCCAAGCCTTACGATAACTAATATTTACACGAAACTCTCTTCTTACATCATCAATAAATTTTTTTGGCCTATAAACATGACCGACTCCTTCATAGTTTAATTTTATGCACGCACCAATGACCTTACTGCTTTCTTGTCAGTGGTCACGCTGTAAAAGATCTAATGAGAAAATGTGCTTAGAAACATACTTCTTAATCTTGAAATAGCCAGAGCCAGCCAATTGTGAATCTCTAAACCTTTATTTGCAATCTTTATCTACACATACAACTACAAGTAACTTTTTGTTGGACTTTTTCATCTTGTATTCAGAATTTTCTTCATGGCAACCATAGCTATACATATCTACAATTCATTTTTATTCTTATACAATATATCCAAATTGACATCAGAGGTCGTGCTCACAGTGAGTGTCGGCATACCCAAGCTAAATAGAGCTCCAAATGTATCCACCATATAAAAGTGATTTTTGGTACGTGGAGCATCGAATGCACTAACATGATTTGTGCTGTGTAGACTAAGTCCAACGTCTACTTCTTCATTTGTATGTGCAACATCATTATTGAGAAAAAGGTGTTTCACAATGAGTAACTGCTAGTTGGACTTCAAATGGGTATTTTCGCATCTCCGTTTGGCTATCGTGTCTGACATCATAATTATGGCCATGGTCTGAGTTTGTACTACAAGATGGTCATTTGGAGACATGCTTTACTTCTACACATAAAGGAGTTCTCAATTCAGCAGGACTAGAATTCTCATCAATAAATCACCGAAGATTCTCATCATCGATGATCTCTGCAGGTTGAGCTAAACATGCTTTAACCAAGAACTTTGTACATAGCTGATGTAATGAGAGAACCAATTTAAGGAATGAGTACAATTTATGTAATAATTGTTCAAATGTAATCTTCAGACATATATATCGGCTCCGCTGGAGACGTAGTTACATACTTAAAGCAATCATCTTTATTTACCATTAAAACATTTAAATTTGATATAATTATGATGATAACAAGCTTGTCAATAACTAGCAGTCTACCAGTCTAGTAGTATAATAATTTTGAGTCTAGTCTAACAGTCTACTAGTTTAACAATGAAGAAATCTATTAGTATATTAATGTATGCTACACTTGAGCTTAACTGTCCATGGGTAAGATTAAGGTATAATTAAATTTTACACAATTGTATGAATACTAAGGGCTTAATGGATGTCAATTTTGCATACCACAATCTAGCAGTATAATAGACTATAGTCTAGCAGTCTAGTCATAGTCTAGTAATCTAGTCTAGCAGTTTAGCAATGCACCATACTATAGTCTAACAGTGAGTAACCAAACTCATAATCTCAATCCATATCAATCAGTAATGATAAAATTTGATTTTTATATAAACATATTGGAGGGTTTCTTACTCAAGTGCACAATAACTAATTGAACATCTAACAAAAATAATTCTCAACAAAGTCATAAGCTTTAGTAGTATACTTTTCTACTATCCAACTACCACTATGCAAAATATATTATTTGGAGTCCACCACCACCTTTTTTATTCTACACGTTCCAACCGATCTTGTCCTTGTTGATGATAAGTCCAATAATTTTAGGGTTTGTGTCGGTAGAAGATACGAGTGAGAGTTTATAACAATGGAGAAAATAAGTGAGAGTTTGGGTGAATGACAGAAAAAATAGAGAAAAAAAGATCATCATGGTGGAGTAGCTGTAAATCACGAATAAAAAAGAGAGGAGAAATTGAGGGAAAACAAAAGCGAAAGAGAAAAGTGAATTTTTGGTGGAGTTCATAGGTCTCTAAAAAGAAAGGACGAGATTGAATTTTAACTACAAAAATTCAACAATACTTAAAAAGAAAGTGGGTCTTAATATCATTAAATGACTTTTAAAGGGTATTTTCCTAGATATTTCTCATAGAAAAATGAGTACAGATTGTTAAAAGAAAATTACAAGAAATAGAATGGATACTAAAACAGATAGAGGCTTGTAGTAGACGATAACTTAAAGATAAAATTCACCATGCATAGTTTGCTAAGTGACTACAATGATTGGCTCAGAGTAATAAAACTACCTAGATTGAAAAATTAGTAAATTGATTTTTCAATCTCAACAGAACTCACAATATTTTTCTCTCCACAAACTACAAGCTCTCTAAATTTCTGTGATAATAATTCAACTAACTCTCTCCTTTCTATACATGAAACAACATAACAAGTAGAATGGTTGATAATTTTCTCTCTACGGAATTGTCCATAAAAAATGTGGAAGATAGTTCCGACAATAAGGGAACTTTCTGTTGGGACCGCTTGGTTTTAAAATAAATTAAAAATAATTTTGAATCACGAACGATTCGTGGAAGGAATATCAATTTTTTTCCAATTAACTTATTTAATCAAATTAAATAACTTAAACCAAACAACGTGCGATTATGCATATGCGACTTGATAGGAGAATTTCTGAACCGACGGAATTCCTCCGAGCGTTCTTCGTGTTCTTCAAACTTCAGATCTGAATCACACACTTGAACTCCAAAAATGATTTATGAAATTCATCCACAAAAAACCACCCGTTAATTTCAGAAATATATCTCACGAGAATTTTGTGTAGGAATTTGAGTGTGGACTCTCAAAACGATTGAAGAAGAAAAATCAAAATTTTTTTTCCTTCAACATAATTTTCGGCGGCAACAGGGAGGGAGAGGAAAACGTTTTTCTCCTTTAAATTTTTTAACAAGCAACTGTATCTTATCCAAGATCTATCTACAATCAGATTTATATTAGTTATTGATCAAATATAATATTTGATATTTACTAATATATCCATTTATTTTTAAATTTCTGAAACTTCACCCCATATATTCGTAATTGCTGAAAATTATAATATTTCCTAAAGTTTGAGTTGTATCGAGATTCATCAATCCAATTGATAAATTAATTGATCATTATCAATTAATTAATTTAATTTATATTTACTAATTATTCAATATTTAGAAAATAATAAATTAATTAATTTCATTACATATAATCACACTTAACTAATTAAGTGACATCACCCATCACATATAGATGTAGGAAATATACCTTGGCACCAAAACACATTTTGATTCGATTTACTTTGTTCTCTATTCCTATTCTCATGAGCTATTTCTGAGACCGAATGGACCCACATGAACAAGGCTAAGGATTCAAATACCTGGCGAATTTATGTCCATCTATTCCTGACCTATTTAATTCTGACATCGTACGACTCTACTATAGATCCGATGCCGAATCAATTCTCGATTCATGCATGCTACATTTTTTGTTGGTGTAGATAAACCCTTTTATTTTCACAGTCCAAAAAATATTTTAACATAATACCCATCGTAAACATCACTAACAAGAATGTAATGTAAAATTATTATTTTACTCCTTTTGTTATTATTTCTTTAACTCGTTTATTGACTGTGAATAAGAAAGATATAATAGTGAATTGTCTCGTACAATTCATAAGTCTTAATCAATGAATCAATTCATTGAACACCTGGTCAAGTTAATTTATTCATACACCCATCAATAAAGCATAAAGTGATATTGTAGCTTTCCCAATCGAACAACGAATTTTCATCTGTGAAATACGTAACTCCAACTTAATTGAATTACAATCTCAACAGCCGAGATATTGCCCGCCAATTCGAACTCACTCATTTAACATATCAAAGATTATAACTAACTAAGTCAAGCTACGTATTCACCTCAAGATTAAGGTAATTATGAAAATACTCTTAATGTGTAACAATTAGATTTAAAGCTTGGTAAATGATTATGGGCTCTAAACTAATTTGCTACCGGTCTATTCAACATGTTCATAACATGTCTAGGTTAAGCATTTGAGTCTCCACTCCCATGCCCTATCCATTGGTTAAATCTAATAGTCGTAATCAGATTTGATTGCCCAGTCGATCTTAAGACTGCGAATATCATTTTGAATTTTCTCATAAGAGTTCGTCTGGAGACGCTTCTGTCTTCACTCTTCATTCATTGATGAAAGTTCCAGGACTTAATTAATTTATTAACATACTTTAATTTAAAATAAAACTTTCAATTTATTCATAAGAATTCAATAATACTAATGTATGAGAAATAACTAAATACAAATAAATAGTTATTTCACGCTACTTTATGGACATATTCCAACAATCTCCCACTTGGACTAATGTAGGCGTGTACAATCTTTTATCCCTAAACCCTCCAGATCACCATAAAAAATTTAACTGCTTAAAGTATTCGTGAATGGATCTGTCAGGTTATTGACCATCAAAATATGTGTAGCCACAACGTCTCCACGCTAAACCATTTATCTAATTAGGTGATATTTACATTCTATGTGTTTGGATTTCTTATGGTTTCTAGGTTCCTTAGAATTCAATACTACCCCACTGTTATTACAATAAAGTGTCATGGGCTTGTCAACGTCTAAAATGACTTCCAGAGTCTTCAATAACTTCCTAAACCATAAAGCCTCCTATGTAGGTTCACAAGATGCCACATATTCAACTTGCAGGGTAGAATCAGCAATGCAAGATTGATTGATACTTCTCCATACAACTGTTCCACTATTTTTGAACACTGGTCATGAAGTGGACCTCTTAGAATCTTTGTATGCTTGAAAATCAGAATCATTATACCTCATCATATTTAGGTCAGTATCTGAATACACAAGCATGTAGTTCATTGTTCTCCTCAGATACTGAAGCATATGCTTGACGGTATTCTAATGCTTGATTCCAGGATTAAATTAGAAATGGCTCATCACGCCCATGGCATAGCACATGTCTTGCCTAATACAAAGCATCACATACATGAAACTTCCTACGTCCAAGGCATAAGGAATCTTTCTCATATTTTCCACTTTTTGAGGAGTCTTGGGAGACTGCTCCTTGGGGAGGCTGACTCCATGTCTAAAAGGAAGAAATCATTTCTTGGAGTTTTGCGTACTGAAGTGATCCAACACCTTATCAATATAAGATGCTTGAGACAATGCCAATTACCTGTTCTTCCTATCTCGAAAGATCTGAATACCTAAGACAAATGCAGCTTCTCCAAGATCCCTCATATTAAGTTACTTTGCAAGCCAAATCTTGACATCATATAATTTTCATGCATCTTTCCCAATTAGTAGAATATCATCTACATACAAGACTAGAAAAAACAACCTTCTGTTCGTGTATCAGCTTATACACACAGGGCTCATCCACTCATTCTTCAAAACCATAGTTTTTAACAGTTTTGACGAATCTAATATTCCACGATCGTGACGGTTGCTTATGTCCATAAATATAATTTTGCACTTCGTAAACTTTGCCCTCTTAGCCTTTCTCCATGAACCTGTCAGGTTGAGCCGTATAAATGCGCTCATCAAGATTGTCATTCAAAAAACTAGTCTTGACATCCATTTGCCAAATTTCATAATCAAGGGCAGCAACAATGGACAAGAGGATTCGAATGGATTTAAGCATGACCGCCGTTGAGAAAGTATCCTTATAGTCTATACCTTCCTTTTGGGTGTAGCCCTTCACTACCAGCCAAGATTTAAATGTTTTTACATTTCCATCCGGACCTTATTTCTTCTTATAGATCCATTTGCATCTTACGGGTTTTACCCCTTTAGGAGGATCTACAAGGTTCCAGGCTCCGTTCGAGTAAATCGAATGTATCTAAACGTTCATGGCTTCTTGCTATATGTTTGCTTCAAGACCTGCCATGGCCTTTGAGTAGGAGACAAGTTCATCAAGGTCCTTATCTGACACATCTGTCAAAGCATCTTTATAGGACATATACCTCTCAGGTTGTCTCACAACCCTACTAGTACGTCGAGGCTTCATAGGCTCTGGCTTCTGTCGTGGTTCTTCCATTATTGAATTAAAAACAATTTCTGATTGGGGAGTTGGTGTCCTCACACTCAATAATTCCTCTAGCACAACTGAGTTTCTCGGGCTGTACACTTTTAATGTAATCTTCTTCAAGAAAATGAGCATTCATGCTAACGAATGTTTTCTGATCAGTCGTACTATAGAAGATGTACCCCTTCCTTCCTTTAGGATATTCTACGACCATGGATAATTCTGAACGACTGGCCAACTTGTCTGTCCTTAGTTTTAGAACATGTGCTGGCCACCCCCATATTTTAGAATGGTTAATGGAAGACTTTCATCCATACCATCTTTCATATGGTGTACTGGGCGCCGTCTTCGATGGAACTTGGTTCAAAATATAGGCAGTTGTTTTCAAGGCATATTTCCAGAAGGAATCTGGGAGGGATGAGTAACTCATTATGGATCTAACCATATCTATCACAGTTTGATTCCTTCTCTATGACACATCATTTTGCTGTGGCGTACCAGGTGCTGTAAGCTGAGAAATAATACCTTCTTCTTCAAGAAAGTCTCCAAACTCTTCTAGCTAGTACTATCCACTATGATCGGATCGTAGTATTTTGATTTATTTTTCTAATTTATTTCCAACCAAGGCATTATAATACTTTTTGAACTTTTTAAAGGTTTCAGACTTTTGACACATTAGATAAACATGATCAAAACGTGAGTAGTCATTAGTGAAGGTTACGAAGTATTCATAACCTCCTCTTGCTTGGATGTTCAATGGCCCACATACATCACTATGTATGAGTTCAAGGCATTGAGTGGCTCTTTCACCGTTTGCTGAAAAAAAATCTTTTTGTCATTTTTCCTTAAATAGCAGTATTCCCATGTGAAAACTGATCCCACACTTAAAGTTTGCAAAGGACCATCCGTCACAAGTCTTTTAATCATGTCCAGGCGAATATGCCCAAGGTGTAAGTCCCACAAATAGGTTTAATCGGTTGAGTCATACTTTAACCTTTTACTATCCCTTTGTGAATCATTATTCACTTAAGTGTCACAGATAATTAGAACTAATGGTTTTACGTGAAACCGTTTATTAAACATGCTTGCAACATGTTTTAAGCATTAATTTTTAAAAATATCAATATCTTTATCCATGAATTTAAGATCAAATCCTTACTCAATTAATGCACCAATAGAAATAATATTCTCCCAAACTAGGATATAATAAACATCACGTAAAATGATAAAATGTTTTTCAAAACATAATTTAAAATGTCCCACAGATACGGCGGATACAGTGCTCCATTACCTTAGTGGAAGTTGTACTCGCCCTGTCAAGCCTTTTGACTCCCCTGAACCCCTTTAGATCCCAACCCTTTGAGATACTCTGGGCAGTTGCATTTTCAATGACCAACAGTTCCACAGTTATGACACTTATCTTTCGACTTGTCTACTATCATATTGCTCTTCTCTTTGGCAGCACTAGGCTTTCTTTCACTAAAGTTAGCCTATCCAGACTTCCTCTTGCCCTTCAGAAATAGAGTCTTAGCAACTTACAGCTCCTTCATGAGCTCAGGAAGTGAGTACTTCAGCTTATTCATCGAATAATTAAGCTTGAAGTTCCTAAAAGCACTAGGCAAAGTCTTTAGGATCATATCCACCTGAGTCTCACTATCAATCTCGGCACCCATGATCTCCATCTCATTCATATAATTTATTATCAATATCATATATTTTCTGACAGGGGTTCTAGGTTCCATCCTACAGTTCATAAAGTTGCCTACAACTGTCTATCTGGCTTGACGACCCTAATCTCTGAACATTTCGGTGATATTCAACATCATATTAGCTGTGGTCTCAAAGTTTTGATGCTGTTGTTGCAACACATTGCAAATATATGCCAAGATGTAACATCTAGCGTTCTCATCAGAACGCAGCCAAGAAAGATAAGCATCATTTTTCCTCTTGAGTTGATTCAACAATAGGTTCAAGGGGACAAGGAGTAGTGAGCACGAATTTGTACTTTTCTACCGTCAGCACAATATCAAGAATCTGTTTCCAATCCACATAATTTTCACCAGTAAATTTGTATTCGTTAAGAATAGTTGAGAGATGGGATATTGACATTATTACTGAAAAGAATAAATAAAGCGGTGTAAATAAATGCTCAAATGTTTAGGAAAGTATGATGCATGATGCATGATGCAACTACATAAATTATTTAAGAATCCATCAAAAACTATTTCCTCCATGATATTACGATAAAAAAATGATAGCTTGTCTCATCGAGGAATGAAGTCCAAACTATCTTCTATCGCATCAAGACTCTTCTCGTTTGGTTAATGCTAAAATGTCTCCACATGTAGCTTAACCAATCACCAATGATTTGGGTCACCTTGGCCCCATTGACTTGCCCCTAAGTGGGGATTCTAATATGTTTCAGTCTAAGTTTTTAACCAACGGATCGACTCATAAAAGTTACTATGGACTAACAGTCCGTCTATGGGGTGGCCCTGCACCACCACTTCCTTTAGAAATCTTAGTTTCTCAAGCAACTCGATGACTCAAAATGACACGACTCCAAATTTTCTCCCATTGATGAGAGGACCACTGTGGGCGGTTCTAAACCATTCCCCGTGGCACAATCAAGTTCGCGTTGGAGACCTTGAAAATGTTTCAACGTAAACGACCCTCCCACTTAATTTTTGAAAAAAAAAACTTTAGATATTTGATTGTTTTTCAAAACAACTTTTATTAATTTGAAAGCGTTATGAATTTTATAAATCCTTTATTTAATTTTAGTTCTCTCTTTATAACCATTATAAATTTCACATTGTAATTAAATTATAACCATGATAATTAATCTACAATGATGCATGTACATGTTACATGACAATTTGATATTGACATATCCCTAATTCTATATGTCATGTTATATTATGATACACTATTAAAAATAAATAATACATTTAAAATTAAACTCACCATTGGCTCATTTCCAATTAAAACCCAAAAGAATAATAACTTACAAATTAATTTACAAATTTTCATGGCTTCTGTAATTGTCTATTTACCTTTCAGCTTGTTCCACCACTCTGTAACTCTATCAAAAGTCCTTTCTCATTTTAAAATCAAATTTAAAATTTAAAATTCAAATTCAAATTTAAAATTTAGAATTCAAATTTAAAATTAAAATTTCAAAAATTCAAAATTTAAATTTGGATTAAAACCCTTTACTTAAGAAAAATTATTCTAATTAAATAATCTCAATAATTATCCTTTCTTTTTTCTTAAAAACGAAATAAAATATAAAAAGATAACATTAATAATCATCTTTTAAATCTAAAATTCAAAAGATAAAAAGATAAAATAGATAATTATCTTTGAATTCAAAATTATATTTTATCCGTCTAAAATTAAAAAAATAAGGGTTATCGTGAAACATCATCGGGTTTCCTAAACCATAATTGTTATCGCTGAGGGTTTCATAAAATCTAGTCACCATGCAGGGCACAGGAGTGGACAGCGTCGTCGACAGGCACCAGAATAGTACCGGGGTCGACATAACAGTTACTCCGGCTTGAACAGTAATTCTAGCGTGAGCAGTAATTTTGGTGTGAACAGTAATTTCGCGTGAAAAGCACATTCTGACGACTTCTCGGTATCTGTCCGGTGACTTCATGATGGCGGTTTTGAGTGGTTTCCGGCGACGGTATCAAGGCGACGATGATTTTACACCAAATTTAAAAATTTACAACTTTTACATAAAATCCTATACCAGAAATCTGGCGTACATCGATTCTAAATTGAAATAAAAATGCCTAGAACCAATAGTTAGGGATCCAATCACATAACACATTCAAAACAATTTTGAATCTACCATACAAAATGATATGCCCATATCCACAAAATTCACGATACGTTCTTTTCAAATATCATTATGCATAATCAAGATCATATTGTTCTGATACCAATCATTGGGATCGGTTGATTTTAAAATTAATTAAAAATAAGCTTGAACCACGAACAGTTCGTGAGCGGAATATCAATTTTTTTCCAATTAACTATTTCAATCAAATTAAATAACTTAAAATCAAACAACGTGCGATTATGTATACACGAAAATAAATGAGAAGATAAGGTTAGACACATTTTTTCACCTATACCTTGTATCAGAGAATTTTTAAACTGGCGGATTTCCTTCGAGCGTTCTTCGTGTTCTTCAAGCTTTGGGATCTGAATCATGTACTTGAGCTCCAAGAACGATTTGTGAATTTTGTCCACCAATAACCACCCGTTAATTTCAGAAATATATCTCACGAGAATTTTGTGTAGGAATTTGAGTGTGTGCTTTGAATACGATTGAAGAAGAAAAATCGAAAAAAAATTCCTTCTATATAATTTTTGGTGGAAATAGGGAGGGAGAGGAAAACATTTTTCTCTTTTATTTTTTTAACAAGCAACTGTATCTTATCCAAGATCTATCTGCAATCAAATTGCTTTAGATATTGATAAAATGTAATTTTTGATATTTACAAATATACCTACATATTTTTAAATTTTTTAAAATTCACCTCATATATTCGTAATTGCCAAAAATTGTAATGTTCCCTAAAATTTGAGTTGTATCGAGATTCATCAATCCAATTGATAAATTAATTGATCATTATCAATTAATTAATTAATTTAATTTTTATTTACTATTTGTTCAATAATTATAAAATAACGAACAAATTAATTTCAATACAAATGATCACACTTAACTAATTCAGTGGCATCACCAATCACATATAGGTGTAGAAAATATGCATTGACACCAAAACATAATTTGATCCAATTTACTTTGTCTCTCTATTCATGTTCTCATGAGCTATTTCTGAGACTGAATGGACCCACATGAATAAAACTAAGGATTCAAATACTCGGTGATTTTTTCTCCATAAATTCCTAACCTATTTAATCTTGACATCGTATGACTTCATTATAGATTTGATGTTGAATCAACTCTCGATTCATGCGCGCTACATTTCCTGTTGGTGTAAATAAACCCTTTTTATTTTTAAGGTCCACAAAATATTTTAACATAATACCCATAGTGAATATCAGTAACAAGAACGGAATGTAAAATTATCGTTTTACTACTCTTGTTATTATTTCCTTCACTCTTTTATTGGATGTGAATAAGAAAGACATAATAGTGAATTGTCTCGTATAATTCACAAGTCTTAATCAATGACTCAATTCACTGAATACCTGGCCAGGTTAATTTATTCACATGTCCATCAATAAAGTATATGATGACATTGTTGCTTTTGCAATCGAACCGCTGATTTTCATATCTGTAAATCACGTAACTCCAACTTAATTGAATTACAATCTCAAGAGTCGAGGTATTACCCGCCAGTTCAAACTCACTCATTTGACATATCAAAGTTTGCAACTAACTAAGTCAAGCTATGTATTCACCTCAAGATTAAGGTAATTATGAAAATACCCTTAAGGTGTAACAATTAGATTTAGAGCTTGGTAAACGGTTTTGGGCTCTAAACTAATTTGTTACCGGTCTATTCAACATGTTCATAACATGTCTAGGTTAACCGTTTGAGTCTCCACTCCCATGCCCCAAGACTGGCATCCATTGGTTCAACCTAACAGTCGCTATCAGATTCGATTGCCCATTCGATTTTAAGACTGCGAATATCGTTCTGAAATTTCTCACAAGAGTTCGTCTGGAGACACCTCTGTCTTCACTTTTCGTTCGTTGATGAAAGTTTCAAAACTTGAGTAATTTATAAATACACTTTAATTCAAAATAAAAAATTAATTTATTCATAAGAATTCAGTAATACTAATGTCTGAGAAATAAGTAAATAGAAATAAATAATTATTAGACGCTACTTTATAGACATATTCTAACACTTTCCACTATTGTACAAGGGTTGAACATGGACAGTTCGGAGATAGACTCCACTATCTCTTACCATTAAAAAAATATGTGGAAAAAAGTTAGGACCAATGGCCGGTCAAACATCAACCAATGTGCATATGTGAGTCACATGTAGTGTCATCTAAGTTCTCACCCCTTTCTAAAACAAAGTGGGTGCCTTTTGGTTGGGGTTGCCCCAAGGATAAAACTTTAGACTTATATACCAAACTCCAAAAGTTTGCCCAAGTAATATGAGATTTAGCTACTTAGCTTTCCACCATTTTTTTCATTCACTCACTTGACTTAGCTCCTAAGCTCGACAGTACATATAGCAAGAACTGTAAAATTAAACCGACGGTGGTGGTCGGCGGCGGCTAGGGTTGGCCGATGGTGGGAGAGTCCTGTCGTCGGTGGTAACTGTGTCACAGCTAAGGAAGTTTCGCAGAAACCCTGGTACCAACTTACCCCATCACCGTAGATTTTTATGAAAAGCCTAACTCTATATTTTATCTTTTTAATTTTGAAATTAATCTAATTTTAAAAGTAATTATTAATTATTAATTTCATGAAAATAAAGATTAGTTAATTGAATATGTTTGACCCAAGTTTGACCAAGTCAATAAATTATTTTTTTACTAAGTCAAATTCAATAATTTTAAAAGATCATTTTTAGTTAAGAAAACTAGTTTTTCCTAATTAAAAGGGTTTTGTTCAAAACTTGAAGATTATGAAGATGGACATCATGTGGAGAATGAGATATTTTAGAAATACGTAATCTTGAAGTTCTCTTGATAGTTTTATGTTTTTATTTCAATGGTTGTAATTTAGAAATACTCAATAGTCATTCAGTCCATTATTAATTTATTTAATTGTTAGATAATTATTTATTGATACGATTGATAACATCATCATGCATTAGTCGATCACACGACATACTTGAAACACCACACAGTTTTATTTAATCATGCATCTCATCAGTAGAAACATGATTTATTATGATTATCCTAATATGTTTATATATTATTTTGAGAAATCAATTGCATGTAAACTGCTAGGTTTTAATTAGTTAAAACTTTATAATCACACCACTCTACAGGCTATAGTAACATTTAAGATAACCAACTTTAGTAAAAGAGTTTTATTAAAGTTTGATTAATGTAATTAATTAGTGAATCTAAGTTCACCTAATTATGATTTAGGCTCTTTAGAAGGTTAAATGAACTCAGACCAATGAGATTAGATTAACTGTTAATTTAATATT
This sequence comes from Datisca glomerata, assembly GCA_003255025.1. Lineage (NCBI taxonomy): Eukaryota > Viridiplantae > Streptophyta > Magnoliopsida > Cucurbitales > Datiscaceae > Datisca > Datisca glomerata. The sequence continues at coordinate 1,054,027 of QANY01002976.1, forward strand.
CATAGGCTTATTATTTTAACTAGCAATTAATTTAGAATTAATTAATTAGTAAAATAGAAACACATTATTCTTAATAGTGAGTGGGAGAAGGTTAACATGTCAATGAAACCTATGATCTTCATTATTAGTACAACACCGTCAGGTACAATGAGCGCCTCAAGATGGCTTTGTTTTCATCCCCATAAGGAAGATTTCAAACTGTATCAATACCAAGATTGGACATCTTAAGAAGATAGGATTAAGTGATGTAGTTTAATTTTGACTGACCCTAAGGCAGCATATTCTCAATCAAGTCATGGACTTGACCAAATTAGCGATACCTTATTGTTAAAAGACAAAATATGAGATATTTTGAGTTTTATTAATATGGCACATTAATTGTTAGGTTGTCTAATCGTGGATTAGTAAATGATAAATTTATGTGTTTAATATGTTGCATTCATGCATCACGTTTACTTTTCAAATTCTGGATTTATTTCAATTATATTAAATTATGTATGTTTCAGTTATTATTATCTACCATGGACAATCCTATTACTATTTTATTTGCACTTGAGAAATTAAATGGCGATAACTCCATAAGATGGAAATCCAACTCGAACATGTTGCTAGTTTATGAGCATAATGAATTTATTCTTGCTGAAGAAAGTCCTGAAAGACTTGCAGTCAATACTTAAATTATTGAAAGACAAGAATAATGATGAAAAGTAGGCCAAAAGGCTAGCCAAGGGCGAGAAGAACAATATTGACAACGAACTCGCATGAAAATGTTTCCATTGTGGGGTTGAAAATCATTGGAAGAGAAATTGTGCAAGTATCTCTTCGAGCTAAAAAAGAAAGGTAAATATGATTTACTTGTACTTGAAGCTTGCTTAGTGGAATATTATTTGTCATCCTGGTACTGGATTCAAGAACCACTAACCATGTATGTTCTTCTTTGCAGATTCTTGATTCGTCAAGGGAGTTGGTTGATGGCAAGGTTATTATGAGAGTTGACAACGATGCGCTCGTGTGAGCAAAATATTAGGAACAATCCATCTTAATTTTGGAAATAATTATTTAGTTTTGAACGATGTTTATTATATTCCTGGATTTTTGAGAAATTTGATTTCTCTATCTTTTGCTTGAACAATTATTTGAAGTTTCTTTAATTAATAATGAGTTTATTATTTCAAAAAATGGATTCATTATTTGTCATGCTAAATTATCGAACAGACTGTATATGCTTAAACTGACTAAACACGCGTTGAATAATTCTGAATTATTTAAAGCAACAAATCTTAAAAGTAACAAACAACAAAGAGTTATTCATGGTGATGATAACACATATCTATGACATCTTAGGTTGAGACATATTATTCTAGATAGATTGAATAGGTTAACAAAGCATGGTGCTTTGAGAGAACTAAAAATTGGAACTCTTCATGTTTGTGAATCTTTTCTAAAGAGTAAAATGACTAAGAGATCTTTCACTGGAAAGGTCCAAAGAGCCAATGAACCACTTAAGCTAGTATATAGTGATGTCTGTGGACCGATCAATGTACAAGCTAGAGGTGAGTATATGTATTTCATCACTTTTATAAATGATAACTCAAGATACGGTTATACTTACCTAATGCATAGAAATTCTGAAATTTTTGAAAAGTTTAAGGACTTCAAAGTTGAAGTTGAAAAGTAATTAGGTAAATTATTAAAAACACTTTGATCAGACCGAGGTGGTGAATAGTTGGATTTAGAATTCAAGGATTACTTGCTAGAGTATGACATCTTGTCCCAACTCACAACACCTGGAAAGCCATAGCTAAATGGTGTTTCAAAAAGGAGAAACCGAACCTTATTGGATATGATTAGGTCGATGTTAAGCTACTCATCACTACCACTCACTTTTTGGGGATAGCACTTCAAATGGCAACTTACATTTTTAATGTAGTTCCTTATAAATCTGTAAGCAAGGCACCTTTAGAGTTATGGAATGACTCCAAATCTAGTTTGTGTCATTTCCATATATGGGGGTGTCGAGTTCACATTCTACTCGTTAAGGTTTGTTTGTAAAATGGGCTAGTGACTTTTATTTTGGAGATTAATAAATATGGATGGCTGGGAACATGATCTTACAAGATATGAAATCTAAGCTTTCCTAAAGGATCTCATAGTGGTTCCCTTAAGTGTTAATTCTAAAACTGAATGATTATTGAACTCAAATTTATAATATGATTATAAATTAGTCATTCACTAGTAAATTAATAGTACTTAAGAATCAAGAGATAATTAGAAGGGTAAAACGGTAATTTTGACCAGCTCTAATTTATGAACCAATAATTGAAGGACAAAACTAAATGAAATAATTATATCAATGGACTACCCATGAATACTCTGTAAATACATTCTATAATCTCTAAGAGTCCAATTTCATATATATAGTGAAGTAATAATGGAATTAATAATTAAGATTATTAAATTAATAATCTGATTGATTGGAGCTTAGGATTATAGGTCTATATTCCCTAAGTCACCTCTGTACTACACAGTCTTGGGTGTGAATATTTCAGGACATGAGAAAATGAGTGACTTGTAAAGAAATTTTTATTCTGGGGCAAGTACATAATTATGAAAAAATTATGTATGATTAATTGACTAAGATTTCATTAATTAAATTAATTATATTTATTTTTGGAAATTATATATAAATAATTATATCTATCATTTTTTTAATTATCGATAAGTGAAACAATATATTTAGTTTGTGAAATTAGATAATATTAAATTACTATTCGATAATAATTTAAAATTTGAATCAACTAATGATGTTATTTGATCTACAGATAAGCTAGTTGATAGGGATAATCAGATAAGTTAATTTTGAGTTAACTAATATGTTGATATTTATCTTATTAAAATAATTACCACGTGTCAATCACTGATTGAGATAACCCTATGAAATGGTAATTTGGTGATTAAATATTTATTTTGTTTTGTATCCCTAAAAATCTAATGAGCCTAGAATATATATATATATATATATATATATATATATATATATATTCTAATGCCCTCAGTGTTGGTTGAGTGTTAAGAATACAGTTGCTATCAGGGTGAACTTTCTCTGTTATTAAAAGTTAATAAAAAACTCTGAAAGAATAATCATCGTATTCTCTTAGAAGATTGTCTCACTAAATTAATCGTTCTCAGTAAATCTCTAGATTTCACGTGTTGAGGTCCTCTAGAGACAGAAAAAGTGCCTTTGAATTATTTTATGTGCCCACACACGTCCTAGTGTATTTGAGAATTGGGCTTGAAGATCTTGATGTGGATCTCAAAGTCTGTTGTTCGTGGACATGCAGGATCATTGGTTTGTGAAGACGCTTGATATAGACTACAAGAAATATATGATTTCTATTCATGTATGTCCTAGGTTTAATATAAAATGGATCCTGATTGAAAAAAGCTTTTCAATTAAAGTTTTTTTAGAAATTGCGTCACATTTATTTTCTTTTATCGAAAAAGATTCATTTTTAATAAATTTTTAAAAGCCACACGCTTCCGCCACGTGAGCGTCGCGTTTCCAACAACATATACATGCATCACATTATTTTCTTTCATATAGTTCGACTGCATGAATCATTAAGAATATCCATTCAAAGTCTAGGAAGCATATTCTGACATTTAGAGCCTGCACTAACACAGCTTTCACTATCACATGAAGCTTCATTAGATCAACTTCAACATCAATTTAAATCTCTTATGTTGAATCGAACTCAACTCGTTGAGTCGAGGTCGAAGTCTGTTCCAGATCTGTTCCAAAGTATACTGTAAAATCAAACCTGAATTGAATCGAGGTCGAAGCCTATTTCAGGTCCATTTCAAAATATCATGTTAAATTGAACCCGAATTAATTCGAGGTCAAAGCTTGTTCCATGTCTATTTCAAAATATCCAATTCAATTGAACCCAAATTGAGGCGAGGTTTAAGCTTGCTCTAGGTCTGTTTCAAAATATCTGGTTAAATCAAACCCGAATTGAGTCAATGTCAAAGCCTATTTCAGGTCTGTTCTAAAATATCCGGTTAAATCGAACCCGAATTGAGTCGAGGTCGAAACCTGTTCCAAGTCCAATCCAAAATATCTAGTTAAATTGAACCCAAATTGGGTTGAGTTCGTAGCCTGTTCAAGATATCTTTCAAAATATCAGGTTAAATCGAGCCCAAATTTAGTTGAGGTTGAAGCCTATGTCTATCCAAGTCCATTTTATTTCAAAATCTAACCGGTTAAATTTAACCCGAATTGAGTCGAGGTCGAAGCCTATGTTTATCCAAGTCCTTTTCATTACAAAATCCAACCGGCTAAATCAAGCCTGACTTACGTCAAGGTTGTAGCCAGTTTCTATCTAGGTCCGTTCATTTAAAAATTCAGTCTATTAAATCAAACCTGAATTCATCAATGTCACTCTTTGTTTTTCTCTCTCTCCCTCTAGTTCTCACTCCTCCCCTCTCCACGAATATGTGGGCAATTAGTGTGATTGGCGAGGAGAGACGATTACCAAGGAAGGTAACGATCGGGGGTGAAGACTTGCTAGGTGGAACCTAAGGGTTTTAACTTGTCGAGTATGTGAGAAAATTAGTGCGACCAGCAAGGAGAGATGGCTAGCAAGGAGGGGGCGATTGGGGGAGAGGGGAGAGAAGACTTGCTAGGTTGAAGGTGCAACTATCGAATGCTTTGGGGAAATTAGTGGGTTTGGGGGAAATCACTCAGATTAAAAAGAATGAGTATATTAGTCTTTTAACTTTGATAAAAGTCAAGAACCTTTGACTAATCTATTGGGGTCCTAATATCGTCATATCTTCTCACAGGGGTCTTAAGCCAGCAATTTCTCTTTTTCTATATTATTTTATGGGTTTTGGCATAAATGACCTCATTATAGAACTTGTAGGCAAAAATGACTTACCAATTTAACATTGAGAAAAATGGCCCTTTTTTAAGTTAAAAAGCTTTAAGTTAGTTATGAACTTACTATTTTACCATTTCACTATTATAACCACAAAGAATAACTTTCTGTCATTTTTATTCTTTTTTCTTAAGTTTGTTTATGGTATTTTCTCACTTCTCTCTCTCCCGCTCTGTCTCCCCCATCTCTCTCTATCTATCTCCCTCTCTCTCACTCTATCTCCTCTCCCTTTCTCTCCCCCCTCTCTCTATCTCTGTCTACACCTCTGTTTCATTTTTTTACGAAAAAGCAAAAAATAGAATGTGAGATACCCACGCTCATTGCTCATTCAATTGCATCTATCTCCTCAATAGGTAAATATATAGTTTACTTGTCATTCATAAACACGCTACTTATTATTATGCTAGATTCTAATGTATCATGTTTTCCATCATTCTCCTATCTACGTTGGATGTTGGTTAAAAGATAGACATCATCTTCGGTTTTACAATCAATCTTCTTTGCAAATGAGCATACAAAATAAATAAATAAGAAAAATAAGAAAAATAGATTAATTGAAGGTAGAAAAGATTGAAAGAATTAAGCCATAAGTGAAAGATCAATTTTGTTTATTCAAAAAGTTCAAGAGTAATTCTGCTTGATCCAACTTTAAGCTCTTAAGTACAGGATGAATTTAACCCTTATAATTAATCAACTTTGTTTTAGGGTATAGGGCAACATACGAGTTTGTCGAGATAGAGAAGGCAAACTATCAACCAATTGCCGGTAGTTTTTACTATATTACTTTCAGGGGCCGTTTGGCGTTAGTTAAGTAAGAGTTCTAGGAAATTTAAGTTGCTTGGTAAGTTTAAGTAGTAAAGTTTGATGAAAGAATAAGATTTCAGTGTTTGGTAATGCATGGTTCGTTGAAAAGTACTGGAAAATTATGAATTTTTTGTTTGATATGTAAGGGGTAAAGTTGTTGAGAAAGTTGGGTAAAATTGTTGAGAAAATTGGGTAAAGTTGTTGGAGAAGTTATATGAACTATATGTGAGTAAATAAATTATTAGTCTCCTTTTTATCAAGTTTTAATATAGATTATAATATAACACAATGTCTTATATATTTTGTTTACACACTAATAATTGAACTATTTATTAACACCACAATAAAACAAAATTCACTATTTTTCTTCTCCTACGCAAAAAAGAAAAATATTTTTTCTATTTACAGCGTACGAAAAAATTCAATGGTAAATTGTTCAAAATTTGCAAAGAAAAAATGTTTATAGATCGTTTGCTGGCAATTGGCAAAAATCTTAATAATTCTTGTAGTGTTTGATTAAATTCTCAACGATATCATGAAGTTAATTATTATGTATAAATTTTCCCTGTCAACAGACTATAAATACATGTGATATACAAATAACTGTCATTCATATAGGTGTATTAAAACATTAAAAAATACATATAACAGTTTTCTGATACATATATTTTTTCTCAATAGACATACATACACCTAATAAATTCAAAGGAGCCTGGGATATATATTTGAGAAAGATTTTTGTGTGGGGAATTGGGAATGAATAGATACTTTGGAAAGTGTGTAGATGTGTAATTAGGAAGGTAAGTGATTATAGAAAGTGTGTGTAGATGTGTAATTAGGAAGGTAAGTGATTATAGAAAGTTATTTAGTAAAATAGATTTTTGCAAGAAGATAGTAGGTAAAATAATGTGATATTATTATTTAATTATGTTTAATAACTTTACCCTATCAAATAATAATACTTGAAAAGAACACGGACAAGAAAATAAATTTATCACATACTTTAACACGTACATCGTCAGAACGAAACGGCCCTAAAAGTTAAGCCTACTTGACGCCTGTTGACCACCCCACCACAACCTTCCAAGCTAAATTGTTCTTGTCAATATGGTACTTACATGACCTTTGGTATAGTTTTTCGTCTCTCAAAGATTGTAGGGTTGGGCGGGGACTCCAGTTTCAATTCTGATTTTACATCAAAACACATAAAAAAGTGAGCTTGTGAATTTATGGATTACCAATAAAAAAAGTAGGTCTCAACTATTCATTGATATGAAAGCAAATAATAACGATCGCAACTAATTATATGAATGTAATCTGCTTGTATTTTCTTTTTTAACTTGCGCTTGGTTTTGTTAAGCGATTCACGTGGCTAGATTTTAAATTTGACAATGTATGATTTGCTTCACATGGGGATATCTGAGATGTTTGTTATTGTTTTAACATCATGGCCGCTTGTTTCTTCCTCAATGTTGTCATTTTTTCCAAATAATGCAGTGAGTCGTTTGGAGTTCTGAATGGAATGGAAATGAAGAAGTTTGAAGATCCGTTCCCAAATATGCACAGTTTTTGTTCTCAGTAATCTATTGAGTTAGTACGTTTAGTTCAAAGTACTGAATTAGCATAAACTTAATTTGTATTTACAAGTTGCCACAGATAGTTTGGAGAAACCAATAACTTCTTTCATTGCTAAGGTTTAGTTTTGTAGATAATGCGATAAAATAGAAATTCCTTTGTACTTAATGTGAGGGGAAATTTTCTCACACTCAAAAAATAAATTGAACAATAAAAAGTGAGAGAGAGAATTCTCGAGAATATTTGAGTAATTTCTCTAATTGTATTGAATGCTTGAGTTTACAATTGACCTCTATTTATAGGCTCTCCAACCGTTACAAAGTTTAGCGATATCCCTTAAAAATACAAAAAATAAACGGAATATTCTTCTAAAATAGAGCTTATCATATCAGGTTTAATTCATCTATACTAACAACTACTCGAGCTTAGCTTATCTATATCAACTACTAATCAATCTTGAACCATCTAGTGAGATACGACAAGATCGACGGTTTTGATTGGCTTTTCCCGCTTCACCACAGTGGCAGTCCGCACGCCCCTTTCTGATTGGTCATATCCCGCTTACGTGGCTCCACAAAGATTTTTATATGTTCATTTACCTCCATTACATTTAATATTACATAGTAAACTTAATATTACATAGTAAAGTGTTTCTTGAAAAATGGATTGTCATCATTACACATCATTATTATGTCTTTTGTGTCAGTACACGCCTTCTGGTGCATTTATTTACGCCGTCATTTCCATTTTTCAGCCGATTCACCTTCCCGTTCTGAGGATTGCGTGACATACTGAGCAATCTTCTGATTTTTTAAGGGTATGTTCTTCCTTTTCCAACTATCACGCTTCCATTTGTGTCAGTTGTGACGAGTGCGTTACTTTTCTTCATTAGTCACGCTCTTTCAAAACCGCCCCCCCATCTTCTCGTTCTCCTTTGTTTCAAATTCCTGTCATTTTTTATGCTCTTTGAATATACGCGGATCAAATATTTTCCATTAGCAGAAAAATCTATTTCTTGTTGTCATTTCTCCATTCATCAACGGTTGCGTCTTTTTGCCTCTTACGATGTTAGTCTCGCCTCCCTATGTTGCCAGCCACGTGGTTACGCTATCGATTGCATCTCTTCATCAATAATTAATTACAGGCATCCCATCGTTGCCCCATTTCAAAGTAGGGCACTTTCTAATTTCTTTTGAAGTCTGCAACCTATATAAGACCTCATCCTTAAGTCATTTTCATCACTTTCTTGCGTTTAAACCTGTAAGTTCCTTTTTCATCTTCTTAGTTCTTCTTTCATGTTCATGGGATTTTGGCTGAGTTTACGGTTTCAGTCCCTCTAGTCAGGACCCAGATGAATTTAGGCAATTCATGACCCGTTACCGAAAGGTTTTTTCCCTAGATGTTCTATGTGTGTTGGGAGAGAGTGAGTCTGTAGGGGTTTCTTGTATACCACCCTACCAAATAACCCTTAGTTCCATGTACATAGCCCTAGGTCTTAGGCTTCCATTTTCTCATTTTCGTTCAGAAATTTTTCATAGAGTAGGTCTTACCCCTTCACAGTTTCCCCCGAGCTCTTATATGATTCTTCTTGGTTTTGAGGCCTTAAATAGAAGATATAGTTTTGGTTTAGGGATAGATGAGCTCCTTTATTGCTATATAGTCAAACACCAAGATGGGAGCTATTACCTTGCCCACCGTCCGTTTGAGAAAAGAGGAAATCTAATCACCATGATCCCAAAAGGAGACAAGGGCTAGGAACGTGATACTATCTTGATTGGCGGGAACTGGGGTGGTGATGGCTGTTAGACAATTCCTAAGAAATGGGCAATTTTTAGTAAGTTTCCGGAGCTCCGGTTCTCGCCTCCATTTTTATCCTTTTCATTCTTTTCCACCTTTTTTTTCCTTTTTTTTTAATTATTCTTTTGTTTGGCTAATGGACTTGTGTTCCCTTATTTTATAGCTAAGAAAAATCTGAAGCCTTACATTTCTAAAGTGTCCGTGGGAAAGATCACCGCTACTTTCCATCTTCGAGCTCAAGAACGGGATCAGAAAGTGCTTCTTGATTTGCGAAGAGAAGCCAATCCTGCTCTCGTTCCTGTTCCTGCTCCAGTTTTCGTTGCTGCACATCCACTCGAGCGTCTTCGTCTTACATACTTGGAGACATTACAAATCCTTCTTTCCATTTCGTTTCTAGCCATTGCAACTCTTCAGATTCATCTAGTTTGTTGGACGATCAAGAGCTATTTGACCGAGCGGAAGCTGATATACAGATGACAAAAAGATTATGCAGCAAGTTCATTGGTCCTGTTGAGAAGAGGACTCAGACTGACACTTTGAGCTCATCCCACTCAGAGCTCTTGCCTGCTCCTGGCGCTTCTATCAAGTAAATCAAAGCTCCTCCTTTGAACTCTGATCCTTCTTCTGCACCAGCTCCCGTTATGCCGATTGTGACCCTTCCTGCCTCACGAGGTGCTTCTAGATCACAAAGCACTACTGATGAAACCTTTCCAGCTCTCTGGAAGTGGAAATATTTTGTCAACGCCCCCGTTCCAGAATCAGTTAGCTTTTTGGATGATGTCATGGCTTCTCATGTTGTTCTTCGCGACATTTAGTCTGATGTTGATGCCAACTCCACATAGAGGCTCGGTATCAATGAGCTTGTCATCTGCCTGAGCCATGACTTGATGAGGGTAAAAAATTTCTCTTCCTTCTCTTCTTCTCTAAAGTTATACTCTGATGTACTTAGTTTATTTTTCATCTTTTTAGGCTATTATCCATCACAAAGCTCTTCATGAGCATCATCATCTTCGCAACTAGGTTTGAAGACTCTCCGGGGAGAGCTTATGGAGGCAAACTTAGTCGTGGCTCCTCTTCAAACTAAAAATGAGAAACACCTAGTGATTGAGGCTGAACTCCAAAAAGCTTTAGAGGGGATGGTTTATGACGCAGATGTCGGCTGAAGAACAGAAGGTGGCTGAGGATTTGTAAAATGTAAGAAAGGCTTTGGTCAAAGCTGAGAAGGCAAAATTCGAAGCCAAGAAAGCCAGGGATGAAGCCATTAAACGAGAGCATGCATCTAAAGCAAAGTACCAGGCTTTGTTTGAGGAAAGGGAGATACTTGTCTATAACACTGACTATAGAGATTACTATAGAGATGCCCAAGAAAACTGTCCTCATAAGCAGGCTCTCATTCTAGAAGTTGAGGATTCCATGAATTCTTCAACAGAAGATACCATTGTCAATGCCCTGGAGTCATCTACCACCCCTCTGCTGTTGCTAAAAAGGATACCTCGGAGAAGGATCGAGTGATTGTTACCACTTAGGTTGTTTTCTTTACTTTTGTAGTTGTAATTTTTGCTTTCTCCTTTTCCTTTCTTTGTAATTTTGCTCCATTAGCAATGAAAATGAAACTGTTTTAGTAACTTTAGATCTTCCAGTACTTTATTCAAGTGTTAGATAGTTCTTTCTCCCTTCTCCAACATTTTGCTGCCTTGAAGCCTCTTTTCTTTACAACTTTCCTTTCTTTCCCCTTTCACTCCTCCTTTTTTTTCCTTTTTTGGTTTCCTTTAGAGGGTGATGTTACAGACATCATTCCTCATGGACTTAAGCTTTTTGGTAACTCAGGGGCCCATTTTTCTTTAGAAGGCGAGTAACTTCAGGGACTTAAGCTCTTCATGAGCCCAAGGGGCCGTTTCCTTCATAAGACGATGCTCAAAGACAATAATCTTCATGGACTTCAACTCCTTTTGAGCTCAGGGGCTTGTTTCTTTTGATTTTTAAGAAAAGAATAAGCACCAGATTTTTACATGGAAAACCCTTATCGGGAAAGAACCACAGATATACATGTTTTCACTATAAAAGAGAATGATTTTACATAATATTTGCGCAAATGTAAAGCATTACAAGGCTTGGATAAGTCACTTCCCTCGTTGGCCGTTAAATTGTAAGATTCGTTTCCTCCAACTGATTTGAATATGAAAGGTCCTTCTCAATTTGGCCCAAATTTGCCTTTATTTGACTGAAAGATTCTCTTCAGTACAAGATCTCCCATTTGAAATTGCCGTTGTTTGAATCTCTTTTGGAAGTACTTTCTTCTTTTCTGGTTCTAATTGTCCATTCTCAATAGAGTTGCCTCTCCTTTTTCCTCCAAAAAGATCAAACTTCTAGTCATCCGTTCCACGTTTGTGACTTCAGTTATTCCTGATTTCAAAGTGGGGCACCTAATTTGAACTGGTATTTTGTCTTATGCCCCAATTGTTAGGGAAAAAGGTGTTTCTCCAATTGGTTCTCGTAGTGTTGTCTGGTATGCCCAAAGAACTAATGGTAATTCTTCAACCCACTTCCCTTTGGCAGCTTCCAACTGTCTCTTTAGATTTTTCAGTATTGTTCTGTTTGATCTTTCTGCCTGCCCGTTTTCTTGAGGGTAGTAAGAAGTTGACAGTCTATTATTTATCCGAAAGTCGTCATAAAATATTTTCACTTGGCTTCCAATGAATTGAAGCCCGTTATCAGAAATAAAACTTAAGGGATCTCCTACTTGCAAACAATATTTTTCCATAAGAATTGCCATACCTCCTCTTCCCGTATTCTTGTTAACGCTTCTTCTTCTATCCACTTTGTAAAGTAATCAGTTGCGACCCTTCAGAGCGGGAGCCATCTTTAGTGGCCCAACTACGTCGATTCGCCAACAATGTTTGTAATTCTTTGGGATCTTATTTCAGAATGGGAGCATACCGTTGGCACTTGTCACACTTCTTTACAGAAGACTTTTCTTCCTCTTGCATCTTTGGCCAGTAGTACCCTTCATTCAATAACTTATTGGCCAAAGATCTCCTGCCTCAATGGTTCAAGTAAATTTCTTCGTGTACTTTGGCCATTACGTACTTTGCCTCTGTTGGGGAAAGAAATTTGAGATACAGGCCCGAGAATGACCTTCAATACAGCTCCCCATCAATCATGGTATACCTTGCGCTCTGTTGTTGGAGCTTCCGGGCTTCCATTTTATTAGTTGGGAGCTCCTGGTATAAGAGGTATTGTACAATGCTCTTTCGCCAGTCATATTCCCTATTCCCCGCTGTGACTTTCGCTTGTATGGGTGTTTTTGTACTTGGCTCGCTCAGAAATTCTATGGTAACAGTTCTTTTGAATGGGAATTGGGATGAAGACCCCCAATTTGCTAAAGCATCTGCTCTTGAGTTTCTGCCCTGGGAACTTGGGTAATCTCATAGATTTTGAACAAATGTAACATTTCCTTGGAACTGTGTAAATACTCTACCATTCTGCTATCATTTATGTTGTATTTCCTTATGATTTGGTTAGCAACTAACATTGAATCGCATAATATTTTTATAGTTGGTACCTTGAATTCATTCATGAGGCGTAGTCCAGCTAACAGTGCCTCGTACTCTGCTTCATTGTTTGATGCCTGAAAACTGAATGACAAAGCTTGTTCCAAAGTTTCACCATATGGTGTCTGAACCACCACTTCTACTCCGGCACCACGATGATTTAATGGTCCGTTTACAAACAGAGTCTATATTTCCTCTCAGTTTTCCACCACTACGAAATCATGCTCCTTGTCTTCATAAGTGAAGTCAGCTAAAACTTGCACCTTCCAGTTATGTTGGGGAAGTGTAGAATTTTCCTTATTGGGAATTTCGTCACCACATTTATGGTGTGTCCTTGAAAATAATGTCTCAACTTCCTTGCAGCAACAATCAAAGCAAGTACCATCTTCTCTATTTTCTCGTATCTAACTTCTGCAACTGCAAAACTTTTGTTTACAAAATAGAATGGTCTTTGACATTCCCCTTCTATTCTGATGAGTGTTGCACTGATGGTGATTTCAGACACTGCTAGGTAAAGAGACAGTTCTTCTCTTAGTAAAAGTTTTGACAATAGTGGAGGTGAAGTAATATTCTTTGATTTTCCGTAGAGCCTTTCACACTCTTTGTCCCACTGTAGTATAAATTTCTTTCTTAATTTGGCGAAGAATGGTCTGAACTTGTCTGTTGATCTGGACAAGAACCTATTCAATGCCGTTAACATTTCCGTCAAGCTTTGGATCTCCTTTTTCAGTTGCGGTGATTTTACTTCCATGACCGCCTTTATTTGATCTCCTCTATCCCCCTGCTATTCACTAAATGTCCCAAAAATTTCCCCGCTGCCACTCTGAAAGTACTTTTTTTTAGATTTAATTTCATGTTGCTTTCTCTCAAGGTAGAGAAAACCTTCTTCAAGTTACGAATGTCGTCTACCATCTTTTCTGCCTTTACAAGCATGTCATCAACGTAGACTTCCATCATTTTTCCAATTTGCCTTTCAAAAACTTTATTGACTAACCTTTGATACGTCACTCCTGATTATAATCAGAGTAAGCATCCATGAAGCTTAGGAGCTCATGTCCAGACGTAGCATCCACCAATTGATCGATCCATGGCAATGGGTAATCATCATTTGGACAAGATTTATTTAGGTTCATAAAATCTACACAGATTCTCCACTTTTCGCTCGTCTTTTTTACAAACACAACATTTGCTAGCCACTCCAAGTAGCTGACTTCTCTGATGAACCCGGCTTCGAGTAACTTCTCCACCTATTCCTTCATAGTCTCTTTTCTTTCAAGAGCGAATGATCATCTTTTGCTTCACAAGCTTGACGAAAGGATCAACATTCAATTTATGACAAATTATTGGTTCATCCATATCTGGCATTTCTGCGACATTAGTGGCAAAAATATACACGTTCTTCCTGAGAAACTCTGTAAGCTCTTCTTTTTCTGCTTCAGTCACTCCGCTCACATTGTTGTTATCTTTCCATTTTTCACATCTATGGGTTTGGTTTCACTCTCAGCTCCGTACCTTGGATTGCTCTCACCTGGTTCATCCTAATTTAATTGTTATTGTTCAGCTTTTTCTACCCTGTTCTTAAGAATAGGGAAGTCTTTCTTCCTCATAGAATTAAATGCCGACACTATGCGACATCTGGCCGACGCTTGATCCCCTGTAATAGTCCGTACCCCATCTGGTGACAGATATTTCAAGGTTTGATAGTAGGTTGACGGGATAACTCTCATCTTTTGAATCCATGTTCTCCCCAAAATTGCATTATAGGGCAATCGTATGTCACTGACCATGATCGTGTGTCAATGATGTGGTTGAACGAGTCCGCCTGCACCAGAAGTGATGAAGTCCCTTCTAAATACATTATGGTTCTATTGAACGTAATGAGTGGCTGTCCGACACCACACAGCTTCAGGGCATCTATGCCATCTTCTCAAGTGTCGAGCGGTGGAGTATATTAACCGCACTTCCATCATCAATCAAAACTCTCCCTAGCAAATGGTTTTCCAATTTGAATGGTGATCACTGGTGCATCATTACGTTCGTCGTGCCTCCTGCTTTCCTAAAAAAATAAACGGTAAACTTCCATATGTTTCCCCTGGGTCATCGTTTACTTTGAGAGTCTACTTTTTACAATAGATCTTCCTTTCTTTCCTCGTTGTACCCTCTGACTCTATCACCCCAATAATTGTATCCACTATCCTTAGTGGTTCCATTTCCCTGGGGCGCTCTTCATTTTCGTCCTTCCTCAGTTAGTCTCGTCTTAAGAAAAACTCCTTCAAATGTCTTTCCTGAACAAGCTTCTCAATGTAGTCCTTTAGTTTGTAGCAATCCATGGTTTCATGGCTTGTACTCTGATGATAACGATAATACTTTTCCTTATCTCTCTCACTTGGCTGCTTCATACGGATGGGGCCGTCTTAGTCATGGTTTATCCTTGATAACCTCGAGAATCTGGTTTACTGGGATGGTCAGTGAGGTGCAGACCTTGTCCCTAGATGGACTCCTCCAGCTAGTCTTGGCCTTTTTTCAAAGTCGTCCCGCTTCTCTTCCATCTTCTTTTCTTAATGTTAGGCTCTGCGATTTCCCATTCTCGTGTTGTCGTCATCCTTATGTTGCACTGAATTCCGCTGCTCAATCAGCTTATGAATACTTTTTCTCTCTTCCTCTAGGGCTATGTATTTTGCGCCCTAAGGAAAGTTTCTGCCATAATGAGGGGTTTATTCTTAGGTAGATCCTTGAACAGTTGGGAGTTTGGATCTAAACCACGTGTAAATGCCAGTCTGGCCACACAATCATCAAAATTTTCCACTTTTTCCATTTCATCCTTGAAGCGATGGGTGTAATCTCGTTTTTTAATTATGATCGTAAAAAGGTATTATGAATCTTCCATCATCATTCGGTAGGTGGAATACTACTCTAGAAAAATAGAAGACATTCTAGCAAAACCATCAATTGAGCAAGGGGGTAGAGAATGATACCAGTTTAATGCGTTCTCGTACAGACTAGTTGGGAACATCTGGCACATCATTTCATCCTCATGTTGATGACGAGTCATTACTTTCTTGAAACGACTAAGATGGTCTACATGATCTGAATTTCTTTCATAACAATTGAGCTTAGGGGCCACGAATTGTTTTGGCACAGGAGCGGCCAAAACTTCTGGAAATAAGGGGGAGCGAGATAAAGTCTCCAAGTCTGCAACTCCGTTCGCTCTGAACTTTCTCATCTCAAGCATTTTTCGTTCCAACATCTTTTCTACTGCACGTTCCGTTATTGGCTTTGCGGGCTCGTTCTCATCTCCAGCTCTTTTTCCTTTGTCACGTGAAGTGACTTCCATTCCCTCATGACAGACGTTATAGCTAGTTATCGGCTTCATTTTCTCTCTTCCACATTCTGGTTTTTCGCTTCATGTTCACGCACCACAGTCCTTTAGCTCACTTCTGCTCTTGTCTCTGCTATCTCCTACTGCAACGTAGTGATATGTTCCTGTACAATTTGACATGCATTCTGTAGTGCTTCACTGTTACGACACTTCATACCTTGCATCCCAGTCAAACGGTATGGATCTTGCCGGCTGATTTGGGGGGTTGATGGTTGCATTAGCATCGTTTCCCGTTTCCCATACAACATGTGATCTAGTGCGGGGCATATTTGGTCTTAACCTCGAGTGGAACTCTCAGCTTTCAATGAAAGCACCAAAATGTAAAGAAAATTTCCTCACACTAAAAAATAAACTGAATGATAAGTGTGTGTGTGTGTGTGTGTGTGTGAGAGAGAGAGAGAGAGATTTCTCAAGAATATTTGAGTAATTGTTCGAATTGTATTGAAAGATTGAGTTTACAATTGACCTATATTTATAGGCTCTCCATCTGTTGCAAAGTTCAACAATATCCCTTAAAATACAGAGAATAAACGGAATATTCTTCCAAGATAGAGCTGATCATGTCAGATATAATTCATCTATACTAACAATTAATCGAGCTTAGCTTATCTATATCAACTACTGATCAAGCCTTAACCGTCTAATGGGATACGGTGAGATTGACAATTTAGATTGGCTTTTCCTGTTTCGCCACGGTGGCAGTCCGCACGCCCCTTTCTAATTGGTCATGTCTCGCTTACATGGCTCCAGAAAGATTTTTACCTGTTCACTTAAGAAATTCATTTATATTTTCAATTGTATTGAAGATGAATGCATGTGTATGAAATGATGTTTTGGTTAGTCGATCATCTTTCATGGCTTTCTCTCTACACATTGTCTTTCACAAGGTGGACTATAGCCCTAGGTACATTGTTCGAATTTTACTAAGGTGAAACTGTTGTTTGTAACCCGCTCCCTCGAACCCTCTCTCCTTCTGCAAACTGCCCCCTCAACCTAAAGAAATCTCCACAAACAAAACCTCTCTCTTGCAATTTTGTGTTTTCCTCACGGGGAGGGAGACCCTTCCGATTCCCCTCTACGGAGAGGTTCCTTTGCGTTTGTTGCTTTCAATTTTTATTTTATATCTTTATATATTATTTTTGTCTTCTAGATCAAGAACTATGGTGATTTTCTTTTAGATCTAAATCTATAATGGTATTCTTACATAAATTTAGGTCTACAGTTATGTTCCCTAAATCTTTGTGGATTTTTTTATCTTAGGTGTTTTCATCTGCTCGTCAGTTGGTTCATAATGTTCTAGTTAATTATGTATATGAGTTTATAAGTTTTTCTGCAGATTCTCTATTATCTTATTATCTTTTTTTTTTACATTTCTACTCATTATGATGTACTCTTGTTAAGAGGTTTGGACTTATTTACTTCTGTCTTGGTTGTAATTTCTTATAAACTATATTTTCGTTTATCGTTTGTGGAAAAAAAACTTATTTTTAGAGATTTTTATATTAATAGGCAAAACATCTAGGAGGCTTTAAAAGTAAATGTAAGATTTTTTAAATGTTCGTACGTAAAGGTGACAATTTAAACATCATTAATAAATCGATAGAGAAAATCGTCATTCTATCCACTGAATAACATCCCTAAAATTACGAGCAGTTTTATTTAGCCCAAATGGAATAGGTGGATGATCCACGAGCAACAATGTATTGGTTATGTTTTTAATACAACCAACGCAATTCAGTCACATGGCTTTTACGATGATGAATCACTATCAGAAAAAATATTTTTTACCATGATGAATCACTATCAGAAAAAATATATTTTACAATAGTTATTGAACAGTGTCATAAAAGTAAAAAATCATTACAACGGTGGTTTTTCACGGTGGTGACATTTTTTTGACGGTGACAGCATAATCCAAGAACACGCTGCAAAACAATGTATTTAAGGTAAAAATGATCCCATCTAAAGGAAACGAATTCCTTAAAAAAAACTTGCATTTAGTTTCTCCTCATCAAAGCTTGCCTCAAAATTTTGCGATTCAACGAGAAAATAATGAATTATCTTAAGCTCTCCGTGCGAAAAATATCATTCTTCAAAAAAATGTGTACCCTAGCTTTGTTCAAAAAAATTCTAAAAACCATGAAACACCTAAATTCTGCGTAGCATGGTTTTCGTGATCTCTCTCTCACCAATAGCCTCTCAGGATCTCTCAACGCCCTACCTTTGACGTATTTTGTGACTTCTCGCGTTCCACACATGTGACCAATTTTGTCATACATGTGACCACTTCAATTTGTATGCTACTGAAAATATGACGGAAAGGCTCTTTTTGATTGACTGCATGAAAGCTAAGGGTCTAAAGAGAATATTTTAAAACATAGATGGGATGTTCTTTTTTATTTAGAGTGAAAATACGGGGTCTTAAATGAAATTAACCGATTGTTTATTTTTGTGGGTTTAATTTAGTTTTTTTGTTAAATGCAAATTACCCCATCATTTTTACGTGTTGGCAAAGACACTTAAATTTTAATCTTTTTAAGATACCTATGTGGTTCTGTAGCAGTGCCACGTGGGCATGTGTCTCACCCTTTCCTCTCTGTCTTTCTCTCAATTTTCCGGCGAGCTCATCGCTGGAGCCAATTTTTCTAGCGGCATTACTACCGCTGGAATACTGGCGGCGCCAGCGTTGGAAATCCTATTTTCGGTGGCGGAATTCCTTAAGAATTTATTGTTCTTTTTCCTCCACGTTCGTCTCGTGCGTTCTTCGTCTTCTCATGATCGAAATAAATATGATTTAATATTAAAAATAAAATTACAGAAAATTTCTACGTCCCAAAATGGGTACACAAGATCTAAAAAAAAAATTAAAGAACAAAGCCTAACACAATAATCACCATACAATTAACCGCCCGTTATTTAACCATACATTCAAAAAATAAAATCATCAATTCATTCGCACATATCAAATAATATTATGAATAATACATGAAAACCACACAATATTTAATATACAAATATATAATGATCGCTCTGATACTAATTGTTAGAAACGCGACGCTCGCGCTGCGGAATCGTGGGGATTTTAAAAATTTATTAGAAATGAATCTTTTTCGATAAAATAAAATAAACGCGACGCAATGATTTCCAAAAAACACTTTTATTGAAAAACTCTTTTCAATCAGGATCCATTATATATTTATATATTAAATCTAGAGGATACATGTATAGGAATCATATATCTCTTGAGTCTATGTCAAGCATCCTCGCAATGTACTCAACACATGAGATCTAGAGATTTACTGAGAATGATTTGTGGGACAATCCTATCAGCGAATACCATGATTATTCTTTCAGAATTTTTTTATTAACTTTTAATCACATAGAAAGTTCACCCTGATAGCAACTGTATTCTCAACAATCAACAAACACTGAGACCATTAGAATATTATATATATATATATTTTCTAGGCTCATCATATTTTTTGGGATATACACAAAATAACTTTTAATCATCAAATTATCATTGCAGGAATTCAAAATTCAAATTTTGATTAAAAACTCTTTAATTAAGGAAAACTATTTTCCTAATTAAATAATCTCATTAATTATCCTCCTTTTGAAAAAAATAAAAGATAAAAAGATAGGATTGATAATTATCTTTTGAATTCAAAATTAAAAGACAAAAAAGATAAAATAGATAATTATCTTTGAATTTAAAATCATCTTTTATCCGTTTAAAATTTAAAATTCAAAATTCAAAATCTAAAAGATAAAAAAAATAGTATGAGGGTTATCACAAAACATTACAGGATTTCCTAAACCCTAATTGTTATCGCCTACAGTTTCACAAACCTTAGTCACCATGCAGGGCATGGCAATGGACAGTGTCGGCGACGGGCGCTAGAACCTTTTTATCTATAAAATTCTTTTACCCTTTGAGTTATTAATATAAATTTGTTTAGATCTTTATTTATGTAGCTCTCTTATAACATGTAGGGACCCACAGCAATTTGGTGCACTACTGCAATGCCACATCGCACTGCTGTAGTGTCGTGTGGCACAACACTACTGTAATGTCGTGTGGCACTATAGTATTGCACGCCCACTACTGTAGTGCCACGTGGCACTACAGTATTTCATGTTAATCTCTGATTCCCAATCAGTAATCAGATAAATATTTACATATCAATTAATTCAAAATTAAGTTATCTGACTATCCTTATCAACTAGCTTATCTGTTAGTTTACAAATAAAAGATTTAGTTGATTCAAATTTTGAATTATTATCTAATAATAATTTAACATTATCTAATTTCACAAATTAGATATACTATCTCACTTATCGATAATTACAAAATAATGGATATATGTACTTACCCTAGAATAAAAATTAATTAATCACACATAATTATCTCATAATTATGTACTTACCCTAGAATAAAAATTTCTTTTGCAAGTTAGTCCTTTCTCATGTCCTAAAATGTTCACACTCTAAACTGTGTAGTACAGAGATAACTTGAGGACTATGAACCTATAATCCTAAGCTCTGATAAACCAGATTATTAATTAAACTCTTAATTAAATAATCTTATTTATTAGTTTCATTATTACTCCACTGTAAATATGGAATGACATTCATAGAGATTATAGAATGTATTTACAAAGTATTCTTGTGTAGTCCATTCACATAATCATTTCATCTAGTTCTGCACTCCAATTATTGGTTCGTAATTTAGAGCGGGTCAAAATCACCGTTTTACCATTCTAACTACCTCTTGATCCTTAAGTACCATTAATTCACCAATGAATGACTAATTTATAATCGTTTAATAAATTTGAGCTCAATAACCATTCAGTTCCACAATTAAAACTTAAAGAAACAAATATACGATCTGTTAGGAAAGCTTGGATTTCAAATCTTGTAAGATCACATTCCAGTCATTCATATCATTGAATCTCCAAAACAAAAGTCACTAGCCTTTTTTACAAATAAACCTTAACGTGTGAATCAAAAAATTCAGTAGACATGCATAGGAGTTCATGACTACTCAAGATTCAGAGTGATCTACATAATATCATTAGATTGATGTGTATTAAATCTTTATGATAACCTTTAAGTTAATAAAGATATTAATACACATCGGGCTTGTCATATAGAATATTATTATATAAAGTGCATTTACTAAGATGTCTATCCACATCAATGATCCGGATCTAGCATTCATAATGCTTGGTGAACCGTACTAGCAATCATTTATCAAATATTACATACTTTAATATGTTGCTGACAATTTTATTCATTATCTATGATCTTCATCCTCTCGTATTAATACAATATCATAGTCTCATTAATGAATATGGAATTTTTCAGATATTTATATAAATTATTCAACAATAATTTTAAATAGCAATTATAAGAAAAATGTAATTCTATTAAATTTTATATTAAAATGTCGATACACATGCTATAAGGGCATTACCCCCAACATATGCAATGTAAATGTAAAGATTTCGTTGTGCATACTATGCATGATTGTGATATTTTTAAGAAATCTTATGATATTTTTTCATTGAAAATTGGTCATCTTTTGAAGCAACTCTTTTTTTAAAGAGCCCATTGTGATCATTTTCACAATCCTTCAAAAAACAGGCGCTTGGCCTAGAATCATGGCTTGACAATGAAATATTGAGCATGCTTTGAGAAAAATGACATCCTTTTTGCATTTGTTGATACCCTAGTATTTAGCTTTATGTCGATGGAGAAGACAAACAAATAATTTCTCCTTATTTTACTTCTTTTCCTCACTTCAATCGTATAAGCACCCAATAATATTTTGTTTAGCTTTCATTTTCCCATGTCGACTTCAACTATAATCTCTCATGCTGACTTTTCAGATTACTGGTGGAATGCTCTCGAAACCAATTCAGTTGACTGAGATAGAGTATAGTGAAATTTCGTTTGTAGTCTTTGCCATTAGTGTCATCTTCCGCACTGGTTGTGTCGGCGGGTTGCCATTCGTTGTTGATTTATGTTAGGCTGTAGATTAAAGGAACAAATATAGTTGAATGAGATAACATGCTGGTTACATGTTCCACTATGTTAAGATGTGAGGCTTATATTTTTAATATAAGCTCGCTCCCTTTTTCCCTAAGAATTTATCATTTCCCTTCACCATGAATGTAACTCTCATTCTTCATTGGATCGTGCTCTACCATTTCAACTTTATTTTCATGACAGAGGTAAACAAGAGAAGCTCTTTTATTTTGATCCATCTTGTAAAATGCTACAATGCCAATTTTGAGCTTTGATTATGCAAATGCTGGCTTGCGTCTATAGTCTTACTCTCTTTTTTCTTTGGGTTTTTACCCATGGCACCTCCTCAAGTTTTCAACATGCATTCAGGCTGCACTTTTCCTTTGTTCTTTTGTTCTTTTTCCTTTCTTCTTTTTTTCTTTTTCCTTTGCAAAAAAAAGCGTGCTTCCATGTTGTTTCAAGAGTAACTTGCAATGTTCCCTATATGTTCTGAATGTTGTGGAGCAAAATGTATGAAGAATGGTAGAATGGATGTTATGACTGAAAAGATTTTTATTGACAAATAAATGATAAGTGGAAATTTGACAATATTATGAGAGAAAGAATTGTAGAGCAAGATTCCCACATTTGGAACGATTCTTTTGAGAAGTAAAGACATTTTACATAACTTCGTCTCTCCCACACTTAGAGTGATCATTCTTGCCCCAGTGTGGGCTTTGTCATTTTTATCCCTTTTTACAACAATCGCCCCCAGTGTTGGAGATCGTGAAAAGTTTATCCTACTATTTTGATTTTTTCAAAGAGATTGTTTCTGCTGAGGGATTGAGCAAGATATGCTCTATTGAAAAGGTTTTGTTTGTCCACTTATTGAAAACTGATTCATCTAATGAAAATTTACCCCAGTTTAGGAAAAAGCCTTCAAAAAGTTTCTCGAACAAATTTCGCCCTAATGCCTATAGCACTCTTGAAAACATTACAAGGCTCACTTGGCTTTTGACTTTTTCTTCTTTTTTTTTTCCTTTTTTCATTTGCAATCTTTTTTCTTTTGCCTTTGTCTTTTATTTTTTCTCCATTTTGAAAGACTTTTCAACTTATGTGACATGTACTTTGACAATTTTTTTTTGTAAAAATTACCCTAGTGTGGGGGTGATAATTGATTGGGTACCGTGAAAGAAAATTTTTGTTTAGGCTCAAATGGGCTGGCAATGGATATACATTTTTAGAATATCAGAAAGAATGACTCTCCATCATTTTCAATCAGATGCAAATTCAATAAAAATATAACCTCAATTAAGGATAATATATTTATTTTCATCTAATTCAACACTAAGCATGAGATTGTCGAAGTTATGAATGAAATTGCTTATGCTTTACTTTTAAAAACATCATTCCTAATTCATGATTAGATTATTAGGTGAAAGGAAGGAAATGAAAGGAAATAAGAGCGATGTAGGAGTATGACATCAACAGACGCAAAATTGGAACTGTATTTTTTAACTTAGAAATTAACAAGACTCAAATTGAACAAAACTAGAATTGAACTTAGAAAAGGCAAAGGACACACGCAACAAAATAAGAAATAAATGCATGACAAGAGGTTTTTATTAAGACATTGCTGTGAATTGCAGTCTTTTATTAGGCCTTGACCCATTATGAAAACCTGATTGCTGTGAATAATGATGACCTTAATCCATTTATGAAATGTTTGCTACATGTCGTGTCATGGTTCTAGATCCTTCATAATACTTTGAAAACTTTGGTCCAGAGTTCCCAGCTTGCAACGAGTATCCGTAATTGAATGCTTGCGCTTCATCCTCTTTCTATTTTAAGGAGGTTTCCATTGGAGCTTCTGAAATTCTTTCATTTTTTACTCCATACTCTAATCTTTCATCAATTATCATAACATCTGTGAGTTGGTAGAAGCATTTGAAACCATTCTATCATAATATGGAGTCTTCAATATATTAATGAATATCACAACCATCTCTTTCTCAGGAAGGGGATGTCGCACCTAAGTAGCTAACTCTCTCCACCTTTGTGCATATTTCTTAAAGCTTTCAGTTTACCTTTTTCTCCATGGTCAGGAGCCATATCTATATTGTACTTATATTGCCTTATAAATGCGTTAACTAAATCTATCCATTTCTGAATGTGTCAGTCATCTAATTGGACGTACCAACGAGATGCATGTCCTATCAGACTATAGAAAAAGTGAATAAAAAACTTATCATCATGCGCACAGGAAACCATCTTTTTACAATACATGATAAGGTGATTCCTCGAGCATGTGCTACCATCATAATTTTCAAACATAATTGTGTTGCATTGATGGTGCCATACACGTCCGATCCTTCAATAGTACGTAAGGTTTATTCTAGGAAATCTAGCTTATCCTTAGTTGATGAATCCTTAATTGATTCAGAATTTTATCTTTGAATCTTAGCGTCATCAAGATTAGGAATCAAGGCTGGATTACTGATATGCTTAACTAGTGGAGCGGCAGTTTGATTGTCACCAAGAGATTGGATTGTGAAATTATATCTAGACATCCTTAAGGGAACCGCTTCTTGCATGTTAATAGATGCAAATGCTGGAAATCCATCGGTTTTGTGGAAGCATGTTGGAAATGATCTCCATGTTGGTGCATATGAGTAGGTATACTCCTAAGGGATAAAGATGAGTATCACTAAGTAGATTATCTTGCAATTCTTGAGATGACATATTGGTTAAATGAAATTTTGTGATTGTTTTCCCTTAGTAACAATAATAAATTCTTGAATCCTAGCCATTTGCTCTTTTAGCTCATGAATCTCTCACCTCATTTCTTCTCATGATAACTCTTTTTCCTACTCGTTCATGACTTTAGATTGAGACTGTGTTTTCTAAAGATGATGGAGGTGTACTAGTGAGATTTTTATATTTTTAAACAATTAATGAAACAATCTGATTAATGTATGCATAAATGAATGAATGAATTTACAATGCATGACAATATAACAATATACAAACATTAACTCTAATGATCAGAGAATGAGACAAGAATCACATTATAAGCATGATAATATAACAATAATACATAAATAAATAAGAAATAAGAATAACAACAATTGTAAAGAAAAAATGGGGAAAAGAAAAGTTAAAAAAATAAAATATGTGACACATTTGAAGGTGATCTGAAAATTAAAAAAAATATGTAGAATATGTAAAAGAAGAGGGATGAAAAGGTGTGAATTGAAATAAATATAGGATTCAACTTGTGTTAATAAAAGAGGAAAAAATTAAATTAAAAGAAAAGAATAGAAAAAATCAAAGAAAGAAAACAAAAATTGGGGGAAGGGGGGACAACGCGGCCAGCCTTGTCCTTGACATAGGGCAGTGGAGGGTTTTTGTTGAGATGGTTGTTCAACCCTATTTTTTTTTTCTTTTTTTATGGTTTCTGTTGAGAGGGTTTCCGTTGAATTTTCTTCTTTTTTTAATGTAACATAATTACAATACTGTAAACAAATTAGTATTAGATTTTTTATGCATAAATAAATTGGTTCATGTAAATATTAAATTCATAAAATAATATGTATATATGAATACATAATTAGCATGAATATAATATTTTTTACTACATAATCTACTAGTTACCATTATCTTCTTTTTTCAATCATTGTTATTCAAATAGAAAGATAAATTATGGACGATAACTACTTATACCGAGTGTCACATAAAAAACGATGATAACATCTCAAAATAAAAATATTTTTTTGGAGGTATAACTATACCATTTTTTTAATTTTTGATGACATAATCTACTAGTTACCATTATTTTTATTTTCTTCAATCATTGCTAATCGAATAAAGAAAGAAGAATTTTGGACGGTAACTAGTTCAACCGAGCACCACAAAAAATGATAAAAATATCTAAAAAGATCAACTTATGAGAATATTAAAAAGATTTAAAGCTTTAATATTTACATAATCATTATCCATATAGATGTTTAACTCTCTACATTGTATTTTTATATATGAGAAATTATCATAGGCAATTTTTTGTAAAGAATGTACACTTTTAACACATTAAAATGTTGATTCACATTGAATTAATTTGCACTCCTCAAAGGTTTTATTCTCATCATCATTGATTAAATTGATGACAAATATATCTCATTATCAAATTTGTAAGAAATCATCAATGTATTGAAATAAAAACTCAAGATTAAGAGTAAAAAAACTAATGAAGAAAAAGGAACACACTTCTATTTTTATCTAGGGAAAATGAACATATATCGTGTTAGTCTTGCAAGAAATTTAAACTACCTTAAAAAAAGAATGAGAGAAGATGAATAGAAATGTAAACTTTCTTTCTCTCTCTCTCTCAGAAAACTCTCATCTCTCTCTCTCTTAAAAGATATCTTCTCATTCTCTCTCCAAAAGATCTTCTCTCAAGTGAAGACCTCCTATCTATTTATAAGTAAATTTAGGGCTTCACTTTTTGCTTTTAGTCCTTATGCTTCTTTTTTAATCTTTTAGTCCTTGGACTCTTTTTTCTTATTTTTAGTCCTAGGGCTATTTTTCTATTTTAGACATTATGCTTTATATAGTCTTAGACTAGCATATGTACCAATAAACAAAGTAAGTACATAAAAAGTATTGGATCGGACAAAATACTGTATCTACAATAATCGACTAACCAAAATATCATTTCATACACATGCATTAATCTTTAATGCAATTGAAAATATAAGGGAATTTCTTAAGCACAAATGATTTTCTATATGATCACATTGTCTGCAAAACTAAACCTTAGCAATGAAAGAGGTTATTGGTTGCTCCAAACTATCAGTGGCAACTTATAAACACAAATTAAGCTTATACTAATTCAGTACTTTGAACTCAAAATACTAACTCAATAGATTATTTCAGAACAAAAACTGTGCATATTTGGGAACGTATCTTCAAACTTCTTCCATTCATGACTTCGAACGACACACTGCATTATTTGAAAAAAACCACAACATTCAGCAAGAAACAATCGGCCATGATGTTAAAACAATAACAAACATCTCAGATATCCCCATACAAAGCAGATCATACTTTGTCAAATTAAAAATCTAGCCAAGTGAATCGCTTAACAAAACCAAGTGCAAGTTAAAAAAGAAAATACAAGAAGATTACATTCATATGATTAGTTGTGATAGGTAAAGTTATTATTTGTTTTCATATCAGTGAATAGTTGAGACCTACTTTTTATTATTGGTAATCCATAAATTCACAAGCTCACTTGTATGTGTTTTGATGTGAAATCAGGTTTGAAACTGGAGTCCTCGCCCACCCCTACAATCTTTGAGAGATGGAAAACTATACCAAAGGTCATGTAAGTACCATATTGACAAGAACGATTTAGCTTGGAAGGTTGTGGTGGGGTGGTCAGCAGGCGTGAAGTAGGCTTAACTTTAAGGGGCCGTTTCGTTCTAGCGATTTACGTGTTAAAGTATGTGATAAATTTATTTTTTAACACTTGTTCGTGTTTGTTTCAAGTATTATTATTTGACACAGTAAAGTTATTAAATATAGTTACATAGCACCTACTACCTTCTCGCAAAAATCTAATTTAGCAAATAACTTTCTATAATCACTTACCTTCCTACTAACACATCTACATACTTTCCAAAGTATCTATTTATTCCCAATTCCCCACAAAAAAAAAACTCTTTCTCAAATATATATCCCAGACTCCACTGAATTTATTAGGTGTATGTATGTCTACTGAGAAAAAAATATACGTATCGGAATAACTGTTATATGTATTTTTGAATGTTTTAATACACCTATATGAATGATAGTTATTTATATATCAAATGTATTTATGATATGTAAACAGGAAAAATTTATACATAATAATTAACTTCATGATATCGTTGAGAATTTAATCAAATACGACAAGAATTATTAAGATTTTTGTCAGTTGCCAGCAAATGATCTATATACTTTTTTGCTTTGTAAATTTTGAACAATTTACCATTGAATTTATTCGTACGGTGTAAATAGAAAAATTATTTTTCTTTTTTGCATAGTAGAAGAAAAGTAGTGAATTTCGTTTTATTGTGGTGTTAATAAATAGTTAATTTATTAGTACATAAAACAAAATAATAAGACATTGTGTTATATTATAATATATATTAAAACTTGATAAAAAATGAGACTATAGATAACTAATAATTTATTTACTCTCATATAGTTCATATAACTTTACCTAACTTTTTCAACAACTTTATCCAACTTTCTCGACAAATTTACCAAAGTCCCCTACATATCAAACAAGATAATCATAATTTTTCAGTACTTTTCATCTAACCATGCATTACCAAACACTAAAATCTTAAAGTCTTTCATCTAACTATACTACTTAAACTTATCCAGCAACGTAACTTTTCTATAATTTTTACTTAACTAACACCAAACGGCCCTTGAAAGTAATGTAGTAAAAACTACCGGCAAGTGGTTGATAGTTTGCCTTCTCTATATCCACAAACTCATAGGTTGCCCAATACCCTAAAACAAACTTGATTAATTAGAAGGGTTAAATTCATCCCGTACTTATGAGCTTAAATTTGGATCAAGCAGAATTACTCTATGAACTTTTCGAATAAATAAAATTGATCTTTCACTATGGCTTAATTCTTTCAATTTTTCTACCTTCAATTAATCTATTTTTCTTATTTTTATTATCTATTTATTTTTTATGCTCATTTGCAAAGATGATTGACTGTAAAATTGAAGATGATGTCTATCTTTTGACAGCATCCAACATAGACAGGAGAATGATGAAATACAAGATACATCAGTATGTAGCATAATAATAAGTAAAGTGTTTATGAATGACAAGTAAACTATATGTTTACCTATTGAAGAGATAGATGCAATAAAATGATCAAGGAACGTGGGGTCTCTCATTCCATTTTGCTTTTTCAAAAGAAAAATGAAATAGAGGTGGAGATGGAGATCGGGGGGAGAGAGAAAGAGAGAGAGAGAGAGAGAGAGAGAGAGAGAGAGAGAGAGAGAGAGAGAATGTGACACATAAATAAATTGAAAGTAAGATTATTTTCGGTATAATGTGTTTTAAAGGAAATTATTTAAGAGAAGTAAGAAAATACCATAAACAAACATAAGAAAAATAATAAAAACGACAGAAAGTTACTCTTGATGGTTACAAAAGTGAAATGGTAAAATAGTAAGTTCACAACTAACTTAAAGTTTTCTAACTTAAAAAAGGCCATTTTTTTATATTAAATTGGTAAGTCATTTTTGCCTATAAGTTCCATAATGAAGTCATTTATGCCAAAACCCATAAAATAATATAGAAAAAGAGAACTTGCTGGCTTAAGACCTCTACGAGAAGATATAACGATATTAGGAACCCCAATAGATTTGTCAACGATTCTTGGCTTTTTATCAAAGTTAAAAGACTAATATACTCATTCTCTTTAATCTGAGTGATTTCCCCCAAACCCATTAATTTCCCCAAAGCATTCGATAGTTGCACCTTCAACCTAGCGAGTCTTCTCTTCCCCCTCCCCCAATCGCCAACCCTCCTTACCAGTCGTCTCTCCTTGCTGGTCACACTAATTTTCTCATATACTAGACAGATTAAAACCCTTGGCTTTCACTTAGCGGGTCTTCAACCCCCGATCGTTACCTTCCTTGGCAGTCGTCTCTCCTTGCCAGTCGTATTAATTACCCACATATTTGGGGAGGGGGGACGGGGGGAGGNAGAGAGAAGTAGAGGGAGATAGATAGATAGATAGATAGATAGAGAGAGAGAGAGAGAGAGAAGTAGAGGGAGGGAGAGAAACAAAGAGACACACTGATGAATTCAGGTTCGATTTAACCGAGTGAATTTTTAAATGAACGGACCTAGATAGACACAGGCTACAACCTTGACATAAGTCGGGCTCGATTTAGCCAGTTGGATTTCGAAATGAATTGGAATTGGATAGGAACAGGCTTCGACCTTGACTCAATTCGGGTTCGATTTCACCGGTTAGATTTTGAAATGAAACGGACCTGGATAGACAAAAGTTTCAAACTCAACTAAATTTGGGTTCGATTTAACTGGATATTTTGAAAGAGACTTGAAACATGCTTCGACCTCGGCTTAATTCAGGTTCGATTTAACCGGTTAGGTTTTAAAATGAAACGGACCTGGATAGACACAGACTTCGACCTCGACTTAATTCAGGTTTGATTTTAATCGGTTAGATTTTGAAATGAAACAGACATTGATAGACACATGCTTCGACATCAACTAAATTTGGGTTCGATTTAACTGGATATTTTAGATTGGACCTAGAACAGACTTCGACCTCGATTCAATTCGAGTTTGATTTAATCGGATATTTTAGAACTTAGTGAATTTGGTTTTATTATGATGTTAATAAATAGTTAATTTGTACGTAGAACAAAATATATAAGACATTGTGTTATATTAGAATCTATATTAAAACTTGATTAAAAAAAAGGAGACTATAGATATTTAATAATTTATTTACTCACATATAGTTCATATAACTTTCCCAACAATTTTACCCAATTTGCTCTATAACTTTACCTAACTTTCTCAACAACTTTACCAAAATCCCCTACATATCATACAAGATAATCATAATTTTCCAGTATCTTTCAACTAACCATGCATTACCAAACACTGAAATCTTAAAGTCTTTCATTTAAGTTTACAACTTAAACTTACTCAGTAACTTAACTTTTTTAGAATTTTTACTTAATTAACACCAAACGGCCCCTGAAAGTAATATAGTAGAAACTACCGGCAACTGGTTGATAGTTTGCCTTCTTGATCTCCACAAACTCGTACGTTGCCCTATACCCTAAAACAAAATTGATTAATTAGAAGGGTTAAATTCATCCCGTACTTATGAGCTTAAATTTGGATAAAGTAGAATTACTCTATGAACTATTCAAATAAACAAAATCAATCTTTCACTTATGGCTTAATTCTTTCAATTTTTTCTACCTTCAATTAATCTATTTCTCTTATTTTTCTAAATTTTGTAAAGTCTATCTATCACGTGCTTTTGGTTAGATAATTCTTTGCTCTTTTAGTACCATTAAAAATTCGACAGAATTGAGTTATAAAAGAGTAGACCAAATTTGTTTATTTTAAAAATTCAGTAAATAAAACTTTATGTGCGTAAGTTTAATTTAACCATAATTTGAGAAAAGTTGATGTGGTTGATTGTGAAAAAATCGACAGTGTGAATATTCACTGTCATAGTAGACTCTAATACGACGGTGGATAAACCACCCAGTGTACTAATCGACGCTAAATACGATAGTGGAAAAATGACCCGTCATAGTTAGTTTTATAAAATAGCGCTACTTCATATTTCACGGTGGATTATTTTTAACAGTCATTCCTGTTTCTGCACAAGCCGTGGAAACCCAGTTTTCTAATAGTTCATAGTCATGAACCCTTGACATAATATATGTTGGAGGAAAGAAAATGTGGTATTTTTCGGTTTGACTACTTCAATGACGTAAAATTTGTAAATAATTAAGAAATATTGGCTTGGTTTCTGTCGTTGTTCAGCTCAGGTTTGCACTCAAACCTAACAAAAAAAGAGTTTGTGCTCAAACGATGTAACCTAATGAAATTCTCCTTGATTTTGAGGCGATCAACGTTTTGTGATTAATTTGACCTCAGAAATTTGAGTAATTTGTTAATATTTGACATCAATTTTCTTTTTCACATCAAACTTTTGAGATTAGAATTACAATTAAAAAATGATTACAATACTTAAAGAACATCCACCAAAAAGAACCTCTTAAGTACACAAAACAAAAAAAACTTGAACTTATAAGGAAAGCAGAGGTAGAGAAGAGAGAGTGCTGATGATCAAATCAAATCAATAAAACATGATCATGGAGTAGTAGGTAGACCAAAGTTAAGCCTCCTTAGCCAGACCGAGTGAAGCACCATATGAATAACATCAAAAGGCTGAGCCGGCCGGTTCAACATGAAATGCCTCTTAACTTGTGAAACTCTCTCATATAATCTCAAGTACTTTTCAAAAGTGATTCCTTGCAAAATCAACTTAATTTCAGGTATCTTATCAACTCCTATTTGAACTGAAAAACGACTCCAATCAAGCACATCATCAAAAGGCAATGAATAATTATCAGATACAATAACAGGCACACAGCCTCCATAAATGGCCTCAACAATCCTCGGGCTTGCCACTTCAAACCCACTAGGGCAAAGGCAAAACTTGCTTTGACCCATTAATTTGGTGTAGTTTTTTGTGTTTGGGAGATACTCGTTGACTTGGATTTCATTGTCTTTGTTCTTCCATTGCTTGAGTAGTTTTTTCCTTATGTGGCCGTGCGACCCACCAGCAAAGAAGGCTAGGATTGGTCTGTTATTGGGGCGTTGGGACAGGTCAGGTGGGGCTAGCTTTCCAAAGGGTATGTATACTTCTGGGAGGGAAACGTCTCTGTTGGGTTTGAAGCCTTCTGAGGTGTTGGCGTTGCACATTACCCTAATTAGGTTCTTGAATAGTTTAGGGTTTCCATCTGATACATCTGGTGCCTATAAAATCATATTTAAATAAGAAATGTTTTAGTAAAAAAATAACTAACACATTATAAAAAAATTACTAAGTATATACCACTAGTTTAATTAGCATAAGAGAGAATTGGTAATTAACTTACTAGCTATATCTCTACACACAAAAATCCCATTGTTTATATAATAATATTAAAGAAAATTAATGGTAATTAAGGCACAAAAACACATTTCGTAAAAAAAAAATTCTAACTGTAATTAAAGTCATAATAGAGAGAATCAACGACATGACAAAATAATGAAAAATACATTACCCAATCATGGCAGGATATCATAAAATGATCGGCACCATTGCTTCTATTCCAAAACGGATACTTACGAGCCACGACGTCGATGTAATCGATAGCAAAACGTTGAAGGCGATCGCGACGATAGTCTAGTTTGGAGGAGATAGGCAAGTAAACGTAGTGAACAAGGTTAGATAAGCTAAAAGGGAGAAGAAGAACATGTGCTTCTTCTGGATGTCTTGCTTTGAAATTACTCTTCTTATGCATATGATCTTCTAATTCATCGATCAGTTGGCCTTCTATTCCATATATATCATTTACTGGTCCGTTATGTGATAATGGTGTCTCTCCTTCTTTGTATGTCCACACCTTTAACCTCTTCACCATCTCTATATGGCTCCTACTCATTGTTTACCAAAAATATACATACATATTAGCTTAATTTACATTTTTAAGTAAAGCTAATATCACACCAAATAAAATTTTCTTAATATTCATAATTGTCGACGTTGTATTATAATTCTTCGAGCAAGAACTGTGGTGAAGAAACGTGTGTATGTATGAGTGAGTAGACTTAATTATACTTGTGAACTTTCATCTCATTAACAATAAGGATGTGTGCTTCAAGAAGACCAAAAAAATGAATAATAATTAAATAAGGAAAGAAATTACTGGTGAAAAGCGTAGGAATTTCTGTAAATAGAGCCTTTGGGAATGAAGAGTTCTTCCTTATCCGACGTGAAGTTCTTATTGAGGACTGCATCACGAATTGCAGCTCTTGCTTCTGCTAAATCTTGTTCTATTTTATCCAAACTATTCCTCCTCTGCCACCCACAAACCATAAATAAAATGCAAATAAAGGATTAAACAGAGTCGGTAATAAAATTTCCTTAATATATAAATATATGATATTATGCTCACTTTGATAACATTAGGAGCTTCATCATGCTCACTGATTTTAACAATGGAGACTGGTCCTTTGAAAAGCTCATTAAAGGAAGCTTGAGAATGATGGAGGTTTCTAGTTTGTCTGACTATGGTGGTGAGAGGCGAAATAAGAGAAGAATTAGAGATCATATGCTTCTCCTCAAAGGGTGAAAGAAAGTGGGAGCAAAATACAAGAATTAGACCTAACAATGTAAGTACCAAAAGTGGTGTTTCCCAGTTGAAGCTTGCCATTAATTCTCTCTCTCTAGAATTGTACTATTTGGGCAATTAGGACAGAGTAATTATATATACGTCATATAGTGGAATCAAAGATACACTTGAAAAATAGTCATATTACTACTGAAGTTTTAAATCTAAGTTACTTCTTTTGACAAATAATAATAATAATGATAATAATTAATTACTTGATTTAATGCATCCGAGATGTGGGTTTTGAGTCTTATGACTGAAACTAAAAAACTCCTTAGTTCACTCTCATTTTGGAGGATGGGATTCCTATGCAGTTGTTGCAGTCCAACAGCAGAGGAGAAGTTGTAAACCGTCCAAAGAGATTTGGGTGGTTATGATGAATTATTTTTATTTTTTAAAAAATAAAGAAAATTATTTTTACTTTTTATATTTTCTCAAATAAAATTTCATTTTATCTAAACCGTCCTGATCAGATCGGACGATCCAAATTTACTCAATTGTCATGTTTATTGTTGAAATTCAACAATTGTCAAAAAACAGCTTCTAGAAATAGAAATTCGCAATAAAAATATTGAGTCTCATTTTCTATGTATAAGAATTAAGCAGAAACAAATATAAACGGAAAAAAAACGTTTATCCCAAGATTGGTTGATGAGTCATCCTGTCTTGAAACGGACTAAAAAAATCAACCGTAGTGAGTTTTCATTATTATTTATATGTACCAACATACATATAAAAAATGAGTGGATGATTAGAAACACCAATATATGCAAAGGATTAGTAATGAAGATTTTGTAAATTATCCAAAAGAAACGGACATTTTTGCAAAATGCATAATATAAGAAAATACTAATTAGGGCTTTAAATTGATATAAATGATCAGACAGTATTCTCACAATTCCAATCGTGATCCCATTTTGGACTACCAAGAGAATTCAAATGCATCACAGTGATGCCGTACGTGTGTACAATAAATACGTGCATGTAGTTTTTCAATCCAGAAAACGTAGAAAATTAGGAAAGTTGATATTTGATGCACAATATCCAATATGAAAAGGAGCAAACTTGGAAGTTGACATTTAATTAAAGCCACTAGATTGGGTTTAAGTATTGAATTGGATCAACAAACTTCTTGGATCATTAACCTTCTTTCATGCAGTTGGATTAAAGTGAAAAAGATATTATTTAAATGGTGTTCCAAATCCATACAAATAACAACTCTATGATTTATATAATTAAGAAAATACATAGAAGTCTTCATTGATTTGCTTCGTAAAGTGTTGTAGATTGTGACAATTTGTGCTTGTTATTTTATTTATATGGATAACAAAGAGTGAAGTTTAAGGTAATGATTGAACTTTTTTACCAATTCTAGGTGAGTCAATATTGTCTTCGTTTAAGACTGATTTTATTTTTTAATTGTTTTAGGTTTGTAGGAGTACGAAAAACTCAGGTATTCTTATAGTAACGTACTCATTCAAGAAAAAACATAATATTTAATAAAAAATATTAACTTTTTTTATCAATTATTAATTTTTCACTTGAAAGAGTACAATACTGTAAAATTATCTTAATTTTTTTATGTGAGTGATTTTTATTGGATTACAATTGTAAAAACTTTTTGAATTTTCATAGTCAATTAATAAATCTTCTTTCTTCAAAATATGTAAATATGTAGAAGGGATCATATTTTTAAACACATAAATAAAAGAACATGAGTACTGAGTTGATACTGTAAGAGTGGTATAAGAACTTTCACTTTTAGCGAAAGCATTACCAACTGTGAGTACACTTACCCGCGATGTTCGGGTTCATAAATTTAGATTCATGTCTAATTCATTTTTAGTTTTAGCTCCCACATAAACATAGTGGGATGTGCCAGATCTAGTGCAAGAGAACTGAAACATTAGACTTATTCACATACTCATTTTTTTCCCTAAAAAAATCCACATTTTCTCGAAGTGTTTGAAATTAAGAGAGTGCAAATGACATTTACCTCTATTAGAGGTAAATGTCATTTGCGGGTATATGCCACAATTAAAATCCGCAAGGTAGATTAATTTAGTTTGTGGGATCGTTGATAAACTTGGCTATATTGTCAAGATCTGTACATCACGGCCTCAGCTTAAATTTTTAAATTATAATTTATTTAAGTTTATCTTTAATGTATAAATTAAAACGTGTTTGACTTAACTTATTATAATTAACTTTAAACTATAACTTATTTTAAATTGATATTTGGTAAATAAGTGAATAATTAAATTATTTTAATTAAAATTATTTTAGTACTTCTCTTAATGCTATAACTTGCATTTAATTCATTTCTTTAGTATCCATCTTTTTTTCAAATCATCAATCTAAACAAGAGTCATTCTCACCCGTTCGTTTCCCTGACTGGGGACTCGTCCTGACTCGTGTCCTACTCGACCCCGTCTCCCAGACCCAACCCAACCTCGTCTCCTCGACCCCAGCTCCCCAACCTAAGGATCAGGGTCAGAGTTGAGGTCGGGGTCTGGGTCGAGTTCGGGGTCAGGGTTTAGGGTCGAGGTATTGGGTCAAGGTCAAGGTCGAGGTATGGGGTCTGAGAGTCATGTCCTCGGCCCGAACTCCTAATCTCGTGTCCCCGACCCCACCCCCTGACTCATTCTAACTTGTGTCCCACCCGAAACCCACCCCCTTAACCCATCCCGAACTCATGTCCACGACCCGACCCGTGCCTCTGACCTAACTCCACGGCCCATCCTGACCCGACTCGTGACCTTGGCCCGAACTCCTGACCTCGGGAAAGGCATCGCCGAAAGAATAATGATTGCATCAGCGTCACCACTCCAGTTCCAAGAAGCACGGTTTCCTTCTCATTTCATATATTTGTCTTGAAAAAGAGAGGCTTGTTTGTGTAATTTTTAAAAAAGATGGGGTAATTTTGGATATGGGAAAAAATTAAAAGACTTTTAAGTTAAAAAACTAGATTAGTTTAAATAAACTGTTAAGTTATTTCAAAAAGTTGTGACAAAGTCTTCTTAAAAATAAACTATTTACTTATTTAAACTATAAGTCATAAGCTGCGGCTTATAAGCTGAGCCAAACGGAGTCTATATGCTTCTTGAAAGTCGAAACAGCTATTGCATTAAGAAAACCAATGTGATTTTGCTCAAATTTTGATCATGTAGATCATAATGTAAGGACTATACCCAAAATCCCTAGTAAAAAAAATTATAAATCAACATGGTCTTTGCTTTCTTCAAACTTCAGCATCATGTTAAAACAATTGAAAAAATATATGCTATTGAAAAAGAGCATGAAACTTATTAATTACTCTCTTCAAATGCCATTAAAAATCACATTGAAGAAGGATGCGCTCTTAGGTATTCAACAGGTTCTTCATTAATTATGTCTAAAATAGTGTTCATTGTAGATCTACTATTATAAGAAGAATTACTTCTAAATAACCTACTCATTGCTCAAGATAACTAAATTATTCTTATGATCAAAAATTTCATCATATATTTTGATTATCAAACCTGCTATGACTTCTACAACCTCCTAAGAAGTTGAACTCTTCTCCCTTTTACCTCTTGCAACTACCCTACCCTCAAGATTTATGCCTAAAAAAGGTCTTATTAGGGTGTGGGTGTTTGAAGTAAACCTAATAGAAACTTGTACGTCAGATTCACAGATTAGAAAATCAAAGATAGAAAGAAATAATTAAACATCAAAATAATCAGTCACTTGGGCTAAGAGTCAGATTAAATAAAAATAATTATTCAATTAAGCAAGTAAGCAACAATAAAAACAATAACTAGTCACTTGGGCAGAGAAGAACAATAATTAAGCAAGTAGTTAAACAAGTATTAAATACCCTACCAAGTTTGGCTATGATCTTAAAAGAGGCAGGATTACATTTAATTTAACGACAGGGTATGGAAACATGAATTCAAATGTTTATTTAATGAAAATAAACAATAACCAGCCACTTGGGTGTATTTATTTCTATTAGGTTTACTTCAGGCACTCCAAATGTTTGTTTTCTTCAATAAACATTTGAATTCTTGTTTTTATACTCTTTCTTTAAAATAAACACAATTACGTCTCTTTTGGTATAGAGCCAAACCCGGTATGGTATTTACTACCTTTTTAATTTATCTTCTTCTCTACCCAAGTGGTTGGTTATTGTTGTTATTGTTGCTTACCTGCATACTTAAATAATTAATTTTGTTATTGTTGCTTACTTGCATACTCTCCTCCCAAGTGGCTGGATTTTTTATGCTTATTTATTTCTCTGTATCTTGATTTTCCAATCCATGAATCTGATGTATCAATTTCTATTAGGTTTACTTCAGGCACCCTGATAAGACCTTTTTAGAGGCATAAATCCTAAGGGTAGGGTAGCTGTAAGAGACAAAGGGGAGAAGAGTTAAAAGTTTTAGGAGGCTGTAGATGTCATAGCATGTTTGATAATCAACATACATGATGAAATTTTTAATCATAAGAATAATTTAGTTAATTTGAACGATGAGTAGATTATTTAAGAGTAATTCTTCTTGTAGCAGTAGATCTATAATAAATACAATTTCAGACATAATTAATGAAGACCTTGTTGAATATTTAGCAGATGATCTTCTAGATCGTAAGGTATGGAATATACCTAAAATTCTTAGTAAAGAAATCTATAAATCAACATGGTTTGTTGCTTCCTTCAAGCCTCAGCATCATGCTAAAATAATTGAAAAAGTACATGCTCTTGGGAAAGAGTATGAAACTTGTCTATTACTCTCTTCTAGGGATACAATTTCCTTTACTTTGGTTTAGTCCATATTGGAGTAAAACCACTCACAAGAAGAGTCCTAAATAACAATGTCTTGTTAGCCTTGCGTGATGCAAGATTCAACAATTTTAATGATAGTATTATATGATTAATTGAATATTCTCTTTGTAATGGTCTAATCCATTTTGGTTATTTTTCAGATTTGTCTGTTAGTTTAACAGATCCCCGTACTCTTAAAGCCTTAACTTTGAATATCAAGACTAATGGTTAAAAAATCCTTGAAGGTGTCCAGCCTCTAGCTTTGATTTTTAGAATTCATTACAAATTCACCAAAACTAATATGAATTTTCAAGCCAGCAATAGGAATCTAAAAAATTAAACCCTGTTGATTCAATCCAATCAAAGTAATGTTAATATTAGGATACCTAAAACCATTAGGTGGCCTGATATTACTTTGTCGACAAATTAGCTTTTAACCAATAAAAGTCAATACACTCCTATTGAAAGACCAACTGAAGATATTGATGGTACTGTTAAAATTAATTTTAGGTATTTTAACAGTACATGGATGGTACTGTTAGAATTAATTTTCAAACTTCTAGATCCAATCCCGAAATTAAGGAGTTTAGAGAAAACCCAATAAATAGGTTTTGGTAAAAGTAAAATCAAATGTTTTAAGTGTGGCCAAAATGGTCATTTCTCCAATACTTGCCAGGTCAAAAATAAAATTAATCAATTAAAAATCTATGATGAAGAAAAATAAGATTTTTTAGAATAATAGAATCTGTAGATTACTATGAAAGTAGTAATGAAGATTTAGGAGAATTTGAATCCTCTAAATCTGACAAATTAAACTGTTAAGTTCTGACGGTGATTCTCCTAACATCTCTATGAGGTGCAATGATAGTTGTCACAAATTTGTTTATGTTTTAAATAAAAATGAAGAACAAGAAAATCTTTTCTTAGATTTAATTAGAAAAATTAAAATCCTGAATTAAAACAAGAATACCTTGAAAGACTTATAAATGTAATAAAAAAGAAAGAAAATTCTAAGTCTAATAATAATAATATTGTTAGCCTTTCACAAACTCTTGAAAAATTCAACAAAATTAAAGGGAAGGAAAAAGAAGTTACTCTTCAAGAGCTTAAAAAAGAAATAAAAAATATTAAGAATAAATAAAAGAATTATAAGATTCAAACACTGAGATAACAAAATAATTAAATCTTTTAAAAATAAAAATTTTAATTAAAAAAACATGAGTCTAGTGAACTAGAAGAACCTAATAAATTCCCAATATCATATAATGAGATCGAAGAACCTGTTGTCAACATACAAGATGATTACAACTTTCTTCAAACCCTTAATCACATTAAACTTAAGATATGACACATAATGGTCAGAATTGTTTTCAAGATTTTGATTTCACATCCATGGCTCTTGTTGATTCAGGAGCTTAGTTAAATTATATGCACGAAGGATTTGTTCTTAAAAAGCACTTCAAGGGGATAAAATAATCTCTATCCTAAGCCAATAATACTCGAATGCGTATCAATTACGAAATCCCTGAAGTCCATATTTGTTAAAATAATGTATGTTTTAAGACACAATTTGTCTTAGTAAAAAATATAATACACAAAATTATCCTAGGATTCCCATTCATTTCTCTGTTGTATCATTTCACAACAAAGCATGATCGGATCATTACCTACCCTATGGATATGCTTGTCAAATTCAATTTTCTTTTTTCTTCTCATAATGAGAAATTGAAACTTTAAAATAAAATTTTATTTATAAAATTGTGAATTTAATTTCTTGTAAAGAAAAACAATTATATTTTCTTCAAGATGAAGCAAAATTCAAAAGAATTGAAGAACAACTTCAAAATCCTGCTCTTCAAAGACAAATTAAAATCTTTGAAGAAAATAATTGTAAAGAGTTGTGTGCTGACATTCCTAATGCATTCTAGCATAGGAAATCATCATACTGTCAGTCTACCTTATATTAAGAGATTTCATGAGAAGAGTATCCCTACAAAGGCATGACCAATTCAAATGAATTCTAAAATTCTTGAATTCTGTAAAATAGAAATTACACAACTTCTTAATGAAAATGTTTTTAGAAAAAACAAATCTCCTTGGTCTTGTTCTACCTTTTATGTCTAAAAGGCTAGCAAAATTAAACGAGAAGTTCCAAGATTGGTTATTAATTACAACCCCATAATATATTTTGAAATGGATAAAATATCCTATACTAAATAAAATGGAATTAATCAACAGACTTGGAGATGTTGTATTCTCTAAGTTCGACATGAAAGCTAGATTTTGACAAATCCAAATAAGAGAGAGTGATAAGTACAAAACTACATTTGTTCCTCCATTTCGCCATTACGAATGGAATGTGATGCTTTTTTTGTCTTAAGAATGCTCCTAGAGAATTTTAAAATGTAATTAATGAAATTTTCAACCAATTTACTGATTTCTCAATTGTTTATATTGATGATCTTTGTTGCAACTTGCATGGGACGTGGAGCGGGGATTGAAAAATCATTTTTAAAAAAAGATGTTCGGAGTCGCCATCAATCATTTTAGGGTGTGATTGGTCACCCTTTGAAATCATGAGTGAGAAAAGTCATTATGTTGATGCAGAAAAATTGTATACCAAGCATCAATAGAGTTAAAATAGTTGCATTATTTTTTATTTAAAAGTATTTTGAGAGCTGAAGGATGAGCTTTCTAATCCTCCATGGTTATAATTTTGATAATGTAGAAGGAATGATAGAGAATCTTTCTTTCAAGAGTTTTGATTGGGTTGATATTTATAGACGTTGTTTCTAAGAGAATGTCTTTATAGAAACCAAGATTATTGTGCTTGTGACTAGGGACATGGTAGAAATCAGGAATAAAATGTACTTTGTCAATTTGAGCATGATCCTTCAAATGAGCAAATAGAGGCTCAATATGAAAGATAATTTTTATGGGCATTTTTTGAAAATAAGGGGACGATTTTTTATATTTCATAATTGGCTAGTTGAACAATTGAGCATCAAAATGCTGAGAGATTGAGAGTGGGTCAAATTGATTGAAAATGGCTTATTGGTAATTGGGTTTGATGGACCCAAGAATGGTTAATTGGTTAGGAGTGACAATCTCCTCTTTTATTTGCACCTTAACGACCATTTGTGGAGTCGAAGACTCCCCTTTGATTCTATCTTTTGAGGCCTGGGGCCTAGATCCCATCTTGATGACCCTGCAAAAATTTACGAGTAAGGAAGTCAGGAATTAAATTATTAATGCCTTGAATAAGTTCAAATCAAAATAGAAAATGCTAAGAATAGACTTCCATCTAGCAAAAAATTGTTTGGAAGCAATACTCCTGACATCTTTTTCCAAGACATGTTTTGTAGACTTACCATCAATTTTCAAAAGAAATTTTTGATTTAATAATTCATCTTGAAATTTTTGAATACATAACTTAACAGCTAAAAATTTCTTCTTAATAGTTCTATAATTAATTTAAGATTGGGTTCCAGTTACATATGTAAACTTGACAATTTGTTAAGGTGCTTCGGGAGAGATTATTTGTAAGAAGATACTTCCATATACAAGTTCAGAGGCATCAATTTAGACAATTTTAAAAGAATTATTAGTACGAATGCCATGACAAAGAAGTGTCTTAACATGAATTTTAATTTTATTAATTGAATTCGTATGGACAATTGCCCATGGAGGCGGTTTTTCTTAAGTCTTTCAAAAAGAGGCTTGCAACCCACTCTCAAATTGTTATTAAAATCAGATATGTAATTTAGGGATCTTAAAAATCGTTGCAATTGGGTTTTGTCAAGGATTTCATCAGAAAATTTATCAGCAAATTGTATGACTCGATCAATTGGTTTAATAATGTAATGATAGATCTCAAATCCTTGAAATCTAATCTTAGATTGAAAACAATTTTGCTTTATTATCTTAGAAAATAATTTAGGATGTTTCCAATGTTGATCAATAGATTTAGAGAAAATAAGAGCTTCAACAATATAAAAAATTGAGAAATTAGTAAATTGGTTGAAAGTTTCATTCATTATATTCTAGAATTCACTAGTAACAATCTTCAAACCAAAATACATTAATTTCACTCGTAATGACCAAATGGAGTTACAAATATAATCTTGTACTTATCATTCTCATTTATTTGGATTTGCCAAAATCTAGGTTTCATGTCAAACTTAGAGAATACAACATCTCCAAGGCTATGATTAATTCCCTTTTGTTTCGTATGTGATATCTTATCTATTCCAAAACATTATTAAGGGATTTGTAATTAAGTACTAATCGAGGAACTCCTCGTTTGATTTCACTTGCATTTTGGACATAAAAGGTAGAACAAGACTAAGGAGATTTGCTTTTCCTAATAATATCTCTATTAAGAAGTTCTATAATTTTCTTCTTACAGAATTCAAGCATTTCAGAATTCATCTGAATTGGTCATGCGTTTGTAGGGATATTCTTCTCATCAAATCCCTTAATATAAGGCAGGCTGATAGTATGATGCTTCATATGCCAGAAAACATTAGTTATGTCAGCACACAATTCTTTATAGATTTTTTCTTCAAATATTTTAATTTATTTTTGAAGAGCAGGATTTTAAAGTTGTTCTTCAATTCTTTTGAATTATATTTCATCTTTTAGAAAATATAATTGTTTTTCTTTACAAGAAATTAAGCTCACAGTTTTATAAATAGAATTTTGTTTTAAAGTTTTCAATTCTCATTGTGAAAAAAAGAAAAGAAATTGAATTTGACAGGTTTATCCATTGAATAGGTAATGATCCCATCATACTCTGTTGTGAAAAGATACAACCAAGAAATGAATGGTAATCCTAGTATAAATTTTTCTGTCATATTTTTTATGAAGACAAATGATGTCTTAAAACATATATTAGCTTGGCAAATATGGATTTTAGGGATTTTGTAATTGATATGCATTTGAGTACCATTGGTCGAGGACAAAGATTTTTTGTCTTCTTGAAATACTTGGTAGGAACAAATCCTTCCTGCATACCATTTAAGTTAACTCCTGAATCAATAAGAGCCATTGAAGTGAAGTCAAAATCTTGAATAATATTTTCTAACCATTATGCATCATTTCTTAAGTTTAATGTAATTAAGGGTTTGAAGGAAGTAGTCATCATCTTGTATGTTGACAATATGTTCTTCAATTTCATTATCTGATATTGAGGATTTACTAGGTTCTCCTAGTTCATTGGATTCATATTTTTTAATTAACTTTTCTATTTCTAAAAGATTTAATCATTTTGTTATTTCAGTGTTTGAATCTTTTAGTTCATTTATTTCATTCTTAATATTTTTTATTTCTTTTTGAAGTTCTTGAAGTGTAACTTCCTTTTCCTTTCTTTTAATTTTGTTGAATTTTTCAAGGGTTTGTGAAAGGCTTATAGTATTATTATTAGACTTAGAATTTTTTTTGGACTACCTTTCTAAGCTTTTCAAGGTATTCTTATTGTAATTCAAGATCTTCAATTCTACTAATTAAATCTAATAAAATATTTTCTTGTTCTTCATTTTTATGTAAAACATTAACAAATTTCTGACAACAGCTGGCCTTACACTCCAAAGAGATGTTAGGAGAATCAATGTCAGAACTTGAAGTGTTTAATTTATCA
This sequence comes from Datisca glomerata, assembly GCA_003255025.1. Lineage (NCBI taxonomy): Eukaryota > Viridiplantae > Streptophyta > Magnoliopsida > Cucurbitales > Datiscaceae > Datisca > Datisca glomerata. The sequence goes on from QANY01002976.1 coordinate 1,098,542, forward strand.
TATTCATCAGATTCAAATTCTCTCAAATCTTTACTACTACTTTCATAGTAATCTATGAATTCTATAATTCTAAATAATTCTTATTTTTTTAATCAGAGATTTTTAATTGATTAGTTTTATTTTTGACTTGGCAAGCATAAGAGAAATGACCATTTTGGCCATGCTTAAAACACTTAATTTTACTTTTATTAGTAAATTATTTATTGAGTTTTCTTTTTTAATGATGTTTATTCTTAAATCAAAATTTGTATTTCTTTGTTTGTGGAATTTTCTCCTAGCATAGCCATGTGTTATAATTTATTAAAATTAATCAATTAAAAATCTCTGATGGAGAAAAACAAGAATTGTTTAGAATAATAGAGCTCATAGATTACTATGAACATAGTAATGAAGATTTAGGAGAATTTGAATCCTCTGAATCTGATGAATTAAACTCTTCAAGTTCTACAGTGATTCTCCTAACATCTCTAGAGGGGGTGCAATGATAATTGCCGTTAGAAATTTGTTAATGTTTTAGATAAAAATGGTGAAGAAGAAAATCTTTTATTAGATTTAATTAGTAGATTGAAAATCCTGAATTAAAATAAGATTACCTTGAAAGACTTAAAAATATAATCCAAAAGAAAGAAAGTTCTAAGTATAATAATAATATTGTTAGCCTTTAACAGACCCTTGAAAATTTCTACAAAATTTAAGGAAAGGAAAAAGAAGTTACTCTTCAAGAACTTCAAAAAGTAATAAAAAATATTAAGAATGAAATAAATGAACTAACAAAAGAATTAAATCTCTTAAAAATAGAACTTAAATTAAAAAGATTCCAAAACTGAAATAACAAAAGAATTAAATCTCTTAAAAATAGAACTTAAATTAAAAAACATGAGTCCGGTAAACTAGGAGAACCTAGTAAATCTCCAATATCAGATAATGAGGTTGAAGAACATGTTGTCAACATACAAGATGATGACAACTTTCTTCAAACCCTTAATAACATTAAACTTATGAAATGGCACATAACGGTCAGAATTATTATTCAAGATTTTGATTTCATCTCCATGGGCCTTATTGATTCAGGAGTTGACTTAAATTATCTGCAGGAAGGATTTGTTTCTACCAAGTACTTCAAGAAGACAAAATAATATTTATCCTCAGCCAATGGTAATCGAATGCATATCAATTATGAAGGCCCCAAGTCCATATTTTCTAAGACAATGTATGTTATAAGACATCATTTGTCTTAGTAAAAAATATGACAAACAAAATTATCCTAAGATTACCATTCATTTCTCTGTTGTATCCTTGCAACATAGCATGATAGGATCATTACCTATCCTATAGATAAACCTGTCAAATTTAAATTTCTTTATTTTTCTCACAATGAGAAATTGAAAACTTTAAAACAATATTCTATTGTAAAACTGTGAGTTTAATTTCCTGTAAAAAATGATTATAGTTTTTTCAAGATGAAATTAAATTCAAAGGAATTGAAGAACAACTTCAAATTCCTACTTTTTAAAAATAAATTAGAATCTTTGAAGAGAAAATTTGTAAAGATGTGCTGACATTAATAATGCATTATGGCATAAGAAGCATCATACTGTTAGTCTGCCTTATATAAGGGATTTGATGAAAAGAAAATCCCTACCAGGGCACGACCCACTTAGATGAATTTTGAAATGCTCGAATTCTGTAAGAAGAAAATAACTGAACTCCTTAATAAAAAGATTATCAGGAGAAGCAAATCTCCTTGTTTTTGCTCGACCCTTTATGTCCAAAAGGCCAGCGAAATAGAACAAGGGGTTCCTTGTTTAGTACTTAATTATAAGCCCCTTAATAATATTTTAGAATGGGTAAGATATCCTATACCAAACATAATGGACTTAATCAACAGAGTTTGAGATGTTGTTGTATTATTTAAGTTTGGCATGAAATCTAGATTCTGACAAATCCAAATAAACAAAAAAAATAAGTATAAAACTGCATTTGTAACTCTATTTGATCGTTATGAATGGAATAAAATTTCATTTAGTCTTAATGATAATCCTAATGAATTTCAGAATATTATTTTTTGGTCAATTTACTGATATTTCTATTATTTATAATAATAATGTCCTCTTTTCTAACCCATTTGCATGCAGAAAATCACCTTCAAGATACTACCATAGAAGAATTTGAAAATTTTGACGTATCAAACATTTTTAACTATCTCAAAGAATACTGAAAAGTAAAACCTAAAATGCTCAACAAAAATTCATTTGAAATAAACAAGTTCAATGGAAGGGCGATTGCTTTTCGCTCAAAATTTTCATTTATTGATTATGATCATAATGAATTTAAATATCTAAGAAATGAATGGGTCGATGAATTCTCAAACTTTTGATGCCAAATCTATCAATCAACCAATCACAAAATACAAAAAATCATCCCCATACTTTCAAAAAAATCTCAGCAAAAATCTCTTTCACATTTAGCCCACATTCGCTCATTTGAAGGATCTTGCTGAAATTGCAAAGTCCATTTATTGCTAATTGTCATTTTGTCCCTAGTGACAAAGACAAAAATCTCAGTTTCTACAGAGATGTTCTTTTAGAAACTAAATCCACAAATATCAACTCAATGAAAAGTTTTGAAGGGAAAATTCTCTACCATTCATTCTACATTTAAAATATTTTGACCGTGAAGGATTGGAAAGCTCATCCTTCAAAATTGAAAATGATTATAAATACAAAATAATACAATTATTTTGACTATATTGATACTTGGTATACAAACTTTTTGCGTTATAATAGTGATTTTTCTCAATTACGGTTCCTAAATTTTGATAATAATTTCAAAATTGGTTTTCCAAATTAGTTCGTAAGATGATGGTCAGTTCATGGTCCTTTCCTAGAACTATTTCCAATAGATTTTCAACAATGTTTTAATTTATTTCTAAAAATATACAAGCTCTGACCAATTGAGGCCTCTTTTCCTCAAATCCTTTGTTTCTCAAATAAATACAAAATACCATGGATCCTTTAGCCGCAATATGAAATCGAAGATGGGATTCTCACCCGTCAATATTATATTAAGTGGTGGGATAAATTTAATACCCACAAAATTATTGCCTCCATTAATCATGAATTTGCAAATATCATGATGAGATTCTCACCCTAATATGAAAATTGCAAATCAAAGATGGGATTCTCACCCTAATATGAAAATTGCAAATCCTTTGCCCAAGATCTATTAAACATTAATGAGCCTATTAACCAAATTAAACAATCCCCTTCAAATTCATCCAAAGAATCTAAGGCAACTTCTTCAAAAGAAAAAAAAAGCCTAAATCCAAACTGAAGCAATAATTGATTCAAAAAATGCTTCTTTTTTTAAAAGACAATTATAATTCTGACTTTGAGTCTTCTGTAGAGTCAAGTCATTCAATTAAGTCACATATCTAAAAAATGCAATCCCTCAAAAGGACTACCCTTCATCAATTGAAGGACCATATCACCCAAAGAATCGTGTCCTATTTCAATGGGCTTATCAAAGCCAAACCTGGTTGAGATAATTACTATTTCTACTTCAATTTTTCCATAATTAAACTGTTCACAACCTATTATGACTGGTTATTGTTATTATTGTTTCTCAATTACTTATATGAATAATTGCTTATATCTAATCTCACTCTCCGCCCAAGTGACTCGGTATTCTTACAATTGATTATTTCTCTATATTATTTATTTATCTAATCTGTAAATCTATTTTATCAGAGGCTGATATATCAGTTTTAATTTGGTTAGCTTCAAGTACCTCAGTAAGACCTCTTAGAGACATAAATCCCGAGGGTATGGTGGTTGTAAAAGCAGGTTGGAGAAGAGCGACCCTAATAGGAGATTGTAGAAGTCACCACAACATATTAGTAATCAAAATATAGTATGAAATTTTCAATCATAAGAATAATTTAGTTAGTTGAGCCATGAGTATATTACTTTGAAGTAATTGTTCTAGTAGTAATAGGTCTATAATAACTTCAATACCTGACATAATAAATGAGGAACACTTTGAATTAGCAGATGATCAAGTAGATCATAGGGTATGGAATATACCCAAAATCCCTAATAAAAAAATATTTACAGATAAACATGGTCTGTTGCTTCCTTTAAGCCTTAACATCATGTAAAAATAATTGAAAAAAATATATGCTCTTGGGAAAGAGCATGAAACTTGCCAATTACTTTCCCCTGATGCAATAAAGCATCACATTCAAGAAGAATATAATTTTCTTCATTTTGGTTTAGTCCAGATTGGAGTTAAGCCACTCATAAGAAGAGGCATAAATACATCTATCCTATCACCCTTGCGAGATGTAAGATTTACAAACTTTAATGATAGTATTTCAGAAATAATTGAATTCTCACTCTGTAATGGTCCAATCCATTTTGATTGTTTCTCATATATGTCTGAGAGTTTAGTAGATCCCTATATTTTAAAATCATTAACTTTAAATATTAAAACTAGTGGTTACCAAGTCCTAGAACTCTAGCTTTAATCTTTAGAATTCATTACAACTCTACCAAAACAAATATGATTTTTTAATCCATCAATAGGAGTCCAAAGAATCAATTCCTATTGATCCAATCTAGCCAAAATAATGTTAATATTAGAGTTCCCAAAACAATTAGGTGGTCTGATATTAATTTACCTTCAAATTGGTTTTTAACTAATGAGAGTCAACCTACTCCGATTCAAAGACCAATTGAAGATATAGATTACATCCAACATTACATGGATGGTACTGTTAAAATTAACTTTCAATCATCTTCTAGTTCTAGTCCATAAATTAGGGAGTATAGCCAGTCTAGTACCCCTAGAGATTATTTTTCTTGATTATCCATTAATAATGATCAAGATCTTAGGATTCAACAATTCGAACAAGAATTAAAAAATTAAAAAGTTAAGACTTGAAGGCATAGCCACAAGTTTTCAAGTTAGTTAGCCAGTTTTTTATAATAAGTCTGAACAATCTGACGAAGTTGAAGCACCTTCATCCTGTTAATCCTAAACTCTTAGTCCTAAATATAGGAACCCTGAGTCAAGAACATAATGATATGGATCAAAGAAAAATAATACTTGTTGAATGGAAGACATTCATGTAAGAATTCAGAGTTGATATATTTTTCCTTCATTACATTGAAGATATTCATGAGAAAAATATCAAAGTAATTTCCAAATATAAATGGGTCAAGGAAGACTCTAGTGTAGTGTCTGCTAGTCATCCTCATCCTGAAAAAATTATGATTAATCATAAAAAAATTTTAATCATTGCTTCTCCTTTCAAGATTACAAAGGAAGAAGAACCAAATAAAAAAGTAGTTGAACGGCTTAACTACACCAATCAGAGTCTAATTACAATAGGTAAATAATTAGACAAAATTGAGAATATGATTGATGAACTTCATGAACCTAAACCTAATGAAGATTTGAAAGAAAAACTTTTAATAAATCTTTCAGATAAAATCACTTTGAATATTATTTTCATTAATTAACATATTGATAAAATGCTTCAAGAATTGAAAATAAATCTGTAAAATCATCTTCTTCTGTTAAGGTTATTAACCAAGACAGTAGTTCTGAGTTAGATAGTCATAGGATAGAATCCTCCTATAAGTCATCCACAATCAATGAATCTTCAAAAATTAACAATATTGAAGATACATTTAAAAATTTAGAAATTAATAGAAAGAAAATAGCATAAGAAGCCTATACCACCAGATATATAAATTACTGAATCTTCCTTCGTCAATCAATTTTTTGTATCTACAGAAAATTGTATGAATGAAGTATTGATGGATTTTTTGAACAGGAAGTTCTTGATAAATTGCAACATATGGCAATTGTGGCCAACAACTACATTACCACACACAGTCAGCCTCAAAATTAGGTAATCAAACTCTTAGTCACAGGTTTCACATGAATGCTTCATTCCTGGTGGGAAAAACATCTCACAGAAGAATTCAAAAATCCCATCCTTTGAGCAGTTCTCTACATAATAATTGAACATTTCATTGGAACACCAAGTAATATTACTTCGCGTATTCATGATCAATTAATTGATATTAGGTATTCAACCTTAAGTGATTTCAATTTGTATAAAAATATATTATTATCCAGAGTTATGTCAAGGGATGATAGTAATCAACCTTTTTGGAAAGAAAAAAATTATTAATGGATTATCCAATTTGTTCGCACAAAAGATAAGAACAGTCCTTAGTAATGACCTAGGTAATATAGACTATGATAGTCTAACCTATGGAATAATAATTACTATAAAACAAAAAGAAGGTTTAAAATGTGCATTGATATGAAAATCAATAAAAAATTAAAAAAGAAAGTAAAACTGCCAAGTACGAATTAGGCAATTTCTATGAGCAATATGGTTTACCCTCTACTGCCCCTTCCCAGAAAAATAGAAAAAAAACCCACTTAAGCCCTAGAAGGTCTCACAAGCCCTATAGGAGAAACAACCACAAAAATAGAAATAAAAATTTTGATCAATTCTTCTTAAAAAATAAAAATATTAATAAACACTTCTCTAAAAATACTAATCCCAGCAGAAAATTTAATAGAAAATCTACTGATAAAAGTAAACTTAAATGTTTTAAATGTGGCCAGAGTAATCATTTTTCAAGTACTTATCAAGTTAAAAATAAATTTAACCAATTAGAAATCTATGAAGAAGATAAACAAGAATTGTTTAAAATCTTAGAAACAATAGATTATTATGGGAGTGATAATGAAGATTTAGGAGAATTTGAATCACCTAAATTCTCTGAATATAAGTCTTCAAGTTCTAATAGTGAATCGCTTAACATTACTATAGGATGTAGGGATAGTTGTTGCCAAAAAACTAATGTTTTAAACAAAAATGAGGAACAAGAAAACCTCTTGTTAGACTTAATTAGCTAAATTGAAAATTCAGAATTAAAATAGGAATATCTGGAAAGACTTAGAAAATTAATTCTAAAGAAAAAAATACTATGTCGAATAATAACAATATTGTAAGCCTTTCGCAAACTCTTGAAAAATTCAAGTAGGATAAAAGAAAGGAAAAAGAAGTTACATTACAACAACTTTAAAAAGAAGTTAAAAATATGAAACTTGAAATAAAAGAATTGAAAAATTCAAACACTGAAATAAAATAAGAATTAAACCTTTTAAAAATAGAGAATTTAATTAATAAACAAGAATCTAGTGAACCTAGTAAATTACTAATTTCTGATAATGAGGTTGAAAAAACTATTAATAGTCAAGATGGTGATAACTTCAACCAAATACTTAATCACATCAAAATAAAAAAGCACATAATGATCAGAATAATTATGCAAGACTTTGATTTCACAACAATGGCTCTTGTTGATTTAGGAGTAGATTTGAATTGTATGCAAAAAGAACTAGTTCCAGCTAAGTACTTCAAGAAGACAAAAGAATATGTGTCCTCTACCAATGGTACTCATATGCATATCATTTATAAAATACCCACAGTCCATATTAGCTAAGACAATGTATGTTTTAAAATATCATTTGTCTTAGTAAAAAACATGACTGATAAAATTATTTTGGGTTTATCATTTATTGCTCTATTATATCCATTTTCAACAGAGTATGATGAAATAATTACCTATGTCATGAATAAACCTATAAAATTTAAATTTCTTTCTTTTCCTCATAACGAAAAATTGAAGACTTTAAAAGAAAAATCTATTTCTAATTCTATAAATCCCATTTCTTGTAAGGAAAATCAATTGTGTTATTTACTGGATGAATTAAATTCAATAGAATTGAAGAACATCTTCAAAGTCCTGTTCTTCATAACAAAATTAAATATTTAAATAAAAAATTTATAAAGAATTATGTTCTGATATGCCCAATGCTTTTTGGAATAGGAAGCAACATACTGCCAGTCTACATTATATTAAGGGATTCAATAAGAAGAATATCCCAACAAAGGCAAGGCCAATTCAGATGAATTATTAAATGCTTGAGTTCTGTAAAAAGAAAATTGCAGAACTCCTCAATAAAAATATCATTAGAAAGAGTAAGTCTTTTTGGTCTTGTTCGGCGTTTTACGTCCAAAAGGTTAGTAAAATCGAACGAGGAGTTCCTCGTTTAGTGATCAATCGTAAGCCCTTTAATTATGTTACAAAAGGGATTTAATAAATAGACTTGGAGATGCAGTGGTATTATCTAAATTTGACATGAAATCCGGATTTTGGCAAATCTAGATAAATGAAGATGATAAGTATAAAACTGCATTTGTGGCTCCATTTGGCCATTACGAATGGAGTAATGCCTTTTGGCCTTAAAAATGCTCCCAGCGAATTTCAAAACATAATGAATGAAATCTTTAATCAATTTACTGATTTCTCAATTGTTTACATTGATGATGTGCTCATTTTCTCTAAATCGATATAACATTGGAGACATCTTGAATCATTTGCTAGAATACTAAAACAAAATGGTTTAGTTATCTCTACAAATAAAATTGGGTTATTTCAAACTAAAGTTAGATTCCTAGGATTTGAAATACACCATTCAATAATCAAGCCAATTGATAGGGTAATACAATTTGCTGACAAATTTCCCAATGAAATCCTAGATAAAACACAGTTACAAAGATTTCTAAGATCTTTAAATTACATATCTGACTTTTACAATAAATTGAGAATTGACTATAAGCCTCTCTTTAACAGGCTTAAAAAGAATCCCCGTCCATGGACAACTGTCCATACTGATTTAATCAAAAAGATTAAGGCCCATCTTAAGACACTTCCTTATCTTGGCATTCCTATCAATAATTCTTTCAAAATTGTTTAAACAGATGCCTATGAAATTGGATATAGAGGTATCCTATTACAAAAAGACTCTTCAGAATCACCTGAAAAAAATTTTAGGTTCACATCTGAAATTTGGACCCAATCCCAAGTCAATTATAGTACAATTAAACAGGAAATCTCATCAGTTGTTCTGTGCATACAAAAATTTCAGGAGGACTTGTTAAATCAAAAGTTCCTTTTAAAAATTGATCATAAATCTACAAATATGTTTTAGAAAATGATGTTAAAAATATAGCTTCCAAACATATTTTTGCTCAATGGCAATCTATTCTTAGTATTTTTTATTTTGATATTAAATTTATTAAAGGCATTAATAATATAATTCATTGCTTCTTGACCCTTGTATTTTTGCAGGGACGACAAGACCAAGATGGGGTCTAGGCCCCAGGCCTCAAAGAAGACAATTAAAGGGGAGTCCTCGACTCCACAATTGGCCCTTCTGGCCTAAATCAAAGAAGAGTCTTCTACTAAAAAAATACCCAAATGACAATATACTAGGGTCCATCAGGCCCAACTACCAATCTGCACTGGTCAACCAATTTGACCCATTTATAGTCTTCAAGCCCTTTGACTCACAATTGGTCATCAACCAACCAATCACCAATTATAAAACGTATTCTCCTTATCATAGGAAAACCCCAGTAAAAATCTGTTTTGCATAGAACCTCCATTTTCTAATCTAAAAAGCCCAATTGAAATAGTGAAAGCTCATTTCCTTCCTGATTCTCATTTTGTCCCTGGGCATAAAGATAAAACTCTCAGTTTCTACAGAGATATTCTCTTAGAGACGAAATTAATAAATATCAAACCAATAAACAGTTCAGAAGGGAAAATCTTTTATCATTCCTTCTACATTCTAAATATAATAACCATGGAGGAATGGAATATCCATCCTTCAGGGTTAATACCCCTTTTAAATAAAAAATAATACAACTATTTTAATTATATCATGCCTGACAAAAAATTGTCTTGCATCAAAATAGTGAATTTTCTCACTCTTGGTTTTTGAACTTTGATAAGAATTTCAAAGCCAATTTAGCAAAGTGGTTTTTAAGATGGTGGTCAATCCACAACCCTATCTTTGAAATTTTCCAATTGAATTACAACAAAATTTTAATTTATTTTTAAAATTATTTGAACCCTCAACAATTGAGGCTCATTTTCCCCAATAATTTATTTCATTAATAATATATAAAATTCCATGGATTCTGAACTTATGTTTAATAAATATCGAAGATGAAATCCTCACCAGACAATACTATGTTAAATGGTGGGACAAGTTCAGTACCGTTGCTGCCATAAATGATGAGTTTACAAAAACTCACCCACAATTAAAATTACTCAAACCACCTTCAATGGCCCCCTTAAAAATTAAGGAGCCCGACACCCATAATGTAAGACCCGACTTTTATGGTTAGTATATTGGCTAATTATTTTTCATGGAATGGTTAAATATCTTCTTAGTATAGCTCTCTTTATTATTATCGTTGATATATTTTTTTCAATTATAATATACACATTCTATTGTATATTTTACATCATTGCTCTACTATTAAATTAAAAAAATTATGGTCAGTTAATGATATTTAGCTTAGCTTACGTTATATATTAGTTTGTCGATTATCCAAATTCTATCAACAAAATTTGTTAACTCATATTTCAAATTAGTTTTCTATTGAAACTGCTACCCTAACAATAGTATTAATAGTATTAATTTTTCTATTAAAACTGCTACTATTACAATACTTTTGATTTCTATTAACTAAATAATATTAGCTTAATTACACTATAACCAATGTGGGATTTCAAATCCCCCATTTTGCTTTCGAAAGGAAGTGGTTATCTTCCCCAACTTATTGTGTTTTTAGTTGCTCATCTCTCACCTTCAGCAACTACTAAACCAATTTCTCTTTGAAAACCATTCTGCTCTGCTTGCCTTGTCCTTCGGGAAAGGTCTCTGTTTGCCTAATCCTTAGGGAAATGGTCTCTATTATATGCTTTGGTTAATTTTGTGGGAATGCGTTAGCGCAACTGGTTCCACCTCTTCTAAGGTGCAGAGTAGTACTCGTGAGAAATGTCACATGCACTTACTTCATAGCTAACAATTACTGATGGGTAATGTACATCGCGTGTAGAAAGCCCATGAGGGAGAAGGCCCTGTCGAGGGAGCTCAAGATTGGTATAGCCCACAATTGTTACAGGTAATCTTTGTTCTAGGTGTGGTGGTGAACTCTAATGGAAGTTGGCCAGTGAACTCTGTAATAATGATTTGAAAAGTATGCATGTGTTACGATTTGCATGTGACTATGAACATTACTTTGTCTCACATATGTGATATTTTAGTTACTGAGTATATCAATTTTTATCCTTGATCAATAGGAGTGGATGCATGTCTACATCCCATATAATCACTAAGAAGATCAAGTATATACTTCTACTAAGAGAGATAGAAATACTACTTTTAGATCAAGCTACCTGAGCAATCCCCCAAAAAGACTTCATACCCACCACATCCTTGATATCAAATGTTGAACTGAGATATTTCTTTGACCTCAGTTCGCCTAAAGAATTATCACATGTTAAGATAATGTTATCCACATAATCATGTAGAATAACATATTATCCCATTAAATTTCATCTGATAAAACACTTGTGATTAGAATGACATCTAAAAAATTCTAATCTAAGAATAACATCATGTTAAGAAGACTGCACTCATGACGGAACAAGTGACTATGATGATTGAGTAGAAGTTGTCGCCAAAATATAAAGATCCAGGATGTCCCACAATAACCTGCCAATTGGAAAGTGTGTGATTGATTAAGATTTATTAGATCTAGGAGCAAGTGTTAATATAATGCCTTATTCCATTTACTGGCAGTTAGGTCTTGGAGAAATCAAGCCCACATCTATGGTTTTACAGTTGGCTGTCATTCAATAAGAAGACGAAGGGAATAATTGAAGATGTTTTATTGCAGATTGATAAATTTTTTTACCGTATTGATTTTTGGGTTTTAGACACACAACTATAGTTGATATAGATTCTAAGATTCCATTGATTCTAGGTCAACATTTTCTTGCTACTTCTAATGCTCTTATAAATTGAAGGAATGGTATGATGAAGATGTCATTTGGGAATATGACCTTAGAAGTAAATATCTTTCATGTTGGAAAACAGCCATAAGAAGAAGACGAGTGTTATATTTCATACATGATAGACACTCTCATACAAGAGGAGATGCATAAAAGGGAGAAATTTGACTCTTTAGAATACCTCATTTTTTTAAATCTTTTGAATTTTTTTTATTCTGATTACATTGTTGATGTCTCTGCCACTATGCCTCTTAAGTACTGGTGGTATAGTTTTCAAATTGCCACATCCTCATAAATAGGTTGCCATGTCCTAGTCTGCAAAATCAATCTCCTTTTCAAAAACTTTATAACCAAACTCTTGACTATAGCTTCTTAAGGACCTTTGGATGTGCATGCTATCCATACCTAAGACCCTACAGTCATCACAAACTCAATTCAGATATGCCTTATGTACTTTTATGGGTAATAGTTCTGATCATAAAGGATATATGTGTCTTCACCTTTTAGGGAGGATTTACACTGCCATTCATATTGTGTTTCATGAGCATGCTTTCCCTTTCCATAATCTATCTGCTAGTTCTACCAATAAATCTGCTACAACATTTGTCCATCTTCCTTCTTTGTATATTCCTCGTTATACTTTTGTAAGTACTCCATCTTGCTCTTCTCCAGCATAATTAGCTCATGATTCTCCATATGCATCTACTTCTCTATGAGGTACAAACTCACTCTTCTGATTTAATTCCTGATTCTGTCATACCAAATTCTCTTATTCCTATTACACTAAATAGCTCTACTATTACTCTACACTCTTTCATCCCATCCCCACCACCCTTACCTCTTCCACCTCAAAATCAACACCCCATGGTCACCAGGTCTAAGGCAGGTATCTTTAGACCCAAGGTTTATATCTAAACCATAGCCACACTCAGTCTTGAACCAACCTCAGTGAAATATGCCCTACTATACCTAAAATGGAAACAAACTATAGAGGATGAGTTTGTTGCTCTTCAACATAACAATACATGGTCTTTGGTCTCTTACCATCCCACTATGAATGTTGTGGGCAACAAGTTGGTCTTCAAGGTAAAATAAAAGGCAGATGGCACAATTTACAGGTATAAGGCTTGGTTGGTGGAAAAAGGCTTCCATCAAACACCCGGGGTTGAATATTCTGATACTTTCTCACATGTTGTCAAACATGCAACCATCAAGATTGTTCTTATTGCTGTTCTCACTTATAGCTGGTCAGTGAGACAACTAGATGTAAATAATGCATTCTTACATGAAAATATGTCTAAGACTGTCTACATGACCCAACCTCTAGGTTTTATTGTTGCAGATAAGACTACACATGTTTACAGGCTACATAAAGTCATCTATGGCCTTAAACAGGAACCCAGAGCTTAGTATGATAAGCTCAAGTCTACCCTCTTACATAAAGGCTTCAAGGTTGCTCTTCAGATCACACTCTCTTCATTCTTAAGAAAGGTTCAAGGTTGTATATGTTGATGCCATTCTGCTCACTGGGAATGGCTTAACTTTTATATATTGTTTGATTAAGGACCTTTACAATACCTTTGCTCTTAAAGATTTGAGACTTTTACACCATTTCTTGGGAATTGAGGTTCATAAAATTACTACAGGTTAGATTATTTCCCAATCAAAGTATATTTCAGATCTTCTCATCAACACTCAAATACAAGATTCAAAATCTTGCCCTACACCAGCAACATCCTTTAAACCAACCAAAGATGGGGGAGACTCTTTCTTTGACTAAAGATAGGAGTGTTCTTGGGGCTATGCAGTATGTAAGGCATGAGATTATTTTTATTGTAAATAGACTTAGTCAATTCATGCATTGTCCAACCTCATTTCATTGGCAAGCGTGTAAAAGGTTGCTCATGTATCTTAAGGGAAATATGCATCAAGGTCTCCTCCTTACACTTGCCTCAAGCTTGCATCTTGCTTCTTTCTTAGATGCATATTGGGCCAGCAGCATTGAAGACAATCCACATGTGGTTTTCTTATTTATCTTGGTGGCAGCCTTGTCTCTTGGTCCTAAAAAAATAACATGTAGTGACTTGGTCTAGTATTGAGAGTGAGTACATATCCTTAGCCAACACAGCCTCTGAATTATGCTGGAATGAGTCCTTACTTAAGGAAATGCATCAGGTTTGTTCCAAACCTCTAGTTATATGGTGTGACATCATGGGGGCAGCTTCTTTGGCCTCTAATCTAGTCTCAGATGCTAGGACCAAGCACATAGAAATTGATGCTCATTTTTTTCGTGATAGAGTCCTTGCTAAACTACTATAGATCAGATATGTGCCCTTTACACAACAGGCTACTGATATCTTTACCAAGGTGCTGTCTGGTAGTCACTTTTCTCACTTAAAAGGCAAGTTTCATGTGGTGTTCACCCCATTTAGCTTGAGGGGGGATGTTAGTGAACCACCTCAACATTTCCTTGCTGATGTGGTTCTGTCCAAGTCAACAACACTTGCAAATTAATCATTGGTCCAGCTCCTCTCCTCTGCCAACTCGTGTATGAGTTTAACAACCAAAGGGTTGTTAAGCTTTGTCAGCAAAATCCATCTCTGGACTCCCTCGCTCCAATACGTGTTAGTCTCTAGGGTCCTGTGGTCCCAAAAGGCAATATTCCTTACAATTGATCCTACAACTAATCATGTATTAGAGGTGTTGTAATCTGTCTAAATAATAGCTTTATATATGCTCTCTATAATGGCTCTTTGTGTGTAAGTTCTCTGCATATTTTTTAATAGAAAAAATAATGCATTATCAAAGATCTCAATTCTCTAAGTATGATCCAGACCGTTAACGGCTCGTTAGGTTGGGTGGTGGCGGGCTGGGGGCCTAAATTTTTGGGCTAAGCTAGGTTGAGCTGAAATGCAGGGGGGGGGGAATTAGGGGATTAGGCTGCTTTAAATTTCAATTTTGTATTATGTCCTTTAAATTTATGATTTGCACAGATGGTCGGATCTTCCTTTTAAGTTGTTAGTTAGTTATGATTTTAGTTGGTCTTTTATGTTTCTGCCCTTTGTAAATCTAACTGTTGCTTTTTTAGGTTTTAATATATTTAATACAGATATGCATGTTGCCACTACAGTGCCTTTTTCCTCGTCTCTGGTGGTTTATACCATCAAAATTATAGCAAAATTGTGGCGGTTTATTCCACACATTCTTCATTCATCCTTTATTACTTCAACCTCCAATCAATACCGTGGCATTCTTCTAATAAATTGGGCATGTTATATGTATTCTGCTTTGTCTTCTTTTTCATTTTTGCGGCTATCGATTATGCATTTTGGCTTTCTTTTTGTCGGAATCATTATTAATATTCTAGAATCATTTACTGGAATCATTATTAGTATTCTTGAATTATTTGCTAGAATTTTCTGTAGTATTCTAGAATGGTTATTAGTATTTTGGAATCTCTGCATATGTTCCGGAATCAAATTTGTTATTAGTATTCTAATCGATTTTGTTATTAGTATTCTAAGTTATTAGTATTCTAGTTTTATTCAATGTAATTGATTTTTGATTGTTGAATAATTCTTTTGATTGCTAAATTTTGTTTATCCATTTTCTACCATTGTCATTTTGATTTTGGATTGCTGGAATTGTGTTCGCCTTTTTGGATTGTTGAATCGTTATTTTGTTACGTAGTGTATATATATATATATAATTACACAAATAGTGTTTATTGGCAATTGGAGAGGGGGTATTAAGATAATTAAGTATCTACTTAATTAATCTATTCACCGCCTGTTATAACTGATTTTTGTTATTATTGTTTATCAATTGCTTACAAGAATAATTGCTTACATTTAATCTCACTTTCCGCCCAAGTGGCTGATTATTTTTATAATTGATTATTTCTCTATAATATCCGTTTATCTAATCTGTGAATCTTTTTTATCAGAGGCTAACGTATTAGCTTCTATTTGGTTAGCTTCAGGCACCATAATAAGACTTCTTAGAGACGTAAATCCTAAGGTTAGGATGGTTGCAGGGAAAAGTGGTAAAGAGAGAACCTGGTAAGAGATTGTAGAAATCATAGCAGATTACTAGTCAAAATATAGTATGCAATTTTCAATCATAAGAAAAATTTAGTTATTTTGAGCAATGAATAGATTATTTAGAAGTAATTCTTCTAGTAGCAATAGGTCTACAATAACTTCAATACCTGACATAATAAATGAAGAACATTTTCAATACCTTGCAGATGATCAAGTAGATCATAGAGTATGGAATATACCCAAACTCTCAAATAAAAATATTTATAAATCAACATGGTCTATTGCTTCCTTCAAACCTCAGCATCATGTAAAAATAATTGAAAAAAATATGCTCTTGGGAAAGAGCATGAAACTTGCCAATTACTTTCCCCTAATGTAATAAAACATCACATTGAAGAATGATATAATTTTTTGGTTTAGTCTAGATTGGAGTTAAACCACTCACAAGGAGAAGCCTAAATACCTCTTACTTGTTAGCCTTGCGAGATGCAAGATTCACAAAATTTAATGATAGTATTTTAGGATTAATTGAATCCTCATTTTGTAATGGATCAATCCACTTTAGTTATTTTCCAGATTTGTCTGTTAGTTTAGCAAACCCCCATATTTTAAAATCTTTAACTTTAAATATTAAAATTAGTGGTTACCAAGTTCTAGAAGGCAACCAAGCCCTAGCTTTAATCTTTAGAATTAATTACAAAGTTACTAAGACAAATATGAATTTCCAAGCTATCAATAGGAGTCTAAAGAATCAAACCATATTGGTCCAATCTAGCGAAAGTAATGCCAATATTAGAGTTCCTAAAACAATTAAAAGTCTAAAGTACTGCTGAATGTAGATTAGATGCAGCAGTACATGGATGGTACTGTTAAAATTAATTTCCAAACTTCTAGTTCTAGTCCACAAATTAGGGATTATAGCCAGTCTAGTACCCCTACAGATTCTTTTTCTGGTCATCCATTAATAATGACCAGGATCTTAGGATTCAACCATTAGAATAAGAGCTAAAAAATTTAAAAATTAAAAATTTAAGACTTAAAGGCATAGCAACAAGTTCTCAAGTTAGTTAGTCAGTCCTTGATAATAAGTCTGATCAATCTGGTGAAGTTGAAGCACCCACTAAATTAGATTTTCAAGGAAACTGTCATCCTGTTAATGCTTAACTCTCAGTCCTAAATATAGGTACCCTGATTCAAGAATATAAACCAGATTGGGAAGGTCTAATCCAACACAATGATGACTTAACCAATCTTGACAGACGTAATAGGTTCAGAGAAATATATAATATGGACCAAAGAAGAATCATATTTGATGAATGGAATGCATTCATGCAAGAATTTAGAGTTGATATGTTTTTCCTTGATTAGATCGAGGATATTTACGAGAAGAATATCAAAGTAATTTCAGAATATAAATGGTTCAAGGAAGACTACATTGTAGTGTCTGCCAGTCATCCTCCTCCTGAGAAAATTATGATTAATCACAAAAAAATTTTAATCACTACTTCTCCTTACAAGATTTCAAAGGAAGAAGAACCTAATAAAAAGGTAGTTGAACAACTCAATTACACAAATCAAAGTCTAATTATAATAGACAAACAATTAGACAAAATTGAAAATAAGGTAGATGATCTTCATGAACCTTAATCTAGTAAAACTCTGGAAGAAAAACTTATAATAAATCTTTCAGACAAAACCACTCTGAATATTATTCCCCTTAATAAAAGGATTGATGAAATGCTTCAGGAAGTGAAGGTAATCAATCAAGACAATAGTTCAGATTCAAAAAGCCAAAGGTTTGAGTCCACTTATGAGTCGTCCACAAAAAGTGAATCTTCAAATATTGAGAATATTGAATAATCGTTTAAAAATATAGAACCATCTGAAATTAAATCTGAAAAGATTATTGATAATATACCTCATGAATTGAAGGTAATTAATCAACAAAATAATTCAGATTCAGAAAGTCATAGGTCAGAATCTACCTATAAATCATCCATAGGTAGATTACATTGATCAAGCTTCCGCAATGTTTTTGGCCATCAAATCTTGTCCTGTGGTGATTGATGAT
Organism: Datisca glomerata; assembly: GCA_003255025.1. Taxonomy (NCBI): domain Eukaryota; kingdom Viridiplantae; phylum Streptophyta; class Magnoliopsida; order Cucurbitales; family Datiscaceae; genus Datisca; species Datisca glomerata. Next base: position 1,116,622 of record QANY01002976.1, read on the forward strand.
AAATTGTTGTAGGCCACTCTTACTCTATTAAGTATGCATGATTTTGATGTTATTTTTGGTATGGTTGGCTAGCTTCTAACTACACCGATATTCTTTGTCGTGAACGGGAGGTAATGTTCCCCCCAGATATGTCAAGTTTCAAATTTAGGGGATCACATTTGCACGCAATACCTCGAATCATATCATCTCTGCAAGCTAGACAACTGATTACCAAGGTTTGTTGGGGCTACTTGGCTAGTGTGTTGGACACGCGAGAGTTGGAGTTAAAGCCAGGCAATATTAGAGTAGTTAAAGAATTCCCAGGAGTATTTCCTGAGATGTTGCCAGGCGTACCACCTGTTAGAGAAGTGGACTTCAACGTTGATTTAATTCCTAGAATAACCCCAATATCTAAGGCCCCATATCGAATGACTCTTGCGGAGCTGAAAGAACTTAAGGAGCAACTGCAAGAATTATTGGATGAGGGTTAGTGTCTCACCCTGGGGTGCACCCATCCTTTTTGTAAAAAAATTTGGCTCTATGAGACTTTGTATCAATTATAGGGAGTTAAACAAAGATACCATCAAGAATAAGTACCCTCTACCGCGCGTAGAAGATTTGTTCGACCAACTTCAAAGAGCTTGTGTTTTCTCAAAAATTGATTTACGGTCCAGGTATCATCAATTGAGAATAAAGAAAGAGGATACACCAAAGACTACTTTTCGTACTCGTTTCAGGAATTACGAAACGATTTTAGTTGATGAATCGAGTTTTTCGTGACTTTTTAGATAGATTTGTCATTATTTTCATAGATGACATTCTTATCTACTCTAATTCTGAGGGAGAACACGAGGAAAGTCTCAGAATCACACTTCCAATTTTAAAGGATCAGAGGTTATCTGCTCAGTAAGTGTGAGTTTTTATTATCCAATATTACCTTTTTGGGACACATAGTTTCTAAAGACGGTATATTGGTGGGTCTGAAAAAGATAGAAGCAGTAACAAACTAAAATTGTCCAACAAGTGTTAAGGATATTAGGAGTTTCTTAAGTTTGGAAGGCTATTATTGGAGGTTTGTGGAGGGATTCTCCAAAATTGGTGCACCGTTGACCAGATTGACAAGGAAGAATGCACGGTACATTTGGTCAGAAGAATGTGAGGTGAGTTTTCAAGAACTTAAACAAAGGTTGGTGACAGCACCAGTCCTTCCCTACCTTCACGGAGTGATGATTTTTTTATCTTTAGTGATGCGTCACGTGTAGGTTTGGGTTGTGTGTTGATGCAACATGGAAAAGTCATTGCATATGCTTCTCAACAGCTAAAGGGTTATTAGAAAAACTATTCAACCCATGATTTGGAGCTCACAACAGTAGTTTTTGCTTTGAAAATTTGGCGTCATTATCTCTAGGAATCAAATGTAGAAATATTCACAGATCGCAAGAGTCTAGAATATTTGTTCACGTCGAAAGAGCTTAATATGAGGCAGCACATATGGTTGGAGCTTGTTAAGGATTATGATTGCGTCATTAATTACCATCCTGGTAAAGCTAACGTAGTAGCGGATGCCCTTAGTAGGAAAATGAGTGTTTCGAGCGCTCTTATTACTTCTCGACGACCTATTCAAAAAGATATCAAGTGGTTCGAAATGGTAGTCTTGGTTCAGTGTGCTAGAGCGAAGCTTGCTCATTTAATAATCAAACCTGCACTTCAAGATAGAATTCGTGAAAGCCCAGAAGGAGGATGCTACATTGATAAAGATCAGATCATAGTTGGAATGTGATAAGTGGAAAAATTTCTTAATTTTAAGTGACGGAATCCTCAAATTCAACGATAGAATGGTGGTATCTGATAGGGCGAATCTGACGAAAGACGTATTAACTGAAGCGCACAATACTCCTTATTCTATTCATCTGGGTAGTGCGAAAATGTATCATGATTTAAGATGACACTTTTGGTGGAATGGTACGAAACTTGATGTAGCGAAATTTGTGGATTAGTGTCTAAATTGGCAGCAAGTGAAGGATGAGCGTCAGCATCCATCCGGACTTTTGTAACCTCTAGAAATTCCCGAATGGAAATGGGAACATATTTTGATGAATTTTGTATCAGAATTGCCAAGGATAGTGAAGGGATATGATACAATTTGGGTTATAGTCAATCGATTGACTAAGTCTGCTCACTTCCTGCTAGGCCGTGTAACGTATTTAGTAGAAGACTAGGCGAAGTTGTATGTGAGAGAAATCATCAGACTGCATGGTGTGCCGGTTTCCATTGTATCAGATCGTGATCCAAGATTTACCTCCAAGTTTTGGCATAGTCTTCAAGAAGCTTTGGGTACGAAGTTGAGTTTTAGTACAACTTTTCACCCTCAGATAGATGGATAGTCGGAAAGAACCATTCAGACACTTGAGGATATGCTCAGAGCGTGTGTTTTGGACTTTAAGGTTAGTTGGAGTAATCAGTTGCATCTTGTTGAGTTTGCGTACAATAACAGTTACCAGGTAACAATCGGGATGGCACCATTTGTAGCATTACATGGACGAAAGTGTCGGTCACCAATCTATTGGGATGAAGTTGGTGAAAGAAAGCTATTAGGCCCAGATATGGTTCAACAAGCGAATGATTCTATTTACAAAATTTGAGAAAGAATTAGAACTGCTCAGTGTCACCAAAGGGGTTATACGGATATTCTTAGGAAGAACTTGGAATTTGAAGTGGGTGACATAGTGTTTATAAAGATAGCTCCCATGATTGGAGTTATGAGATTCAGAAAGAAAGGAAAGCTTAGTCCTCGTTTTATAGGTCTTTTGGAGTTGTGAAATATTTTCGAAACTATTTTCGAGGATGAAACTTTTCATAAGGAGGGGAGGATATCAAACCCGACTTTTACTGTTAGTATATTGGCTAAATATTTTTCTTAGAATGGTTAAATATTTTCTTAGTATAGCTCTCTTTATTATTATCGTTGATCTATTTTTTTCGATTATAATATACACATTATATTGTATATTTTACGTCATTGCTCAGCTATTAATTAAAAAAAATCTATGGTCATTTAATGATATTTAGCTTAGCTTACGTTATAAATTAGTGTGTAGATTATCTAAATTCTATTAACAAAATTTGTTAACTCATATTTCAAATTAGATTTCTATTGAAACTGCTACCCTAACAATAGTATTAATTTTTCTATTAAATCTGCTACTATAACAATGTTTTTTATTTCTATCAAATAAATAATATTAAACTTAATTACACTACAACCAACGTGGGATTTCAACCCCCCCCCCCCCATTTTGCTTTTGAAAGGAAGTGGTTATCTTCCCCCACTTATTGCGTTTTTAGTTGCTCATCCCTCACCTTCAGCAACCACTAAACCACTTCCTCTTCGAAATCTATTCTAAAAAAAGGAAAATTCTTCCTTCTTCGCAACCCCTGCCCTTCTCCATCTTTGCCTCCTCTTTGTCATCCTTCACGTCATTGCCATTGGTATTTGTGACTGCTCCCCATCCTCTTGTAAGCTCTCTCACCCGCTGTTCTCCTCTTTGTTTATCAGTTCTCTCAGTCTCTCTCATTAGTCACCCAATTTCCGAAATTCTCTTGGAAAAATTCTCTCTGCTTGCTCCTATTCTTTATCTCTCTATCCCCAGTTATCACCTAGTCGAATAGTGGATATTTTAAAACCACTTTGTTAAAAGGTTTCACATAAGATTTAAAGTCAATTGGTTCAATGGATTCTTAAATTTATATTTCTTAATGCCAACTTTTTATTCAAAACTTCAAATTGTGATACTGTAATTTTTATGGCTTCTAGTTTACATTTCCTTAGTTGTTTTATGTATATTTTTTTTATATAAGCCTTGAGTTGGTGTTAGTGGATTTGTACGTGACTCTTAGTAATTCATCCATGTAGTTTATGTAGAATCAAATCTATGGTTGGAATTTAAACACATAGAATTGTATCAGTTTATGGTCATATGAAAAAAATACGGTTACGGTTTTATGTATATAGAATAAATCATTGTTGTATTTTTCCGATGAAAATTCTGATAGTATAGATAAAACGATCTTCGTTTACTAAGAAGTTATTGATAAAAAATTCTGAAATTATACTTTTTGGATATATTTGACATTCTTATCTACTCTAAGTCTGAGGGAGAACACGGGGAACATATCAGAATCACACTTCCAATTTTAAAGGATCAGAAGTTATATGCCAAGTTCAATAAGTGCGAGTTTTGATTATCCAAGATTGCCTTTTTGGGACATATAGTTTCTAAAGACGATATATCAATTGATCTGAAAAAGATAGAAGCAGTAACAAACTCGAATCGTCCAACAAGTGTTAAGGAAATTAGGAGTTTCCTAGATTTGGTAGGCTATTATCGTAGGTTTGTTGAGGGATTCTCCAAAATTGTTGCACCGTTGACCAGATTGACAAGGAAGAATGCACGATACATTTGGTCAGAAGAATGTGAGGTGAGTTTCCAAGAACTCAAACAAAGTTTGGTGACAGCACCAGTTCTTACCCTACGTTCAGAGAGCGATGATTTTGTATTCTTCTGTGATGCGTCACATGTAGGTTTGGGTTGTGTGTTGATACAACATAGAAAAGTCATTGCCCTTGCTTCTCGACAGCTAAAGGTTATGAGCAAAACTATCCAACCCATGATTTGGAGCTCGCAGCAGTAGTTTTTGCTTTGAAAATTTGGTGTCATTATCTCTATGGATCGAAGGTAGAAATATTCACAGATCACAAGAATCTAAAATATATGTTCACGTAGAAAGATTTCTTCTCCTTCTCCTATTTTGTAATTCTTCTCTTGTTTTTTCTTCAACATAAATTAGTGAGCAGGTGCACTAATTTATCGTTGCCAATAAATGTTATTTGTGTAAGTTTTTAATCTTACACCACAATATAATTTTTGTAATGATTGTTTATTAAATATAGTTTTTACTGTTTTTCTTCTTGCTTCTTAATACTGATTTGTTCCAAGATCACAAGACACATTTGATAATATCAATCTCAGTGTTGATGAATGAATGAATGATTGAATAAAAAAAGGAAAATGAAAATGAAAAATCTTTTTGGCAAAATTGCCAAACTTTCAGATTGATCAATGATTGAACAAGTAAAATAGAGAAATTCATCCTTGGAAAAATACCAACAATTGGACAAATAAAGGAATATATTCTTGGAAAAATTCCAATACAGATTTATCAAGAAGTCAAGAAGTTTGAAGAAATAATAATATCATGATGACTCTCTAGCATGAAGCAATGGTCATGATGATTTTCAAGATAAGCACTTATGACTTCTCCAACATGAAGCAATAGTCAAGATACAAACTTCAAGATAAAAATTATCAAGGAATCTTTGTATTTTGTCTTCTTTTAGAATTATTGTAATGGTTGTCTAAAAATTAGATAATTGTTTGTCCTTTTTCCTTTTAGTTAAAAAGTTGTAATGTAAAATGTTTTATTTTATTTTAGTAGAAAAGAATAGTGTAGGTAAATCATAGGTTCTAAGTGAACTCCATTTTCCTTACCTATAAATAGGTTGCCCTCTCCCATTTGTGATTTAGAACTGGATTTTCACTCATACTTATTTTGAGAGAGAAACTTGTTTTGGAAACAAAGCTTTCTTCTTCCTCCTCCTCTTTCGTAATATTTTCTTCGTTCTTCTCAACATTATTTAGTGAGTGGGAGTGCTAATTAATCATTGTAAATCAAGATTTGAATACTTGTAAGTTTTATTTTCTTCAATAAACATTTTAATTATTGCTTCTATACTATGTCTTTAAATTAAATGCAATTTTCCCTCTTTTGGTATCAAAGTCAAACCTGATAGGGTATTTACTATTACTTGCTTAATTATTGTTCTTCTCTGCCCAAGTGACTGATTATTATTATTATTATTGCTTACTTACTTAATTATTATTTTTTTTGCCCAAGTGGCTGGTTATTGTAACTAAGAATTCAAATGTTTATTTAAGGAAAATAAAACTTACCAGTATTCAAATTTTGGGGATTCCATTTCTTCACGTGATCCTTAGTTGAGAGCTTGTCTTAAATAGCTAACCAATTGATGAAAGCACATTTAGGAATAGCTCTTGAAAACTAGACGACCTTTGACCAAGGAACAACGTCTTGATGAGGATGGAGAGCTCAATAGGTACTTCTGATAGTAAACCTACCAGAAGAAGAAACTTTCCACCTCCACGAATCTTCACTGCCAGAAGGAGCCTGAGTAACCAGACCAAAACCCCATTGATTTAGAGTAGAATGCATGGCAATATCACGAAAAAACCAACCTTGGTAATGAATTAAAACAGAAATGGGAGTGTCAATGCCTAAATTTGAGAGTTGCACCATATGATCCCTCCAACATTGAGAAGGGTCCGTAAACAATTTAATATCATCACCATTATCCACAACAACCTTGCAAAAATTCGTAACTTTGTCCGCAGTTTAATTAACTTCCTCCAAGACCAAGAAGGGTTCGAAGCAAGCTTAACCGTAAATTTGCTATACTTTTTGACAAGGTAATGGTAACATCAATGATCTTCTTGATAACTTTCTTAGGGAGAATGAGCAAGCTAGCACAAAACCCTTGAATGGCATGGAGAATAGACTTGATGAGCTTAAGTCTGCCTGTAAAAGTCAAGTGCCTATTCTCCTAGTTCTTCTCTATTAATGATTCTGCCAAGTAAAACATCATAGTGAGCCTTAGTCAATTTAGTAGAAATCAAAGGGATTCCCATGTACCACACAGGCAAGGAACCTTTAACAAAACCAGTTTCCTACATAATAGAGTCTTGGATCTTAACACCAACATTGGAAAAGAAGATGGAGCTCTTTGCATTGTTAGGAGAGAGACACAAAATCAAACTAAATAAATCCAGACCAGATTTAACAATCTTAACAGAAGAAAGCTCACCATTTCAGAACATAAGTAAGTCATCAGCAAAAGATAAGTTAACAATCTTATCATTTTTACATCTCTGATGGAAGTGGAACCTTTTAATGTCAGAATAAACCTGAAGAATACCAGTTAGCACCTCCATGCACAGAATAAACAAATAAGGGGAAATAGGATCTCCCTATATCAAACCTCTACTACCCTTAAAGTAACCATGCATACTACCATTAATATTAATAGAGAAAGAGGGAGTAGTCACACACTCCATAATGTAGTTGATAAACTTAGGAGGAAAGCCAAAATAAGTGAGAACTTTCGCTAAGAAAAACTAATTAATATTATCATAAGCCTTAAGAAGATCAATCTTCATTGCACATCTAGGAGAAAAAAAATCTTTATGATAACTTCTGAGAAGCTCCTAAGAGAGAAGGATATTATCATATAAGGATCTAACTAGAAGGAAAGTTGTTTAGTTCAACTAACCAAACCAGGAAGAACAACCTTTAACCTATTGGCAAGGATTTTAGTAATACACTTATAAAAGAGGTTACAGCAAGCAATGGGCCTAAACTCAGTAATTTTAGAGGGATTACTTACTTTAGGGAGAAGCGATATAACCATGTTGTTAAGTTGCTTCAACATCTCACCATGCTCAAAGAATTCCAAGACTGTAGCTATCACATCCCCCTTAATAATGTCCCAAGATTTTTTGAAGAACAAGGCAAAGAACCCATCTAGATTAAAAGCTTTAAAATCATCGAAAGAGAAGAAATTTTATTTACCTTCCTCAACAGTAAAATCCTTAACCAAATTCTCAATCTGAGAGGGCAACACTTTATGCTTAAGCACAGAGTAAAGAAAGTCCCAATTAACATCAGGAATCGGCCTTTGAGTACCTAATAACTCACTATAAAAGTGAATAATATGATTCTGAATGTCCTGAGTATCAGTTAATAAATTTTCACAATCATCAGTAAGTTGAAGAATCTTGGCTCTTCTCTTGTGGGATTTTATAGCATTAAAAAAGAAGGAAGAGTTATCAACACCAAGATTTAACCACTGAATTTTGGATTTCTGCTTCAAAAGCTTTCCTCTACCAGTTTTCCTTTAGAAAACTCCTAATTTGTTGTTTTCATAGAAACCTGAAGAGACACATCCAAAGGGGAATTATTAAGATTAGCATAGGCAATCTCCAAAATCCTCCTAGCATCATTCACTCTCTTAGACACATCACTGCAATGGGAGGCATTAAATTGTCTCAAAGTCAGTTTGACATTCTTAAGCTTCTTAGAGAATCTGCACATTTTAGAACTATTAACATCGATACTATAAGCACTAGCCACACCGTAAAAAAACCTTGCATCTCTACCTAGAAGTTGAAAATTTTAAGAAAAGGCCTCTTACTTTAAACATCGGGAGAAAACTTCACTATAGTAGGACTGTGATATAAAAATCTGGGATCCCCAAAGAACGGCACAAATCTAAAGGAATACGCATGCCATTTATCATTAACAAGCACTCTATCAATATTATTCATGATACTACCAGGCACAGTTTGATTATTCCACCAAGTGTAGAAAGAGCTAGTAAATTGCAAATCATGGACACCAATATTAGCAAGACAAGCTCCAAAATTTCTCATCTTCTCCTTCCACTGATAGCACCCCCCATATTTCTCATTATGATGGAGAATAACGTTGAAATCCTCCATCGAAATCACCAATAATAAGCCACAAAAGTTGTTAGATACAACCTGTATACTAATCGAATTCTGCCAAAGAACTTCTCTATCTTTCTGGTTGCTTGCAGCACAAACAACTGAAAGAATAAAAACATGATGGTTATATAACTAGACCCTACAATGAATTAACTGAGAGGTCTTACGGATAACAATCATATTTACATTAAGAGGATAAAAACCGAGCCAAATTCTGCCAAAAGAATCTTGGTCATTGTTTTCTAACACTTGCCAATTCTGAAAAGTAAGACTATAGATCCTTTGAAAGTGTTTCCACTTTACTCTAGACTCCAAAATGCCACAAAACACAAGCCAAACTCTTTAACAAACCTCCGAAATTTAGATTGTTTATTAGGGGTATTGAAACCTCTAACATTCCAAACAGCAAAGTTGTGAGAGATTAATAACCGAGAGAGATTGGTGAACAATTCACCAATTTTTCAATCTAAGTCCTAAGATTAGCCTGCTCTTGCCTTCTCCTATGATTCTATCTTGAAGAAAGCTTGTAGCTGGAAGGGGAGCAATCGACATTGACCTTACTCTGAGATGAAACATCAATAATAGAGGAATTGGCATGTCTACACTCAACTACGACCTCTTGGTTAGTTTGAATAATCTAATTCTCATCTTGATGGATAGTATCAAGTTCCACCAAGGTAATATCATCTTCATCTAATGAGTTAGGAAGAATAAGAGGATCATAAGAAGAAGGAACATTTGTAGACTCTTTCCTAGTCACCACCACCCATTCTTGCTTCTTTTCTTTCATTTGTGGTTAAACTAGAGCTGTAGTTGTTTTTGTGTTTCACAGTCATGACCAAACATTTTACACTTCTTGCATCTATTAGGAAGACCAAGATACTCAATCTCAATCTTTGTCTCCTCAATACCATAAGCAGATAAGTCAATCTCCACAAAGTCTGGTAGATTAGAGTCCATGTCAATCTCAATGCAGATCTTGACATAGTATAACTTCAAGGGATTTACTATAACGGCATATGCACATATAGGTTTACCAAGTTTGTTCCTGATACTATTAATACCATTTTGAGTCCATAACATTGCAGGCACGTTCCACAGCTTCACCTAAATAGGGATAAAGCTCATCTCTTCCTTTGTCAATTTCACTTTTGGGGACCACTCCTTAAGAATAAGAAGTTTACCCAACATGTACCGAGGACCACCCTTCAAAATAAGGTCCCTAACCTCCAAACTTTGAAACTTAAAGAAGAAGAAATTCTCTTCATTTTCAGAAATATCAATCAAACCACGTTTTCCCCATAAGTAATGTGAAGTATTTCAGACTTGGTTAAACGCAGGTTTCCTCCCTAAAATGTAACCCACAATAGGGTTCTCCCATTTTGTGAACCCCTCCATCACAATGGACTTATAAATCCTATATTTTCCACATCCTAAATCTTTCACAAGTTTTTCATTAAAAGCATGGAAAGGGATATTAGGCTGTCTGACCCTATCTACCCATTTTAGTTTGTCAATTTTCGTAGGTTCTTGCACCACAGCAGGGACATTTAGGGTATGCTCCTGCATGACAATAGAGAAATGAATGGTAATCCCTAGGATAATTTTGTCAGTAATATTTTTTACTAAGACAAGTGATGACTTAAAACATATATATTTTTGGCAAATATGGACTTTGGGGGATTTTGTAATTGATATGAAATTCGAGTATCATTGGCCAAGGATAAAGATTTATTTGTCTTTCTTGAAGTACTTGGTAGGAACAAATTCTTCCTGCATACAATTTAAGTCAGCTCTTGAATAATAATTCTGACCATTATGTGTCATTTCTTAGGTTTAATGTGATTAAGGGTTTGAAAGAAGTTTTCATCATCTTATATGTTGACAATAGGTTGTTCAATCTCATTACATATATTGGGTTTGTGAAAGGCTTACAACAATAATAGCAACTTCCTTTACTTTTCCTTCAATTTTGTTAAAATTTTCAAGGGTTTGTAAAAGGCTTACAATATTATTATTAGATTTAGAATTTTCTTTCTTTTGGATTATCTTTCTAAGTCTTTCATGATATTCTTGTTTTAATTTACGATTTTCAATTCTACTAATAAAATCTATTAAGAGATTTTCTTGTTCTTCATTTTTATTTAAAACATTAACAAATTTATGATAAAAGCTATCATTGCACCCCCAAAGAGATGTTAGGAGAATCATTGTCAGAACTTGAAGAGTTTAATTCGTCATATTTAGAGGATTCAAATTCTTCCAAATCTTCATTACTACTTTCATAGTAATTTATGGATTCTATAATTATAAACAATTTTTTTTCTTCATCAGAGATTTTCAATTGATGAATTTAATTTTTGACTTGTCAAGTGTTGGAGAAATGACCATTTTGGACACACTTAAAACACTTGACTTTACTTTTCTCAATGAATTGTTTATTGGGCTTTTTTTTATGATGTTTATTCTTAAAGAACTATTTGTCAAAATTTTTATTTCTTTGTTTGTGGAATTTTCTTCTATAGGGTTTGTGTATTTTTCTAGGATTAAGTTTGAAATTATTCCTATTCTTTTGGGAAGGAGCAATAGCAGGTAACCGTATGGCTCACAAAAATTGCTTAATTCATATCTGGCAGTTTTGTTCTCTTTTTTAATTTGTTTATCAATTTTCATACCAATACATAATTTTGATCCTTGTTTCTTTATTGTGGTGACAATGGTACCATAGGTTAGACTATTGTAGTCTATGTTTCCTAGGTCATCTTTATGGACGGTTTTAATTTTATGGGCAAACAAATTTGATAAGCAATTTATGAATTTTTCTTTCCATAAGGGTTGATTACAATCATTCCTAGCCAGTACTCTGAACAAAATTATATTTTTGTACCATTCAAAGTCACTTAGGGTAGGGCACCTAATATTGGTTAATTGATCATAGATACACGAAATAATATTACTTGACATCCCAATGAAGTGTTCAATTATTGTGTAAAAGAGTGTATTAATGGCATTAGACATTGTTTCCATATTCTCTCCAAGAATTGGGTTCCTTCCCACCATGAAGGAAGCATTCATGTATATCCTGTGACTAAGATTTGTATAACCTCATTGTGAGGAAAATTGTGGGTCGTAATGTAACTATTTGCTACCATAGCCATGTGTTGTAATTTATTGAGGACTTTCTATTCTGAAAGTCCATCAATATTCCATTCATACAATTTCTCGGTAAAGACAGAAAATCGATTAACTAAAGAGGATTCAGTGATATGGATATCTGGAGGAATAAGCCTTTTATGCCATTTCCTTTCAAGCTTATTTATTTCAAGATTTTTAAATGTTTCTTCAATATTTTAAATGGTGGAGGATTCATAGGCAGAATTAGATCTATGGGTTTCAGAATCTGAACTACTATTAGTTAATTACATTAATAAAAGAAGATGACTCGGCAAATTTATTTTTTAATTCTTGAAGTATTTTATCAATCTTTTTATTGATGGGGATAATATTTAAAGTAGTTTTATCTGAAAGATTAATTAAATGAGTTTCTTTCAGAGATTCTCTAGATTTAAGTTCATAGAGATCATCAACCCTATTCTCAATTTTGTCCAATTATTTTCCTTTTGTTATTAGACTTCGGTTAGTGTAATTAAGTTGTTCAACAACTTTTTTATTGGGCTCATCCTCCTTGGAAATCTTAAAAGGAGAAGCAGTAACTATAGAATTTTTACGATTAATTCGTGGGTGATATCAGGCCAACAATGTCTCTGCTCCACATCTCTCTCTCTCCACACCTGAAATTGGGGAAGGTAAAATAGGAGACCATGGTGTAAGGGGGTGGTCCCTTTTTTACCCCTTCGAAGCTTAAGTCAGTAAGGGATGAAGGAGAGCAAAGTAGAGAAGCAGTTGGAAGCTATAGCGTACTAGTTAAAATGCATTTAGTAAGGTATTTATAGTGGTGGGTTGGTTTGGAGCTGGGTTGGTATCAATGTTATGGCAAGCCTTCCCTCCAATAGGGTGTCGCCTCAGACCAACCCCTAACTTTCAACTTCTCTTATTGTCTTGGCGAGGTATGAGGTAAGAGGTGATGACCTTAGGTGGTGTCAGGATAGCCTGCCCTCGTACCACTCTATGCACTTCCTCGATTTCCTTTGGACCGACTATATTAAATGCTTATGATGACACTTTCTTGGGCACAAATTGATTGAATCCTTGGATGCTGAGCTTCCTGCCTTTTATGATTCTATGCCCTCTAATTCGTCTAAGTGTATTAAATGTATTTGATGACACATGCATACTTCTACATCAACGGAGGTGCTGAATTTGAACTGAGGCGTGATGTTTCCCGCCTTCATATCCTCATCTCTCTGTTAAGAGTTCGTAGATATTTTATCTAAAAGGTACTTAGGACTGGGTACACCCCTTGACCTTGAGTGTGTAGTACTCCATGGGACTTGGACGGGGGACTGAACTAGCCTCCCTAAGGCCCTAGACCTTGGGTATCTCTCTTATTATCCTTAAGGTCTTTCTACATAGCCGAGAAATGGGTATAACAATTGCCCCCAAACTCGTCGATGCCATTACTATTCATGGACTCGCGGAGTTTAGCTCTTTGTTTCTTCCATCCCCTTTTTTATTTTTTTATTTTGTTTATTATCTTTTTTTAAACATGACTGTCCCTATTCATAGAGTACGTGACATCGACTAAGTGAAAAAACAAGTGCTTTGGTGTAGGGATCATTGTGGTCGCGTTACCCAAGGTGATCTAAACCCTCCACCTCTGGATGCCTAGGATAAGTTTTGGATCTTTGTAAATAAGAGGCTCTTCACCCCTTCATTTTCATTCATCTTCTTCTCCTCCATTTGGTGCAAGGTACTCCTCTCTCTCTTTTCTTTTCCTTGTATCTTGTTTATTTTTCATAAGGTAGATTTAGACGGGACCTCGGGTTCTCCCGAGGTCGTGGCCACGGGAGCTCAAGGATAGGCTTCGGATGATCCCGTGGATAGGGCTACGGGAGCTCAAGCCAAGTCCCGAGGACTTGGCTTTGAGCTCGCGGGAGGACTTGACCTTGGGTGTTCCTGAGGTCGCGGCCTCGAGAGCCCGAGGATGTGAATTTTGACCCCTTAGTTTGTTATCTCTTTTTACATCCTCATTACATCTACATTGAATGACCCTTACTTATTGTATTTTTCAGGTGGCAGTTATCATAATTGTCTTCCCGTTCTTTGCTTAATCATGTCTTCAGCTTCTGATTGAGAAAATGATTATTTTATTGAGTTGGGTTCACCTTAGGCTAAATCTTTGGAGTCCCCCTCATTAGACATTAGAGGTCATGAGGGTGGAGATTCACAAGCAGCTAGTAGTCATGGCTCAGATGGGGCCGATCCTAAGGTTGGTTCAGGGGGTTAAGGATGTGATCATGGGCAAGGTGAGGCTGGGGGGAGCACAAATGAGACTTATGCAATTGACGCTGCTCTGAGGACCATGACCCATCAACATTTGCATGAGCTTCAGGAGAAGTATTTCGTCCCTGATTCAATCACTTTACGACTTCCTCGTTCTGACGAGTTATCCAGTGCCCCTCCAGACAGCGAGATTTCCTTTTTTTCAGTCCCATATATAGTGAGGTTAGGTCCGAGAAGGTTACACTACGCCCCATGTCAAATTCTTCCTAACTTTTGGAGGAATATCTTAGGAGTATACATTATATGGAGGGTCATTCTTAAGACTCCCTTTGATTTCAAAGTAATATAAGATCTATCTCAACTTAAGCATGGGGGAGCAAGGCTATTTTATTTGAGCCCCCTTGGGGGAAAGTCACATGCACCGATGCTTAACTGGTCATCCAAATAGAGAGATGAAGGATCGTTGGTTATTTTTATGGTGATTGGGCCAACTGGGCAGGGTCTTCACTCGACAAGTCCTAGGAGGTTATTCACTGGTTTACTCCCACAGATCTTGTGCTCACTCCTGGTGAGGGCCTATTTTCATTCCAATTCGACATATTTATACATATATGCAACTTTGTTCTTAGCAACTATTGAGGCTGTTTCTTATGTTTTTCTGATTGCAGGGATGAAATGCTACCTCCCTAAGTTAAATGGTGTAATGCTAAAGTAAATCGAGTAAGCATTCCAGACTCCGCCAGAGAGGCGAAGGTATTCAGACCTCCAGAATGAGCGTAACTTATTAAAATCGGGTTGTCGCTCATCGCCCCTCTCCGCATGCCTCGGGGTATACTTTTAACACTTAGTAAATAAATTGTCTATTCATGCTTTTTTTCTTTTCCTATGTATTTACAGATAGTTTTTAGTAAGCAACTTTCATCTTTCTTTGTTTCCTCAGGTGCATGTAAGGCCAAGAAATAGGCAAGTGTATATATGAAGAGGAAGAGAGAAAAGGATAAGAATCCTCCCCTACGTCAAAAAGTGGGGGTTGTTCTGGAGGATCCTCTCATGCCCCTAAGCCTCCAAAAAACACCTTTGATGGCACCTCTCGATAGGCATATAACACTTCTGATGGCTTTGGTGGGTCACCCTGCGCTCTTCACCCCGCGCTCTTCACCCTACAGTTATAGGCTTTAACGGCTTCGCAGGATCTTTCCGTGGCTTTTCTACACTTGATTGGGTCGCGATATAGAGTATATTGAACTTTTACCACATTTTTGTCTGAAGAAGGTGAGGGCAGATGGAGATGACATGGCTCAACTTAAAGAGCACTTTGAGCATTGCGACACCTCCTCCTCCAGGTCCAAACCTCATACCATCTTTACCGGGGTAAGCCCAACATTTCCTTCTTTGATTGAGGGTGACATTATCTGGCAAGACCGTGGAGAAGAAGTACTCGATGTTGTTACAGATCCTAATGTCACGATTCATCCTGAGATGGTTCCTAGTATTCTGACATCCTATGATGAAGTATCCATTAACGATGGGGTGGCTTTCAATTCAGGGGGTTCTGGTGTTATAGGGGTGGGATATTCTGCTAGAGGTTTTAGTGTTGAGGCAGCCGAACCAGCTCCTAAGGGTCCTCTCGATGTTGGTGGTGGTACTAAGGGTGAGTCCATGGGCCTCTGTGACCTTATTTATGATGTTAGGAGCTCTAAGGAGGCTGTAGGAGATACTACCCTTGATGAATATACTGACTCCTCAGGGGCTAAGGAACCCCCCGAGGTGATTGTCCCAGATAGCGAAGAATACAGCGTTGACCGAAGCCATGAGTTCCTCATTAGGATGAGGACTGACATGAGGGCACAGGTAGCGGTTCATAGTCGACAGAGACTTGGGGCTTTTAGAATTGGGAGACCAATGTCTCTCTTCCATTAGTGTTGCGGCCTCTACGCAGGTTGATCTTTATACCATATCTTTTTCTTTAGTTTTACTTTGTCTTTATCAAGGTTTACTAATTGACCTTTATTTTAGGTATCTATGGCATGTGCTATGTTGGAGTATCACGGGGCTCAACTCAAGGCTGACCTTGATAGTGCTCGTGTTTCAGCCAGGCAAGCTGAGCAATATAAAACCTTTGTGGTCAAAGAAAATGAGTTACTCAAATCTCAGATTAAGGGCCTTACCAATGAGCTAGGGGAAGTAGCTCAGGGACATCTAATGACATAGCTTGTTTGGAGGCAGAGTTGGAGCTGGTCCGCCAGGGGCATGTAGAGGAGTTAGAGGCCACATGGCACCTTCATATTGAGGCCATTGCACGCTTGACTAGGGAGTTAGAGGCCATGCAATGCCTAAAGGCTCAGGTGTCTCATGAACTCGAAGATTGTCGTGTTACGTGCACTTCCTATGGTAGTGACTTGAGTTCTGACCTAGCTGAGCTTGAGGCCCTTCATTCACAAGTAGTGGAGAATGATACAAGCATTTAGAGAGCTACTGTCGAGATTAAAGCACTTCAAGTGGGAAAGACTAAGTTGAAGAATACTATCCAAAACGTGAAATTGTGAGCTCCTCCCTGCTAGGCATGCACTTAGAGAGGCCAGGGCTAAACAAGCCATGTAAGAGGATAAATTGGCCCAGGTAAAGGATACCTTAGCCAAGGCCAGAGATGATGTTAAAGGGTTAAAAGAGGAACTTACTAGGGTGTAGGCTAAGTTAACACAAGCTAGGTCTGAGGCTAGGTCTGCCTGAAGGCGTGCCGAGGCAGCTAAAATGAATGTGACTGACAGGGCTGAAGAGTTGTTTGAAGAATTTGGTGCGGAGTAGCCATAACGAGGAGGTTGGTTTTGGAGCATTACCCCTCTTTGGAGCTTAGCTTTCTTCCGAGAGTGTCTGATGAATCTCCCCCGATTCGATCTCTAGTGAACAGTTATGTAATTGTAACTGTAACTGTAATGGGACATATCATGTAATGAGTATATATAAGTGGAACACATGATGACCTACCATAAAGACCTCGTGGGTGTCCACCACCCCCACAATGATGCATTGGTAGTCACCCTCGCCATTGCAAATGTTTGAGTCCGTCGACTACTCATCGACGGGGGCAACTCTGTTGACATACTAGGGATGGAAGCCCTAATACAAATGGGTCTTGACCCTAATAACTGCATTCCTGAAGCCACAAGCCTAGTAGGCCTTAGAGGAGAAATCATATTCCCCTAGGGAAGCCTAGTAGGCCACCATGGGAGAGTACCTACAGCAAGTCACGCTGATGAAAAAGTTCCTAGTAGTCATCGACACCCAAGCTTACAATGGGATCATGGGGACACCATTTACACACATGGCTAGAGCAGTCCCATCATTCTACCACCGAGTCATGAAGTTCACCACTCCACATGTTGTGGGAATTGTTAGAGGGGGCAAATGTCCTTTAGATAGTGTTACGCCACGTCGTTGCATATAAGAGAAGCGCCCATTTTTATGTAATTGTAATTGTAATGTAATTGTAATTGTAACTATAATGGGACCTATGATGCAATGAGTATGTATAAGTGGAACATATGATGTTTTTATTGAGGCCCAACTCATCAGAGAGGTCCACGACCCCCAGTGGCTAGTAAATGTAATGATGGTAAAGAAACCGAATGGGAAGTGGAGAATGTGTGTTGACTTCACCGACCTTGACAAGGCATGCCCTAAGGATAGCTTTCCACTTCCAAGGATAGATCATCTTGTGGATGCCACATCAGACTATGAGGTTTTATATTTCATGGTTGTGTACTCCGGCTATAGTCATATAAGAATTTATCCCTCGGATGAAGAAAAGATTGCGTTCACCACCTAAAGAGGTTTGTAGTGTTATAGAGCCATGCCCTTTGGCTTAAAGAACGCTGGGGCCACATATCAATGCCTTGCCAACAAGATGTTCACAAAGAAAATATGGAGGAACATGGAAGTTTACATTGATGGCATGCTTGTTAAAAGCACTAGTATTGCCTCTCTCTTGACGGACTTAGCCTAAACCTTTTTCAATTCCAAGGGAGTAAAACATGAGGCTTAACCCAAGAAGTGTGTTTTTGGAGTAGGAGCATGGAAGTTTCTTGGATTCATGGTGAACCAAAGGGGGATTGAAGTAAACCCGCATAAGATCTAACCACTTGTGGTAATGCAACTACCCTGGAACGTAAAAGAAGTGCAGCGGCTGAATGGATGAGTAGCTGCCCTAAATCAGTTCATGTCCCAAGCTACAGATAAAATCAGTTCGTGTCCTGAGCTACCATAAAGACCTAGTGGGTGTCCACCAACCCCACAACGATGCCTTGGTAGCCACCCTTTCCATTGCAAACGTTCGAGCCCATCGACTACTCATCGATGGTGGAAGTTTTGCTGACATACTAGGGATGGAAGCCCTAACGCAAATAGGACTTGAACCTATTGACTGCACTCTCGAATCCACAAGCCTAGTAGGCTTTGAAGGAGAAATCATATTTCCCCATGGGAGCATAGAATTTCCAGTCACCATGGGAGAGTACCCACAATAGGTTACGCTGATGACAAAGTTCCTAGTAGTCCATGAAACCCAAGCTTATAATGGGATCATAGGGCAACCATTTATACATATGGCTAGAGCAGTCCCATCATTTTACCACCAAGTCATGAAGTTCCCCACTCCATATGGTGTGGGAACTTTCAGAGGGGGAAAAGGTCCTCTAGAGAGTGTTATGCCACGTCGTTGCGTAGAAGAAAAGCACCCATTTTTATGTATTTGTAATTGTAACTATAATGGGACATATGATGTAATGAGTATATACAAGTGGAACATATTATGTTTTTGTGAATATTAATTGTAATTTGGTTTATTTGTGCATTGCATTTTCACTTCATTCGTTAGGGTCTTAGTAATGACCCTCATTCCCCTCTATCATAAACCATTGCTATAGTCGGTTCGGGGTAAAGTGTGTTGATAGGCCGCGGGGGTTAGGCCTAATGATTTTTTAGGTTTCTTTGATCTTGAAGAGCCTGGGAGTTGTATTAGTGACCATCGTGGGGCACGGGTTATTGGCCCTCGGGTTCGCTTCTACTTTGAAGAGCTCGAGGGTTGTTATTTGCTTTCACCGTGGGGTTTGGGCTATTGGCCCTCGTGTTTGCTTCTACTTTGAAGAGCCAGAGGCTTTTAGTTGCCTTGACCATGGGGTTTGGCATATCGACTTTGGGGTTTGCTTCCACTTTAAAGGCCCCCGGGGTCATAGTGGTAATGACTATAATAATAACGACTGTGGGGTTCAACCCAAATGTTTAAGAATTATTATGGATAATAAAAAGGGGCTATACTTAGGGCCTTTTATTCATATTTTAGTTATACAGTCATGTTCCAAAAATTGTACATCTACTTAAGGATAATACACCTTCAAGTGTTCTGCATTCCATGTATATTTAAGTATGTTCCCCCAACGATCTTCTAACTCGTATGTTCTGGAACCTAGTGCTCGAACAACCCTATAAGGACGCTCCCAGTTTGGGCCTAGGGGTCCTTTGGCATGATCAGGCCTAAACTCTGCTTTTCGCAGTATCTGGTCATTTACCTTGAACGACCATATCTTCATTCACGAGTTATAATGGCGGGTCACCCTCTACTTATATACTAATATTCTCAGGCAAGCTTGTTCTCGATGTCCTTTGATTAGGTCGAGTCAGACTCATGAAGGGTTCTTCATTGACCTCCTCATTATACGAGCATTGTCTTTTCATTGGCAGCCCAATTTCTACTGGCAAGGGCTGAGCTAACTGCTATTGGAGTGGCCAAGAGAGAAAGGGGTATCTCCCGTCAACCCCCGGGCCGTGGTTCGGTAAGACCACATGACCCTAGGAAGTTCTTCTGGCCATGCTCCCTTCAAGTCTTGAAGCCTCACCCTCAGGGTGTGCTTGATAATTTTGTTAACTGCCTCCACTTGTCCATTAGCCTAAGGATGGCTCGTGGAGGACTTGACGTGCTTGATGCCAAAACCATAACTAAATTCCTTAAATCTTGCATTATCGAACTGTTTCCCATTATCTGTCACGATAGTATGAGGAATGCCCAATCTGCATAAAAAAATTTTGCACACAAAGCAATAGTCTAATTGTCGCCAACGGCTCAGCCTTAGCCTACTTCGTGAAATTGTCCACAGCCACTATCATAAATTTCACTTGCCCTTTGTCCACTGGGAGGGGACCTATGAGGTCGATGCCCCACTACGAAAAAGGCCATGGGCTAATCATGGAAGTAAGCTTATGTGGGGGCTGCTGAAGGTAAATGGTGAATTTTTGGCATTGGTTATATCTTTTTGTGAATTCTTTTACATCTTTTTTTATGGTAGGCCAGTAGTAGCCCTGCCTAATAATTTTGGGTGCCAAAGCTTGCCCCCCCCCAACTGGTTTCTAAACATGCCTTCATGCACCTTTTTCATGGCATAGTCAGCCTCCGCCATTCTTAAGCACCTTAGATATTGTAGTGACAAACCTCTTCGGTATAGGATTCCTTTTATCAGCGTGTATCGGGCTGAGGCGTATCAAACTCGTCTTTCTTTGGTCTTGTCTTCTGGGAGTTCCCCTTGACTAAGATAGCGAATGATGGGATCCATTCACGCGTCCTGGGTGAGGTCCAACTCCATGGACTCCAATCCCCCAATGCTTGGGCGTGGGAGGTGTTCCACCAAAATAGTCATGTCTAGTTCATGTCCAGATGTTGAGGCTAATCTTACCAGGGAGTCTGCATTATTGTTTTGGGACCTCGAGATGTGGTTGACTTGATGGCTGCCAAGTCTCAAGAGGAGGGTCTTGACCTGGGTAAGGTATTATTCCACGCGTTCCTCTTTGGCTTCGAAGTCCCCCATAACTTGTCCTACTACAAGTTGTATGTTGTTGTATATTATGAGATTCTTCACCCCTAAGGACACATCCAACCTCAAGCCTGCTAGCAACGCCTCATACTCTGCTTCATTATTTATGGCTAAAACCAAAACTTGAGGGCATACTCGAACTTGACTCAGTCAAGAGTGATGAGGACAAGACCCACTTCACTACTTGCTGCGTTGCTCAATCTGTCAATGTGAAGTTCCCATAGAATTTCTTCATCTTAGACCGAGGTTAGGGCTAACTCCACCAAAAAATCAGTCGCGGCTTGACCTTTGATTGTAGTCTCGGGTTCAAACTTTATCTCAAATTCTGATAATTCAACAGCCCACTTAGCTATCCTTCTAGACACTTCGGGTTTCATCAACACCTACTTCAGCACATACTCGATCCTAATGGTGATTGGTGTGCCTGAAAATATGGTCACAGTCTTCAGGCAGATGTAACAAGTGCATAAGCTAGTTTTTCAAGTCTGGGTTTCGTGTTTCAATGTCGGTGAGAGCTTTGCTGGTGTAATACAGAGGCTTATGAATTTTTCCTTCCTCTCTGATAAGGGCTGAGCTAACTGCTATTGGAGTGGCAGCAAGGTACATGAAGAGAAATTCCCGTGGTACATGCTTGCTCAACAAGGGTGGCTTCCCTAAATACTCCTTCAGCTGCTCAAAGGCCTTGTTACATTCATACGTCCATTGAAAATCCTCTCCATTTTTTAGTGCCCGAAAAAAGAGCAGGCACTTGTCCGTAGCTCGGGACACGAACCTATTCAGGGTAGCTACTCGTCCATTCAATCACTGCACTTCTTCTACATTCTGAAGTGGTTGCATCTCCATAAGAGCTTGGATCTTATCCAGGTTTACTTCAATCCCCCTTTCGTTTACTATGAATCCAAGAAACTTCCCTGCTCCTACTCCAAAAACACAATTGGTTGGGTTAAGCCTCATGTTGTACTCCCTTAGAATTGAAAAGGTTTCAGCTAAGTCCGCCAAGAGGGAGGTAATACTAGTGCTTTTAACAAGCATGTCCTCAATGTAAACTTCCATGTTCCTCCCTAGTTTCTTTATGAATATCTTGTTGACAAGGCGCCGATATGTGGCCCCAGCATTCTTTAAGCCAAAGGGCATGGCTCTATAACAATACAAACCCCTTTCACTGGTGAACGCAGTATTTTCTTCATCTGAGGGATACATTCTTATCTGATTGTAACCGGAGTACGCATCCATTAAACATAAAACCTCATACCCTGATTGTGGCATCCATCAGCTAGTCTATCCTTGGAAGTGAGAAGTTATCCTTGGGGCAGGCCTTGTTAAGGTCAGTGAAGTCAACACATATTCTGCACTTCCCATTCCTTTTCTTTACCATCACTACATTTGCTAGCCACTGAGGGTAGTGGACCTTTCTGATGAGTTGGGCGTCCAAGAGCTTGTCTACTTCTTCATTCATGGCTTTGCTCTTTTCTTTGTCAAATTGTCACTTATTTTTCCTGACTAGTTTAGCCTCAAGGTTCACCTATAGTCTGTGTACTATGAACTTTGGTTCTATCCCTGACATTTCGTCATGCACCAATGTGAAGATATCCATGTTAGATCGGACGAATGTAATTAGCCCATCTTCTGATTCATGGGTGAGGTTGCTCTGAATATTAGTTACTTTAGTTAGGTCACATGTAACCAGCACAACTTCCTTAACCTCCTCTGATGGTTCCACGTGAGCCCTGCTTTTATCTTGGTCATCCGGTGTCGTTTGTAATGGGGTGTCTTGCGGGGTGACACTTTCTATTTCTTCTATCATGTCCTCGGGATCGTGGAGCATTAAAATAGGCGCTTCTCTTCTATGCAACGACGTGGTATAACACTCTCTAGAGGACCTTTTCCCCCCTCTGACAGTTCCCACACCACGTGGATTGGGGAACTTCATGACTTGGTGGTAAGATGATGGGACTGCTCTAGCCATGTGTATAAATGGTCGCCCCATGATCCCATTGTAAGCTTGGGTGTCATGGACTACTAGGATCATTGTCATTAGCATGACCTATTGTGGGCACTCTTCCATGGTGACCGGAAGTTCTATGCTCACATGGGGGAATATGATTTCTCCTTCGATGCCTACTAGGCTTGTGGCTTCAAGAATGCAGTAATTAGGGTCAAGTTTCATTTGCATTATGGCTTCCATCCATGGTATGTCAACAGAGCTACCCCCGTCGATGAGTAGTCGATGGACTAGAACATTTGTGATGGTGAGGTTGAATACCAAGGCATCTTTGTGGGGGTGGTGGACACCCACTAGGTCTCGGTAAGTAAAGGTCACCTCCTCTTATGCAGGTATGAAGTAACAAGTGTTGGTGACATGTGGCTCTCCGTGAAGGTAATGAGAGGTTATTGGGGTTGTATTGAAATAGGCATAAGGATCCATCCTTGCTTGCCAGGCTAAGATCCTCTAACTCCAGTTCGAGTTACCTCCATGCAGTCTTCCCCATATGGTTCTTACTTCCCTAGTGGTTGTTTTTAGGGGTCTTATTTCATTGTCAGCCCTCCGTGGTGGTGGTGGGTTGTGCTCTCTTCGTCTGGCACCCATATACTCCTTGAGATACCCCCTTTGGACCAAAATTTTGAGTTCCCGAATGAGGTCATGACATTCAGTCGTGTGATGCCCATGGTCCTTGTAAAATAAGCAATATATATTCTTGTTTAAGTTCTCCTGGTTTCCTTTCGATTTTTTTTGGCCATCTTAGCAATCCCTTATCTCCGATTTACATGAGTATCTGCTCTCAAAGTGCTTTCAATGGAGTTCAGTTAACAAATATGTCCACTCATAAAGACTTTGGTTTGCCTGGTTTAAGCATTCTTGCTTCCTCACGGGGTCTTTTTTTCCCACCCCGCTGGTTAAGTTCCTTCTTTTCTTCCCTCGGCCTATCCTTGGTTCGAACTCCATCTCGCGAGCTTAGGAGTTCAGCTGTGCTCATATACTTTTGGGCGCGGGTGAGGAGCTCAGTGAAACTTGTGGGTGTCTTCTTTGTTAAGGACCATAACAATCTCTTATCGCTTAGCCCAACCATCATTGTTGTGAAGGCTATGTCATCATTGTACCCTCCATTTTAGGGCCTTCGCATTGAATCTAACAATATAGTCACGTAGGTTCTCATCTTTCTATTCTCTAACGGTGAATAGATGAGTGGTAAGCTTCCTCTAATCCCTAACTCCTAGAAATTGATGGATAAACATCTTGCTGAGTTCACCAAATGAAGAGATAGAGCCTGGCTTTAGCAGTCGATATCAAGAGTGGGCTGAAGACGTTAGTGTAGAAAGGAATGCCTTACACATAATAGCCCCCCGAGGTACCCTGGAGCTCCATCTAGGTCCTGAAAATCTCCAAGTGCTCAGTAGGGTCCCTAGTGACATCATAGGGCGTGATGGATGGCATCTTAAATCGTGGGGGCATCTCAGCACGCATGATCTCCTCCATGAATGTTGGTTTCATATGCTGAAGCAGGGCCTCCGCTGAGTAGGGGACCTCCATAGCTCGAGCCCGCCTCATGTCACCTATTTTCTCTTAGAGTTGTCTTATCTCTGCCCCTAGCTCCAGATCGCTTTCGACTGTGTCCTCGACTTCAGTCTGCACCTTTCTTTTTTCATTGAGCATCATGCGTAGATCATCAGGTTTGTTAGGAGGTGCACCTCGGGGTCATCCAGCACTAGTACCAGCATGGCAATCTTGTTGTTCCACCTCCTCTTGTATGTCCTCCTCTAGATCGTGGGTCCCAACATAAGGGACATGGCGCTGATGGTTAAGGGCTAGAGTGAGGACTTGGAGCCGCCTCTGTAACTCGACAATTTCCTCTTGTTGGGTTGGGTGGTTTCTTCGAGCGTTGACCCTTCGATTTGTTTGGGGTACTGGTGCTGGAACCTCATATGAAATTTGGGGCTTCCTTGAATGTGCAGAAGTAGGCTTACCCTTTCATTGGGGTACTTGTGCTGGCAACTCTTCGGTTGGAAACTACGAGGCAAAGTAGGCGTACCCTTTCGTTCCCACAAATGGCGCCAAT
This sequence comes from Datisca glomerata, assembly GCA_003255025.1. Classification (NCBI taxonomy): domain Eukaryota; kingdom Viridiplantae; phylum Streptophyta; class Magnoliopsida; order Cucurbitales; family Datiscaceae; genus Datisca; species Datisca glomerata. The sequence continues at coordinate 1,141,558 of QANY01002976.1, forward strand.
TGTTGATGGCTAAACCTCACAGGTGAGATCAGGCCAACAATGTCTCTGCTCCACCTCTCCCTCTCTCCACACCTACAATGGGGGAAGGTAAAATAGGATACCAAGGTGGAAGGAGGTGGTCTCCTTTTTACCCCTCTGAAGCTTAAGGTAGTAAGGGATGAAGGAGAGCAAAGTAGAGAAGTAGTTGGAAGTTATAGCATATATGTTAAATTGCATTTACTAAGGTATTTATAGTGGGGGGTAGTTAGAGGCTGGGTTGGTATCCGTACTATGGCAGACCTTCCCTCGAATAGGGCGCCACTTCAGACTAACCCCCACCTTTCAGCTTCTCTTATTGGCTTGGTGAGGTATGAGGTAAAATGTGATGACCTCGGGTGGTGTCAGGATAGCCTGCCCTCGTACCACTCTATGCACTTCCTCGATTTCCATTGGACCAACTATATTAAATGCTTATGATGACACTCTATTGGGCATAAATTGATTGACTCCTTGGATGTTGAGCTTCATGCCTTTTCTCATTCTATGCCCTCTGATTGGTCTAGGTGTATTAAATGTACTTGATGACACCTGCATACTTATACCTTAGCCTAGGTGCCGAATTTGAACTGAAGTGTGATGTTTCCCACCTTCATGTCCTCTCTGTCAAGAGGTCTTAGATGTTTTATCAAAAGGTATTTGGGCCTAGGCACACCCATTGACTTCAAGTGTGTACTCCATGGGACCTGGGCGGGGGACTCAACTAGCTTCCCTAAGGCCCCAAACCTTAGGTGTCTCTCTTATTGTCCTTAAAGGTCCTTCTACATAGTTGACAAACGGGTATAACAATTAATAATAATTTTTTCTGGTCAGGGATGACTAGCAGTCACCCAATTGAAATCTTCTTTGACCCATTTAGTCCTAGAAATGACTTTAATATTCATTTCATAAATGTCTTTACAATATAATCAAGGAAGAACATATCAATCCTAAATTCTTGTGAACGCCTTCCATTCAGCAAGAATAATTTTTCTTTGATCCATATTATAGATTTCTCTTAACATATTTCATTTATTGATGTTGGTTGGGTTATTTTTAGGGTTAAACCCTCTCAATCAGGCTTTTATTCTTGGATTAAGGTGCCTATATTTAGAACTAAGAGTTGAGGATTGACGTGAGGTAAAGCTCCTTAAAAATTAGAGGCTGTAGGAGATTCAGATTCATCAGATTGTTTAGTCTTATTAACCGAGAGTGGTTAACTGACCTGAAAATTGGTGGCTATGCCTTTAAGTAAATTTTTTTTTAAAGTTTTTAATTCTTGTTCTCATTGTTTGATTATAAGATCTTAATCATTGTTAACACTGGATTCAGAAAAGAAATTTCTAGGAGTGCTAGACTGGCTATACTCCTTAATTTAGGTATTGGATCTAGAAGGTTTAAAATAAATTTTAACAGTACCATCCATTTACTGTTAAATATAATCAATATCATCAATAGGTCTTTGAATAGGAGTGGTTTGGCTTTCATTGGTTAGAAGTTAATTTGTAGGCAAAGTAATGTCAGACCACCTAATGTGATCATTACTTTGATTGGATTGAATCAACAGGGTTTGATTTTTGGAACTTCTATTGATGATTTGAAAATTAATATTGGTTTTGGTAACTTTGTAACGAATTCTAAAAACCAAAGCTAGGCGTCGGACATCTTCAAAGATTTGATAACCACTAGTTTTGATATTCAAAGTTTAAGCTTTAAGAATATGAGGAGGATCTGTTAAACTAACTGTCAAATCTGAAAAATAATCAAAATAGATTGGACCATTACAAAGTGTAAATTCAATTCATCCTAAAACACTATCATCAAAATTTGTGAATCTTGCATCACGCAAGGCGAACAAGATAGAGGTATTTAGGCATATTCTTATGAGTGATTTTACTCCAATCTAGACTAAACCAAAGTAAAAGAAAATGTAATCTTCTTCAATGTGATGTTTAATGGCATTAGAAGAGAGCAATTGACAAGTTGGTGTTATAATTGGGTTTGATGGACCAAAGAATGTGAATTGGTATTGGCTAGGAGTAGAAGACTCATCTTTAATTTGGGCCTTAAGGGTCAATTGTGGAGTCGATGAATCCTCTATAATTGAACCATTCATCAACCTCACATGCTTTCTGAAAGTGATATTGATTCTTGTCTTAGTTAAGGACTCCGCAGTATGCCTATGACTTTTCTGAAATCTGTTAGACATGACGAATAATATAAAACCACCTAATGTATTTTAACCAATTAAATAAGATTACATGTCAATTACTCTCTTCTAATATCATTAAACATCACATTGAAGAGGATTACATTTTCCTTTACTTTGGTTTAATCTAGATTGGACTAAAATCACTCACAAGAAGAGGCTTAGATACCTCTGTCTTGTTCGTCTTGCGTGATGTAAGATTCACCAATTTTGATGATAGTATTTTAAGATTAATTGAATCTACACTTTGTAATAGTCCAATCCATTTTGATTATTTTTCATATTTGACAGTTAGTTTAACAGATCATCCTCATATTCTTAAAGCCTTAACTTTGAATATCAAAACTAGTGGTTATCAAATCCTTGAAGATGTCCGACCCATAGCATTGGTTTCTAGAATTCATTATAAAGTTACCAAAACCAATATGAATTTCCAAGTCATTAATAGAAGTCCAAAAAATCAAACCATGTTGATTCAATCCAATTAAAGTAATGCTAACAGTAGGTGGTCTGACATTACTTTGCCTACAAATTGGATTCTAACCAAGGAAAGCTAACCCACTCCAATTCAACAGCCTATTGAACATATTGATTATATTCAGTAGTACATGGATGCTACTGTTAAAATCAATTTCCAAACTTCTAGATCCAATCCCCAAATTAGGGAGTTTAGCTAGTCAAGCACCCCTACAAATTCTTTTTTTGGATCAATTTGTTAATAATGTGCAAGATCTTAGAATCCAACAATTAGAAAAGGAATTTAAATATATATATATAAGACTTAAAGACATAGCCACAAATTTTCAAGTCTGTCAGTCAACCATTGATAATAAGACTGAACAATCTGATGAATCAAAATCACCTACTTCTTCTGATTTTCAAGGAGATGTACCTCCTGTCAATCCTCACTCTTTGTTCTTAATTTAAGCACCTTAAGCTAAGAATATAAGCCTGATTAGGAGAGTTTAACCAAACACATGAATGATCCAACCAACCTCAATAAACGAGATAGTTTTAGAGAAACCTACAATATGGATAGAAAAAATACTCTTGCTGAATGGAAGGCGTTCATGTAAAAATTTAGGATTGATATTTTTTCAGTGATTATATCGATGATATTTATGAAAATAATATTGAAGTTATCTCTAAGATCAAATGGGTCAAAGAAGATTCTAGTTGGGTGACTGCTAGTCATCCCCCACCTGAAAATTTATTATCAATCATAAACATATTTTAATTTTTGCATCTCCTTTCAAAATAAAAAGGTTTTTGAATAACTTAATTACACTTACCAAAGTCAAATAACAATACGAAAATAATTAGAGAAATTTGAGAATAAGGTTGATGATCTTCGAAACTAAATCTAGCGAATCTCTAAAAGAAACTCCTTTAATAAATCTTTCAGATGAAACTACTCTAAATATTGTCCCCCTCAATAAAAAGATTGACAAAATGATTCAAGAATTATAAAATAAATCTGTTGAGTCATCTTCTTCTGTTAAGGTAATTAACAAAGACAGTAGCTCAAATTCTGAACACCATAGTTTCGATTTTGCCGATGAATCCTCCATAATTCATAAATCCTCCACCATTCACAATATTGAAAAAACATTTAAAAATATTGAAATAAATAAGCTTGGAAGGGAATGGCATAAAAGACCTATTCCTCCTGTTATCCAAATCACTGAATCCTTTTTAGTTAATCAATTTTTAGTCTCTGTTGAGAAATTATATAAATTGAATATTGATGGACTTTCAGAATAGGAAGTCCTCAATAAACCAAAACATGGCTATGGTGGCCAATAGTTACATCGCCACCTTCAATTTGCCTCACAATGAGATTAAAAAACTCTTAGTCACCGAATTTACAAGAATGCTTCATTCTTGGTTGAAAAAACATCTCATTCGAGAGTCTAAAAATATCATTCTTACGGCAATGATTGATATCGAATAAACCCCAATTCTCGGAGAAGATCAGGAAACAATACTTGATGCTATTAATACATTTCTTTACATAATAATTGAACATTTCATTGGGACACTAAGTCATATTACTCCGTGTATCCATGATCAATTTACTAATCTTAAGTGTCCAATCCTAAGTGATTTTGACTGGTAGAAAAACATACTTTGTCCAGAGTAATGGCAAGGGATGTTAGTATTCATCTCTTTTGGAAAGAAAAATTTATAAATGGCTTAGGAAATTTGTTTGCCCATAAAATTAGAACCGTCCTTAGTAATGACCTAGGAAACATAGACTATAATAATCTCACCTATGACACCATTATCACTACAATACAAAAGGATGATTAAGAATGTGTGTCGATATGAAAATCAATAAACAAATTCAAAAAGAGAAGAAAGATTCCAAAGATGAATTATGAAATTCTTGTGAGCAATACGGATTGCCTACTATTGCACATTCCCAAAAGAATATGAAAAATTCCCAACTTAATCTTAGAAAAATCTACTATTGCACATTCCCAAAAGAATAGGAAAAATTCCCAACTTAATCTTAGAAAAATTAACAAACCCTATAGGAGAAAATTCCACAAACAAAGAAATAAAAATTTTAACAAATATTTCTCTAAAAATAAAAATCATTCAAGAGGAAAACACAATAAACAATTTATTGATAAAAGTAAAATCAAGTGTTTTAAGTGTGGCCAAAATGATCATTTTTTCAACACTTGCCAAGTCAAAAAAGATTTTTTTAATTAAAAATCTTTGATGAAAAAATCAAGAATTGTTTAGAATTATAGAATCCATATATTACTATGAAAGTAGTAATGAAGATTTATGAGAATTTGATTCCTCTGATTCTAAGGAATTAAACTCTTAAACTTCTAGCAATGATTCTCCTAACATCTCTATGAGGTGCAAGGATAATTGTTGTCAGAAATATGAGGTGCAAGGATACCTATTATATTTAATTAATAGAATTGAAAATCCAGAATTAAAACAAAATACCTTGAAAGACTTAGGAATGTACTCCAAAAGAAAGAAATTTCTAACTCTAATAATAATATTGTTAGCCTTTCACAAACTCTTGAAAAAAATCAATAAAATTAATGGAAAGAAAAAAGAAGTTACTCTTCAAGAACTTCAAAAAGAAATAAAAGATATTAAGAATGAAATAAATTAATTAAAAGATTCAAACACTAAAATACCAAAAGAATTAAATATTTTAAAAAATATGAATCCAGTGAACTAGTAAAGCCTAGTAAACACACAAGATGATGACTTTGAAGAACCTGATTTCAACATACAAGATGATGACAACTTTCTTCAAACTCTTAATCACATTAAACATAAAAAATGTCACATAATGGTCAAAATTATAATCCAAGACTTTGATTTCACATCTATGGCTCTTATTGGTTCGAGAGCTGATTTAAATTGTATGCATAGAAGATTTGTTCAAACCAGATACTTCAAGAAGATAAAAGAATCTTTGTCATCTTTCAATGGTACTAATATGCATATCAATTATGAAATCTCCAATGTCCATATTTGTCAAGACAATGTATGTTCTAAAACATAATTTATTTTAGTAAAAAATATGACAGATAAAATTATCCTAGGATTGCCATTCATTTCTTTACTGTATCCTTTCACAACACAGCATGATGGGATATTCACTTAGGATAAGCCTGTCAAATTCAAATTTTTTCGTCTTCTCAAAATGAGAAATTGAATACCTTAAAACAAAATTCTATTTATAAAATTGTGAATTTAATTTCCTGTAAAGAAAAATAATTATGTTTTTCTTCAAGATGAAATAAAATTCAAAAGAGTTGAAGAACAACTTAAAAATCCTAGTCTTCAAAAATAAATTAAAATCTTTGAAGAAAAAATTTGTAAAGAATTGAATGCTGACATTCTTAATGCATTCTGGTATAGATGACTTATGTCCCTATGAAGGCACGGCAAATTTAGATGAATTTTGACATGCTCGAATTCTCTAAGAAGGAAATTACAGTATTCATATCTCATTGATCATGCTCTGCCTTTTATGTCGAAAATACCAGTGAAATTAGACAAGGAGTTCCTCGATTGGTTATTAATTATAAGCCCCTTAATAATGTTTTGGAATGGATAAGATATCCTATACCAAACAAAATGGACTTAATCAACAGACTTGGAGATGTTGTTGTATTCTCTAAGTTTGACATAAAATTATGATTTTGGCAAAGCCAAATAAGCAAAAATAATAAGTATAAAACTACATTTGTAACTCTATTTAGTTTTTATGAATGGAGTGTACATTTTCGACCAATTTACTATTTTTTCTATTATTTACGTTAATAATCTCCTCCTTTACAACCAATTTGCATACATGAAAGCATTTTAAGATCCTTCCATGGAAGAATTTGAAAATTTTGACCTATCAAATATTTCTAACTATCTCAAAGAATGCAGAAAGGTAAAGCCCAGAATGCTCAACCAAAATTCATTTGAAATAAAAAAGTTCAATGGAAGGGTAGCAGTTTTTTGCTATAAATTTTCATTCATTGATTACGGTCATAACATATTTAAATATCCAAAAAATGAGTGGGTCAATGAATTGGACAAAACTATGGAAGACGTTGGATTAAAACATGAGTTTAACGCATCACAGATTCAATGGTATGAAAAAGGTAAAAAAAAATAAGTTTTAACAAAGATGATGAAATCTATTATAAAGACAGTAAAATTTTAACTGTGAACCTGTTGGGACAATCAATTTTCAAATTTGAGTTTTTAGATAATTAGTCAAAGAATTTTTTATAACGGAAAGAACTTTTTTCGTCATGCCTGACAGATTTCAAAAATGCCAAAAGCATGTTGCGGAATCCTAAACTAAAACAAGAATCAGTATCATTTTCAGAAAGTATGTGAGGTCGATGAATGGTTTTATTATAGAGGAGTCATCGAATCCACAATTGACCCTAGAAATCTTCTACTCCTAGTCGAGTTCAAAAAAAAATTCTTAGGTCCATCAGACCCAATTACCAATCAAACATCGTCAATCAATTTGACCATTTTTCAGTATTTCAATCTTTTGATTCCCAATCTCTTAATCAACTAATCACAAAACACAAAAAATCATCCCCTTTCTTTCACAAAAATCTTTCATATTGAGCCCCTATTTGCACACATAAAAAATCTTGCTGAAATTTTCAAAGTCCATTTTATTCCTTATTTCCACTATGTCCCTGGTCATAAGGATAAAAATCTCAGTTTCTACAGAGACATTTTTCTTAGAAACAAAATCTATGAATATTAGCCCAATCAAAAGCCCTGAATGAAAGATTTTATATCATTCCTTCTATAATCTCAAAATCATAACCATAGAGGATTGGAAAGCCCATCATTTAACTCTCAAAATACTTTTAAATAAAAAAATATAATTATTTTGATTATATTGATACTTGGCATACATATTTTTCAGCATCAAAATAATGGTTTTTCTTACTCATGGTTCATAAATGTTATTAAAAATTCTAAAATTAGTTTTCCAAATTGTTTCTTAAGATGGTGGTTCATTCATTGTCCTGTCTTAGAATTATTTCTAATTGATTTCTAATAATGTTTCAATTTAATTTTAAAAATATATAAGCCCTCACCAGTTGAGGCATTCTTTCCCCAACTACTTTGTTTCTCAAACAAATATAAAAAACCTTGGATTCTTAAATGATAATATGCAATTGAAGAAGGAATTCTCACACGACAATTATTAAATGGTGGGATAAATTCAATATCCAGATAATCATTGCATTCATTAACCATGAATTTGCAAATGTCCATCCTAATCTAAAAATTGGCAAACCCTTTTGCCTAGGCTCCATTAAAAATTAATGAGCATGTTAGCCAAATTCCCCAAATTGAATAATCCCATTCAAATTCATCTAAATAATCCAAACCCACTTCAAAGGGAAAATCAAAAGTCAAAGCCACAAAACCTAAATCCAAAATGAAGAAAGAATTAATTCAAAAAATACTTCTTCTTTTGAAAAATGACAAATAATTCTGATTTTGAATCATCCGTAGAGTCAAGCCAGTGAATCAAGCCAAATATCCAAAATCTCAATCCTCCAAAAGGACTACCTCTCATCAACTGAAGGACCAAAATACTCAAAAGGGTCGTGTCTTGCCACAATGGGCATATGACGCATTCCAAGATGCACAAGACCCATTTGATAACATCAATCTCACTGATGTTGAATATATAAAAATAGGAAAAGAAAAGAAAAGAAAAAGAAAATGAAGAAAAAGAAAAAGAAAAGAATCTTTTTGGCAAAATCCCCAACCCTTCAGATTAATCAATAGTTGAATAGAAGAATTTATTCTTGACAAATTGCCAAAATTGAATAGATGTATATTTATCCTTGGAAAAATGCCAAAAGACACTATAAAAATAAAGAAGATCAAAGATGGAAAAATTTCAAGATGAAGCAATAGTGATGATGATTTTTAAGACAGTAATTATGACTTCTCCAACATGAAAAAATAATCAAGATGCTATTTTGAAGATAGTAATTATCAGGAATATTTGTATTTTGTCTTCTTATGGAATTATTGTGCAAGTTATCTAAATATTAGACTACTATTTTTCCTTTTCTCTTTAATTAGTCAAAAGTTGTAATGTAGAATGTTTTCACTTCAGTGAAAAAGAATATTGTAGGTAAGTGGTGGGTTCCCGGTGAACTCCACTCTCATTGGCTATAAATAGGCTGCCTTCTCCCATTTGTGATTCATAACTTGGTTTTCAGTCATACTCATTTTGAAAGAAAAACTTGTTTTGAAAAGCAAAGTTTTATTCTTCCTCCTATTTTGCAATCTTTCTTCTTTCTTCTCAACATTCTAGTGAGCGAGAGTACTATTTAATCATTGCAAATAAAATTTTCAATCTTGTAATCTTGTAAGTTTTAATTTTCTTTCGATAAATTCTTATCTTCTTAATACTCTGTCTCTAAATTAAACGTAATCCGCCTCTTTTGTTATCAGAGCCAAATCTGGTAGGGTATTTACTATTACTTGCTTAATCATTGTCCTTAAATAACCAGTCATTTGGACGGAGAAGAAATTAAATTAAGCAAGTTATTTAAACAAGTAGTAAATATCCTACCAGGTTTGGCTTTGATACCAAAAAGGCATAATTGCGTTTAATTTAAAGACAGAGTATAGAAACAAAAATTCAAATGTTTATTAAAGAAAATAAAACTTACATTCAAATTTTTATTTGCAACAATTAATTAGTGCTCCTGCTCACTAATTTAATGTTAAGAAGAAAGAAAAAAAGATTACAAAAGATGAGGAGGAGGAAGAAAGCTTTATTTTCAACACGAGTTTTTCTCTCAAAATAAGTATGAGTGAAAATCCAGTTCTGAATCGCAAATGGGAGAAGGCATCCTATTTTTTTTTCAAGGAAAATGGAATTCACCGGGAATCCATCAAGTTACCTACACTATTCTTTTCTACTAAGTAAAAACTATTTTACACTACAACTTTTGACTAAAGATAGAAAAGGACAAATAGTTACCTATCTCTAGTCAATTTATACAATAATTTCACAAGAAGTCAAAATACAAAGATTCTTTCCAATTGCTATCTTGAAAATCATGTCTTGATTATTGCTTCACGTGGATGAGCCATAATTGATGTCTTAAGAAATTATTATGATTATTACTTCATGTTGGAGAGTCATTATGACGTCTTGGAATTGCTTCATCTTTGAATTTCTTGATTTATGATAACTTCTTTTAGCATTTTTCCAAGGATATATATTCCTTTATTTATCCATTTGTCATAATTTTGGTGCCAAGGAGAAACTACTCTCATTGATCAATCTAAAGATTTGGCAATTTTTCCAAAGGAAGACTTCTTTTTTCTTTTTATTTTATTTTCTTTTTTCTTTTCTATCTTTTTTTTGTCACTCATTCATCCATTTCAATCATCGGCACTTAGATTGACATCATCAAATGGGTCTTAAGAATCTTGGTATGTGTCATAAGCCCATTGTGGTAAGATGTGACCCATTTGGGTATTTTGATCATTCGATTGTTGAAGGATAGTTTTTCTGGTGGATTGGATATTTTGCTTAATCGAGTCACTTGACTTTATAGATGATTCAGAGTCAAAATTATTAATGTCTTCCAAAAGAAGAAGCATGTTTTTTAATTAATGTTTGCATCAGTTTGGATTTAGGCTTTCTAGCTTTGACTATTGATTTTCTCCTTGAAGTAGGTTTGGATTCTTTGGATGAATTTGAATGAGATTATTTGGTTTGACAATTTTCGTTAACGGCCTCATTAACTTTTAATGAAGCCTCTGAAAAAGGGTTTTCATTTTTTTATTAGATCTTGTTATTATTTTAATGACACTTGTTTGAATTAGTTACCATCAATGATCATTCATTTGCTATTTGATTAGCAATAATGGAAGAAAATAAAAATAGTAATTAGTAAATTAAGTTGTCCAAAAGTAATAAAAACAAGAAGATATATTTATATCCCAAAAAAAGCTATATTTTATTTTGAGATTGTATTTATCATTTTTTCGTATCACTCAGTTTAATTAGTTACCATCAGTAATTTATCATTACTATTTGATTAGTAACGATCAAAAGATTTTGGTAACTAGTAGACTATGTAATAAAAAAATTGAAAGGATATATTCAATAAAAAAATAGGGTTTTTGTATATTATGGAAAAAATCTTGAATAAGAAATAAAAAATAAAAAATTTAGGATTTTAATTTTTTTGGATGAGGACAAAATTATGCTTGTTGTCATATATTATCTTTTATCATTACTATTATTATTAGTGCTTAAATTGTTTATTAAAAAACTAAATAACAAAATAACTGCAAAAGAGGGGACTTCCCTCTATGGCAACACTGTTGCCACAGAGGGTTCCCTCAGTCGCAACAAGAGCTGCAGCTACAACAACCAGAACTTTTGTCCCCCCTTGCTTTTTTGTGGCTTTTCTTTATTTGTCATTCTATTCTTTTTAATTTCATTTTTATTTGTTTTTTCATTTTCTTCCATTAACAAATGTTGTATCCTATCTTTTTTTTCAATTCATATTTTTTTCGTTCCTCTTCTTTAAAATATTCTACATATTTTTTTTACTTTACTCATCATCTTCAAATTTTTAACATATTTTATCATTTTCTTAACTTTTTTTAATATTTTTTTCTTTATAATGTATCATTGTCATATTACCATGCTTACAAGATGATTCTTATCTCATTCCCTTATTATTATAGTTAATATTAATATATGTGTGGATTACAGTCTTTAGATTTAAATTTTGTTAATTTCATTATTTTATTTTCACTAAAAACTCTCGATGATGGACTTTGAGATTTTTGGGATACCAAACTTCTCGACTACTGAGATGAGAAGTTATTTTTTGGATACTGAGAATAACTTCAATAATGCTTTGATTTTAAAAAAATATAATAAAAAATAGCTTTTCAATAGTCTTTGTACCACCCATTAAATGTCATTTATTTTGATTCATTTCATGATACAAAAACATACATAATGAGACATTCAAAAATGAATTTATTTAACCTAATCTTAAAATATAATTTGGATAGTATTGGATTAAATTTTGTACCCATTTCAACAATGGGTGTTGTGGGGTGCTAATACATTCCCCACAAACAAATGACTCCCGAACCAACATTGAGTTTTTCGTAGATCAAAATTTTGGTTGGGTAACCAATTACACCCTAAAATGGTTGTTGGCAACTCTGAACTTTTTTTTTCAAAATGAGTTTTCAATCATAGCTCTGCATCGCATGCACAATGCAAAACTTGACGACTCTGCTAGGGACACAATTGGTCCAACCATTTTTAGATCGATAGAGAATCAAGCCAAAATTTTACCATATGTTATCCTTTTTGTGTGGTTCTTCATTTGTTTATTTGATTCATTGTTTTTCTTATTCATGCTTGCAGTTGTATATAGTTTATTTTTTATGAAGTATATTTCTTCACATAATTTCTGATTTTACATACATACACTATCCCTATACATGGGCTTTCCCTTTAGGATTAGCAAGAATGAGTAGTGGAATGCTTTCATGGAATTGCAGTTTTCGTACAGGCTCATGAAAGTTCTCACTCAGACTGACACTTTTGGGATACCATTTGGGGGGCCCTGTTACTCTCTCTAGATAATAGTGTGGATAATCTGAGAACCTATTAAGAGATTTGAGAGCCCGACCACACATACATTTGGTTTTTAGAGCTCATCTCATGACCAATGTTTGATAGAAATAGAGATCGTCTCATGATTAACTTTGTTCATGTATATCTGTCTTACACTACTTAAACATTTATTTTCTTCCTCATTTTTTACTTCTGACTTCATCTTTCTTTTTTACATACATGCATCATACTGTGTAATAGGGATTTTAAATAAGTATTCAATTCATGCATATTTTAGAGACCATGACTTCCACTCCGAGTGTGACAGAAGATCAAGTTACAATAGCCCAATGGTCAGAGGAAACACAGAAATGAAAAGGAGATTCTCTGAAAAAGTAGAATGTCATTCTTCTACCATCAATCACTAAGATAGAGTTCTCACACATTGACTTGGAGATGTTGAAGAAGATATGTGAGGATTTTTCACCAGCGCAAAAAAAATCATTTATTGGAAAATATGGCCACATCACTTATCTTCTGTATATTGTAGTCAATGCACCAATTCTTGAGGCTTTAATGCATTTCTCGGACCCTATGTACATATGTTTCACCTTTGGAACAATTTATATTGCTCCTAAAATTGAAGAATATCAAGTCCTAATGAATATCCCGCTATAAAACATAGATAAAGTTTATAATTACGACAAAAAGCTCACACTGAAGAGAGTTTTATCTAGGCTCTTGGGTCCTGTCCATGCATCTAAGATTAAAGGGTGAAATGAGTGTGCGTGCCACTGGATTACCTCCTAGATCTCACCCAAAACTTCTTGAAGGCATGACTCTTTATGCTTTGCCTATTTATGACATCGTGTTGTTTCCAAAGATTTATGGTTGTGTGGATGATAAAGTGATAAAAAATTTCCTTCAAGTAGAACATGGCGTTAACCCTATTATCTCAATTCTCGCTGAGACTATTCGTTCCTTAAATCACATTCGAGTGTTTGCAAAAGGGAAGTTCATCGACTTTCCATCTCTTTTCTGTATTTGGATTCTTAGCCATCTTAGATGTCCATAAGATTTCAAATGTTCTCAAGTTAAGTTTTCAAGTCCATGGATGAAGACAAGAATCTCCATTGCAAAATTGGTAATGGCCAAATGGAATTCATAGTTTCCCACATAAGTGCGTAGCTCTCACACCTATCAAAGTTGAAAGATTAGGATGTTATCTAGAAAGCCCATTAGATGTCATTGACATCGAAGATCTATAGATGTGGCGACTTTCAATGGGTCCCACTGCCAGGACCAAGTTATGCTCTGCTAATGGTGCTCCATCAATTATACATGAGACAGTTTCTCCCTACCATGCACGCATTGAAGGATATTAAAATCAGTTACGATTCTCAAGATAATGAACAAAAATTGCGGTAGTTGATTGGAGCTTGGAAAATAACGAGAAGGGTGCAAAATAAGAAGACTCACATGAAGTGCACAAAGGAGTATAAAGTGTGTCTTGAGAGTAGAATCAAAGTACTTATTTCCTTACTAGTTGAGAATTTACAATCATCCAAATCACCAGAAGCTCATCAAAAGATTCTTTTGAGGAACGTCAAAAGAATCTAGCCCTCTTGGAAGAAAATAAACGACTAATAGTTGAGGTGAATTTTTTTGATAAACACATGATCGAAGTTGAAAAATAACTCAGAGATTTGAGAAATAAGGTTGAGGATCGAGAACATCTGAAGTGGAAAAAGTAAGAGTTGGGAACTGAAACTCGCCAACTAAACAATAAAATTAGAAAGATGGCAGAAGACGATGAGAATTTGTGAGGGGTAATCCATGAATAGGAGGATCAAATCATAAAGTTGGATGGGAAAAATAAACTTGTATAAGAGATTTTAGAAGAGATGAAGGGGATTGTTGAAAAGAAAAATAAGTACATCGTTGAGTTAGAAGAATAATATTATGCATTATGATGAATCGTTGATAAAATGCAAGTCAATTTAGAGAATCAAAAATTTAGAAAGACCGAGTCAACAAATGATTGTGGAGAACTACTAAAAGTAATCGCGAGCCTTGAGCACCAAGTTAGAGCTTATTAGAACGTGGCAGAGAAATTGGCAAGAAACAACGATGCTAATGTTGATGCACTGAGATATGATTACCAATTGCTACAATAAGAGTATGACTTGAGTCGACAACGATCAGTGCAGGCTGTGGAGTGTTTGAAAGGCATGGTTGTGCGAGCGAGAAATTGGGTGGAAAAAGCATCATTTTTTAAGAAAAATGTTTTGCCCCTCCATCCTTATAGGGAGAACTTATCTAAGCTTTTGGAAGAAATCAACCGGAATTTGGGTCATTTTGTATACACTCATACTGTGAAATAATCTAATTGACTTCTACATACTCGAATATAGTGGATGGCTAGACTAATTGATTGAAACTAAGTACTTCGGGACTTTCACTTTGCGCAGTATCATTTCTCATGAATAAATTTACTTTCATTATTATTATTGTTATTATTATTTCTTCTTTTTCATTAGTAAAATCTATCATCCCATTATTTATTTTTATTTATTTTAAAAAAAATCCAAAGATAGTGCGTCAACTTTGACATCCCTACCGACACAAGCTCAAGTTAGGGTCATGGATGAGAAAGAAAGAGAGTAGTCGCGAGAGAAAATGGAAGAAAATATTAGGTAGCTAAAAGAGCAAATGGCCGGAGTCTTGGAACTCCTCGCCGCCAGTAAGGGAAAAGCATGTCTTGAAAATCCGCAAGGGGCTCAATCATCACAAAATCAACTGCCACACGATACTCCACCCTACCTCCCTGGGTACACTCCAACCTATCAATGTCATCAGATTGACCAGTTTCAGCATGCTTCACTACCAGTAAATATCTAACACTATTCATTCCCAAATGTCCAAGAAATTATGCAGATAGGGAAAATTAGGTACAACCCATCCACAATGGCACCTGGCCATAACCAAGCTTACACTCCACAAGGTGAACTAGCTAATAAGCCAATCATCATACCCAATGTTGATGACCCAAAGGTGCAGGGGCCTGTTACCAAACCAGGCAAAGACCATGGACTTTCTAAAGGAGAGATGATGGACTTTCTAAAGGAGAGATGATGGACTTTCTAGAGGAGAGATTACGCTCCATGAAGGGTCAGATATATATGCCACCCAATTATGTTTGGTCCTAAATGTAACCATCCCACACAAATTCAAACTACCTTAGTTTAAAAACATGATGGTAGTAAGTGCCTGAGAAGTCACTATGTATTGCATAAAGATGGCTACTTGTGTAAATGATGAGTTCTTTCAAGATAGCTTGATGGGAGTTGCATCTCGCTGGTATATTTAATTGGATAACTAACATATTCAGAGGTGGAAAGATTTAGCTGATGCTTTCTTAAGACAAGACAAGTACAACATAGACATAGATCTTGATCGTCTGGACCTGCAAAGGATGAAAAAAAAGCCTACTAAAAGCTTCAATGAATATGCATAAAAGTGGAGGGAATTAGCTGCTTAGGTACACCCTCCCCCTGTTAGAAAAGGAGATGTCTGCAATGTTTATTAACACCTTGAGAATCTCCATTCTATGGTAGGATGATTGGTAACACTTCAAACAACTTCTCTAACATTATAGTGATTGGTGAAAGGATTGAATATGGGATAAAGAATGGAAGAATTTCATAACAGCCCCTCATATTAAAAGTCTGCATTTTTCGAGAGGCGCAACGTCTCCTGTGAAGACCTCTATGGTATATCGCTTTTTACAGGATTTTTCACCTCTTGTAGAACGTTATTTAATGAGGTATTTCGACTCCTATTACTTTTATTCAACAAGTGTTTATAATTCTCTTGAATTAATATTTATATGTATTTTTGTATCCTATTAAAATACCATAAGGTTTTTTGAATCTCATTGATATAGTTTTTTGTTATAAATTATGCTTCTTATAAAGATATTTTCCTGGCATTTTATAAATGCTATTTTTTACTATCAATTTATATGCACATGTTTACGTACCTATTTAATCATTCAAAATTAATATATTACTAGACTAAAAGGTATTCAAACATCACTTCATTTCCACAAAATATTATCCGTAAGTACCATCCATAATTATCATATAAAAGTATTAGTAATTAGTCTACTAATACAACGTGTTATTCAAAAAACAAAAATATCTAAAAGTTTCACAACACTACAAAAAACTTCAAAGTTTCACTGCTACTCTTCAAAATTTGATGTCATGTTGAAAACCTTCAAAGGATTGCAGGTCCTGCATTTTAAAGAATAAGATAATAAGTTTAAGATAATTTCACATTGCTCACATCACCATTTTATACTTTGAGAAAATAACACTATTTATTCACTGTGACAACAAATCAAATAACTTGCATCAAACACATAACCTTGAACAATTCATTCCCTGACAACACCCTCCATTCTGCTGCATAATTACAGCATTATTTCTTCCCATAAACAATTTTGCCTACTGTTACATACATCTTCAGGAAAATCCCGCAAAGGTAAAGAAGGGCATCATTTACCAATGTGTCTATGTTATTCTCACAACAATATAAACATACCATCTATCACATAAAATTCAGCTCAAACACCAAAGTCTTAACCAAAAAATAGAGCCATTTTATGTTCTGAACGCCTAAAGCTTAATAAAAAACAACAATAACCAAAAACTAGTCTAATAATCTAACCATCTAATTGTCAAAAGCATATACTACAAGAAATATGGCATTCTACACATTGAAAATAATAGTTTTCCTACCAACCGACTCTAATATGCATAACTTGACAAAATTCATCCTCAAACAAAGTCAATTTCAATTAATAATGGTAAAATGATAAAATCCAGTCTCTTAAACCTCAAAGCATGCAGAACCAAACATAATTCATCCTCTAACAACCCCCCTCCCCTACCCATACCCACCCCACCCAACCTTCAAAGAATATTCTTGAACTTTAAAACATGTGTTACCAACATCGAAAATAACAGTTTCCCTACCAACCGACTCTAGTATGCATAACTTGACAAAATTCAACCTCAAACAAAGTCAATTTCAATTAATAATGGTAATATAATAAATTTCACTCTTTTAAACCTCAAAGCATGCATAACCAAACACAATTCATCCTCTAACAGCCCCTCTATCCATACCCACCCCACCTTCAAAGAATATTCTTGAACTTTAAAACATGTGTTACCAACATAAAAAATAACAGTTTTCCTACCAACCGACACTAGTATGCATAACTTGACAAAATTCAGCCTCAAACAAAGTCAAATTCAATTAATAATGGTAAAATAATAAAATTCAGTCTCTTAAACCTCAAAGCATGCATAATCAAACATAATTCATCCGCTAACACCCCCCTCCCTACCCATACCACCCCACCATCAAAGAATATTCTTAAACTTTAAAACATGTGTTACCAACATCAGAAATAACAGTTTTCCTACCAACCGACTCTAGTATGCATAACTTGATAAAATTCAGCTTCAAACAAAGTCAATTTCAATTAATAATGGTAAAATGATAAAATTCAGTCTCTTAAACCTCAAAGCATGCATAACCAAACATAATTCATCCTCTAACAGCCCCCTCCCCAACCCATACCCACCCCACCATCAAAGAATATTCTTGAACTTTAAAACATATGTTACCAACATCGAAAATAACAGTTTTCCTACCAACAGACTCTAGTATGCATAACTTGACAAAGTTCGGCCTTAAACAAAGTCAATTTCAATCAATAATGGTAAAATGATAAAATTCAGTCTCTTAAACCTCACAGCATGCATAACCTAACAGCCCCACCCCCCCCTCCCCTACCCTACCCATACCCACCCCACCTTAAAAGAATATTCTTGAACTTTAAAACATGTGTTACCAACATCGAAAATAACAATTTTCCTACCAACCAACTCTAGTATGCATAACTTGACAAAATTTGACCTCAAACAAAGTCATATTCAATTAATAATGGTAAAATGAAATAATTCAGCCTCATAAACCTCAAAGCATAAATAATCGAACATAAACAGTCTTGCAAATAAGCTTACACTTCTAGTTCAGGCATTCCCTTAATTAAACACTAGTATAGTTATGGCTTAGGCAAATATCAAAAAATTCAGCAGCAAAACCAGCACTACTAAATAATGGAACTACCTCAAGATACAAATCTAACCATAAATAATAATGTCCAGATTAATAAATATAAATAATTTTCATTACTTTAACTCCTAACGCAGCACAACAATTCATATAGAAATCTATAAAAATGATTAAATCTTACCATAATGAACTTTGTCAGTGGGCCATGCAATTGTAGATCCTATGGCATCTTCAATGCGAGTCATATAAGAATTTGTTATCCATAATAAAGCTTCGGGTTTCTTTGTCACATCAACCCATACTCTCACAGCTCAAAAACATCATTCGGATATTGATGACTCATATTCCTACATTTCCTACAAGGGCACGAAATTTTTTCAGGATGATATGCATTTGCCATGGTTCTGACTATCACTTGATATCTAATATCATTTAGTTAGTAGTTGTATGCGCTAAATAAACATGTCAAATCTCTAATAGTTCTGACTGTCACTTAATATCATTCCTAGTGGAAGTTTGTGGTTTTTGGGGTTTTGTTTAGTGAGATGGTCGAATATGCACTTGAGATTGCACATATTGAAACAGCAACTACTGCTGTGAACCAACTAACTTCCACCATTATTCTCAGTGACAGAGAGAGAGAGAGAGAGATGGATGAGAATGATGGATTATTTTGGGGCACTTACTTACAATTGGGTCTTATAGGGTGGACAAGTAGAAGTGCTAAAGTAATGTGTACACAAAACTCTCTATACATAATCTAAGTCTACAAGAGCAAAACCACAAGAGAAAAAAAAAACAAGAGTAACATATACATACACAATCAAAGCTCAGTCGAGTAAACTGTAAGAAAACACACACAAACAAGTAGTAAAGTAATGCATACACAAAACTCTCTATTCATCAATAATGACGAAGGACAAATCTATCTTTTAGATTTTGAAAAAGTTTATGCTCTCGCGACCAGTTAATTGCAACAACAAAGAAACACATAGATATGATTCTCGTATTGAGTGACACTTGCATGAAATATTCATCACCAGAGGCTGATTGTGGCCTAGAACCAAATATATAACAAGCACTACTGAAATTATCATTCTAATTTCTCAGAAAGGTACTACCAGATACCCAGAAGCAGTATAATGGCTGAATTCGGGATACTTGAAAGTTGAAATGAGTCAGATTTAAAGGAAGCTCACTTTGCATAAGCTCAACCAAGATAACTAATAATAACACATCACCAACAATTATAGAACCAAAACCAAGCTAGATAAGTATCATTTGAGAGCGATTATACAAATCCCTAATAGATCGATTTCAATGAAATCAAGAAGATAAAATAAGGCAGGCAATGGATAACTTCTCATACTCTACATTATTTTTCCATTGAGAAATACCTAGTATATCTACACTCTACTAGTGAAATTGTCTTTAGTTATACACTATATATAATGGAGTAGAAAGATTAATTTAAAGGAGATTCTGGCTCAGTTCTAATAACTAACTGGTTCTTTCCCTCAGCCACACCTATTTTTGAAATGAGTAAATTAAAGGAAAGAGAAACAGTAGTAACAAATCTGTCTATCTGACAATCTACCCAAGTTGTGGTTACAATAACACTATTTTGTCATTGGTGAAATTGTACTACAAACAGGAATATTAGATTCTTGAAATCATGTTATTCAATATTTCAAGATAATGTAACTCCTTAAGTAAAGCTCCATATATGCACTAGAACTAGGAAAGCATTTATGATCACATACCCACCTTCTTTCTGCGAACAGAGAAGAAAATAAGTAAACAAAATTGTATTAACGATTAATTGGCTCCAAAATGATAAAAATGAAATTTTCGCAAGAAAGAGAGCAGAGTAGTTACCACTTCACAAAACACTTCAAAGCTTGAAAGAATAAGAACCAGTTGCATAGTCTGAATGAATTCAGAAAATAAAACAAATGAAAATTGAAGAAAGAGTGAAAGAAAGTGAATGGAAGCTTCGCATAATTCAGAGAGAGTGATAGAGAGTATGAGGAAGGGAAGAGGCAACCAACAATAAATGCGTGAGGCGACGACGAGGTTGAATCAAACCTGAAAATCAATGAAACCCGACGTCCCTCTATCTTTGAACGAGAGAGTGAAAGAGAAGCTAATTAGTGAGAATCTTCGAGCCCTAGGTCATCTAAAAGGAAGAACCTCGGTCGAAGTCCAGCCCTAGGTTGTCTGAGAGGAAGAACTTACGTTGAGGATCTCTGTGCCGAGAAAGCTCAATAATGGAGAAGAAAATGGAGAGGGAGAACTTGCGTAGAGAGAAGCAACGATTTTCAGAGCTTCTCTAAAAATGGAGAAGAAAATCAAGTAAAGAGCTTGAGAGAATGTTTCGAAGAAAATTTCAAGCCCCCCTAAGAGAACTCAAGAGAACGAAATGAGCTGGGTCCAATTTTTGGTTAAGTGTGTGTCCCGTTTCTATCTTGCCCCTCCCGTTTTTTTTTCGTTTTGACATGAATAAACTTTACTTGATTTTTAATTCTCTTGTTGTTTCTTATTTTTAACAAGAGGAGACTGAAACTCTTGTATTTTAATTATGTAGAATGCTATATTTCTTGTAGTGAATGAAGGCCTCTTCGGATAAAGAAGATCTACCTATAATAAGAGCAAGACTTTAAATAATTTAATACCTCAATTAATATGTGTGTGTGTGTGTGTGTGTGTGTGTGTGTGTGTGTGTGTGATGAGTAAGACAGCCACCTTTAAAAAAAATAAAAAAGAGAAAGAGAAAAAAGGAAAAAAAAGAAAAAAAAGAAAAGAAAATGAATGATCACTATGAGTGTGGAAAGTAAAGTCATGTAAATTGTTTTTACTTCTCAAAATAATCATTCTGAAAACTTAGAAATATCTTCTTCCACAATTTGTTTTCTCATATCTCTTCAAATCTTTATTCCTCACAATTTCTTGAACAATAAAAAGTCTCTCAGTCACAATATCTATTATATCATTCTTACTTTCTTCATTTCTTTCCCCCATCATTCAATATCATGTAGATGACATTGCAAATTACTCTTGAAATTACTTAGATACATGACTTTTGGCAAAAAAAAAACAAGAAAAAAGGAAGAAGAGGAAAAGGGAAATGTAGACTACACGCATGATAAAAACTTGAAAGGGTACCATGGGAAAAAGAGTAGGACTATAGCTACAATGTAGCATATCCATAATGAAAACACAAAAAGATATTGTGACATTTTACAAGATGGAGGACTTTCATTTAGACTGTAATGTAGCCTACAAACCGTAGCCTATATTACAGTCTAAATGAAAGTTCATTGGTATCGGATATCCTGCATTACAGACTGTGCTACGAGACAGTAGGCTCATAGTGAAAGCTCAAAAGAACACTATTGGGTGCTTTACACATTTGAAAATGCAGGAAATATGTAAAATAAGGAAAAACATTTGTTTGCCTCCACCGTTGACAAAGCTGAATACTGGGGCATGATCCGATACCAAGGAACACACCATTTCCTCTGCCACATGCTTGATTTATCATTGTCTATGATCCTAGTCCAAGCAATTATTTTGAAGAATAATGGAGATGACTACAATGGACCATTTTCCAGAAGAAAAAAAACCATCATAAGATCTTCACAAAATGTTCACAATCATGCAGGGTGTTCACATTGTCATTATCATTTCACTTGTATTATAAGTCAAGAATTTAATTGCATAGAGATGCATCATAATAGTTGTTTTATTTATCTCAAGTCATCAAGAACATCCATTTAAAATCTATGGACACTACAGTATTTATAGCCCGTATTGATCTAGTCGACTTTGTTATCATATGAGACTTGTATAAGTCAACTCTAACATCAATTTCAATATGATTAAACCGAACCCTACTCAGTCACGGTCGAAGATCCGTTTCAGCGCCTAGTCCATTTTAATTAATATAGTTAAATCAAACCCGACTTAGTCGCGGTCGAAGCCTGGTGTTAATGCCAGGTCCGTTTATTTTTATTTTTGGTTAAATCAAACCCGACTTGATCATGGTCGAAGCCAGGTCCATTCATTTTCAATATGGTTAAATCAAACATGATTCAGTCATGTTAGAAGACAGATGTCAGCGCCTGGCATGTTTCAATCAATATGGTTAAATCGAACCCGACTTAGATGTGGGTGAAGCCTGGTGTCTCACCTAGTCCATTTCAATCAGTATCTAGGTTAAATCAAACCTAAATCAAGTCGAGGTCGAAGTCTGTGTCTATCTAGGTCCACTTCCTTTCAACTATCTCTGGTTAAATCGAACCCGAATTGAGTCGGGGCTGAAGCCTGTGTCTATCCAGGTTTGTTTTCCTTTCAAATATCTTTGGTTAAATCAAACCTGAATTGAGTCAAGTTCGAGGCCTATGTCTATCGAGGTCCACTTCTTTTCAACTATCTTTGGTTAAATCGAATCTAAATTGAGTCGAGCTCGAAGCCTGTGTCTATCCAGGTCCGTTTTACTTTCAAATATCTTCGGTTAAATCAAACCCGAATTGAGTCGAGATCGAAGCTTGTGCCTATCTAGGTCCATTTCTTTTCAAATATCTGTTGTTAACTCAGATCCAAATTGAGTCGAGGTCGAAACATGTGTCTATCTAGGTCCATTTTCTTTTCAAATATCTTGGTTAAATTGAATCCGAGTTGAGTAGAAGTCATAACATGTGTCTATCCAGGTCCATTTCTTTTTAAATATCTTTGGTTAAATTGAACCCGAATTGAGTTGAGGTCGAAGCTTGTGTCTATCCAGGTCCATTTTCCTTTCAAATATCTTCAATTAAATCGAACCTAAATTGAGTCAAAGTCAAAACCTGTGTCTATCCAGGTCCATTTTACTTTCAAATGTCTCGGTTAAATTGAATCAAAGTCGAAGTTTGTGTCTATCCAGGTCTATTTTCTTTTCAAATATCTCGGCTAAATCGAACCCGCATTGAGTCGAGGTCGAAGCCTGTATCTATTTAGGCCTATTTCATAATTCTCTCGTTTCATAGAGCATGAATCATTCGAGGTTTCTATTCCCCTTATCCATACACTTTTTTATATGTTCAAAATATCTATCTACACCTTTGTACACCTTATAAGTTTAGAAGTGTGAACAAAAGAGGGCAGTTGTAGATATCATATTTTATCTTGTCTGATACTTCAAATATACACACTTTATTTTTTTGGCCATATAATAGTCTAAGACTATATGTATGCTTTGAAAAAATAACCCAATGACTAAAAATAAAAAAAAATGGTCCAAAGACTAAAAAAATTAAAAAAGGAGCAAAGTAAAAAGTGAAGCTCTAAATTTACCTATAAATAGAGAAGTTGTCTTCACTTGAGAGGAGGTCATTTTGGGAGAGAGAAAGAAAGGTCTTTAGAGAGAAGGAGATGATATCTTTTTAGAGAGAGTGTGTGTGACAAGTAAGAGAGATTTTCCAAGATAGAAAGAAAGAGAGTTTATATGTCTATTCATCTATTTATGTTCTTTCATTCTTTATCTTAAGGTAGTTTAAATTTCTTGCACATTGGCTAACAATTCATTATTCTTCATCATCTCTCATTCATAGTCATGTAGTGTAAACTCTTTGTTTTCTTTACCATATATAAGTGTTTGTTCCTTCTTCTTCATCTTTTACTCTTAATCTTGAGTTTTATTTTTATGTATTGTTGATTTTCTTACAAATTTGATAATGAGGTATCTATGTCATCAACTCAATCAATGAGGATGAGGATAAAGCCTCTGAGGGGTGCAAATGAACTTAATGTGAATCAACATTTTTTAATGGGTTGAAAGTGTACATTTGTTGCAAAAATCTCCTATTATAATTTCTCATATATAAAAATGCATAAAATAGAGAGTCAAACATCTATATAAAGACTACGCAAATATTTAAGCTTTAAAATTTTTTAATGTTCTCACAATCTTTTCATTTTTTTAGATCGTGTTGTTATTTTAGTGACACTTGTTTGAACTAGTTACCATCAATGATTATTCATTTGCTAGTTGATTAGTAAAAATAGAAGAAATGAAAAATAGTAATTAGTAAACTAAATTATCCAAAGGTAAAAAAGGGGTATATTTATATCCCAAAAAAACTATATTATTTTGAGATTTTATTTATCATTTTCTCATGACGCTCGGTTTAACTAGTTAATGTCTGTACTTTATCATTGTTATTTGATTAGCAACGATTAAAAAAATAATGGTAACTAGTAGACTATGTTGTAAAAAAATTAAAAGGGTATATTTAATAATAAAAAATAGGATTTTTGTATATTATGGAAGGGAGCAAAATGAATTAGAAATAAAAAATAAAAAATTTAAGATTTTAAATTTTGTGGAGGAGGATAAAATTCTAATTTTGTCCTCTATTATGTTTTATCATTTTTATTATTTTTATTATTTTTTTATATTATTTGTTAAAAACAAAATAAATTGCAAAAGAGGGGATTTCCCTTTGTTTCAACACTGTTGCAACATAGGGTTCCTATGTCGCAACAAGAACTCCCCCTATTTTCTGGCTTTTTTTCTTTGTTTTTTCTATGCTTTTTAATTTCATTTTTTCTCATATTTTTCTTTTCTTCCGTTAACAAAAGTTGAATCCTATCTTTTTTTCAATTCAAGTTTTTTTCATTCCTCTTCTTTTTCATATTCTACAAATTTTTTTAGTTTACACATCATCTTAATTTGTAACATATTTTATCATTTTCTTAACTTCTTTTAACCTTTTTTAATAATTGTTATCCTTCTTATTTCTTATTTATTAATGTATCATTGTCATGCTTGTAACGTGATTCTTATCTCATTCTCTTATAATCAGTGTTAATATTCATATAAGTGTGGATTACAACCTCAACAATTAGATTTAAATTTTGTTAATTTCATTATTTAATTTTCACTAAAAACTCTCGATGATGGACTTTGAGATTTTTGAGATACCAAAGTTCTCGAACTACTGACATGAGAAGTTATTTTTGGGATACTGAGAATAACTCCAATAATGCTTTGATTTTATAAAAAATTGATAAAAAAATAAAAAAAATAAAAAAAAACTTTTTAATGGTCCTTGTACCACCCATTAAATTTCATTTATTTTGATTCATTTTATGATACAAAAACATACATAACGGGACCTTCAAAAATGAATTTCTTTAATCTTGCTTTAAAATAGATTTGAATAGCATTTGATTAAATTTGGTAATCATTTCAATAATAGGTGTTTTGGGGTGCTTAACCTTCTTCATACACAAATAGCTGCTAAACCAACTTTCAGTTTTCGTAGATCAAAATTTTTTTTACTTATTTATTCATTGATCGAACTGAAAGTTTGGCGATTTTACCAAAGAGATTATTTTTCTTTTTCTGTTTTTTTTATTTTTAGTTATTCATCATCACTGAGGTTGATGTCATCAAATGGGTCAAGTGCATCTTGGTATGCGTCATAAGCTCATTATGGCAAGACACGACCCTTTTGAGTATTTTTGTCATTCAATTGCTGAGGGGTAGTCTTTTTGGAGGATTGCTTTTTGGATATTTGGCTTGATTAAGTGGTTTGACTCTACAAATGATTCAAAACCAGAAATTTTTTCATCTTCCAAAAGAAGAAGTATTTTTTAACTTAATTATTTCTTCAGTTTGGATTTAGGTTATGTGATTTTGGCTATTGATTTTTCCTTTGAAGTGGATTTGGATTCTTTGGATGAATTTGAATAAGATTGTTTGGTTTGAGGATTTTGGTTAACGGGCTCATTAATTTTTAATGGAGCCTGGGCAAAAGGGTTTGTCAATTTTTGATTTGGCTGGATATCTGTAAATTCATGGTTAATGAATGCAATGATTTTGTGGGTATTGAATTTATCATTTAACATAATACTGTCTGTGAGAATTCCTTCTTCAATTGAATATTATCATTTAAGAATCTAAGATATTTTATATTTATTGAAGAAACAAAGTAGTTAGGGAAAAGATGCCTCAATTGGTGATGGCTCTTATATTTAGAAGAATTTATCTTTGGTAAAATGCCAATGATAGAATAATCAAGAAATTTGAAGATATAGCAATGTCAAATATCATGATGAAGCAATAGTCAAATGACTTTCAAGACAGCAACTATGACTCCTCCACATAAAGCAATAATCAAGATATGATTTTCAAGATAGCAATTATCAAGAATCTTTGTATTTTGTCTTCTTGTGAAATTATTGTCCAAGTTGTTTAAAAATTAGATAACTATTTGTCATTTTCTATTCTTAGTCAAAGTTGTAATGTAAAAGGTTTTTTATTTTAGTAGAAAAGAGTAGTGCAAGTAAGTGATGAGTTTCTGGTGAGCTTCACTCTATTTGTCTATAAATAGGTTGACCTCTCTCATTTATGATTCAGAACTGGATTTTCACTAATATTTATTTTTAGAGAAAAACTTGTTTTGAAAACAAAGCTTTCTTCTTTCTTCTCATTTTTTGTAATATTTTCTTCTTTCATCTTAACATTAATTAGTGAGCGGGAACACTAATTAATCATTGTAAATCAAAATTTGAGCACTTGTAAGGTTTATTTTCTTCAATAAACATTTGAATTTTTACTTCTATACTCTGTCTTTAAATTAAACGCAATTCAGCCTCTTTTGGTTATATGTATGTATGGATGTATGCATGCATGTATGTATGCTTGTATGTATGCATGCATGTATGCATGTATGTATGCATGTATGTATGTACGTATGCATGTAGATATGTATGTAGATATGTATGTATAAATACATCTTTATGTATATCTATACATATACATACATATATAAGAAGTATTTAAAAACAAAAATTATATAACATAGATTTCATTAATTACTAAGAAACAAGTACATCAAAGAGGTCTCCTTCTATGCCTAACAATCAACTTTTATTTCTTATAGGGGAAATTGAAACCTTAATAACTAATCCAACTTTGACCATTGTTATACTTTACTATAACATCAACAATTGGATTACAATTTACTTACCCAATTAACAGATAGCTAGTAGCTTGATGTAACTATAATTGATGATTCTCGGAATACATGTTATTGAACTCATATTCAAATTATTCATTTCATGGATGACTCATAGGATATTATAATTAGAGATCTTAGATTTTTCATCAATACAACTAGTTATTATATTTTAACCAATGTAACAACATTCTTAAAACTTGTCAGTTTTTATATTTTACACCATATGTTATCAACTTAGAGGGTTGTAAGCTCAGTCTGATGACTTTTTAAAATCTAGGTGTTGAGAGAAGAGATAAATGATCTTAAGATTAGCATAGAATAGACGTATCAGGCGATACGATTAGTGTGATTACTTATTGTATATACTCAATTTTAAAGGTTCATACTTTGATTCTTTCAAGGAATTTGGTATCGAATTCTAACGTACAACTTCCACTAACAATGTGTCCTCCACTATTCACTTTATTGGGCTTTGGAAGCATTTTAATCAAGTGATTTAGACACTTCTCACAATCAGAGTATTGAAGGTCTTGGGCGCATAGAACTGATCCGAGAATATGTTTCCTCTCATCAACTTTAGACTTCCCCACTGCATACATAATTTGATTTTCAGAAGCTTCCTTGGCTAGTTGGTGCATCAGTTTGGTCAACTTGTGTTGAAATAAGTTCGGCTCATCTACCAATTCTAATGAAAATAGTTGAAATGTGTGTCTAATGTCAATTTGGCCGAATAAATCAGTATCGGAGTACTTCAAGAGACAATTTGTATACCATATAATAGCATTTTTGGAAGATCGGCAACGTATTCGTAGAACAGTACTTGCCTCTGTCACACATTCTTTGCATACTTGAGGTGAGACATCATGGCCACATAGAGCATGCCCATATGCCAAGTTTTCACCTTCTCCGAATGAGCCTGTGCTGAAACCTTCAGGAGAGATATAACTAGAAAGGTGTTTCATGAGATTCTGTAAATTTTTATCAAAATGATCATTGGCTTTGTAATGGGTAGAGCCCAAGCAAGAATGGAAAACCGAATCGCCGGCTCCTAAAATGACTTGGAAAAGAAGAAGGCTGATTATTAGGCATAGAGAGAAAGTGAATTTCAAAGTAGTCATCCTTGGAGTTATTGTGTTGTAAGAAGCTTAAAAATTTTGCCATCTATATATGGTGCCTATTCATGGAGAATAGTTTCTTTATTCAACAAATATAAAATAAACAAAATGTGAACGTTATTTATTTTTATGGCCTTTGGCTTAATTGTAAAACTCTTTTGTGTAATTGGGCACATCTAGCAATTAACTGGTCATTGCACTAATTTAACCAACTGTCAGTCAATATATCCTCAACGTGACAAGTGCACAACAAATCAAAATGGGTGGTCCTAAAAGAATATTTTAATTATTTGAAGTCATGAAGTTATTTGGGTTTGATTTTGTCAGAAATCATGAGAAGATTAGGGTGTTACCACTTATGCAAAACCTATTCAACTACTTCAGGCTTTTAATTGTTCTAATTCTTAAGAGTTAGTTACTTGAGTGACGAATATTTTGTTGGTTTGGTGTAGATTTTTTTATACGCGCAGTGCGTGTATATGTACTTTTTATCATTTTAATTGTTCACACATGTTATTTGTTCATAATTTTTTAATAAAATCATTTATTTGTAAATATAAATCATAATTGTTATGATTTTCTTTTATATATTTCATCCACTGAATTTCTCCGATTAGTTAATTGGTGCACACTCAAGATACAATTTTTTTAGTATATTATTTCTTTAATTGTTATGTGACAAATGAATTAAAAACGTGTTTTTTATTTTTTAGTTCATAGCTTTTTTAACACATTTCTTAACAAACTAAATAACTTAAAGTATTCTCTTGCCACATATAAAAATCAAATTAGGAATAACAAAAAAGTAAAAAGCTTGATCTAGATATTCATTGTTATGAGAAACAAGAAAAATGAAAATTAACAAGTGATAATGCAACATTATTAGACTCAAAGGGTATTTTGATGGATTATAATATAAAGAGCGGATAAAATCATTAAAATTTATTCTTTTTTTCTTCCCACTTTTAATATATTAAAGATTTACATTTATAAGACTTTTCAGAACTACAACCTAGATAACGTAATAATTTATTCATGCACTACTGTGAATGTACAACATATACCTCATAATTCAACTTTTTTATTCATTTAGTTATCCATATGTCAACGTAAAAACTAATATTGTAGTTGAGCATTGTGCGTGGTTTTATGTAACAATTTTCAATATATAATATGTAATAATAAAATATAAATTGGTGAAATTTATACGTAGTGGATAATATAATAACTTTCATTTTCCTATAAATATTATTGCATAATAATTAAAGTATACATTTGGAACCAGGATGAATTCAAAGAAAAATCAAAATGGAAGTTGATGAGAACGAAAAGTAATTAGGATGAAAATTGAAGGGAATGAATCGAGGCAAATCAGGTATTGTAACGAAGTGTCGTAAAATAAGTGGGAGCCTGTTTTTTACCCCAAGGTTGATCTATTATCAATAATCATTAATATCATTGACCCTAATATTGAATTAAGCACCTAATAACCCAAAACCCATTACACCTGTTAATCATGTTCAAAATTAATTCAAATATTTAAATTTAATCTTAACCTAACAGTTTAAATTTTTAAGATAACTAATGTGAGATGTACGAGTTCAAACTCTTGCATCAACAGTATTCTTCTCCATTTAAAATTTATGTTGAATTAATTTTTAAATTTATAACATAAAATGATCAATCTTGCAGATAAAATATGAAAAGTGGTTATGCACTAACATAAATTCGTTTCATCCAAATATATTAACTTTTTTAGATAATTGATAATTCAGCAAGCTATTCTCAATATACCACAAACACTACCTTGTCATGACAAATCTCTCCCGCTTACATCACCATTAATCTTTAGCAATCATAATTATTTTAGATAAAAGATACCTAATAGTATTTGGGCTTGTGTCATAACTAAATTAAAAAATTACATTTCAGATTTAAAGGATAAAATGAAAATAAAACCAAGATTGAAATTTATCCATTTTATTGAGAATCAATAATCAACTAGCCCCCAACAACACTTCATAAAAAATACTAACCACCCCTTATATATATATATATATATATATATATATANAGAGAGAGAGAGAGAGAGAGAGAGAGAGAGAGAAGGGGGAACAGGTTTTAGATCACGACAGTTCCATTTATTGGTCAAACGCGTTTAGGAGGAGGAGCAGCCATAGTAGAAGACTGAGAACAAAAGCCTTGAAGCAAAGGAGGGAAAGAAGGATTTATAGGAAACATCTGAGTCCAACAATTATCACTAATATCCCCAATAGCTTTGCAACAATCATTCCCAATCCCACTGAATTTCCCACTTGAAAGCGAACTCAATATCTCCACCACACACCCTTCTACATGCTCCAATGGTGTCCAACACTTGTCATCACCAGGCAGAGGCAGAGGAAATGGCACTGGTAAACTTGGCAACCTTCCGCCGTTAGACTTCTTTATCCTCTCAATTATCCCTTTTACCCTTTGAGAATTTGCACATATTCCCTTAAGCAATGGTGGAAAAGATGGGCCTAAAGGGAATAAAACAGACCAACAATTGTTGTTCACTTTCCTAATTGCCTTGCAACATGAAGTGCCCAAAATGGTAATTTTACCTCCCCTAATAGAACCATTAATCTCTTCAATACAACCTTGTGCTTGTGAAAGAGATGACAGACACTCTTGCAGTTGAGTGGGGATGAGATTTCGTGGTAATCCTGGTATTGATGGGAGTAAAGTTGGCTCTTGTGAGAATGAGAGTGGCAAAAGTGTAATAATGACTAGGAATGATAGAGACTTTAGCAATTCTGAGGCCATTTTTTAAATTTCTAATAATAATATCTTAGATTGAGTTTATTTTTGTCTATGGGACAAAATGTGTTTTTATAGTAGATTGTGAAAATAGAAACTGATACGTGTGGGAATCAGTATTTATTATTTAATTGATATATAAGAGTTCATGCATTTGTTGCCTGAGTGATTGAGTCCTTAACGTTAAGTTTCTAATTAATTTAGTCTCTTTGACAAAAAAAAATTAATTGAGTCTAATTCTTAACGTCTAATTCTGGTTAATTACAGGATTAATTCAGAAATTAATATCAGCACTAAGAGTGTGACTAGACTTTTTGAATGCAATAATAATATAGTTCAAAATTAATGTACTTCCAAATATAAGTAGTGTTGTGTAGATGTAGATCGCCTAACGTCAGTTATTAACATGATCTAGTATGAGGGATGTCAAGTTTGTAAAATCTTAATATCAAGAAAAAAGGTTTGTGAAATCTTGACAATTGATATTTGCTCTGGTTTAGATTTGTTTAGCAAGTGTTTCTAGACCGGACCAACCTACAAAAACCAAGCAGTCCCTCCATTACCAGTCATCCATAGTATCGAATAAATCATTTTCTTCTTTGATAAATTTAATAAAAGCTATAGTCATAGTGATCCTCCTATTAAATTAACTTCAGCCATTTTTAACACCTCATGGTATGATTTGATTTCTCATACACTATATCTTCCTTCTAATGAGTTTGCAATATAAAAATCCTTTATTGGTCCATAACCTAGGTTCATAACCCAACCTAGGTTAATTTATGACCACAATTCGGTTATTCCTTCCTAATTTTAATAACCATCATAATCATGAATTATCTTATGACTCATCAATCAGATAACCTAATAGATGAATTTTTTAAATAACTGTTCAAGAAAGAAGTGATCTCCTTTCTCGATGAGGAATGTTTTTAGCCATATGATTTATAATCGTTCCTTCGCTTACACTAGTATTTTCAATAGGACCAAGGCTCCAACACACATAGGGTCCTAACTAAGATAACCGTCAAATCACTTCACCTGGATTCATAATACATCGAGTCATGATTTGATAATCATCGACTTGTTTTACCCAGATTAACCGAACATCAAGCCATGAGTCGGATAATCGTCGACTCACTTCACTCGATCTTCATATACTTAACATGTCTCTGATACCAATGTTCAATGTTATTTCACACTCAACTTCAAAAATTAACTTCACAATGTGATTTTTTCTCACACTTATAAACTAATTACCAATCATTTGCACAACCAATGTGGGATAACTCAAAGAAAATAGAGACTCACTTTCAATAAAATTTCCTAAACATTGGGGTAAGTACTCAAAGTGATAGTTACGATTCTTTTCAAAGTAAAAGATCCAAAGTTTAAAATCTCAATATCCAACTTCACAAAAAAAACTTGTGGTTGAAGTAGTTCGTAAAAAATTTGGCTGACTTTAAGGTCTCGTTTGTTTCACGCTATCTTCATTTATAATCCTTTTGTAATTGAATTACCATGCTTGTTTGAAGTAATCATTAAATAAGGGTGCAATCATAATTTGCATGCAATATTAATTTATAATCCTTTGAAGCAATTGAATTGTAGAATAAAATGGAAGCAACCCTAATTTACAATATCGTTGCAATTCTAATATCAATTATAATTACTTTTCTTCCCTGAAATATTCTATCATTTTATTAATCGCTTAAAATTAACTTTAATAATGTTTAGTTTAGCATTATTAATTTATTTAAATATTAATAAAGAATAATTAAAATTAAGGCACATGAAAATATTTTTCATTATATCTCTTATTTTATTAATTTAATTACAATAATTTTTTTAAGATTTAGTCTAGTATTATTAATTTATTAAATATTAATTAAAATTAATAAAAAATAATTTTATTAAATTAATTGAAATTAAATTTATTCAAGGTTAGTCTAGCAATATTAATTTATTTAAATATTAATAAAAATAGATAAAAATCATGTTCATTTCACATGAAAATATTTTTTATTATACCTCTTATTTTATTAATTTGATTAAAAATATTTTTTAGTAATTTATCTAAATATTAAATAAAATTAATTAAAAAAATTAATGTTAAAACTGCATGTCAAAATATTTTTTTAGATAGTATATAACTAAAAGGATATTTAAGTAACTTCATGTTATTTACACAAATTTACAACAAAATTTAAATATATCAAACATAACAATCATTCATTATCACTCATCACATCATAGATTATCATGCGTAATCAAATTGAATTGATATGATTATTGTACATTACACGAACTAAACGACCCCTAAGTTTGATACTTCTAAAGACAAGTTGTCAGCAGCAACCTAGAGGGTTATATGAGAAGAAAAATATCTACGGAAAAGTAATGAGTGATGGTGTTTCGAGGGTATGGTGTTTTGTACTAACAAATACATGAGGTTAGTGTAGAGATGAACAGAATAACAGTTATATTATAAATCGAAAAGGTAATGCAATGAATCGTTAGGGATTTTGGGAAAACACTATGGTGTGTTAACTAACGGTATTAAGCATTTGGATTCAGACTCAGATGCTGAATCCAGCTTTTTTACATTTCAATACAGATTCATATGTCGAATTCAAGTTTTAGTAAACAACGGATTCAATTCGCTATAGGCCCAGTATCACTATTTGTGTTATGAGGGGTTAATTTGGAGATTATAAATAGGGTTACTTATAATAATTTCACCATTTAAAAGTTTCATTTGGAAATATATACCCATTTCTCAAACCTAAGAAATATATATCTCTGACCCATAAAAATCTCACATACTCAATCCTTGTTTCCCTTCCCAATGCAGTTATCAAATCAAACAAATTTTTACAGTTATCAAATCAAACATTTAGGTTTCAAATAAAAGTTTGCCTGTTCACTTCTCCATTTTTTTTCTTTCCTCTCTATCTTGCTTCTTCTCTATTTTCTCTTCTCCTTCAACGAAGTTGTTGCCTGAGTGGAAAACTGGTATGCTTCTTTTTCTTCTTCTTTCTCTTTAGTGAGACACTGATTCTTCAGCAAGACAATGACCCAATATTTTTCTTCTTCAGCGACACCGACTCATTCTTCTTCTTCTTCAACGAAACGCACTTAGAATTATAAAAATTTCTACATTACTGATTATTCAGCGAGACTGAGTCATTTTGGAGTGCTTGGTTTATGGTGAGGACATATCAAATTTAAAGCAGAAATCCATTCCACAATTTCGTAAAAAGTTGATTATAGACTATTTTTGTCGTGGAACTCTAGTTGAAACTCTTATATAATTATAAACACTTCTACTTTGTTGTATGAATTTTAAGAAATTATAAACCCTTCTTTTTGTTGTATGGGTGCCAACTGTGAGATCTCATTATTTTAGTTATGTACTTTGTAGCATGATTTAAGTTATGCGATCCATAACATTGATTACATATTTTGTTGTATTGATGATAGTATTGAAAAAAAAACTAAGGGGTTTTAGATTACTTACTATATGGATGGTAGTCATTTCTAGCTCTAGACTGTTTACTAGTAGGATAAAAAAATAACTACTTGAATGGTTCAAGTAATCATAAACAACTACTTGGACCCTATAAGTAGTCATGTCATGTATGAGTTGTATAATGACAAAATAAAAATAATTACTTGAAGGGTTCAAGTACTCATCAACAACTACTTGAACCCTCCAAGTAGTCACCTTGTGTAAGAGGTTGCATACTGACAGAATAATAATAACTATTTGTAGGATTCAAGTATTCATAAATAACTACTTTAACCCTTCAAGTAGTCACTAGTCTCTTGGTTGCTCACTGACAGAATAAAAATAACTACTTAAAGGGTTCAAGTAGTCATTAAAACACATACAATTTACATTAGTTTGTTTACTAGTAAAATCAAATAACTACTTACAGGGTTCAAAATAGATACAATATATATACAAAATACAGACAATACACATACAAAATATATTGATAAATTTCAAAAATAACTAAAATAAGGAAAAACAAGTTATGTGCCCGAAGTGCTTCTTCATATATACCAAAATCAAGATCATCACCAGCACCAATATCAACCTACAATCACTATGACGATGTTAAAATTCATCATCATCGACATCTTGTAGACAATCATCATCTTTCCCACAATAATACTCCCATGAATGGAAATTGTCATTATCATTATTCTCACCGCTATCAACCATCATTTCACCCATAAATCATGAAATGTGACCGTCACGATCTTGTTGTGAGGAAGCAGTTTCAAAAACCCAACATTGACTTGAACATGTAAGATTATCAACCATTTATCCACTATAAGTGTCCCACACGGTGACACTGCCACCGGTGATTTTTTTCAGCGGCGATTTCGCCGTTAGATGCCGGCGGTGCCAGTGCCGAGAATCATATTGAGGTGCTAGCGTCAGAATTCCTTACGGAGTTATTTTTTTTGTTTTTATTCTCCTTATTTGTCTCGTGCTTTCTTCATCTTCTCGCGTACAAAATTTTACAACATAATATTCAAAATAAAAATTACAAAAAATTCTTATGCCCCAAAATGGCTTACACAAAATCTAAGGAAAATAAAGAACAAAGCCTAAACTCAAAGGTCACCATACAATTAATGATTCATCATTAAACTATTCATTCAAAAAACATAATTATTCATTCATTCATACATATCGACATATAAAATGAATAATGTAAGAAATCCACACAGCATTTAATGTATACATATATGAAGACCACTCTGATACCAATTGTTAGAATCGGCGGCGGCATGCGGCGGAGGCGTGGTGGTTTTAAAAAACTTAAAACTTTATTGATTTATAAAACGAAAATAATTGTTATGCCACGGTTTCAAAAAAACTTTTTAATGAAGAACATTGTTTTCTCATTGGATCCATTATATACCTATACATTAAATCAAAGACATACAAAGATAAGAGTTATACCTCTCGTAGTCTTATCAAGTATCCTTGTAAAACAACGACCTTGTAATCCCACGAACAGCAGATTGTGAGATTCACACCAAAATCTTTTAAGCCAATCCTCAAAACACACTAGGATGTGTGTGGGGACGTCGAAATACTCAACACATAAGATCTAGAGATTTTGGAGAATGACTATTGTGAGATAAAACTCTGAGAGAAAATTAGGAAAACTTACAGAGCTTTTTTATTAACATTTAATCACCCTTTTTTTTCACTGAATCCAATAGAATAATATATATATCTTCTAGATCAAGCCTTATTAAATTTTTAGAGATTAATAAAATAATAAATTAATTACAAATGTGTCATTGTAGTGGGACCTCTACAATTGAGCAACACTGCAGTATGTCATGAAAAGCCACAGTACCTCACGACACTGATGACTCATGGCACCACAGTAGTGTCGTGAGGCACTACAGTGTGCCATGTGTCCACTGTAGTGCCACGTGGCACTGCAATAGTCCATGTCAATCTCTGATTCAAAATCAGTGATTGACATGTGGCAGTCCAATATGTCACATGTTAATTTTTTAAATTTATTATTTACTTTAATCAGATAAATATCTAGATATCAGTTAATTCAAAATTAACATATCTGATCTCACAATCAATTATCTTATATGTTAATTGACAGATTAGATAAATCAAAATAAATCCTTATCTCATAATGATTTAGTATTATTTAATATGATTTACTTATCGATCAACATAAAATTAATCGATATAATTATTTTATTTTAATTTTGAAAATTACATTAAGTAACTTAATTAATTAATTATATATAATTATCTTATAATTATATATTTAGCCCAGACATTTAATTCATATTGTAAGTTAGTCATTTTCTCACGTCCTAAAATATTCACATCTTAAACTGTGTAGTACAGAGGTAACTTGAGAATCATGGACCCATAATTCTAAGCTCCAATAAACTAGATTATTAATTAAACTTTTAAACTAAATAATCTTATTTCTTAATTCTATTATTATTCCACTATAAATATGAAATTGCACTCGTAGTAATTACAGAATATATTTATAGAGTATTCTCGTATAATCCATTGATATAATCACTTCATGTAGTTTTGTCCTCCAATTATTGGTTTGTAAATTACAACTGATCAAAATTACCATTTTACCATTCTAATTACCTTTTGATCCTTAAGTACCATTAATTCACTAGTGATTGGTTAATTTATAATTGTATTATAAATTTGAGCTCAATAATCATTCAATTTCAGAATTAACACTTAAAAAAACCAATATATAATCTGTTAGGAAAGCTTGGATTCCAAATCTCATAAGATCATCTTTTCAGTCATCCATGTCACTGAATCTCCAAAATAAAAGTCACTAGCATGTTTCACAAACAAACATTAACGAGTGAATCAAAAGATTCAGTAGACATGCATAAAGTTCATGACTACTCAGGATTCTGATTTATATATGATCATCAGTTTTGATGTGTATTAAATCTTTATGATAAATGATAAGTTAATAAAGATATTAATCAACATCAATCATGTCTAATATAATCTAACTATATAAAGTACAATCACTAAGATGTTCACCCACATCAATGATCCAGATCTATATCACATGCATTCATAATGCTTAGTGAACCGTACTTGCAATCATTAATTAAAGATTCTATACGTTAATATGTTACGGATTATTTTATTCATTATCTATGATTTTAATCTTCTTGTACTTATACAATATCATAGTTTCATTAAGGAATATGAAATTTTCAGATATTTATATATAAATTATTCAACAATAATTTTAAAGAACAATTATAAGAAAAATGTAATTTCATTAATTTTAAATTAAAAAATATCCAAACAAATACTTTGAGGGCGCTATTCCCAACAATTTCACACTTTGCCTAAGCAAATGTGGCATATTACGCACATGACCCTTAAATGACTTCGCAGGAACTGTCTTGGTAAAAGGATAAGTCAGGTTCTGATCCCACGTTATCTTTATCACAGTCACATCACATCGATGCACGATATCTCTTACAAGATGATATTTCCTCTTAATGTACTTGCCTCTCTCTTGTGACTCCTTGTTTCTTTAGAATTATCTACCACCCCATTGTTGTCATAGTACAGGATTAGTGGCTTGTCCATATCTGGAACTACTTCCAGATTAGTATAGAACTTTCTGAGCCATTCCACTTCTTATGCAGCTTCACAAGACTCTATATATTCGGCTTACATAGTGGAGTCTACAATACTAGATTGTTTAATACTTCTCCACAAAATAGCTCATCCACCTAAGATGAATACTAATCCAAATGTTGACTTTCGACTGTCTCTGTCTTATTAAAATCAGAATCAGTATATCCTATGGAGTTTAGGTCTCGACTTAAATAAACAAGCATATAATTTATCGTTCTCCGAAGATACCTGACTATTTCTACTGCATAACATATGTCTGGTCTTGTACACAACATGGCAAACATTATACTACCAACAGCGGAAGCATAAGGAACCTTTCTCATATCTTCTTCCTCCTGAGGTGTCCTAGGACACTGCTCCTTGAAAAAGACAATTTTATGTCTGGTCGGTAGTTGACATTTCTTGAAATTTTTCATAGAGAATCTCTCTAGCACCTTACCAATATAAGATGCATGAGAAAGTGCCAAGAGCTTGTTCTTTCTATCTCTTAGGATTTGGATGCCTAGAACATAGCTCGTCTCTGCCAAATCTTTCATTTGAAATTTCTCAGCTAACCACTTCTTTACTTTCGACAAAGTTTCAACATCATTCCTAATGAGTAGAATATCGTCTACATATAGAACTAATAAAACCACTATCTTATCTTTGATATATTTATAAACACAAGTTTCTTCAACATTTTGCTCGAAGCCATATGATTTTATAATTTCATCAAAAGTAAGATTCCAATATCTTAATGCTTGTTTTAATCCATAGATGGATTTAAGAAACTTGCATACTTTCAAATCTTGCCCCTTTTTCACAAACCCTTCTAGTTGCATCATATAACTGTTTTCTTCAAGAGAGTCATTTAAAAAGGCTGTCTTGAAATCCATTTGTCATATTTCATAGTCTAAACTAGCAGCTGTAGATAAAAGGATGCGAATGAATTTTGGCACGGCAACGGGAGAGAATGTCTCTTATAATCGACTCATTCCCTTTGTGTATAGCTTTTTTCTACTAATCGTCTCTACTTTCTCATCTACACCTCTTCTCTTCTTAAAGATCCTTTTACATCCAATGGACCTGACATCTTCAGGTGGATCTACAAGTTCTCAAACATAATTAGAATACATCGATTACATTTCTTGGTTCATGGCATCTTGCATTTTCTCCCTTTTAGGATCTTCCACCACCTTTTTAAATGTTAATGGATCATCTTTATCAGTGTCAAACACTAGGACATGTGTCTCTAGTTCATAGAGAATAGGTTGTCTTACAACTCTCCCATTACGACGTTGCACCAGGATTTCCTGAACAGGAACAGTGGTTTTTGTGATTTATCGTTTATCAGTTAATAATGAAGGTGCTCTGATCTCATCAGAATCTAATTCTTCGAGAACTACTTTTTCTCCGAGGTTTGTAGTTTTCCATATAGTCGTGTTCAAGAAAATTGGCATATGTCGATACCAACACTTTTTTATCCTTATGACTATAAAAGTACTCATCTCTTGTTTCTAGAGCATAGCCAATAAATATAAACACTTCAAAGCTTGAGTCTAACTTTTCATCCTTGAGTCTAAGTGAGTGAGCTGGACACCCCCAAAAATGAAAATGATGCAAACTAGGTTTGGTGTCATTCCATAACTCTTAAGGTATATTGCTTACAGACTTAGAGTGCACTTCATTCAAAATGTAGGTTGCCGTTTGAATTGCATATCCCCAGAATGAGTGTGGTAGTGATGACTAACTTAACATTGACCTAACCATATCTAATAGGGTTCGATTTCTACTTTCTGAAACAACAATTTGCTATGACATTCCAGGTGGTGTGAGTTAGGATAGAATGTCATACTCCAGAAGGTAATCCTTGTATTCTAAATCCAAGTATTCACCACCTCGATTTGATTGAAGTGCTTTAAATAATTTACCTAATTGCTTTTCAGCTTGAGCTTTGAAATCTTAAACTTTCTAAAAGTTTCAAACTTTCTATGCATTAGGTAAGTACAACTATATCTAGAGTAATCATCAATAAATATGACGAAATACTCATACTCACTTCTAGCTTGTACATTGATTGGTCCATAGACATCACTATGTATTAGCTCAAGTGGTTTTTTGACTCTTTGGCTCTTTGGCCCTTTCCAGAGAAAGGTCTATTGGTCATTTTACCCTGTAGACAAAATTCATAAACTGGAAGAGTCCCAACTTTTAGTTCTCTCAAAGCACCATGCTTTGTTAACGGTTTAATCTATCTAGATTAATATGTCTCAATCTAAAATGTCATAGATACGTGTCTTCATCATGAGAAACTCTTTGTCGTTTGTTACTTTTCAGATTTGCTACTTTAATTAATTTTGAATTATTTAACGCATGTTCATTCGGTTTAAACATATATAATCCATTCAAAACTTTTGCATGACAAATATTGAATCTATTTTTTGAAATAATAAACTGATTATTATTAAAAGATATATCCAAAAATTGTCCATGCAACAACGACAAAGAAATCAAATTTCTCAAAAATCTAGGAATAAAATAAACATTGTTCAAAACAAGATAATTATTTCCGAAGCTTAAACGGATTGTCCTCAATGTAATTACTTACACGAGCGCCCCACTGCCAACTCTCATTGCACCTCGCCATCAGCCAGCTTCCTTGACGAATCAAGCATTTGCAAAGAAGAACATACATGGTTAGTGGCTTTTGAATCTAATATCTAGGATGATAAATCATATTCCATTAAACAAGCTTCAAGTACAATAAATCATATTTTCCTTTCTTTTTCAACTCAGAGAGATACTTGTTATAGTTTCTCTTCAAGTGACCTTCAAACCCACAATGGAAACATTTTCCCTTGGGCTTGCAGTCATTCTTGTAATTCTTGGCTTTGGGTGATGTCTTGGATTTCCTTCCTTTCTTGCTCTTACTCTTGCTCTTACCATTGTTCATAATAACACTAAAGAAAGCATTTGCTCAGCAACATTTACCTTGTCCTCTTTGGTCATACTCTTGTTGAGTGACTCAAAAGTCTGTAGTTCATTCAATAATTGGGTCATATTGAATTTCAACTTGTTCATAACATAGTTGGTGGTGAACGCGGAAAAAGTAAGTGTGAGCATATCAAATATAATATTGACTTGAGTTCGCTCATCAATGGTAGCTTCATGTACTTCTGCCTCATTCATTATGTTGATTATGTTCAAAACATGTTCATGCATAGAAGTATCTCTCTTCATCTTAGTTGTCATGTAACTCCTAGTAGCCTCATGATGATTTTGATCAGACTGCTACCCAAACATCACCTGTAAAGATTATATAATCTCATAGGCTGTTTTCATGCTTTCATACTTGCTTCTCAGAACATCATTCATGCTCACAAACATGTAGCACTTAGCTTTGTTGTTTGACATAATCCAATCATCAAACTTGTCCCTAACATTCTTAGGGACATTGGTAGCGGGCTCCTCAGGATATTTCTCAATAAGAATAAACTTGTGGTTCTCACATATTAGCATCAAATTCAAATTCGACTTCCATCTTATGAAATTATCACCATTAACTTTTTCAAGTGCAAGTAAAACAGTAATAGAGTTGCACATGGTAGACATCATAATAACTGGAAAATAAAACATACATCATTCAATATAATTGTAATAAATATCAAGAAATTTAGAAAGTAAAAGTTATACATGAATGCAACATATCAAACACGTAAACTTAATAATTACTAATCCACGATAAGATAACCTAACAATTAATGTGCCGCCTTAGGTTCTATCATATAAGTTTTAAATTGTCTATAAGATATTTTCATCCTTATTTATTAAAACTTAAAATATCTCATATTTTCTCTTTCAATAATAAGGTATTGCTTATTTGATCAATTCACAAGTATCCACCCAAAGCTTAATTATGATTTTGTGAGTGTAACCATTT
This sequence comes from Datisca glomerata, assembly GCA_003255025.1. Lineage (NCBI taxonomy): Eukaryota > Viridiplantae > Streptophyta > Magnoliopsida > Cucurbitales > Datiscaceae > Datisca > Datisca glomerata. The sequence continues at coordinate 1,184,130 of QANY01002976.1, forward strand.
ATTTCAGATTCCATGACTTAATTTAGAATATGTCACCTTAGAGTCGGTCAAATCTAAACTACATCATTTAGTCTCATCTTCTTAAAAAGTTCAACCTTGATATTGATACAGTTCGAAACCTTCTTTAGGGGGATGAAAAGAAAACCATCTCGAGGCTCTCTCTGTATCTCACGGTGTTGTACTAATAATGGAGATCATAGGTTAAATTGTCATGTCAACCTTCTTCCACTCACTATTTTATAATTGATGTGTTTCTATTTTAACTATCAATTAATTACTAATTAAAATAACCCTATGAATGTAAAATTAATTATTAATCTAATCTAATTGATCTAAGTTCATTTAACATTCCAAAGCTAAGTCAAAATTAGGTGAACTTAGAATAACTAATTCATTACATTCATCAAACATTAATAAAATACTTTTAATAAAGTCGGTTATCATAAATGTTATTAATGCCTTTAGATTGGTGTAATTTCTAAGTTTAACTAATTAAAACTTAGCAGTTTACATGCAAATGATTAATAAAATAATTCATATAAACACATTAGGAGAGTCCTAATCAATCATGTTTCTACTGATGAAATGCATGATTAAATAAAACTGTGTGAGATTTCATGTATGACATGTTATCAACTAATGCATAGTCATGTTATCAATTATACCAATAAATATTTATTTAAATGATTAAATAAATAAATGATGAACTGAGTGACTATTGAGAATTTCTAAATTATAACTTTTGAAAAATAGAAATAATTATAAAAATGACTTCAAGAATACATATTTCTAAAATAGCTCATTCTCTACTAGATGTCCATCTTCATAATCTTTAGCTTTGATCAAAACCCTTTTAATTATAATAAACTATTTTTCTTAATTAAATAATCTCATTAATTATCCTTTTAAAGTTAATTGAATTTGATTAGTCAAAAAATAATTTGGTTACTCATCAAACTTGGGTCAAACTCAATCAATTAATTAATTTTAATTTTAAAAACTAAAAATAGATAATTATCCTTTTAAAATCAAAAGATAAAAGATAGGATAAGGGTTATCGCAAAACATCATAGGGATAGGGCAACACGGTATCAGGGTATCTGTGAATCATACCCTAGCAATCACAACTATTGTCGCCGCCGGTGGTAGTGGAACACTCCCACCGCCGTCGTCGGCTGTCCATCCACTGCCGGCATCCCTCACAGATGTCGGCGATTTCGCCATTAGATGTCGGCAGTGCTAGTGCCGGCAATCATATTGTCGGTGCTGGCACCAGAACTCCTTAACGGAGTTCGTTATTTTCTTTTTCTTCTCCTTGTTCGTCTTGTACGTATTTTAGCTTCTCGCGTACGAAATTTTTACAACATAATATTCAAAATAAAAATTAGAAAAATTCATATGCCCCAAAACGGATTACACAAGATCTAAGGAAAATAAAGAACAAAGTCTAAACCCCAAAATCTAAGGAAAATAAAGAACAAAGTCTAAACCCCAAAGTCCCCATACAATTAACGATTCATCATTAAACCATTCATTCAAAAAAATATAACCATCAATTCATTCATACATATCAACATGTATAATGAATAATGGAAGAAACCCACACAGCATTTAATGTATACATATATAAAGGCCGCTCTGATATCAATTGTTAGAAACGACAGCGTCACGTAGCGGAGGCGTGGTGGTTTTAAAAAAATATTAAAACTTTATTGATTATAAAACAAAAATAATTGTTACGCCACGGTTTAAAAAAAACTTTATTAATGAAAAAAAATTTCATCGGATCCATTATATATCTATATGGTAAATCAAAGACATACAAAGATAAGAGTTATACCTCTTGTAGTCTCATCAAGCGTCCTTGCAAACAATGAACTTGTAATCTCACGAACAACAGACTGTGAGATCCACACCAAGATCTTCCAAGTCAATCCTCAAAATGCAGAGGGACGTGTGTGGGCATTTAAAATAACTCAAAAGTATTTTTCTGTCTCTAAATGTACTCAACACATGAGATTTAAAGATTTTGGAGAATGACTATTGTGAAACAAAACTCTGAGAGAAAATTAGGAAAACTTACAGAGCTTTTTGATGAACCTTTAGTCACCTTTCTTTTTCACTGAGACCAATATAATAATATATATATCACTTCTAGAAGGCTCATCAGATTTTTAGAAATTTATAAAATAATAAATTAATTACAAATGTGTCATTGTAATGGGACCCACTGCAATTGAGCAACTGCAGTGGCGCGTTGCAGTACAATAGTCCATGTCAATCTCTGATTCATAATCAATGATTGATATGTGGTAGTTTAATATGCCACGTGACAATTTTTTAAATTTATTTTGATATCAGTTAATTCAAAATTAACTTATCCGATCTATCAATTAATTATTTATATGTTAATTAACAAATTAGATAAATCAAATCAAATCATTATCTCATACTGATTTAATATTATTTAATTTCATAAATCAAATATTATTTCTCACTTATCGATCAACACCAAATTTATCGATATAATTATTTAATTATAATTTCTAAAAATTACGTTAAATAATTTAATCAATTAACTATTAATTAATTAATTACATATAATTATCTCATGATTATTTATTTACCTTAAAAATTTAATTTATATCACAAATTATTCACACTCTAGACTATATAGTACAGAGGTGACTCGAGGATCATGGAACCATAATTCTAAACTCTAATAAATCAGATTATTAATTAAACTCTTTAATTAAATAATCTTATTTATTAATTTCATTATTTCTCCACTATAAATATGAAATTGCACTCTTAGTAATTGCAGAATATATTTACAAAGTATTCTCGTATAGTCTATTGATATAATCACTTCATATAATTTAATTCTCCAATTATTGGTTCGTAAATTAGAGCTGGATAAAATTATCATTTTACCCTTCTATTTATCTCTTGTTTGAGTAGACGAGACTTTTTTTTGAAACTCAAATGCTATTTCAAGGGTAAAATCAGAAACAAATAAATTTGTAATATTCTCTATAATTTATTCTAAGATTCGAGTGTCACCAAACACTTATTACCTGACATTTTATTTTCTCACGATCATGTTTCAATAATTTGGTTTGGAAATTATTTTACACTATCTAAGTATCAAATGGCCCCTCAACTAATATCTTTTTTTATGAACCTCCACGAATATCTTAGTAAACACAAAGAGTTCCTTGTCTAAATACCCAAGAAGACATTGTGAAGTTGCCTGACAAAGATATGAAACTTTGCAGACCAAAATCTAGCAAGAAGGTAACAACTTCACCCTTTTTTCAATTGAACTCAAAACTAGACTATTAAGAAATAAATTTGATAACTATGTTACATTTAATGCAGCTGCAACCACGATAAGAGCGACCAGTTATTTTGTTACAAGACAAATCCACCCAACGTAATAGATAACTAGTGCGAACGAGGAAATTAGAGCAATAACTCTTGGGTTGGTTTAAACACCCTCCGCCACCCCTCGTTCTAGTGCAACATTTTAGCGCAGCATGGGTTGTGACATCTTTGTGATGCAATAATTACTGGCGAAAGAAGAAAACATAAGCAACTAATCAGTAATAATATAATTAAAATCACTAATTTGATACCGAGTAGTTAAAATCACTAATTTAAATCAATGATAAATCATCTCATCGTGCATGGGCTCCAAACGCCACAGCTAACATAAACTTGCTTCATATATCTTTAATCAACCACAAGAACATCACTCACTCAGTTTTATAAATCCCATGTAAAATCATCACTGATTGACTTTGATCATAGCACATAATAGAACCTCAGTCCACCCTTGATAAATGACTAGGTTACATGCACTAATTTGTTTTTCCAACATTAGATAATCTTAACCCCTGTTCTAGAACCAGGCAAAAGTATGTCTCTCACCAATTAGAGTTGTGATAAAAACTTGTAAGGAAGTACGTACATTGCAATCACTTCACACAGAAATCTGATAGGAAGACATATTACGATTAATGTCATGAGCAACTTGCAGAAGATGTTCTATATCGATATCAGGATAGTGCTGTAAAAGCTTCAAGTTAGCCACAAAGTCCCCACTCATTAGTCTGCTTTTCATGCATATGAGCATAGAACAACATATTCCTAGCAGCATATCCTGAAAAAAGTATACATTTTTCAAATATATAGGTGCTTACAAGATTGGTGAAACTTTTGGCAACCGGAGAGGAGAGAGAAAAAAGAAAAAACAAACCGAGTTAGATAATGTACTTTTGCTAGTGAGGCTTTGTTTGGGGAGGGAGGGAGGGAGGGAGGGGNGGAGGGGGAGAGAGAGAGGGAGGGAGGGGGAGAGAGAGAGGGAGGGAGGGGGAGAGAGAGAGGGAGGGAGAGAGAGAGAGAGAGAGAGAGAGAGAGAGAGAGAGAGACCTGGATGCCAAAAGGGCTGCTCAACAAAGAATCCCAGATTCTCATGATGGACCGAAAATTGAATTCTTGAGTGAACAGCAAAGTGATCCATCTGAATGCATAATATTGTGGCTTAATCTGCCAATATGGGACAAAATACGAGCTACTCCAGTTAACTATAATACAATTGATTGAGAAGTTGAGATGTTGCATTCCTTAGATAAAATACTCAAACCAATAATGTGATACATCTTTCGTTCTTTTTCATTTTCCTTTTCTTTCCCACTTATGTTGGTTGTTCATAAGCGCCAAGTGATAACAGTTATGTAGAAGAGTGGGTGAGTTAAGTTTGCGTACCTTAGTAATAAATTCAAGATGCCGCCATAGTTCCTCATCATTCGCTTTCAACAATTCTGACAGGCGGCAAAGAGTCGCTAGGATGCCAACCGAACTGTTATCCAATTGCTGACAAAAGTGATCCACGAAGTCGCTCAAGAGGAGAACAAAGCAGGAAAAGCTATCTGCTTCTGCATTCGCCTAAACCATAAGACAACCACCAATTTTCACGCTTAAAGCATAAATACCAGACACGAAGGCTAATATAATGGAGACAAAGAATACCAATAAAAAAATGGAAACAAAGAAAGCATTCAACAACCACACAGCAATCACCTCTCCTCCTGTCTCCCCACATTTATGTGTAGGAGGAGATGAACCTAGAAGCAAATGCAAATTACCAGAAATTTCAAAGTTTAGATATGCTATTTCCTTTTCACTCAAATAGACTTATGAAAGAAAACCAGAAAAGAAAGCAGAAAAGTTGAGAATGTGTTCTTCACGTGGCACAGAGATCATTAGACTTTTTGACGGACAATTTCAGTTGCCTCAAACTGCCAACTAAAGTAACTTTAGATGATAAAATGAGGGGGAAAATAGTTAGGGCGGTAATGCCCAAAAGGGCGGTGTAAAATGTGATTTATCCCTAATTATATTTGTAGGTTGCTCTCAAGCTTCCATCTACCGTGGTGGAACATAAATGCAAATACGCTTGTTCGCATGCTAGAAGCTTCTTTCTGTCTTTGGATTTCCTCTTGCGTCATTTTGGTCATGGTTTGAAGTTTGTATTATATACTACTATCAAGTCATTCAATAAATGCATAAACACCAAGACAACTAACATAAAGTTAATGCACGTGCAGGTTTTCTTACAGTGTTCTGTTCATCAGGGTCAGTACTAAATAAATAGTATATAGGTGCCAAGACCTCATTCATGCCTTGCACATAGCCGATTGCAGGATTTAGTTTTGCAAACAGGAGAAGTATATTTCTCATTGCTTCCTGTGATGAAATTACATTAGAGTACGATAAGGAAAGCGGCAAATTTGTTGCATGATCTAGCTTGAATAATCATGGTCCAGAATAAAGAGATTGAAATATTATTGAGGAGAGTACTAGGATACCCTATTTTTCCTGCTTGTTGATGATTCTCCTGAAAAGAACTTCATATCTGGGTGAGTACGTTGCAAATCACGATCTATCTGTTCTACTATCTCTGAGTGCTACAAATAATTATATCAATGATATAAAAGTTACACTGATCATATCGAAAGCCATTCAAGTGGCATTTTAAAGTGGAAAAAGAATTTTACCTGAAAGTACTCATGCCAAACACTAGCTTTAACGAGACTTAATGGATGATCTTCTTGAGAGATTCCGTGTCGTTTAAGTGGTCCATCAACGGGTCGGTTATTATAACTCAATGTTTCATCATTTTTCCTTGTGAGTTCTGACTGTCTAGACTCAAAAATGTTATTAGTACATGGTCACAAACCATCATCCTCAAATAATGAACAAATTTCAATGGCATCTAAAAAACTAGTTTCATCATATTTGTCAAGAATTATCTTACAGGACATAGAAGGAGCTCCTCTCTTAACTTTGCATATTTTTTCTGGTTTTCTGTCAGCTCTTTCTCCCACAAGTCACGAGAAGGTGGTAAGTAACCCAAGAGTAGCTGCATGGATGAAGCAGTTCAAAGAAAACCAGTAATCACATTTGATATATATTAATATTAAGATCAATCATTTAGCATGAATATCATATTAATATAATGGATACAAAAATGATCAGTTTTTTAGACCATCTCAATCACTCCACTTGTGTACCTTCCAAGTTGTGGCACGCAATCCTCCTCCATCAGGAAGTCCTGTGCTAGCAAGTCTTTGCAACTTTTCTAAGTTTATCACCTCTTGAGAAAGCTATTTTAGTGAGCTCAATGGGGGAAAGAGATCAGTGAGAGCAACAATTTCTATTAATACTGACAGAAAAATAAGAAAGCAACGATCTGACTAAAGTTTCTCTTATTCTAGACCAAGAGATTTATTTCGCTCATTTGCTCAAAAGTATAGTTTCACAACGAATTTAACGAAATGAGGTCAAATATGGAGGGGAAGCAGAACAGACAAACTAAAATTTCACAATACGAAATTTAAATCTCTACCACCTCGTGTTCAAGATTGGATCTCTTCTCGTCCGCTGCAATGGCTTCTGACACCGAAGTCTTACCCTTACACGTACCCGCACCATGTTTATCAGGTCCCTGTCGGATCCCCGAAGCGGATTCCACATCCACCTTTTCATCACCACAACCATACTCAACCTCACTTTCTCTGTCTGACCCGAGCCCGTACGGATGAAATGTCTCAAGCTCTTCTCCGAAATCGAACTCGGAATCTGACACCGCGATTTCTTCTCGTTTCTCATCGAGTCCTACAACCAAACTTCCCAGGCGATCGGGTAAAGCCCGGCGGGCCTTGTAAGGGAGTTTGAGCTTGCCTTTAAGCATCGCTGTGAATTTAGGAACCAGTCGAGGGACGTGAATTGAGGCCAGATGAAGGGATGAGTGCGCGTAATTCCATTGGAGTTGGTGAAAAACGAAATAAGAGAGAGGGGTTCAGGCCCTTCAGGGTCCATGGCTCGGGAATTGGATTGAGCTCCTCGCTCAGTGTGGGTGTGTCCGGGAAGAAGGGTAGTTAGCCGTTGAATGACAGATGGGGCCATCTGGGACCCGCAATTGTGGTTTCATATCTATCTGGGCCAATCAGAGACCGACATTTTATTTCCAAAATGTTGAAAACAGACATTTAATTCTGAGGGAGGTTCTCTAATGCCGGGAAAATTATTGATACCGGGAGTCTTCTAAACTATTAGATGAGATAAGAAGATTTTCAACCGGTAAATCAAAAAATACTAGGAAACCTATAATCTAGGTTACAGGTCACCTTTTTGGAGAAACTTTAGAAGGAAGCTTTTTTCTTCCTTCTTTAGAAAGCTTTGACGTTACTCAAGAACTCTCTTTCTTCCGGTTCTCTCCAATCTTCAAGCTCTATCTCTCTCTCCGTCACATAATCAGTCATCCAGCTCTCTCTCTCTCTGTCGTCCAATTCTTTCTATCGTCAGCTCTTTCTTTGCATCTTCTAGGGCATTCGATTTCCGTTCTTAACCACTGGGATTTCCTTTTCAGCTGCTCTTAGTCTCATTCTCGGTATTTATCTTCCCTTCTTTGAAACTCAAATTGGCCGAAGGTAATTTCTCCTCCTTTCTCGATCTCTCTAATAGTCTAATTCTCGGTATTTATTTTTCCTTTATTATATGTATATATCTTTCATTATTTTCCCTCATATTCGGTATTTCATTTTGAATGTTTATTGGGTCGTCGGTACTTTCTCTTCGTCGTCGGTTCTCTCTCTCGGTCATTGGTGCTCTCTCTCGTGATTTAGGCTTTCGTTCAGTAAGTTCACGAATCCTTCAAGTTCAACGATACTTAGGTTTAATCGAGCTCTCTCTCTGCCCTATATCATTTTTCTTCCTCTTGTTTGAGAAGTTTCTGTAATTGAATGTTTTTTTTAAATTTATTCTTCTTGTTGCAATTTGAATGTTTCACGATTTAGGGTTTTAGTTTTGTTTTGATTGAAAACAAGAATTGAAGCTAATTTATTCATTTTAATGAGTATAAATATTATTTTTTACTGTGACAATGTATTTTTATCCATGAAGTTTCTGCTCTTGAGGTAGGAGTGTATTTGTAACCATGAAAATTCTGAAATTTCTGCTGTGAGAATGTATTTTTTATGAGATGTATTTGTATTATGTTCTTGAGGTAGGAGGGGATTATATGAATTTCATTACTGGTATATTTAAGCATTTTACAATGAAATGACTTTTATATTTGAAGCTCGTCTAGAACATATTTTTGGTATCATGTACCTTTCAACTTATTGGCTGGGTTGGACAATATTATCATGGCTTGTATTATAGTTGAATAGTTCTATGTGAGTGTTGTGAGCTCAATGGACTGAAAATATAATTGTTTTCACGCATATTATTGATGTCATAAGGTGGTCTATTTGCGGTTTTCATTCTTCTCTTCTTTCTCATTTACGTTATCAATAAGTGGTTGTTTTATATAAACTCGACATAATTTATCTACAACCAGAAGCATATTGCTTTAGTGTTTTCTCATGAAAACTGTAATTTATAAAGGTGCAGTGATTTGTCAGGCCCAGTCGGTCGGACGGACATGTATTGAGTTCTCAAACATAAGTTTAATTGTTCATATCTAAATGAATATCTTTGCTTAGTTGGACATTTCACATTTTACATATTTATTACACTAGATCTTAGAAAATGTGAATGGATCTTCATCTTTGTTAGACTGAAATGCTAATATGATTATACATTTTTTACCAGATAGAGGCCGTGCATATTTTTTTTTTTTGCTAATCTATATAGAGAGAGTGTTGTGGACGTTCTTAGTTAGATCTATTTTGTTTAGCTAGTTTTGTTAAGTTTGTTTATTTTGTATAGCAACCTTGTTGTGGTCGCTCAGTTGACATATATAGATCATTATGAATATATCTATGATTACTATAGTTTTATAAGACAGGAAAATATATGATTGTAGAACAGTTTGGTATACTAGTCGGGTTGCCTTTGTATATGAACGATTTATGAATTCTAGTGACATTTTTGTATAATGCTTTTTTACTTCATTGTTTATGCTTTGGCAAAAGGGTTGGATTATGTTCATGTCTTAATGTTGTAGGTTACTCTTGAGAAATAAGATTAATATTTTGTTATAGTTAGAATAGATTTATTTGAGAACATAACATTGGTTTGAAGTTAGATTTCCACCCAATTATAACAGTCTCCTTATTTTTTTTTTTACAGTGAAACTTCTTCATTATTGATCATCAATAAGGAAGACTTATCGACATTGACAAAGTTGATAATCATTTACTTCTAGAATGTGAACCCGTATAAGAATTTTTATCTCAATACCATTAGATTGAATTGGATTTACTTAATCAAATGAAACTTGCTATGTTGTAGAGTAGTTTTTTATTTTTTTTGTTTGCCTTTTTCTGTTTCTATACGGAATATTATAGTTGGAAGGAGATATTATTTGAGTTTGTTTTCTTTCATGAAAACTATGTTATTTCAGGTGTATGTTTATTCATTATACCATCGTACATGTTATCCTTCAAGCAATCAAATAAAAGGAAAAGTTCTATTTTAGAGAGAGAGAACTACATGATCAACATCATTTTTTTGTATGATTATAGAGATTTTCATATGTATAAAATTTTTAACTAGCTTACCTACGTGGTGGAAATTTACTAATATGATTCTTTTAACATGATAAATTGTAACAAAAATTGGAGAAGAGCATGTTACAACTAGATCAACTAAGTTTCTTACATTCTTTAAATTTACATAATCATATTTTCGTAAAATCTTTTGTCCTTTTTCGCAAGCCACTGACATTCACATCATGTTTATCATTTATTAAGATTGTTGATATATGTCACCTCCAATTAAATTGTTATCTAAAATAGTCATTGCACAAACCTGATTAATAATATAATAGGGACAGATGTATACAAGAACATAACATTGTTATGCCATTTTAGCATTCTTACTAGATGATGTTCAAACCATTATAAATTAGTATCAGGGATAATCATGATAAGAAGACATAGTAACATATATTTCATATGGCTAACATAAATGTCAACATGAAGAAGGCACAAAAGGGTTTCTTTGTACATATTTTTATATAAATTGTTGCAATGTTAATGTGGTTATTTAATACTAAAATAGTACGAAATAATGTGTTAAAATGAGGGCGACAGATGAAAAGATTAATGGTCATGAATTAAGTATGTTTAAACAAGCATTACATTATAACATGAAATTTTTAAATTTTGATTGTAATTTAAGTGAGTTTCCGATATGCAGACACGAAAAAATCTAGCTTTAAAGAGGAAAAGTATGACGAAGGAAGCCAAACTCAATTATCTAAAGGAAAATGAAATCCATGACATTGAAAGCGGAGCGGAAAAACCCGGTCTTAGTCATCTGAGAATGCCTTCCTTTAAATGGAAGTTGCTCACACGTTGTACACCCGAGAAATTTACGGATCTTGTTGCAAATTTTGATGAAGGAAAGAGGAGAGCAGTCGCGGAGATGGGATTTGGAGGGTTGTTGGATATTAAATGCCACAAGCTGGAGAGAACTTCTTCCAGCAACTATTAGGTTGCTTCGATCCAGCCACCTACACGTTGAATGTCCATGGGTCGACATTCAAAGTCACCGCAAATGATGTGACTTCTATATTGGGCATCTTTTACGGTAGGTAGGAGATCAAATTCGATGGTGATGTGAATGAGATAAAAGATCTAAAAGGCAAAGTGGGTGAACGCCAAAAGAAATATTCTAGTGAATGCCTTGTCGAAATTCTTGATTAGGGAGTCTGACAGTGACTACTAGAGACAATTCTTTGTGTTGTACAGTGTCGGGGTTTTGTTGTCTCCTCGAACAAAACCAATTTTCAGTCATTCATGGTTGCACGTTGTAACCTGCGACCATCCAAAAGAAGAATTGGGATTCTACGTGTTTTAACAATTTTGTGGATGGTGTCGCAAGGTATCAAAAGAACATGCATCATAACATTACCGGATGCTAGTTATTTATACATGTAATATATTTAGTGTACATTGGTATTACTTTCGCATTCTAACATATGTATATTTACTAATAAGTTCATTTTGATGCAGCTGTTTTATCTAGAGAAGTTGGCATGTGCTGCCAACTATGTTGACTTGAACTAGCCTTCGCTGCTAAGGTGGAATGACAGGGCCGTTGCAAAAAATGATTTCTTTTATAAAATCAAGGGGATGAGAAGCTTGGCCTAAAAGTTGTGCAGTAAGCGTTTGAGAATATTGCAAATTTGGTTGTTTATATTACCATTGATTACTATTTCACATATATTTGTATTATGTAGATCAAAACAACTGTGTAAGCTGTTCTGGGCGATCGCGAGGTTCAGGAGGACCACGAGCGTAAGCACATTCGCAAGGATGTGTTTGCAGATCTACCTAAAGAGCAAGCCGTCGGGCTAGGTGCTTTAAGTGCATAAGTAATCATTCTTCAGGCAGAGTCCAGCTCTATGAGGGTGGCTCTTCAGGCGGAGTCCAGCTCCATGAGAGTGGATATTTCACACTTAATGGAAGTCTAGAGAAAGATGATGGTTATCCAAGAGTATATGTGCACAACATTGGCGAGTATTTTGTAATAGGACACTGGTAAGTCTCAAGCCCAAATCGATGAGCCACACGTCACCTAGACTCAAGGTAAAGAATATGAAGGTTTTTATGAGGATATGAGTCCTTCCCGCGAAGAAGATCTATCGGTCTCTTCATCACCTTTATATAAAGGTGATAATGATAAAAGGTGCATCGAGCTAGATGCTTCAGACAATGTATTCGCTGACCTACTATTGGTCACAAAACCATCTTTTCTGAGTCTACCAAAAGCCAATTCTCGATGAAGTTACACAGCACTCGGGAGAGGAGAGATGGTCCTCTACTCAGTTCACCCTATTTCAAGGATAAACTGATCACTGAACGCCACAAGAAGGTAGTTAAAGTGGGTCCATACACTTTACAGGGTCCACTAGAAGTGAAAGATGAGCGTTTAATGGAGTATACTTTTTAGAAAAGATTAGAAGATAGGTAGACGTCACACTAATCTAACAAAATTTGACACACCATCACGACCAAATTTTGATTAAGTTTGTCTTTTATTTTTCTTTCGCAGTGAGATTCTCGTTAGACATTATGGCCTCCATGCTAAGCGAAGAGACCTAAAGACTCTCAGTCCAAAAAATTGGCTTGGCTCGGACCTTATAGACTTATTTGTCATCATTTTGACCTTGGAGGGTCATCGTGCGTCGATGAGCAACCAATTCTGGTTTCTTCCCACGCTTTTGTTGTGGGTATCTACTACTCAGTATCAACCTTATTTTAGGTTTATATGTACGTTTTGTATCATGTTTTTGTTGTGCCACTGCAGAGTCAATGTTTCAAAACTAGTAGAGCTTCCTAATTTTATAAGGAAACACAAGATTGTGGATAGATACGCGCCAATGTTTGAGCTAGAAATGACAGTAAACATGATCTCCTTACACACATGTTTAAATAGTTTTGTCTGAACACATTTGCTGCATGTTGCCCTAACGCACGCAAGTGAGTTTGAAGCACATGCGTTTCATTTATCAACTTGAAATCTTCCAACCTCTGCTCGTGTCGAATACGTGCCACCGCCTGATCAAATTGTAGCACGAATTCAAATAGTTTAGATCGACATTCAATCAAACGGTAGATATATACGTTCATACCTTCAGATCATTGTGTCGTTCTCATGAAAACAAAGAATTTTCTATATTGGAAGGCCTCTGCCCAACGTTCACGCTTCGCATACATCCATTGTACCCATTTGTTTTGCCTAAGGTTGAACGACTCTATCAAACGATTCCATTCCTCTTCGAACTCCCTTTCACTAAGTACGCCAAACATGACTCTCTTAAATGCCTATAGAAAATCCGGGTTATGCATGTTTGATATATATATTTCTTTCTTTTGTATTCGATGATAAGTTAGAAGCTTACATTTTTTAGCATAAACTTTATTTGTGCTGGCATATGCTCCCTGACTATTCAAGTTGGTTGTATTACAGTCAGCTGTGATTTTTCCTCTTCAGGCCAAAGGATTCCTTTATAAATATATTATAATTTATAGCAATGGTAGGTGACAATATATGATCGAAGAGAGCTTGAAGAAATGGAAAGGGCCTCAGAGAAGAGTACATCAAAGATGAGAAATGCATCGTAACTTGATCCTGAGGGTAAAAATGATGCAGCTGAAAATATACGTTGAAAAATAGCAGGAGGTTTTAAATTAGGTTATATCTATAGTAAGGATGTATCATGCTCTGTGAAAATATTTGTGTAGTTATGTACATAAGTAATTTTGAAGTGTGTTTTTCGAGTGTTTAGAAGGGATTTATAACGAAAAAAGAATATTCATATGTAGTGACACTAATGAATGAGATGTTTTTTAAAGAGAATCTAAATTAAATTTTTTATGTGTTGATGAATTTATTAAGTGTGTAAAAAATGGCTAAGTGCATGAAAATATGGCTAAGTGCAACAAAATAAATACATGAAAATGTCAAAGTGTGACAATAGCTTAGTGCATCAAAAGTAAGTTTGTGAAAATGACTAAGTGTTTGAAAATGACTATCTGTGTGAAAACGGTTAAATTGGTTAAGTATATGAAAATTACTAAATATGTATATTGGTTAAGTGTATGAAAATTACTAAATATGTATAATGGCCAAGTGTAGAAAAAACTGCCGGTATAGAACTAAAAACCACTAGTATAGATAAGACTGAAAATAGTTCAGTGTGTGAAAATGGTTCAGTGTGAAAATAAGCAAGTTTGTGAAAATGACTAAACGTGTGAAAATGACAAAGTTTTGAAAATGAATAAGTGTAAGAAATTTGTTAAGTGTGTGAATATAGCCGAGTGTGTAAAATGACTAAGTGTGTGAATATAGCTAAGTATGTAAAAATGACTAAGTGTGTGAAAAAGATAAATACAAGGCATAATTTTATGAGAGGGAGAGAGAGATCTAGAATTTATAAGTATATGAAAGGCACAATTGTGTGAAATTAATATGTATTCCTAAGTGTGAAAATATAGCTAAATGCATGAGAATAAATAAGTGTATCAAAACAAGTAGGGTTCAAACACCACAATGGAAACCTCAACGCCATCAATACATGGCGAGTCACCATTCAAGACAAGCGTTTGGGCCCCAAATGCCAGTCATGGCTGGAGATTCGCCTACCATGATTAGCATTTGAGGCCTGTTGGTGGCGTTGAGGCCCCAACGCCAAGGTAACAGGCGTTTAGCTCGTGTCCTAGTGACACAGGCAAAATGCATGTATGTCTGGAGTTTGGGGCTGAAATGCCAGTAGCATGCCCCAAACGCCATTCATGACTGGCGATTCGCCTACAATGACTAGCGTTTGGGGCGTGCTGGTGGCGTTTGGGTCCCAAACACCATGGTAACAGGCGTTTGGCTCGTGTCCCAGTGACACGGGCCAAACACCTATATGTCTGGCGTTGTTGGCCCAAATGCCACCAGCAGGCCCCAAATGTCAGTTAAGGCTGGCGAATCACCTATCGTGACTGCGTTTGGGGACTGTTGATCGCGTTTGGGACCCAAACACTAGACATGCAGGCATTTGGTCCCAATACTCCCTATTCAATCGCGGCATGCGTAAGTCAACTTTCGGAGAGCATAACTTTTGACTCGGGTGGAACCACATAGGCCATAAAATATCAAATCAAAACTTATTAAGAGATCTAACTTTTGACTTGTCGCAGCTCACTTTCGGGTCCAAAAAACACTATTTTAAGTATTTTCAGAGGCTCGGAAGTTGTTTCAGTCTTAATTTTGAGATTTTTCGTAACTTTCATCTCTTTTAACTTTTAGGATTTTTTATATGCTTATAAATCAAAACGTAAATAGGTTGTTTTCAAAATTGTATGGTGTTATAATTTATAAAATAAAAGGTTAAAATTTTAAATTTCAATATTCAATTTCAAACTTTTAGCGGATATGTTCGATTTATAGGTAGATTCTGACCTTGAGGGTTATACATATTCGTCAAACCAATAAATAGGATTTACCGACCATCATAATAAAATCACAACTGATAATTATATATGGTGAAAACTCATCTCGCTCGATACTTGTCACAAAAGCACAACAACATAATCAATGACAACATTTAATGAGTTTATGAATAAGTGTTCAATTGTATCGAGAATACTTAATTAATCCAATCTAATTTCATATAATAAGTGAGTATCATGAATGTTTGCATTGAAATAATGAGTTTTTTCTATTTTTATCAATGATTTTTCCGGTGTACGGTAAATAATTACAAAAATATCAATTTTACAGTTGATTGTGAAGAATGAAGATTAGAGCCATATAAATGACGATTGGGCCCAAAAAACTGGTGATTGGGAGGGAGACTTGCGATCGCCTATTTAGACATGATGTTTAATGATGAAACAGACGATTGGAGGCATAAAACTAGCACTCGGCTTTGAAGATACGATTAGCACCTTCAGGATGGCGTTTAAGGGCTAAAAATAAGTGATTCGCCTATTAGGTATGGCGATTAGGTTGTACATATTTGGTGAACTCCTCCAAGAATTATTATTTTCTATGTATTCGGTGAACCTCACTACGTAATTGGTGAACCTCAATACGTACAAAATCAATCATTCTTCGAGGGGTTCATCAAAATATTTTAACAATTCATTACTAAATTCAAATCTAATTTAAAATATAAGTGAAGATACTTAATGTTCACATAAAAAATCTGATAAATTTGTTTGTGATTCATCTAGCATACCCTGATCAATTTTAAAAAATCAAATTTGTTGAAAGACCATCATAAAAGGTCCTAGAAACCATTGTATTGATACAAAACCACCGAAAAAACAACAAAACCGTCAAAAAATGAAAAAAAATCGCCAACCGCCGGTATTAGGTGAAAAACCACTGGTATTTGATGAAAAAACCGTCAGTGTTGGTTAGAGAAACCGATAGGATAGATTGGTGAACTCCAGTACATAATTGGTGAACCCCAGTACGTATTTGGTGAACCCTACTACATATTTGGTTAACCCCTCCAAGAATTATTCTTTTGTACGTAATTGGTGAACCACACTATGTAATGGCGAACCCCAGTATGTAATTGGTGTACCTCTCCAAGAATTATTATTTTGTACGCATTTGGTGAACCCCACTACGTAATTGGTGAACCTCACTACGTAATTGGTGAACCTGAATTTCTCAAACAGCTATTAGGACATTTTTGTGATAATGTAGATAGGGTTTGGTGAACTTTTGTAACCTTTTAACAACCTAGGAGTATAGTAGAGTATTGATATCTCTCAACATATAAATGACTCTCGAACGCAACGTTGATTTTTCATAGACCACAATTATCTTCTTTTATTGTACAATGGGAAAGAGGACTAACACCTAAGAAAAAAACACCCACAATATCAGCAAATAAATTAACATCTAAACTAGGAGGAGAAGAACTTAGAACCGTCATCGATTCCACCGAAGCAACATCTAAGTTAGCAAAAAAAACTCAGCACAGAAATTCTCTTCTCGCGAAATATGAGTTATAGAAACAATTCAGTTAAGATTGATCAGTTGATGGCAATCCAAAACATGAGCTTCAAGTGAGTGATTCCCCATATCGAACGACGTCAAAATTTTTATCGCAACCTCCGATCAATTAGACTCCCCATATCAGACCATAATTATCTTCAACAATGACTCGCGAACTCTACATTAATATTCACTTTTATTTTCTATTTCTAGCTAAAGCTTAATTACTTGATATACATATAATTCACAAAACAAATGGAAACGATCTATAAAAGGAAAAAAACTTAAGAAAGTTTTCAAGTTTAAATACTTCTTTTAAAAAATATATATCACTATTGGATTATTTAAATTTTAATAATAATAATAATAATAATAATAATAATAATAATAATAATAATAATAATAATAATAACAATGATAATTGAATATATAGTAACTTCCAATTTTTTAAGAAAATAAAATTAATATAAAAAATTAGGGCCCCCTTCTTTTTAAGATATAATTATGTTTATTTAAAATTAAATTTTGTGATATACATATATATATGAAGTAAATACAAACGTGCTTTCCACACGTGTACCATACATATTATTTTATAATACATTATAATTTATCTCTTGGTATCGTAAAAGATTGTTTACTATCTAAATGTATATTAAGCTATAGAAATATAAACCGCGTATTTTTAAGGGGTCATTTAGTACGGATTAAGTAAAAATGCTAGAAAAGTTAAGTTACTGAGAAAGTTTAAGTAGTAATTAATTAGCTATTTTAGTAACCTATCAATAAAATTAAATCATCTATTTTTCTCTTACTACGCTAAAAACTAAAATAATTTTTTACTTACACCGTTGACAAATTTTTCAAAATTACACAACAAAACTGTATACATATTATATATTTACAACTACTAAAAAATCTTAATAATTCATTATGTGTTTGATTAAATTTTCTCTGATATGGTAAATTAATTATCATATAGTTTTTCTCTTTTATATATAAAAATAAAGTTGATTTAAATAACCATCATTTATATTAATCCATTAAAATATTTAATAATACATAACCATTTTTTTCATTATATGTACTTTTCTTGTAGATATGTATATCATATTATCAATATCATTCCACTCTGGCTGGAACGGATAAAATATTTTAGTTTTGTCACAGGAACAAAGCAGAACAAGGATGCAAATTTTTGTTATATTTTGGTTAAACACGATCTAAAATTGAATATAAATGATTGAGGGAACCCCCTATTCATGGTTTTGTCCTACGGGTCCAGTCTTCCACACAAAAAATGAGACGTGATAAACAATTCAGTTATATTCTCCTTTATAAATTTTGTATTTTTTAAATATTGATTGTTTACTAATAATATTTATTTTAGGGAAAAATTAATTTTTAGATTTAAAAAATATTTGTTACTATTATCATGTATTCTAATCATTTAGATTTTATATTATGTATATATGAAAAGTTTATCTATCTTTAATTCATACTTAATATTTTATTTCATTCATTCTAATTAGCGTGCATATCTTAATCTCACGAGATGACTCCAAGACGAGTTGGCGGATGAGTCGGGAGAGACGAAAATAATCTCAAAATTTAGTATCAGGACCGTTTTGCGTCCACTAGGATCGGGATATTTATGACACTTTTGTGAGGCTTTAGTCTTGAAGAAAATAAAATATCAAAATCAAGTATGAATAATTCATACAAATAATGATATTTTGATGAAAATTTGAGAAAGTAAAAGTTATTTTGAAAAATGTATAGATATATTATAAGATGGGAAAGTTATTTGATAAAGTGAATTTTTGTGAGAAAATTGTAGAGAAATTAATGTGGGAGTGTTATTTTACCAAAGTAAATAACTTTACCATGACAAATAAAAATATTTGTAACAAACATGACAAAATACTAAAAAATAAATTTACCACATACTTTACCAGGGGAATATTCAAACCAAACACCTCATAAGTAAAAAAAACAAAGAAAAACACCATAACTTTAAACATTTGGTTGTATTTAGATAATTCTCTCAATTCTCTGATGTAATATGCGTCTGTTTACATATTTAACTAATTAAGTCAAAAAAACTTTCAACTTTTTGTTCCTTTTTCTGAAACAAAAACACATTTAGAAAGAGTCTAAATATCATGGATAAATAAAGTTAATTCTATCAATTTAATATTATAATCTTGGAGATATAGAGTTATAGATGATCTCTATCACAGTAATTAGATGACCCCTCTCTCTCTCTCTCTCTCTATATATATATATATATATATATATATATATATATATTATTTTCAGTTTTACTTCATTTTCTTCTTTATTATAATTACTTTTCATCTAGGTTTTTTTTTTACTTTCCATGAATCCAAACATAGCTATAATCTTTTTTTCTTCTATTTTCTTATTATCTCTTAAATTTATGATTGATAATTATACGTGTAAAGAATTTTTCCTATCCCATTTAAGATTAGAGGAAAATCTATTGATAATGATAAATTTACGTAAGTATTAATGAGATAGAGAGATTGTGATAATAAAAAATTATAAAGAGTAAATGCATTGGGTCCTCCCTATCTCGATTGCCTTGAAAAATGTCATGTTTTATTGAATATATTAGTCTTATAAAAACTTTCCTAATGACATGGGCTTGATTAAAATAATAAAATATCATATGAGACACTCATCAAATCTAAGGATAACACCCGTTCGTGAGGATTCTCTCTACTCGGTATGGGTTGTTTTCTCTTCCTTATTTAACATTTGTCTCGCTCAGTCACCCATCAATCACATCCACATGACGAATTCATGTGGTTTCGAGCCAATCACTTAGAGCCACTTGGTGGCCTACCAACCTGTCTTGTTCGAGTCGTTTCAACTTACCCAATCGATAACTACTACTAGATTATCAGTCTAAACCCTTTTTCCCGTTCTGATGTTTTGTCTCGTCCTTGAGGTGAGGACCCTTTTCTTGAAGTGATGATCCCCCGTTCTCGAGACGTCATTTCTCATCCTTGAAGTGATGATCTCCTATTCTCGAGACGTCACTTTCCGTCTTTGAAGTGATAATCTCACGTTTTCAAGGTGCTGATTCTCGTCCTTGAAGAGATGATCCCCCATTTATGAAATATCTCGCGACTTCAGTCTGCCACCCATTTCTACTTTTTATAGGCTATCCATGAGTCCTGGGTATGTCCTTTTCTCCATGTGACAGCGAATATTTTTTACATGTTCATTTGCCCCTCATTGCTCTTCGGTGATGCTCGCTGATGTGCAGTTAATGTTCTCAGCACCCGTTTCATTTTGGGAGAACGACCATTCTTAATCTACTTTCATCATTTCAGGATCATCTTTTATTCTGCAAAACATTAAATGTTGTGCAAGAAAAAGTCATATGTATTTAAATAAATTGATGATGTACCATCATTGCCTCATTTTTGGGGTTGCTGACACGCTCCTTGGAAACTTCATTATTCTTAATGTCATTTTATCGTATCGTGACACGCGTACGCGTGGGCTTCATTTTTTCATTCCCCATGCGCATTGCTTTGTTTCTTGGTTCTCACGTCATGCATGTTTCTAGCCCGTTAGGTTTTCTCTTATCCAGTTGTCGTGTTGTCATTGGCTCGTCTTGTTTAAGTAGACTGGCAGTAATTATTTCGTTGTCTCTTCCATATGCATCCGCCATTTGCCTTTCCCCCTTTTCAAAATCGTTGTCTTTTCATCTCCCTATCTTTTAGACGCTTTTGAATTTTCTTTCGGCGTCCGTAGCCTATATCACCTAGGTTTCCCTCATTTTTTTTATGCTCATTCCTATCTTCTGTAAGTTCTCCTTTCTTCCCTTCTTCGTCTTCGTGATCTTTTTTTTTGTCTTTTCTATTATGCATTCTTTCTTCTGGTCGTAATGGAGGAACACCCATTTAAGGTGATCGTTCCAGCAGTTAGGAATAAAAATGAATTTAACCACTTTCTTGCCTTTCACAGGGACGCCTTACCCCCAGACGTAGTCTGTGGTTTGGGGGAAAGAACCCCTAAAACTTCTCCCTATAATCCTCCCTACCAAATTTCCTTAGCCCCAATGTATATAGCATTAGGTTTAAAGCTTCCACACTCTTCTCTTTTCCAGGAATTTTTTAGCACTTTCAACCTCGCCCATTTCCAATATACCCCTAGTACTTATAGGATTCTTCTAGGGATTGAAATCCTCAATAGGAGGCATAATTTAAATATAGGGGTAGATGAAATTTGCACCGTGTACATAGTGAAAAGGCGCAGACTGTCCTATTACTTGGTTCCCCGTACGAGTGAAAAGCAGAGAGGACTAATTACTGACCCTCCCAGGTTGGGAGGGGCTGGAGGGATCTCTTGACCCATGGAGGGAGATCAAGGTCGCGGTTTTTCCCATCCCGGTTGCTGAGTTAGTTGCTCCCTCATCTTCTACCACACAAGTTCCTCGAGCTATTCCTGTTGCGATCCTCATTCTTGCCTTCCTTCAAATTGTTTGGTCGAGCTCTTCTTATTCTTTGGAATCAAAACAGGAAGGATATGGGTTTGTTTAGGAAGAAAGAGGGCATGAGGCTCAACGAGATGCTGCTCGGAAAGAGGCAGAGGACCAAGACGCACTTTTTTGCTTCACGTACAATGATCTCGAGATGTCTAAGTGTTTGAGGTGCAATTTATGGGGGGTACCTGGTGAGGGAAAGCGTCAGAAAATGGGGAATGTCGTCTCTTCAGTTGTCGTTTCCGGCTGATATCAGCTTTCTGAAGGATTCCCATTGTTTATACGTGGTTGTGAAGGGGATCGTATCTAAGGTGGATGCTCCTGTACTACGCCAGCTATCTATTCATGACATGGTCATCAGCCTAAATCATGCTTTGATGCAGGTATTCTTATTCTTGTCTTTCCTTGTTTTTCCTAGGTAAATCTTTTCCTAATTTTGGCTAACACTTTTTGAACAGTTCGTGACTTACCACAACGGGCTACATAAAGATATTCATGCTGTTGAGGAGGAGGTAGCTGGTTGTAGGAGAAAGGTGATGGAGACCTCCAAAGCTTATAGTGTCGTCACCTTTGAACAGGATGATCTCAAGAAGGTGGAGGATGACCTTCAACGGGTAATTTCCCGTCTGACTTCCGAACTTGAAGCGGTCGTGGCTAAGCATTCGAAACCCAAGTGTTCTTTGCTGGAGGTGGAGAGGTCCGCATAGATAAGTGGGTAGAACTTCTCTATTGTTGAGGCAAGGTTGGCTGAAGTTGAGGACGCGTTGGCCAAGTCAAGTGACCAGAGGCTAGTCTTACGGCCGAGTACTAGGCCATGGTCGATGAGTATGAGCAGATGGACTACACGGTGGGTTACCATGATGCCAAGACTGATAAGCCTCCGTGTATGTAGTTGGTCCCCCTTCGTGACGAGACCGTTAATCTCGAGGCTAAGCTTCATGCTTCCACCACTGAAGCGACTACTGACGCTACTCCCGTGGAGAATTAGCATCCTTTTCCTTTTTTCTGTCTTTTTTTCCTTTTGGAATTGCTTTGTAAATTTATAACGTTTTTAATGAAATGACTCCTTTCCACAATATGCTTTTATCATCTCCTTTCGTTCTTTGACATTTAGTAAAAGTTTATCAATCGATTTTGCCATTAGTAAATCTCCACAAGTAATAAAAGTTATATTTCCTTTTAATGTTTTTCATTCAAGTAAAGTTATAAGTTACTCAATCCTTTTAAATAACCAGAAGTTATTTCAAGAAATGTTTAAGCAAGAGTGCGTTCACCTATTTTGTCCATTTTCTTATTTTTATCTGTTGGCATTGGAACTTCCTTTCTGTTTATTGCAAGCGGGTTTTGTTGGAGTTATCTGCTTTCATGATTCCTCCTTTTAATATTCTTAATTTCTTCTGAGAGTAAGATTTATGAACTGCCCCTCCCAATGACTTTTTAGTGCACTTAGTTCCTTCTTGGAGTAAGACTTAGGAAATGTCCCTCCCAATGACTTTTTAATGCCCTTGGTTTCTTCTAGGAGTAGGACTTATGAACTGTGCCCTCCCACGGACTTTTTAATGCCCTTAGTTCCTTCTTTAGTAGTGGCATGGCTAAAAAAATAAATTTGACGCCACTGTTTTTACGTGGAAAGCCTTTGTGGGAAAAACTATGAGGAAGATGTCTCATTATAATGGATCTTTTACATCATTTACATAAAATATTTTTTCAGATGAATTGCATTCCATGGTTTCTGCAATTTCGTTCTGTATCCTGTTTCCAAGTGGTAATAATCGGTTCCTCCTATTTTACGGATGATGTACAGTCCTTCATATGTTGGCCCGAGCTTCCCTTCCTTTTGGAAGATTTTCATGAAGACGAATTCTCCTGTTTGGAGTTCCCGCTTCTTCACATTTTTTTTGGAAATAAGATCTCATTTTTTTATTATAACGGGCCATTCTAATCAGGGCTTCTTCTCTTCTTTCATCTTGCTCATCGAGTTGGTGTTATAGGAGCTCTCTATTTTATTGTTCATTTAGTTCGGATCTGATGGTAAAGCTTCTAATTTTTACGGGGATGACCGCTTCTGCTCCGTATGATAATGAAAATGGGGTTTCTCCTATAGTATCTCTCAGGGTCATTTTGTATGCCCATAGGATTGCGGGTAGTCTTTCTATCCATTTTCCTTTTACGGATTTCAGCCGTTTCTTCAGGTTATCAAGTATGACTCGGTTTGATCTTTCTGATTGTCCGTTCCCCTTTGGCTAGTAAGGCGTGGAGAAGCGATTCGTGATTTTCATATCTTTACAAAATGTTCTTACCAAGTTTTCGATGAACTGAAGTCTGTTGTCATATACCAAGATCTGGGGGATCTCATACGTGCACACCAAGTTCTTCCATAGGAACCATTTTACTTCTTACTCACGAATTTTGGCAAAGGTTTCGGCCTTGATCCCCTTAGTGAAATAGTCTGTGGCAACTAACAAGAAACATTTTTTGGCAGGTGCCGTGGGGAATGGCCCAACAATGTCTAGGGCCCATTGCTTGAATGGCCAAGGACTAGCCATGATTTTGAGTTCCCAAGGAGTCATTTTTACTACGGGCGTGAAAGCTGACCCTTGTCGCACCTTTTTGCATATTGTTTGGCGTCTTGATGCATATGGGGCCAATAATATCCTTCATTCATGACCTTATGGGCTAGTGATCTGCCTTCATAAATTTTCACTAGTACATACTGAGCTTCATTTTCTCGTAGGCACTTCAGATACAGTCCTGCAAACATTTTCTTATACCCGTTAATCATCGTGTACCTGGTACTTTGTTGTTGCGTCTTTTTGACAAGTAGTTTATCTTTAGGAAGTGTTCTTTCTTCAAGCAAGCAGATTATGTTATCCTGCCAACTGGGTTCCCGTTCAATTTCTACATCAGCCACATTAGTTTATGAGAGTGAGATGCGTTATTCGTTTTATCAAAATGGTGATGTTTTCAAGGAGTGATGAATGTAATGTTGTTATTTTTGAGTTGCAATAAAGTATGTGCGGAGAAGTAATTTCATTAGCTGATGACCTTACGTAGTGAGACGTAGTGAGATTTATTAAATACGTATAAAAAAATAATTTTTAGAAAGGTTCATCAATTACGTACTAGAGTTCACTAATTACATAGTGAGATTCATCAAATACGTACAATATAATAATTCTTGGATGAGCTCACCAATTATGTAATCATGAGAATCCTTACCAAGAAGCAAATCAACAAAAATGCCATGAAAGCCACCCATCTAAAGTTTCGGAACCCAGAGAATTGGGCAACTGTGATTAGTGGTGAAAAATTCATTGTCTGTTTTTTAAGGCATCACCATGCCCGTTCTCAGTCCTCAAAATTTGCTGGAATTGTTTTTTTTTTGTAGCAATATACGCCATACTCAGTAATGAAGAAAGTATTTTCCTCATCGGATTGGAACATTTTCACTAGATTGTAGCCTAAATAAGCGTCCATGAAGCTGAGCAGTTCGTGCCCAGAAGTGACGTCCACCATCTGATCTATCGTTGTTAGTGGGTATTCATCTTTGGGCATTCGGGCTAGTTCACTTCTCTGATGAAATCTGCTGCTAAGTGCTTCTCAAACTCCTCTTTGATCGCTTGGTTTCGTTCAGGGGTGAAACTTCTCCTTTTTTGTTTCACATGTTTCATAGTGGGATCAATGTTCAACTTGTGGAAAATGATTTCTTCTGAGATGCCTGGAATTTCTTGCACCACTGCTGCAAACATATCTCTGTTTTACCTTAGGAATTCTATCAACTTATTTTTCTCATTTTCTTCGAGACAGGTACCAACGTTTGTAATTTTATGGGTCCATTCATCTAAGCATATAGGCTCCACTTTCCTCTCCCTTCTCGTACCTTGGATCGTCTTGCCCATCTCCCTGTAATTACTATAGATCTACGGGTCCCTCGACCTTTTCTGTAGATTTTTTCTTTGCAGATTCTAAAGCGGTTACTGAACATATACAAGTCGCGGCCTAGTCACCTTTTATTGTTTTCACTCCTTCTAGAGATGGGTATTTCAACACTTGGTAGAATGTTGAGGGTACAACCTTCATTTTGTGGAGCCAGGTCCTTCCTAGGATCACGTTGTATGGGAAAGTTATTCCCAATACCATGAATTTGCTCATATAGTTAAACGGATTTGCGCTCACTATGAGTGTTAGAGTTCATTCTGAGTAGCTGATGGCTCTGTTGAAACCGATCAACACTGTGCTGTTCCTTGTAATTTTTTATCTCACATGGGCATTTTCTCCACGGTACCAGATGTTCCTCGATTAAAGATGTTCACTGCGCTTCACTCATCTACCAAGACCCTCCTTAATAAGCAGTTGGCGACCTGAATTGAAATGACAAGGGCATCGTTGTGGTGCTCCTCATTTTCTAGATCGAAGTCGTCGAACACTAGCGAGGAGTCCTCGTTGTCACTTGAG
Organism: Datisca glomerata; assembly: GCA_003255025.1. Lineage (NCBI taxonomy): Eukaryota > Viridiplantae > Streptophyta > Magnoliopsida > Cucurbitales > Datiscaceae > Datisca > Datisca glomerata. Next base: position 1,210,132 of record QANY01002976.1, read on the forward strand.
GTCTTCTGTTGATGTCTTTCTAACATTAACCGCTTGTAGTATATCTTCCTTTCTTTTCTTGCTGTCCCTCTTTACTTTGTTAATGCTATAATCATGTCGATGATGCGGAGGGGTTGTTTCCCCTTATTCCTCGTATCTTCTTCTCGGTTGTCTTTCTCAGTCTCACATTTCTGTTCATCTCTTTTCACAAATTAGCTAAGGTATCCTTCTTTGATCAGCATCTCAATATAGTTTTTGAGCTGGAAACAGTCTCACGTGTAATGTCCGTTGCTCTTATGATAGGAGCAATATTTTTCTTTGCCTTTGTAGCTAGGTTCCTTTGTAAACGGGGCTAGTCTTTTCAACCAAGTTTTGTTTTTAATTATCTCCAGTAATTGGTTGACTGGGATGGTCAATGGTGTGTAGACTTTGTCCCTTAGGTGGGTTCTGTCAACTCACCTCCGGTGAGCATTCTTGTTTTGTTGGACTTTCTTCCCATCCATTTTTTCTGTTTCGTCATGCTTCCTTCCTTAAGGTCTTAAGCTTCTTTCCCACTTCCGGGATTCTTCTTCCTCCCGTTCAACCGTTATTCACATACTCATCTTCTCTTCATCCAATGTAATATAGGTTCACACCCGTTGAAAAACCTCTGCCACGGAATGGGCTTCACTTTGAATAGATCATCGAAGAAGGGTGGCTCTAGGTCCAGACCTCGTCAGAAGGCCAATCTAGAGAACCGATCATCGCAGTTCTCGACCTTGGCCATTTCGTCTTTGCAGTAATTAGTGTAAACTCGCATGAAATCCCTTTCCTTGGTGGAGATCATCATCAGATGTTTCGAATCTTCTATGACGGTAAGGTATATTGAGTAATGTTTTATAAAAATATAGGACATACTAGCAAAGTTTGTGATTGAGTGCATTGGTAAAGAGTGGTACCACTTCAAAGTCATCCCATCTAAACTGGTAGGGAACATTCTACACATCACTTTGTCATCGTGTTAGTACAGCACCATGTCTTGTCTGAATAGTCGAAGTTGGTCTATGGGATCAGACTTCCCTTCGTAGCATTTGAACCTAGGCGCAATGAATTTTTTGGGTATGGGTGCTGCTAGAATTTCTGGACTTAATGGTGTCCTAATAAGAGACTCAATGAGATTTTTCTCGTACTCCCAAGATTTCTTATCTCCATCTTTTGGACGAACAACTCCTTGACTCCTTCTTTTGACATGATTCGCAATTGTCGAGCCTCTCCCGTGGTTTCCTTCAGAAAGTTTTATAATTGGACTTCTTCTTCTCATCGTGTGTTTCTATCATTCTCGCGGTCCCCTTGCCTTTCGTCTCATTGGTCACCCTCGAATTGGGTTTCCTGTTCATCATTATTCACCCATTGGCTAACCTCTGCTCATGTTTTTGCGAGTTCCTGTTGTAGCCTGTTGATTTGGTCTTGTACATTCTGCGTGCATTGCTTCAATATTTCTTATTTCCATCTTGTGCATCCCGTTCAAGATCGTCTACAGCATTTCTGTGGGTGGGGTTAGTTGATATGCCTGCTCATCTCTATTTTGGGGCCTGTTGTCTCCATTTAGAGCTGTGTTGGATCTAGTTGTAGGCATGTTTATGATTTTGTATGGTAGGTCTCTTGAGATTTTTTTCTCACACTCTCAATGAAAGCACCGAAATATAAAGGATATTTCCCGTCCCATTCAATATTAGGGGAAAATCTATGGATAAGGATAAATTTACATAAGTATTAAGGAGACAGAGAGAGATTGTGATAATAAAAAATTATAAGGAGTAAATGCATTGGGTCTTCCCTATCTAGATTGCCTTGAAAAATGTCTTATTTTATTGAATACATTAGCCTTATAAAGACTTCCCTAATGGCATGGATTTGATTAAAATAATAAAATATCATATGAGGCACTCATCAAACCTAAGGATAACACCCGTTGGTAGGGATCCTCTCTAGTCGGTATGGGTTGTTTTCTCTTCCTTATTTAACATTTATCTCACTCAGCCCCCCATCAATCACTACCACATGACGATTTCCTATGGTTCTGAGCCAATCAGTCAGAGACACTTAGTGGCCTATTAACTTGTCTTGTCTGGGTCATTTTAGCTTACTCAATCAATCACGCTCACTTGATTGTCGGTCTGGACCTCTTTTCTGTTCTGATATTTTGTCTCGTCCTTGAGGTGATCACCCAGTTCTTTAAGTGATGATCCCACATTCCTGAGACATCAGTTCTCGTCTTTGAAGTGATGATCTCTCATTCTCGGGACGTCAGTTCCCATCTTTGAAGTGATAACCTCTCATTCTCGAGACGTCAGTTCCCGTCCTTGAACTAATGATCCTACGTTCGTGAAATATCTCACGACTTCAGTTCGCCACCCGTTTTTGCTTTTTTGACGCTTTCCGCGAGTCCTAGGTAGGTCTTTTTGTCCACGTGGCAGCGAACCACTACTACGAATTTGGGGTTAGATGACGGTAAAAAACTCATCATTATTACCCTATAATGACGGCTAGCCGACTCTCATCTATTGGGCTATCATCTTTACTCATTATAACAAAAACCACCATAATAGGAGGCTATAAATATCATTAAGATGACGGGGAAACCCCATCATCATAGGATGTCGAGAAAATTTTTTAGATGACGAGGAATCCTCGTCATTAAAAGTCTACTATCTTTCCATGACAACAATATATTCAAACCTAACAACGAAAAGTGATTATTAATTTAATTGAGAAAGGGTATACTGTAATAACACTCTACTTACTAATGTTCTTACTTTTTTATATTGGCATGTACATGTTATGTCTTTTCCATGTCTGATGGTTAAATCTGTGCACTATTGTTGCTCCAAAAAATTTCCATCTCTCTCTCTCTCATGGGGTTAGATGACGGTCAAAAACCCATCACTATTATCCTATAATGACGGCTAACCGACTGCCATCTATTGGGCTATCATTTTTACTCATTTTAACAAAAACCACCATAATATGAGGCTATAAATATCATTAAGATGACGGGGAAACCCCATCATCATAGGATATCGCGAAAAACTTTTAGATGACGGGGAATCCTCGTCATTATAGGATGCCGCAAAAAGCTTTTAGATGACGAAGAATCCACATCATTAAAAGTCTAGTATCTTTCCATGACAGTAATATATTCAATACTAGAGGCACTAACTGAACATCAAAGAAACACATAAGATTAATTAATGAAGAAGGAGATGATCTAAACAAATAATGGTACAATAATATAGGAAAATGAAATCTCAAAAATATTGCAAAAGGAACATGAGAGAGAGAGTTGGAAATCATGACAAAATTGTAGGTTAACTATGCTTAAGATTGTTCCGTGGATGAAATTAAAACCAAGTTGGAACCATTTCTCATGGAACTTCTAATGATTCTAATATCTTTTTTTAGGTAAAACAAATGCTTGAGTCCAATAGACAACATAGGCTCACTCAAAATGATTCACCAACAAATCTTCAATTATGAAGTATATATCCATGAGTCCTCACATTATTTTAGTTGATAACACACAATTGATCTTACTTTGAAGCCTTTTGAAACTGTCTTAAACATTGAGTCCAACCAAATAGTTACGAATTTGAATGACCATACATGCCAACAATCACCAGAAAAGGAAATCATTGGTAATGAATCCCAAAAAATGTAGTCAGCATACTATCTTAACGATATTCCCAAGAGTGAGTGAAATAAAACTTGCATGATGCAGTACAGGTAGAAGAAGTGGAATATGAGAGAGAAATGCAAAAATAGGGTGAATTAGACAAAATTAAAAGAAAATAAGGGATATGAGAATTCATAGAGTGAATAAGAGCTCAAAAGGGAGGAGAAAACTCAATACCAACCCTAAGCCCATATTTTTAGGCACTAAAAGATACTAACTCTAATATTAATAAAAGAATCTCATTTAATAGGAAATTACATAAAATGCCTGATTCACCTTAATCAGTAAGGAAATAAAGTATCAAAATATTCTTCAAATACTCTAATCCTAAATTCAATAACAATGGTTATTCTATTCATACTTTCATCATTGCAATGCTATTCCAAACAGGGGAAATAAAGCTAATGCCATGAGTTGCAAAGAAGCTTGTTGAGCTTATGATTTCTTAGCCAACAAAACAGATAAGTACCTTGAAGCATCTAGTTGACAAAAGCACGGAGAGCATGACCTTTTGATTCAATCACCAGAGTTGGCTGGCTTTCCTTCTTTAAGAACTCTTCATTTTCATTGACTAAAATACTGTAAGTGAGTGGTTCATTAATCTCAAAGTCGGCATAAAATGTAATTTTTCTGAATTACGTTTTCTTTAATCTTTTATAATTTACAGTAACAATTAGAAGAAACCCAGTATTGAGAGAAGTTATGTTACGGTAATCCAAGCAGTCTCTAGTAGAAAAATCCAATCATATTCACATAAAAGAGAACCAATAAGATGTAAATGGAACACATAAGGCAAGAAAATCGTACGTAAGAAACATGAAATAATCTTTATAAGCTCAAGCAGGTTTTGAAATTCATGTGTCCAATTTCATTGACATTAAAATTGCTATTTTCTACAACATAATTATCATGGAACTCATCACTAATTAGGGTGTCATATCTTTTGAAATTCCCAATATCGATCACCCAATAGATCGAACAAAAAGAAAGATCGTCTAGTAGATTCAACCTAGACACTTAAAATGGTACTAGTAGAACTAACAACCAGCAACAAGTAGCTATCTATTAAAGCAACAAGTGGAGAGGAGAGGACACTACAAGAAGCTGAGTTTTAAGCTAAAACAATGACTACCCTCGATACAACAACAGACTTCTTATTGCCTGCAAAACACATGACTTTTTATTATCCTTTTTATCAAATGTATATTTCCCTAATGTTTCAAGTTTATTTCATCTTCTTCTTTTCCTTATTTTTCTTTTTGGGGTGTTAGGGTGGGGGAGAGTGAATTCTTTATACAATTTCAGCATATGTAAGTGCGAAGAGGCATAAATGCCACTTGTCTAGCCATCCACATTTCCCAACGGATGAAAGCAGAGTCAGGTGCAAAAACATTCCCGATTAAGTAATATTAATCAATGGTTATTCACACAGACTACTAAGAGAAGATTTCAAAACCAATAATCACTTCTTCGAGTAAAAGAAGAAGGAGAAGAAAAGGAACAGGGCGAAGCAGTGCACTTGAGCTACAATACCAATAATCCAATGGTCAAAACCTCATTTTGATGATTATTTTTAATACTCACAGTTTAGAATGCCAAAATTACAAATCTAGAATATTTATATATAATCTTTAATGCATTTCTAAGATGGATCAGGTAAAAATTGAAATGCATAATGATATTGTATAACAGAATACATAAGATTAACTAGAAACTATTTTTCAAAAAATCAGAAACTCTGAACAAAAAGGCTCATATTTTCTTGTTAGATAAATCTTAAAAGATTACCTGGTCAAGAGTAATTGAGACAACATTGGCATGACTAGCCTAGTTCTCTTTTCCGTGACCTAGCCTGAATTTCAGCACATATAACATCACATTGAATTGAAGGTACAGAGTATTGAACACATGAACATGCTAAATTATTAAGAAATGTAAAAAACTAACATATATGTGAAATTATATAATCTAATACACAACCCCACATTATAGAAGCTAGCTAGAATCTTCAATAAAATGAGCGTCTATCCACTTAAGCAGAACAAGTCAATTGACTTAATTCCAAAAGCCATAGCAAGAATAGAACTGGATAAATAAGTTGACCAAGCACAATGGGAAGAGCCCGATCGATTGAACTTCTTCTGCATCTGCTTCTCTTCATCGAATTGAAACACACACACACACACATACAGAGATAGAGATAGATAGCGGATAGAAGAGGCGAGAGAGAGACGAGAAGAGACGTGAGAGAAGAACCCTATGTTCTCTAACTCGATCACCTCTTTCTCTAACCACGGCAGAGGGGAAGAATCGACCGATTGAACTTCTTCCTCATCTGCTTTCCTTCATCGAGCCAAAACACAGAGAGAGGGAAAGAGAGGAGAGAAGAGGCGAGAGAGAGAACCCTAGGTTCTCTGACTCGATCGCATATTTATTTATTCTCAGATCTGAAAAAGTGAAAGATGGAAAGAAAGAGAATTAGGGTTAGCATATAAAGTGGTAATTTTGTAATTATTGAATATTTTCAATATAATGTAATGATAACTTAGTTTTCCACTGTCATAGTAGGTAAACTTATTATGACAGGTTAAGTAAAACCTATCATTTGTAGTAATAAATATTTTTTACATGTTCAATGTGTATTTTATCTCTAGGTTGGAAGACAAATACCTCCAACCCAACTACTAAGTGGTATATCTTGAAGTTTAAATATTTGATTCTTATCGTAATTTGATTTGATAAAATTGATATTTACTTTATTGTTATAAAAATTGTGTTGTTAAATGGATATTCTTTCCAGAGTATTGTTTAGTTATAGTGATCCTATGTGGAACTAATTACATTAGTCCATCAATTTATGTGTATATTTAATTATTTGATAGTTTTTATGGGATACTCTTTTATATATTTATTTTATTTGTAGTTTAGATTTATTATATTGCATAAATTATTTGTTCTTTTAGATCAATTTTTTTTGGTATTTTACTATTTTTCCTCTAAATTAGCAGCTAAATTGGTAGGGATGTTAGACAAATTGATATTTCAAGTAACAAAAAATATTAATTAAATATGAAATTCATAATTATAAGATTAATTGTTTCATAATCCGTGCAGGGCACGAACTTATTACTAGTGAAAGGAAATTTGAAGATAAACACATTTTCAAGACAATTAAATGAGTTTTTCACATATCAATTAAAGTGATGTAGTCAAAAGTAAAACTACGTATATAAAATAAACTAGGAGTATATTTTATTTTCAAAAATTTATCCAAAATAGTATTATTTTTAAGATGTTAGAGACGGTAAATAATGTACCATTTTGAAGCCCTCCCTCAAATGATCGATAGAATTTGATCTCAACAATTTGGATGAACTGGAGAGGTAAGTTTTAGATGATCTGGAACACTGTTTTGTTTTTCCAGACCAGTTTAAATCATGATTAAAAAAAAATTATAAAAAAACTTTCGAAATCAGTATCAAGCGCAAAGTACTTGAGAGTGTTCATACATAACTTAAACTTAAAGCCTTCCCTTAAACTGTAAATATATATTTTACCAACAGCTCTTTGTATCAGTTTTATATTCTTAAAAAGGAAAAAAAAGCAAGATAGAAGAGAGAAAAGGAAGTTCACTAATCACTAATCACGATTCAGTAATAACTTTTAAGGATTCAACAAATCAAAATTGTAAAAGCAGATTCCCCAATGTGCACCATTCCAGTTGGCAAGTCTAAAAGCCACTTTATTTTAATTAATTAAGCACACAACTTTATAAGTACATTATATTATTGTGTTTAATTTAGATGATTAAAAAGAAGTATCATCTTAGATTCTTATTTAATAGCCAATAATAATCCATGCAACCAGCTCTTTAAATGACTCTTTTAAAGTCAGATGGAGTTGGCAACGTTTAGGAAGACCACCAACACAATATTAAAGGGTATACATAACCTTTTTACCAATATATCTTTAGCTATGTCCAACACACAATCATCAATGAATGGAACGCGTATTAAAAAGACCTTAATAATCACACTATCATCCAAAAAATAACTCAAAATCTTCTTGATTCATAAAGAATGTTAAATAATGAAACTAAAACAAAAAACACTTCTCATCGATATTCTTTATTATTCAAAATGTTAGGATGTAAAAGGCTTTGGACCCGATTGATGAACTTCTACCATAGCCATTGGGAACGAAAACACAATCAAATCCTCAAAATTTAGAGCCACACTTTCTTAAATATGAAAATATCTAAAATTGACAACGGAAATTATAAATATTTTACCTGAGGAATTGGATTCAAAAAATGGGTTCTGAATTCTCGGGCAAAGGTAGGGTGTTTACGGTTCAGTTCGATCAGTTTTTTTATGAAAAATCGAACCGAACCGAAACTTCAATTCGGCAATAAAATTGAACCGAGCTGAGCCATGAATGCTAAAAGAACCGAACCGAATTGTGAGTTTTGGTTTGATTTGGTTCGGTATTATTAATTAAAAATAAATTTTTAAATCATTTTTAAATGATATTATTAAAAAATAATATAAAATCTAAAATTTGTTTCGATTCAATTTTATATGAAATTATAAAAAAATATTAATTTAATGTTTTAGTTCGGTTTGATTTGGTTCGATTTGAAAACTACCAAACTTTTGAATCGAACAGAACACATATAAAGAACCGACCGAACCGATCATTTTTTATTCAGTTTGGTTTTGAACAGCCCTAGACAAAGTTAATCGCCCAATATTTAGCATAGTCACTATCGTTCGGGTCCTTCTTTAGTTTTAAGGCTGGTACAGTAATGAAATTTGATCCATCATTAGATCACACCTTACACGGTCTCATATGTTGTGATTTAATTATAGATCAATTATTGGTACCGGTATTGATATGGTACCTTACAAAAATCTATCGTTTGTTAGTGAAATGCATGTGGTCCACGTAGAGGTTCGGTCCTACCAGCCATGCATGTAATTAAGCAAATTTCGCCAATAATGCATCACAGTCTCCAATTGATCCATTGTGATTTTCTTATATTTCTTTGGCCTTTTGTCTTATATGCACTACAAGAAAAATAATTTTCCCCAATGATTTTACGGCGACAATTATACCAACCGCCGGTAAAAAAAATCAGGCAACAAAACCACCGCCAAGTATTTTACGTCTAGCGGTGGTTTTGAAGACATTTTGCGGCGGTTCTAAAACCATCACTGAATAACCTTTAAATCCGTTATTTTTTATTTTCGTCAAAACCCACGCGAAATATTTTATGTGTAGCGGCGGTTTTTAAGACATTTTATGGCGGTTTTAAAACCGCCGCTAAATAACCTTTTTAAATCCCTAATTTTTCCTTTCATCCAGACCCATAATTTCCCCCTCTCTCTCTCTGCAACAGGCGACGCGACCTCCGCCGTGATTTTCTGCCGTCAGCTCCTCCACCGCAAGCTCTCCCACCACGAGCTCCTCCACGATCTACAGATACCATCTCGATTCTCGCCTCTCTCTCTCTGCACTCTCCCTCTCCCTCTCTCTGCAACAAGCTTTTCTATTGATAAATTATAAAAATCTCAGCTTTGGAGTTTAGAGAGTTGGAAATGGTGTTTACTGTATTATGTGGATTGTTAGTCACCAATTGGTTTATGCACATCATAGTGTTTTTTATAGAAAGGAACTTTCTTCTAAGAAAGAAAAGTGTTGTATTTTGTTCATGGGTTGAAGAAGAGTGTCCAATTTACCATTTGGTTAAATGTAGTTCTTCTCACATAGGCCATATTGTTCGATGGAGATAACGGTCATGTTCATAGATCTCGAATTAGATGTATAATTTTAGACGATGTTACTTTTACTTGTGTCAGTAATAAAGGTTTTGGGCTTGAAGATTTCATTTTTGGATTCGGTTATATTTTAGTGAGTCGGAACATGTTGTAGAGAAAAAGGTGGTAATGGGACAAAAGTATTTGAGTTTGATGTTGAACTATCAACAAATGGCACAAACATAGAAGGATTAGCATAGGTATTATTTGATGAGTGTGATTTTGATTGGGATGAAGAGGAAATGAGTAAGGTATTTTGATAAATAGAGTGATTGAATTATGATGATATTGGTAATGTTCCACATGCAAGTAAAATGTTAGATGATGTGCTTGTACCACTAGACATTAACTATCCAGAAAAGTTGGTATTGGAAAAGAATATGGCTATTGATTAGTAGAACGAGAGGAAGAATATGATGATTGAGAACAAAAAGAATAAAAGAGGAACTCAAACTCATTTAAAGAAACATTCTATGATGATTACTATATTACAAAATGATACACTTGGTTGTGTGATATTGAAAGTTTAGTGATTGATAAGGGTGAGGAAAACATGAGCAACAGAAGGTTTTTAACAACAAATAATTTAATCTATGATAGTAAGGAATTTCATAGGGTGATTTATAATCAAGTATGGATGTGGGCAGTCCTTTTATGAATCAAATAATGTTGTCAAGACTCTTGCTAGTACTTTAGAGGTAGTTGTCATTGAGATTGCACCAATCAACGGAAGGCAATGCTTGATTCCCCCACTTGTAAATTTTAATACCAAATTTCTAAAGAAAATAAAAGTAAGATCATATTCACAGATACTACTCTGTGTGTATACTCTTTACACTATGAAAAGTTGTTAATATTAATTCATTATACTTAGCTATGTTATCTAAAATTCTCAACATGTTGATTGGTACTTTTGGTTTATTTATGCAAAGTTAGAATATGGCTAGTTTGTTTATCGTAATCTAATTATGAATATAGTTAATTGTTTATTATAATTTTCTTAATTTTTTATTTATTTAATTTAATAGTCAAATAGTTAGAATAAGGATAGCTAATTAAATAGAATAGTTAGAATATGGGTAACTAATTTGTTTAGTTAATTATTTATTGTAATTTTCTTAATTTTTTAGTTTATTTAATTCTTGTAGTGATTGTAACTTGTTTGACTATGTTCTGTACCTTAATTTGTGACTCTGATTTCATTGAGAGTTTGATTTTCATTGTATTGAGTTATCTATTATACTGTGTTCAGATTGATTTTAATATGGATAAAAGTTGGATTGGAAAATCTCGAGTTAGTCAAGATCACCTTAATGGAGTTGAGGAGTTTCTTAATTTTATTTTTGAAAGAGATTCTGTCGAGGGTAAGATTTTGTGTCACAATTATATACGGGATTTAATATAAATGGATTTGTATTTCGCACCAAAGAAAGTGATGCAGCACTAAAGACATAGAATTGTGGGGTTTTAGTGACTGTTGAGACTAGAAGTTACGCAAATTCTATGGATACAAATCCAATAACAGGAGAAGTAAAATATTATGGGATATTGAAGGAGATTATTGAACTGAACTATTACGATAAGTTCAAAGTAGTGTTATTTAAGTGAGAATGGACTGACACCACGAATGCTAGAAGAAAAATTGATGAGTTTGGGTTTACACTTGTTAATTTTTCACGCTTTGTTCACACTGGTGGAGATTTGAAAGATGAATCATTTGCCTTTTCATTCCAAGCACGTCTTGTGTATCACGTACAAGATTAGATAGATAAAGATTGGCATGTTGTGGTGCATACAAAACCAAGAGACATGTTTAACATGGGTGACCATAATAATGATACAACTCTTGATAATGAAGTGGTGATAAAATTTTGAAAGTGAGATACATGATGTAAAACCCCACCTAATTTTTCAATAAATTATGTGTTTAACTGTTAATTTTTACTCTTAATTATCCTATGATTATTTGACTTAACGTTTGGATTGAATTAACTAAATGTCTTACAGAAAAATGCTTCGATCTGCTCTAACGACTCAAACGTGCCTAATTAAAATTTATGGATATTTACTACTTTTAATTATTTAAGCATGGATTATTGGAATAATTTTGAATTATAACTAAAATAATTCTTTTTTTCCGTATATTGTATTTCCCCTTTGCCCTTTTGACAAAAATTTTATTGGTTTTTGTTACCTTGTATGTTAACTTTGGGCCATTATAGTTAATTAATTTTTGAATTCATATTTTATGGATTAGTTTTGAGGTCCAACAACACACGATTAAGGTTAAGAAAAAAAAAAGGGAGAAACCTATATAAATATGCATTATCAATATCTACCATAATTATTCTACACTCACCTCTATAAAATATCCTTTCTAAATTCTACCTCCCTGTCGCACACTCTCTCATCTTAAATCAGTAGACATATCAAGACCTTGGATTGTAAACTGTGGGCTAAGATTCACGGGTAAGTCTTAAAGTTTTCTATTTGTGGTTGTTAGTTATCCTATTGATGTGAATAGCTTAATGAAAGCTGGATTTCAGATTTTTCTGCACACTGTGAATCGACTTCATGTTTCATATACCAAAAGATGGAATTTGAGTCTGAAATTTTTATGGTAGCTTTTAACATGTTGAAATATATCATGTATAAATTTTAGGTCATAACTCAAAGTATGCGATTTTATATGATTTTTTAAAGTTTCTATTTTGTTCAGAGGAAACAGTTTTAGGAATGAATTTGGTTCCATGTTTTGACATCTAAATGACCTCAAAATTTCATGAAATTTAATTTGTGAAACCCTAGCGTCTTCATGATCATACTATATGAATTTTATAATTTTTAGAAAGCCCTAGTATAAGTTTTTTTGTATATTTTATAACTAGAACAAGTAAACAAGAAGTATCATGAATTTATAAAGCTATTGGAGTTTGGATTTGTACCGTGCTTATAAAGTGTATAAATATTTGGGTTTTATTCTTGAGCAGTGACTTAGTTTTCCACTCTACCATCTATGTCATAAACAATTGATTTTGTTTTATATTTTCAATGACTATGTGAAATTGATAAAACATCTTAATGTGTAAATTTAATAGTTTTGGCACTTTGAGCGTTGACCCCTCGAAGCATTCTCTAGACATTTGGTTTTACTAAAGACATCAGGTAAGTAGAATTTCACGCAGACTTTAATGTTTGTAAATTTTGATGTTGTATTGATTTATCATTGTGATGTCGTTTGATATAATGTTTAATTATATTAGTATGTATGTTATATGTGATGTAATTGTATTGTAATGTTAATGATTGTAAATACGTTCATACATATACATGAGGGTTTGTAGTATGAATATAATCAATTTAATTAAAATTTTAAACACCTAGTGTGTGTTTATGCCATGAAAGACGTGAGTGAGAAATGGGACGCAGGGGACCGGCGGACCGACAATGGTTAATGGTTAATGTGAATGGATGATCGTTTGGTTTGTCTAGCGATATAATGTGAATGGATGATCGTTTGGCTTGTCCAACGATATAATGTGAATGAATGATACTACCAGGGCCCGGTAGTCGAACAGGTTCCGTAATAATTGCTCACTGCCTCTGATTGGCTAAACATTACACAAGTGAGCTCGCGGATAAAAGAAAAAAATGAATGCAATGGAAATAGTAAAGAAAGGAATGTGACAAGTTTGCATGGAAATAATGTAATGAAACGTAATTAATGAAAGCAATGGAAATAAAGTGATAAAATTATTATAAAGTGTATGTCAAACACAAATATTTTTAAAATGAAATTGAATGCGCATGTGTTTGCTAAGTATGTGTAAGATCTTACTTACTGGGCTTTAGCTCATTCCGTGATTTTTAAATATTTTCAAGTGAGGAGTAATTGCGAGACGATACCTTGCGGACGAATTTGACTCAGTAGAATAGTTTGAATAAAGATTTCAGACAATTGTTTTATGATTAATTATTATTATTTTGAAGATTTAGCTTAAAATTCAAAATTTTTATTATTATTTAAGTACTTTGAATTCAATACCTATAAATTTAAATAAATGATTTGATAAAGTTATGTTTTAAATTAAGCTATATCTTTCAAATTAAATATTTAATTAACGTTAAATAGGATATCACTTCCTAAATTATAATCAATAAGATAGTTTTAGTATTGGGGTGTTACACATGATCATTCTCATTTAGAAGAAGTCTTACATAAGAATGAAGAATGTGTCAATTTAGTTAGGACATATGTTGTTAGTGTAACCATAGAAGATACAATTCATATGAATGTTGATTTTGTTCAGAATAATGATGACTCAATTTGATCGTGTTACTATTTGAATTACGTATGTCTTTATTTGATAGTGTTAATATTTAATTTTGATAAGCTATGTCTCTCTTTTATGAACTTATCTATTTTATTGTGCAAGTATAACAATCATGGTTCGTGGTAGACGTTTGCGCATAACTGAGGACGAGTCTGTTGGTGGTTAAGATCCACCATGCGACGCTCCCATTGAATTAGCAGGTATAACATTTATTTTATATTTCATACAAATTATTGTTCTTATTCATATAATGTCTGACATACAAAACAATGTTTTATACGTAGGTGAATCCTCCTCCTCTAGGTGAAAGGTTCATGGTCAGACACGATTAGCTCATATATAGAATTTACCTAAAGGGAAGAAAGTGAAAGTTGAATTCAATGCAGCAGGACAACTGATCGAGGATCAAGCATCTATGTATACGAGCTTTTTGGCTTCACTAGGACACACCTACGATCTATTGCCGATCACCTATGAAAATTAGAAGAAAGTGTCTGAAATGTATAAGAACGCAGTATGGGATATTGTAAAGGTATAAATACTTATTTGTAATTGTCTCTTCCATTATGTATTTATTAACTATACCTTTGTAATTTTTCAGAGTAAATGGGAAGTTACCAACACCAACCAAAAATTTGCATTCTCTTCAATTAATAAGAGTTGGAAGGACGGCAAAAGCAAATTGAGAACAATGAATATGACAAAATATCTGAGGGAAGAAGAATGCCTAAGACATAAACCCTGAGGAAGTTCCACGAGATCAGTGGAATGCTATTGTCCATTTTTTGTTCTCTTCTGAAGGAATGGTATTACAATATTTTCTTTTTACATTGAATTTTGTTTATCACGTAGAATAAGTACTAATTTTTTATTTCTCAAATAACAGGCTCGTAGTGAAATAAACACTGCGATACGAGCAAAATAAAATATACGCCATTCTTTAGGAATGAAAAACTATGCTAAAAACAAGATGAAATGGTACATAAATCTTTTTTATTATAAGTAATATTTTTGTTTTTAGTATTGTGATCAAAATATTATTTTCTTAAACATAATGATAGACAAAGGTGTTGGGAAGAGAGCCCAATGCGGTCGAACTGTTTATAGAAACCTATAAACGCAAAGATGAGAATTGGATAGATCAAGAATCTGCTTCTAAAGCTGTAAGAATTATTTTTAAGTCTATATTTGTCAATATTTTTTATTTTTTCAACCATATTCGTTACATATGCAATTGAATTGTTTATTTGTATTGTAGGAGAAAATGTAGGAACTTCTGACAGCTCAAACACAGGATGAAAATAATGTCGCCCCTAGAGATACATCTTCTGAAGTTATGGGTCCAAAGCATCCTGGACGAGTCCGTGGAATGGGACTAGGTCCAACTCCCACCAGTGTGTTTGGATCGCAGAGCAGCCATCAGTTTTCTAAACAGGTATTCGTTCCATGTGCTGAACATGAAAGAGTTATGTCACAGCTCTATGAACTTCAAGATAGTCAAGTTCAAATTCAATCCCAAGTGGTGTACCTTGTGAAAATGATGCAAGCACAAAATCCTTCGTTCTCATTTCCTGGCGGTAATCATGTAAGATTTCTAAGGAAATACTTTATGTAATTATAAATTATGTTTATTCCAACACTAATACTAATTTTGTTCATTTTTATGTGTTTATAGGATTCTGGAGATCCTCTCTCAACTTCATGATCGCATAAAGTTCAGTGGGGATGAAAAATACTATATTTGCTTAAGTTTGAACTTATATAGCTTTGTCATTATAATCTGTGAATATTTCAATTGTTGATTCTGAGTCTTTAAATATTTATGAATGTTTGAATTTGTGAACGTTTAAAATACAATAATTCGTGAATATTTGAATTGACGGACTCTGAACTGTTGGAATTTTTGTATTGATAGATTCTGAGATCTGTGATATAGAATGTTTTCTGAAACATATATTTTTAAAAATTATGGGATGTTTAAAAAAAATTCTGACCAAAATTTCAATTTATAGCGGCGGTTTTGAAAACTATAGAGGCGGTTCGAAACCGCCGGAAAGTATTTTCTATTTTATTTCTTGGGCTTTTACGGGGGCTTGAAACGCCACTAAAAAATATTTATCAGCGGTTTAAAATCACCGGTAATTAGAAAAACACTCGGAAAAACCCAGAAATTTTCTCCAATTTCTGAGAATTTGGCAGCGGTTTGAAACCGCTGCTAAAGAGATATAAAACCACTGGCATGACCCCCCGTTGTCGGTGGTACTCCAACGGTTGAAAGAACCGCCGCCAAAAAACTTTATGGTGGTAGATAAGGCGGCAGTTTAAAAAATCACCGTAAAACGTTTTAACGACAGTTAAAATCACCTTAAAAGATGATAAAAATCACCGTTAATAACAATTTTTCTTATAGTGATGCTTAAAGTATTGCATCTTGTAATTTTATTTAGTTCGCTGTACATGCAACAGTTTTTTCATTCCCAACTAAGTTGCTCAAGGCCATAGTCAATTTGACTTGTTGATTTTTCTTTATATTGTTACTTAATCTTAAAAGAAAACGTATACGAACAAAATTGAGAAAAAGCCAATGATAACAAAAGTTAGACGAGCGCAAAAGGGTTTATGGTAAAAAAATCTTGTTCCCCTGCTCTTTGAGAAAGTATTATATATTCTTGGAGTACTAAAAATATTATTAAGAGGAAGTGTTAGGTGTTATTCAGTACTCAACTTCAAAAGTTAGTTTTAAATGTGAGGATTTCGCTTATATTTATAAATTGACCGTCAATCTCTTCGACAACATACAAGAGATAATCTTTAACAATCTTTTCTTATACACATTGGGTCTTAATTCAGATTATTGTTGACTCACTTCACGAGATTCACCACACATCGATCCTGGTCGATTTACTTCACTTGAATTCACCATCATCGAGTCATGAGTTGGATAACTGTCAACTAGTGTAGCCATATTCATCAAAGATGAGCCATGAGTTGTGGAACAAATTACTCACCAGAATCCATCACACATTAGGTTATGAGTGAGAGAGCCAACAACTCACTTCACGTAAATTGGATAAGAGACTAGTTGAAAAATGTGGACCTAACTCTGTGGTAGGTGTTATTCGATCTTCTCAACCTCAAAAGTTAGCTTTAGATATAAGACTTTCTCTAATATTTATAAACTCACTCTCTGTCTCTTCTACTATTAATGTGTGATAATCCAATACCGGTGTAATTTTTTTAAAAATTTAAGAACTAATTCGTTATCGCTCCTTAAAATATGAATAAAATAATATTAAAAATTTGTGTTTGAATGAAAGTTGAGTATTTTAATGGAAGGTCTCATTGAAAACATGTAAGTGATTTGTTGAACTTATTTACCTCACTATTGAGGTTAGGTTTGGCCCAAGGGAAACTCAAGTTTTATATTGATGGACGAGGACCTACTAACCTACTCAAGATTCTAAACGTGCGATCTCGCCGGTTTAGTTGTAAAAAGAATATATAAAAGTTATTTTTATTAAATATTCTATCAATTTCTCCATGAATTGTTGCATCCATTCATATTTTTTTAAGTTATGACTAACTTTAAGTTCCATTAAAAAACATACACAATTATTGTAGTATTGTTGTAACATTTAATTCACTTAAGTGTGTAAGAGAGGTCTACGTCTGACATTCACTTAAAAAGTAACCTATTAAAATAGAATCTTTGATGCGTCAATATAAGGAAGACTTGTGAGTTATAGAATAATTGACAACAGAAGTAGAGTGAAAATAAATTTTAATTATTATATTAACTTGCAATAATAAAACATAGTACAAATAAGTCGAGGAGCTTTAAATGTTCAAGAAATTACATCAAATAGATAACTTTCTATAAGTAATTTAATATATGATAAGTTTTTTAAAATGTTCTGAGAACATACAAGTTTTAACACCACGTCATCTTATTCACATCCACTTTTACCCATGCATACAAAATTACCTTAGCCTTTTTTATAATTATTTTGTTAGTTGATTTATGGAAGTTGGTTTTTCTTATTTCGATTTTCAAAGATTTAATAATTATATTGTGAAACCGCCGGATCTATTAGAGTATATTAGTATTTTAATCTTTTAACCATTTTTCCTTTTGTTTGCCAGCGTGGCTTAGTTTTTGTTAGGGTTGTTCTTAGTTCTGTTAATCAGTTTGCTTAGTTCTCGATTAATTGCTTGAGCTAACTTTCCCTTGCGTATGAACTGTTACGCTTAGTGGAATGGTTAATGTAAAACAATCTTTATGCTTTAGTCAAGATTGTCTCTTCTCTTCTTCCACTTTCTTTCTCTTTCTCTAATTCTCTCTCGAACTCTCTATGTTTTCCTTCATGGCTAATCTTCATTCCCCAATCTTTCTTTTGTCAAATATATGTAATCCGATTTCTATCATATTAGATTCTTCTAAATATATTCTTCGGAAACACCAAGTTACTGTTATTCTGAAAGCCCACTCGCTGTTTGAGTTCGTCGATGGATCTCACTCCTGTCCTGTTCAGTTTCTTGTAGATGACAAAGGGGCTCCCACAATAAAAATCGATCCCCAGTATAACACTTGGGTTACCTAAGATCAGGTGCTGATGACGCTTCTGAATGCGACTTTGTCTTAGTCTGCTCTATCTTGTGTAATTGGGTGCAAGACCAGTCATGAAGCATGGTCCTCACTCGAGAGGAGATATTCTTCTCTCTCTCTCATTCAAATATTCTTCACCTAAAATTTGGGTTGCAAGATGTCTCAAAGAAAAGAAACGAGACTATGCATGATTATGTGCATCGAATCAAGGAATTAAAGACAAATTAGCCGTTGTCTCAATCTTCATCGATGATGAAGACATCCTATTGTACACTCTCAATGGGCTTTCCTCTGAGTGTGGACCCTTCAAGACATTCATACGTACAAGATCTGACCTCATCCACTTGGAAGAACTTCATGTTCTATTAAAGGCTAAAGAGCAATCCCTGGAAGATCAAGAAAAGAAACATGAGGTTCAAGTTCAAGCAATGACTCTCATGGACACTAATTTTTGAAGCAATCAAACTATAGGTAGAGGCAATAGAGTAAGGAACAATTTTGGACCAGGATAAAATTTTGGTAATAGAGGAAGGAATAATTTCAACTCTGGTTTACTTCATTTACCCAATAATACCTATGCACCTTTTTCTTCTTCAAATTCCAGTTTTTCTTCCACTTATACTTGACCCCAGTGTCAAATTTGCAATAAGTTTGGTCATCTTGCTACATAGATTGTTTCCATCGCATGAACTACTCATATCAAGGCAGGCATCCTCATGCCAAGCTTGCTGTCATGGCTTTTTTTTTTGCTAACATTAACTCTACTGAAACATCCAAGAATACTTCTTGGTTATCTGACACTGGGTGTAACACACACCTCACTTCTGAGTTGTCCAATTTATCCAATTCTTGATCTACAATGGAGAAGACTCTATCATCATAGGAAATGGACAACCCTTGAACATTACTCACTCAGGTTATGACTCTATTTCTACTAACTCTCATCTATTTACTCTTAATAATGTTCTTTGTGTGCCACAAATTACTGCAAATCTACTTTCAGTTCATAAATTCTTTGTGGACAACAATTGTTCCTTCACATTTGATGCTAACATATTTTTAATTCATGACAAGAACTCAAGGAATATTATTTACATAGAAACTAGTAAGAATGGCTTTTACCCATTACCAACACTATCAAAGAAACTCTCTCCACACTGAAAAGAAATCGTGTTTCCTACCTTGGAAGCAAAGTCTCAAGCATCCTTTAATATAATAGATTAGGTCACCCTACAGATTCCATTCTTTGTCTGTATTGAAGAATTCTAGTATTTCTTTTAAGTCTGATAATTCTTGTATGTGTTTAAATGGTATCCGAGGCAAGATGCATAAAACTCATTTTCCTATGTCTAAAACTGTTACAACTTCACCATTAGATCTTGTCCACAGTGACGTATGGGGTCCTACACCCATTTTATCTTTTGAGGTATATATATTATATTTCTTTTATTCTAACACTATGAAATATACTTGGATTTTTCCTTTGTTCAATAAACATGAAGTTACTGTAGTCTTTAAAGTTTTCTTGCCTTTTGTACAAAATTTGTTATCTGCACATATGAAAATTCTTAGAATAGATGGTGGAGGAGAGTTCTGCAACAAAATCTTGATACTTTTCTTACTTCTCATGGCATCCAACATCAATTGTCTTGTGCCTATACTCCTGAGCAAAACAGTGTAGCTGAAAGGAAGCACAAACACATAATTGAAAAACCCTAAGTATGATGCTCACTGCATCAGTTCCTACTCATTTATGGTATTTTGTCTTTTCTACAGCTGTTTTTCTTATTTATAGAATGCCTACTACTACTCTGAATAATAAATGCCATTATGAACTGCTATTTGGCACTAGTCCTGATTACTCATTCTTAAAAGTGTTCAAGTGTACATGTTATCCTCTTTTAAATTATTAAAATGAGCATAAACTTGAAGTTAAGTCATCTCAACCCATTTTCTTGGGATATAGTCTGCATTCTAATGGTTATATTTGCTATAATCGCATTTCTCCAAAGTTATTGGTTAGCAGGCATATTCTATTTGATGAGGTTACTTTTCCTTTTGCCAAATCTGAATCTGTCAAACATGGAGTTAATAACACTGCTACTTTTGATTTTTCACATTTGCTCTTTTCTCCTGCAAGGAATCAAACTGAATTAGACACAAATTTACATGCACCAAATTCTACTTCTGCACTTATCAATTTACCTCAAACTATTCATTTAACTTCAGTCGGTAATACTCTATATACTACATCTATTTTGCCTATTGGATCATTGCCTCAATCCTATTCTTCTTCTAATACTGCCAATACTTAATCTATAACTATTGATACTCATCATACTAGTTATTGTCAAACTCTTGCTCCTGCATTTATTTCTCTAGAATCTCTTCCATCTGAATCTATTGTTTCTGCTTCTATTACTAACAATGCAAGAAATCATCATCAGATGCAGACAAGATCAAAGTCTGGCATCACTAAAAAGAAAGTTTACTTAGCTAGCTCTCTGCCAGTAAAGCAAGTTTCTTAAATTTAGAACCTACATCCTATATTGCTACGTCCAAATCAGAAAAATGGAGAACAGCCATGGCAGAGGAGTTTAATGCACTCCAAAGACAAGGTACTTGATCTCTCACTCTTCTTCCTCCTCACACTAATTTAGTGGGTTGTAAGTGGTTCTATAGGCTCAAACATAACCCCGATGACAGTATAGCAACATACAATGCCAAGTTAGTTGCTAAAGGTTTTCACCAGGCATTGACTACTCTGAAACTTTTAGTCATGTAGTTAAGTCAACTATTGTTAGAATTGTTTTATCTATTGTTGCTCAATTCCCTTGGCCATTACATCAATTAGATGTCAAAAATATCTTTTTGCATGGAAATTTACTGGAATATGTATATGTGAGTCACCCTCAAGGGTTTGTTGATCATTCTCATCCTACATATGTTTGTAAACTTCATAAATCTTTCTATGGTCTCAAACATAAACCAAGAGCCTAGTTTGAGAAATTTACATCATATTTGCTGACTTTGGGTTTTTCTGCCTCTTTTGCCGATTCTTCTTTATTTGTGTATAAGTCTGGTACTTCTATAATATACCTACTATTATATTTTGATGACATAGTTTTAACAGAATCTAGTTCTACTTTAATCAATGAACTTATACAAAAGCTGCATTCTGCCTTTGAGATGATATATTTGGGTTATTTAAAAAATTTTCTTGGTTTACAAATTACTCAAACTCATAGTTGTATTTTTGTGCATCAACATAAATAAATCTTGGATTTGCTTGAAAAGACTGGCTTAACTCACTCTAAACCATGCAAAACTCCCATGTCACTCAAGGTTGATCTTCATGACAGCAATGCTGCTCCTCTTTCAGATTCTACCAATTACAGAATCCTAGTTGGTGGCCTGTAATATTTGACATTCTCTGGGCCTGATATCACCTTCTCTGTCAACAAGGTCTACTAATTTATGCACAGACCTACTACTGTCCATCTAGTTACAGTAAAGTGTATCCTAAGATACTTAAAGGGCTGTTATGCTCTTTACATCAAATTTCAGAAAGGAAACCTCACTTTAAATGGTTATACATACTCAGATTGGGTTGGTGACTCATTGGACAGATGCTCAACTTCTGGTTTCATTGTGTTTCTTGGTCAAACCCCCATTTCTTGGTATTCCAAGAAGCAATCAACAGTCTCTAGATCATCCACAGAGGATGAGTACAGGAGCCCAGCTACCACAGCCTCAAAAAATTTTTGGATCAGGCAAGTTTTGAAAGATTTACATATACCTTTACATCATCCTCCTCAAATATGGTGTGACAGTATCTCCTCCATTTCTCTTGCCTCCAATCTTGTTTTCCATGCATGAACGAAACACATTGAAATTAATGACCACTACATCCGAGAGAAGATTGCAAAAAAGGATCTTTTGGTTAACTACATCATGTCAAAGGATCAACTTGCAGACATCTTCACTAAGAGTCCTTCTTATGCTGTTTTTAATACTTTACAAGCCAAACTAATGCATTCTTTACATACTACTTTAGTTTGAGAGGGGATGTTAGAGTATATTACTATTTTAGCCTTTTTATCCTTTTTCCTTTTAGTTGCCAGCATGGCTTAGTTTTTGTTAGGGTTGTTCTTAGTTCTGTTAGTCAATTTGCTTAGTTCTCGATTAACTGATTGAGCTAACTCTCCATTGTATATGAACTGCCACGCTTAGTGGAATGATTAATGTAAAATAATCTTTGTACTTTATTCAAGACTGTCTATTCTCTCTCTTCATTTCTCTCTCTCTCTCTCTCTCTCTCTCTCTCTCTCTCTAACTCTCTGTGTTTTCCTTCAGGATCATCCTTGACGGTATATCTCATTTATTTCACATCATTAGTTGAAACTGCCATATTGCTATGTTTTAATTGATTTCTCTTATTATTTTGTCATTTTCATTTTTGTTTCAATAGAGAAAAATCTGTCGAATTCTAATTGAATTTTTAGGAAATTTCCGTGCTCGACGATGGACCTAGATTGACGATGGACCATTGTGACTTCACTCGATGATTAGATGCTTTGTACTCGACTATTGATTGACGATGGACAATGATGGCTTCGTGCACGATGATACACCTCAATCGATGATGGACAGCAATGGCTTCTACTTGACGATGGACAGAAATGACTTTGTACGATGGACCAACGACTGCTTCGTGCTCAATGATAGATCGATGATGATGGCTTTGCACTCGACGATTGACCGCAATTGACAACAGTTCATCATGATCGATGATGGACCAGCGGTGGCTTAATGTGCGACAACGGGCCGTCGTGGTTTTTCATTTTCTGGGTCTTTAGACATTTTAAATTGTGGACTTTTTTACTATTTTAAATGATAGACCAAAAAACCAATTACTAATAAGGTAAAAATTTTGAACTAATGTTGATAATGATGTAGTATTTTTAGGGATTCTGTTGGCGGTTAAGATGCTTAAAACATTGCAATAACTGACATTTATCCAAATACACCTCTAGATTATGTCGGTATGTGTAAATTTTTCAAAATGTCTACAGAGTGTGGAATGTGGACGGAACAGACTCGAATTTACATCTAAGTTAAATGACAGTGATGGTGATGAAGTGATTAAAAATGACCAGTCAAATTACATTGCACTTATATAATAACATCGTATTGTGTATAATAATCTGGATTAAGGTAATTCGTACTCCTAAGAATTTCAATGCGGAATTTCTACCATTACTTTTTGTTATGAAGTGCATGCTTGGTTTTTTCCTTCTCCATCTGTTGCTATTATAAGTCCTCTGGTAAGTAATCGCTCTGAACTATAATTATTCAATCTCTCATGTTTATAGAATTGTTTTGGACTATTTTGTCCACTTGGTCATATCTTCAATTTTAACTGTTTATGTTGGTAACTTCAACATATTCATGTCTGTAACTTCAACAACTCATTTTTACAGTATAACCACTCATATTTCATAACTGCTCACTCTAAAGGCTATGTATTTGACTTAATTGTCGAATACATGACTACGGTGTCAATTTAACACTAGTCAAATATACATGTCTTGTCTTAACATAATTGTCAACATTCTCCTTTGTGCGTGTGTATCGCTAGAAGAATTCAAAGACAAACAAGTATATATGCAATTATTCCTCTTCGATTCAATGATTTTTCAGACAGTTTCTCTCCAAATTTTCAGACCAAAGTTTTTGAAAAGTCATGCACTTCCCTCTAGCGTTTGGTAAAGAACAGACACTGAAAATAGTTCATTTGACCAGATTTTTGTGTTGGTGTGTAATATGAATTGGTTGCTGTATCCTCCAAAAATAATCATCATAGAACAAAGGGCCCAAATCTCGTCATTAGGACATTAGAAATTGCAAGCACAATAGTAACATATGTGTTTAAATTTATGTAGATCTTTTTGAGTCTATGCATGTTATTGTTCACCATCCAAAAATACGATATTTTAAAATACATGAACTATAATCATTACAAGAAATTTCTCTTTTGGTGATGAAATTTTTAACGATAAAAAATATATTCGTCACTAAAAATTTATTTTTAACTATGAAAATAAAATGTGATCACTAAAAACTAAAATGTTTTTTTTGCGGCTAAGAATTTTTCCGGTATAAAAAGATTCGGGGTGGGAAAATTTTTTAAAACTTTTAAATTATTAAATTTTTACCTTTTACCGATAAATTCTTAGATTCCCTGCTTTGTTTACCTTTTACCAACAAACTGAAAATTGTGTGGGTAAAAAGTAATCATTTACCGAAAAATTTTATATTAATCAGTAAAAGGTAAAAGGTTTGACAAAAGGCCACAACTCCCCTATCCCTAAATTACTTGTTCCTAAAATATTACTCTGATATTTTTCACCCCCACAACATTTCACCTCCATCCTCTCACCCGCAACATTTCATCGGAGACAAACGTTGTCTGTGCCCCTTGTAGTGGGTTTTCTGATTGTAGTCGTTGCTGTGGGTCACCGTCACTGTGGGTCTGAGTTGATGTGGGTGTTCCCCTTTCATGCTATCCTTCCTAATTTTAATCACTTAGGTAGAGTTTCTTTACTCCTTATTTTTTGACTTGATGAATCAAATCATGCATGTTTGTTTACTCTTCATTCTTTGCTCTTATGAGGGTGGCTGTAAGTTTTTCTATATTTTGTGAAGAAGACAAACCTGAGTTCTCTCGCGTACTGCTTTGCTCAGATAGAAGATGGAGAGAGTAAACAAAATTTCTACTCATTGTGAAAATAATTTTAAGTCCTTCCTTTGTTTCTTTTCATTAGATATACCAATTCATGTCTCCCCAAAATTTCTGCTTGTTAAATTGGTGTCATATTGAACTTCATTTATTTTTTAATTTATTTTTGTATGCTTAGTTTTTCCTTTTTTATTTAGTTACTTTGTTTATCATTTCAGTATGCGGAGGATCTGGAAAGTGGCTTCTCATCTGGCATTGAATCCAAGTACAAAAAGATATACGAAATGACATAAATCCTTTTGCTGCTTTTTCAAAAAAGGTATATATTAAGCACATTTAGTCATGATTTGTTTGTACCATTTACTTGTTCAGATGATGGTGATAATTGTATTATATACTTGTAACTTCCTGTTCCTTTCCAATCCAATGTTATTATATTGTCATGTGCTTTAGAAAACCTTTCTCTGCTTTTGTGTGTGCGCTCTTTAACTATTTATGCATTTTACTTCTTTACTTTGTAATTAGGAAAGGGATCAAAAATATACAAGGAGTCAAATTTCAGGGATACAATCACACTCAACAGTGAGTGATTTCTTCTTAGCAACAAGTATGATCTCTATGTTCTGTATTCGGTAATTTTAGTGCAAACAACCTCTGCACATACAATTCTCTAAAACAATCTGATCTTTAGCGACAAGATCGTACGGTTGTAGAAGAATGAGTTTCTGAATCCTGATTCATTATGACTAGCATGGTTCTCTTGTTAATGATTTACCGCTTTGAGAAATTATAAGTATGTTATATGTGCTAAAGAATGCGACTCTTCTGAAAAAAAAGTATGCCCATAGGTGTACATCCTCTCCTTGGTCTATTCATTTTAATGTTATTGTAGTGGGCTGCTATGCTAACATGCTCCAAGACATTGATGATCACCAAACAACCCAAAATAGTGGGATAGTAGTTCCAGGAGAATGTGATGGTGAAGAGGTTGTGTTTTCAGTATATTAAGAGAAGTGATTGAGATGCAATACGTACGGCAAAGAAGAGTTTTGTTATTTAAATGTGACTGGTTTGACACAAATGTAAAAAGTAATAGAATTAAGAGAGATTTTTTGTTTCACTTGCGTAATTTATGTCGTTATTATATGTTCTGAATTTGTGATTAATTGGTTATTAGATGAAATCAGTACTGCAATGGATATTTTTCTGGTGAGTTTCCTTTATAATGAAGTTAATTTCAATAATATTAAGCATTAAATGAGATATTGTGTGAATTAAAGAATATGCTGTTCTATTTCATTAATTATTGATTGGAGAGCTAAAGATGTCTACTTCTGGAACTGAATTGAACGTTGATTTGTAGCTTTATACTATAGATATAGATATGCTTTGGTAATCTAGTTACAATGTGTTAGGCATTGACTAGGGGGTGAGCTGGAGAGGGTGCGAAAATTCAGTTAGTTAAAGGAGATAGAAGAGGGGGTGCTGACTAAGCTAGAGTTTGTTATACCTTTGTTAGGAGGTGGATTGAATAAAAGTGTAGAGGGAGGGTCGTGGGTAATAGTTTTTGGGTAGTGAATGAATGGGAGAGACCAAGCTCTCGAACAACTTGGTCTAGGGCTTGTCTTCTCACTTTTCTCTCTTGGTGAATTCCACCATTGTTGAGTAATCAAGCTATTTTTCTTCTCTGTTGTGGTTGTTTCTCTCTATTTATCAATATTTGGGATGTTGTTATGTTACATTAGAGTTTTCTTACAGGGAAATTGTATCAAATTGGTATCACAATGTTTGGTTACTTGCATTGGATCAATAATGGATTTTTTTTCCTATTTAGAAAAGGGTAATTTAATATTTTGATTATGTTATTAGAACTTTTTTATATGGATACTCTTTTTTTTCTCTGAATATACTGAATTTGTGGGTTTTCTGGTGAGTTTCCTTGAGGTCCCCCCCTCAACATCTAATTGGATGAATTACCTAAATGAAACATAGTTTGAAGTATGAAAAATGAATGTAAACTAGGTTTTTCCAAGTTTACACAATGTGTATATATAGAGCTAACAACTATTTTATAGGAGCACATGTGTTCGTTACGGGATGAGCCTGTCTTTGAGGGTACCCAACCTCGCACTGAAGAAGAAATAGTGGAAGAGGTCCCTGGGAGAAATAGGGGTCTTGGACATGGAGCACAACCTACATCGTCATCCTCAAAGTATTAAAAAATAAGGAGAAATTTTACAAGCAGAATTGTCCCCCATTCGGATCACACTAGGCAACTTATTGGAGTGGACTCTTAGTAGCGATTTTACTCCTCCTCCTCGTGATAACTCATCTATTTGAACAATTATGGTTTTTGAAGTTTCTCTTGAACAACTTTAACTATGAGAAATTCAAAAACCATATTTTTTAAGCTTCTTGAAAGTTTGTTTATGTTTAGAAGCTTTTTTTAATAATTAATGTGAAGTCTATGCACAATCTAAATATGCTAATGATAATATGTACTTATTTATCTATGTATGTTATTCTTTTTTTGTTTCTTTTTTTGTCCAAAACTTGATCTTGAAAAATTATGACCAAAGTTCTAATTGGCTTAAGATTTTCACTGACCAAAATATAGGAAAATATAAAAAAAATTAAATTAGTTTATGATTTTATTGACCAAAAGCATATGATATTACTAAAATGTCCTTCAAGAAAAATAAGTAGAAGAAATGAGGGTTAATAGAAAAATATTTTGAGGGGATAATGGATGTTTCACAATTCATTCCAAATATTGTAGTATTGTTGTAATCATCTTCTTATTATGAATATCATTTCATGCAGCCAAATAAATCTATTTCGGTCAAAATTGTAGGATTTACTTGAAATCATATTTTAAAATTATAGTAAATAACTAAAATGATAACTTAAACTTGGTAGGCAAGAGTGCTCAAGGAAAGTCCTCCATGGTAACTGGTAACCTGAAAATTGATTCCACAAAAATAAATATTTACAGCAACACCAACGATTACAACACGTGTGTATTACTAAGAGACCTATATATTATAATATGATCGGTTCTTTAGTATGAGTCTCGTATAATATCAGACTCTGTAAATGAATTGGGTGTATATATATATTTGTCTTTTTCCAAAATCGATCTTGTTTTATTTTTACATTAATTTTGTCCTTAAAAAGTTATATTGATCCATCAATAAATTACTTTAAGCATCTTTAATTAGCTTTTTGTCAATGGTTTGTGTCAAATGTGATGAAAGATATTTGAATTAATTGCAAATTACAAGAATATGTGCCAAACATATTTAGGTTATATATGAACACATCCTTGCACTTTAATTAATTTTCCATCACACTACTTGAACTATTTTGTAGAAAATCTAGTCTATACTTTAAAATTGAACCCCTTTTTGAAATATAAATGGTTAAATTTAGTCATCTCAACCTAAATAAATCATTTTTTTTTCAAAAATAATTTTAATACAAATTCATTGGAAAAACTTCTGGATTGATAAATTTATTATAAAAATTTATAAAATGGATTTTAATTACAAAAAAACATTAGTGCATGGACTAAATTTATTACAAAAATAAAATAAAATAAGGACTAAATTGATGGCAAAATAACAAAAATACATACGTCATTTAACCCCTAAATTTTTATTAAAACATCTTATATATCTGTCCCATCAACTAAATTCGCACGGATACTTCTTTTCTTTAAGATTTAGTACAAAGTAAATGAAATTGAGTTTCATCTGTCTACAAATTAATGGTTCATGCAAGATTTATTTTTGAAATTGCGTGCATCTAATCATGAAGACAATGACAAGAAACCAAAGTCTTAGGTGCACCAACCCTCATATATGTATATTTGAGAGATTTATAAAAGATTAGTACATTTTTAGATACCATACTAGGAATCATGATATTACATTTCAACCGATCTAAATCTCTTCATGTTCTGATGACTAGGATCATCTCCTGCTTGTTCAAAACATCAATTGATCCGTTTTTCTAATTTTCATCATCTTGTATATTAAGGAAGAAGAATGACAATACTATGTCTTCATATTGCTTATGTTTGACTTTTGTCACAATTGTTCAATGATTATGCGAATCAACCTAATAATTACTATCAACTCATTTTAATTTTTCATTTAGTTTAAACAAAGATTACATCATTTATAGAATCATCCAACCATTATTATCATGTCATCTCTGTAAGGGTTCTTTTTAGTGTCTTGAACAAATGGATTTAGTGTGTTCGTCTCAGTGTTAGACTTAGGCTAGAATTTTCAGATTCAATGAAGAAATCAACATTATATATCATGAATGTTGGATTAAGAGTTAAGTCATGAATGTTGGATAAGAGTTAAGTCTAGGATTTTTCTGTGAGGTGATCTTGCCTGGAGAAGGTCAATGATCCCTCCGTGGTTATAGATGATAGGCTCCGTATCGAATTAAACTTGCCTCCAGATGACTAAGCAACACCTATATCTCGCGAGGAAGAAGAACAATACTTTGGAGTACTGTGCACCTTCTGTATTGCTATGAATTAAGGGATTTAATCCATTTTATGAAATGGGCTCATCCAAAAATAATTATGTAAAGGAAAGAAATTCATAGTTTATAGAATTTGTTTTTTACAGGATAATGAGAAATAAAGAGTAAATAGAAATGAGTAATAAACAATATATTTTATATGAAAAACTCTTGATGAAAAAAACAACGGGAAGCTTTTGGTAGTATTTTCACTATGGTTAAAATGTTTACAAAGTTAATGCAAGCTAGCATTTTTCTACATGTTGTGCTTATTTTCGTGTGTGTTGAGAATATACTGATTACAAAAATTGGTTCTTTATTTACAGGCTCAATTTAACATTAATTGGTTGCATAAAATCTAATTTACTTTATCTATTTATAATAGAAAATGGATATAAAGAATATTCTTTTTGACCTAGTCATTGATTTTCAACCCGAATTGATCTCGTTCATTCATTTAATCTAATGGCTATATTGTTTCACTTCTAGTCGCCACGTTAGTAATCTGTTGTCTTTTCTCTGACTGGATCTAAGATTTTTCCTTTATGACATGTCAGATAGTTCAAATAATTCCCGTTCAGATTCTTAATCTCTTCCCATGACTGATTGATGAAGATTTGGGAGTGAACAGGGAAAACCTGCCTAAAACACGTTTACAAAAAGGATCAGCCAAAGCAAGCAAGCTATGTAGACTTTCGATGTGGCAAAACGGAAGAGCAAACGGGAAAAATAAGCTGAAAGAAGGAAGCCATGAAGGCCGTCAATGTGGTAGGGTAGGAGCGTTAAAAGGAAGGAAAATACTCATTTAAGGATGGCTCTGGCCGTTACAACCGAATTCTCCCAAATCTAGGGGAATATTCTGGTAATTTATTAATTATGCTTGTAAATCCTCCAAATCAAGTTATAATATCTTAATTATGGCTGAATCCCCTTATAATATAGTGAATATTTTATTTTTAGGAAAAAAAATCTCGTTTTAAGATATATAGCAAGATCATATGAGCAGTTTATAAATAAAGGCTGATTGTAAATCAAAAGAGGGGGATACAACCTACGATCATACTATTTTTCTTTGACCATTATCTCTCTCTCTCTCTATCTCCCATTTAATTTGCTTTTTGAGCGTGTGAAAAAAAATCATTTACTTTTTGGTGATTTCATTGAGAGTGAGTAGAAACTTTAGAGGATCCCTCCCAAAAACTAAACAATGCCTCGAACCAGATCAAACACTACCCTCAACGAAGGAAACGGGAACGGAGATGAGCAAACCAATTAACCCGCTCCCTCGACTGAGATGCTTCATGTTATCCTAAGCCGAATGCAGGAGATGGAGTAACAGAACACTGAAATGTTGCACAACGCGTGGTAGACGATGCAGGAACAGAATGTTGCTCTACATTGGGATCTCGCACAGACGTGCATGGAAGTCAGTCAACACACTAACTGTGAGGAATGGGAAAATCTTCAAGAAGGAGGTGGACGTGAAGCTAGACGGGAAGATAATGAAAATAGCAGGAATGTACAGAATGAAGATGTGGAGGTACAATCGTAAAACCATGAAAAAGAGGTAGCTGGAGAAGTCTGTTCGCTAAAAGATATGATAGAAGCAGCGATGGAAGAGATGATAGAAAGAAAAATGATGGAGCTGAGGAATCTGGGGAGTGCGGGAAAGGCGGACCTTGAGTCACTCACCAGAACCCCATTAATCCCGGAAATTCTAACCGCCCCAGTACTGAAAAAATTCGTGGCATCTAAGTTCAAGTGCTATGAAGGAAAATCTGACCATGTGGACTATCTTAGGTGGTTTAAGAAAGTTATGTTGTACCAACATGAATACGCGTTGATGTGTAGGATATTTCCCACAAGCCTGGATAGAACTGCACTTAAATAGTATCATTCTCTTCCCGCTCAATCAATTACAAATTTTACTATCATGTCTACTGTCATTTTAAAGCATTACTCTATATATTGTGCGGTGATGGAAGATTCAGAGTATATCCTTAAAATCTCTGCCCAAAAAGGAGAAACACTACGTGAGTACACCCACAGATTCAAAGAGGAGATGGCTAGGGTGGAAAGTTGTGACTACAAAGTGTCTAGGCTGGCCTTTAGATGGGGCTGGACCCAGAATCTGCCCTCTTTAAGGACTTATCAAAAGTTAAACCTTTAATCATAGCGGAAACCTTTTAGCAGGCGCAAGCTTACATCGTTGGAAGAATAAAAGAAGAGTCTGTTAAAATAGACAAGACGACAAAATGATAAGTCCAAGAAAGAAGAACGAAGTTCAAGGGCCGATAGAAAGCAGAAGCATAGGACAGAAAAAGAAAGTGAGCAGGGAGATAGTAAACAGGATAAAACTGATAACTCGAGGAGATATGCTGATGACATCCACCCTAGAGATAAATTCTACAGACAGTTGATTGTATCGATAAACCAAGTCCTAGATATGATAAAGGAAAAGCCTTGGTTGAGGAGGCATGCCCCGCTCACAAGGGAGTCGTAATATAAGGATAAGGATTAGTATTGCTCATACCACAAAAGCAATGGACACTATACAAAATATTGTTATCAGCTGAAATACTATATAGAAAAGTTGGTAAAAGAAGGATACCTCAATCAATTTGTGAAGAAAAAGGAGCCGAAATGGGAAAATGAAAAGGAAGTCTGTGACAGAGAAGAATGGGACAACGGGAAGCAACCACTCCGGATAGTCGACGCCATCATTGCGTTGACTGAACAGGAGGGAACTACTAGAAAGGAAAGAAAGGTGTACAGTAAAAAATCATTGCTGGAAGGAAATTATGAACGAGGGAGTTCCTCAAGTGATAGCAGAAATCCCCCACTCATATTTGATGATATGGATTTGGAGTATGACGGATTCCATAACGATGCCCTTGTCATCTCAATACAAGTAGGAAATTGTTTGTTGAGAATGGTGTTGATTGATGACGGGAGTGCCGTCAACATTCTCCATCGGTCAACACTTGAGAAAATGACATTTCGTGAGCTACTCAGAATGGATGATTTCCCTCCCAGACTGTACGGAACCATTCAACTACCACACTGATTCGTAGTGTTGGAGACATCATCTCCCTATAATGTCATTCTGGGAAGAACCTAGCTACACAAAATGAAAGTTGTACCATCCACCTATCACCAAGTACTAAAGTACCCTTCTCCTGAGGGATCAAGACCATAAGAGGAGATCCAAGTACTTCCCAGATCTACGCCATAACCACACTGGGGTCAGCAAGAAAAAAGAAAATGGAAAAGAAGGAAGAGGAGCTTGCAATTGCTAGGAGGACATGCAGATAGGCCCGAGGTATAAAACGGGAGAAGAAGCTGAACCTATCTTCTTAGATGAGGAAACGTATAAGACAACTAGTATTAGGGCCCCCCTCGAGCAAGCGGAAAAAGAACGACTGACAGATATCCCGTGTAAAACCAAAGACATTTTTGCAACCACAAAACAAGAAATGCCAGGTATACCAGAAAATATAATATGTCATAAGTTTAATACCGGTCCTACTGGCAGGCCAATGAAGAAGCGAAAGAGGAGTTTCACACCAGAAAGAAATATGGTCATCAAAGAAGAAGTTGACAAATTATTAAAAGCAAGCTTCATCAGGGAGGTAGATTATCCAAGATGGCTTGCAAACCTTGTCATGGTAAAGAATAAGAATGGAAAATGAAGAATCTGCGTAGACTTCACATACCTAAATAAATCTTCCCCCAAAGACGAATATCCACTGCCAAGAATAGATCAGTTGGTAGATGCCACCTCGTTACACAAGCTGTTGAGCTTCATGGATGCCTTTTTGGGATACAACCGGGTGAAAATGTTCCAACCTGATGAAGAATTAAAGACATCTTTCATAACTGAACATAGTACTTTCTGTTATAAAGTAATGTCTTTCGGTATGAAAAATGCAGGTGCTACCTACTAGATGTTGGTAAACGAAATCTACAGATCGAGAAAACCATGGTGGTCTATATGGATGATATGATAATAAAGAGTTATAAGTAGGAAGATCACATCAAAGCCCTCAATGAAACCTTGTACATCCTGAGGAAGAGCTCTATGAAACTGAATCTAGAGAAATGCATATTTTGAGTGGCGGTGGGAAAATTCTTGGGTCACTTGGTCATGCAACGGGGAATTAAAGTCATCGGGATCAAGTAAAAGCCATAATGGAAATGAGATCCCCATGAAAATGAAAGGAAATACAAGGTTAACTGGAAGATTGGCGGCATTAAATAGATTCTTTTCAAGATCAACTGACAAATATAAGCCTTTCTTTGAAAAACTGAAAAAGAACTCCACCGACGGGTGGGATGAGGAGTGTGGAGAAGCACTCAATAAGATCAAGGAGTATTTGACAACTTCGACATTATTGTCAAAACAAAAACCAGGAGAACCCTTGCTTTTATATGTAGTCGTGTCACAAACAGTCGTTAGCGTCGTTCTTATCAGAGAATATGAAAGAAAGCGAAAGCTGGTGTACTTCATCAGTAAAAGCTTGGTGGCAGCTGAAACCTATTACAAGAGAATGGAAGAGTTGATATTTTCCATTGTGGTGGCTGCGAGGAAGCTGAGGTCCTATTTTCAAGCGCACAACAAAAAGGTGTTGACAGACTCACCAATCAAAAACCTTCTGCACTCACCAGAGGTCACCGGAAGAATGACCAAGTGGAAAGTTGAGTTAAGCTAATATGAAATCTCTTACGAGCTAGGAAATTAATTAAATGGCAAGTCCTGGCAGACTTCTTAGCAGACTTCACTATCGACAACAGGGAAGAAACTAAAAATGGATCATAAACAGTTGGAAATGGGACATGGGAACTGTACGTTGATGGAGCTTCAAACGACGAGGGAGCCAGAGTGGGAGTGGTACCTTAGCGAAAAACTGTAGTACTCCATTTCAGTTGGATTCAACACCTCGAATAACGAAGCAGAATATGATGCTTTGATAGCGGGAATCTCTTTATTGCGGGAATTGAGGTAAAAATATTTTGTGATTTAATGCTAGTTGTAAAATAGGTCACGGAAGGGTTCACGACAAAGGATGAAAGGATGATCTGTTATTTACAACGAGTAAAAGAATTACTGAATCAACCAACGAATTATGAGATCCACCAAGTCCCAAGAGTAGAAAACGGGCACACTGATGCATTGGCTACTCTGGGTCCTTCGTTACAGCTCTCACGAAAATGGAATGAACCAGTTGAATTCTTTGAAAAACCAAGTATCACAGCGAAAAAGTTGGCAAAAGTATAAATTGAGGAAGAGCCCGGCTGGAAAGACGATGTAATCCACTACCTAAAGGAAGGGATCTTTCCACATGACAAACTTGGCGTAAAGAAAGTCCAGCAGTAAAGTGTCAGGTACTGCATGATTGATGGTTTGTTATACAAGCAATCTTTTTCAGGTCCATATCTAAAATGTCTAAGGGAAAAGGAAGCCCAGTACGTGTTGACAAAAATTCATGAAGGAGTGTGCAGGAACCACACTAAGGGCAAATCTTTGTCCTACAAGGTACTAAACGAATGATATCACTAGTCGAAAATGCATCAAGAAGCCAAAAAGTATGCAAGGAAATTTGACAAGTGTCAACGATTTGTGGCCATGGTAATGGCCCCAGGAGAACTCAATAGTGTAGCAAGTCCTTGGCCATTCATGTAGTGGGCTCTGGACATCGTTAGACCACTCCCCATGACACCCACTCAGAAACGTTTCCTATTGGTTGCCATAAACTAATTCACTAAATGGATCGAAGTAGAGGACTTTGCTAGGATTCACGATGAAGGAATAAGAGGATTCCTATGGAAAAACATAGTATATAGGTAAGAAATTCCTCGAGTCTTAGTGTCTGATAACGAACTTCAGTTCACTGGTAGAATGGTGAAGACCTTTTGCGATGACCTAAAAATTACCAACCGGTTCTTTACACCTTATTATCCATAAGGAAACAGACAAGTCTAGAGGTCGAACTGAGTTATACTTGATAATATGAAGAAGCGCCTGGAATCGACAAAAAGGAAAATGGGTTGAAGAATTGCCCACAATATTGGGAGTCCCAATTTGAGGTCAGAACTTACAGAGCAGTGAAACGAAGAACTCATGAAGGAAAACGTCAACTTATTTGAAGAAATGAGAGAGGCAGCACTCGTGCGAATGACTAATTAAAATCCAAAAATAAAAGCCTACTTCTGGAGAAGAATTAGAAAACCGGAATTCCAGAAGGGAGATCTAGTTCTAAAAAATATCTTTCAAACGGAAGGGAAATTCGGTCCATCCTGGGAAGGGCCATAGACTGTCAAAGAGGTAGGTTCAGCAGATACTATCATCTCACAACTGAAGAAGGAATAGAATTGACGAAGCCGTGGAACGCCAGTTATCTTAAAAAATATTTTGTTTAACTTATTAAATGTTGTTGCAATGAATAATTTTTCCCATGATTTTTTCCTGCAAGGATTTTTCATGTAAAAAAGCTTGTGTAAACTCTCTCCCTTATCTCTTAAAATTAAATATGGAAGTAAAAAAGTCGGTGACCTAGAAGCCAAACCCTTGAGAGCAGGAAAAATCTTCTCTAAAAAATGTAGAAAATAAAAAAAGTCGGCGGCTTAGAAGCCAAAGTCCTTGAGAGCGGCAAAAAGTTTCTCTTTAAAATGTGAAAAATAAAAAGGTCGGCGGCCTAAAAGCCAAAGCCCTTGAGAGCGGGAAAAACTTTCTCTCTAAAATATGAAAAAAAGCCGGTGGCCTAGAAGCCAAAGCCCTTGAGAGCCGGAAAACTCCTTATCTCTAAAATGTTGAAAATGAGTATGAGAAAATGACGACAGCCCAAAAGCCTAAGTCTTCGAGAGCGGAAAAATCATCTCTCTAAAATGTAAAACCTATAGGTCGACGGTTTAAATGCCTAAAGCCTTGAGAGCGGGGACGTCTTCTCTCTAGAAAGAAAAATAAAAAAGGTCGGTAGCCTAAAAGCCAAAACCCTTGGGAATGGGAAAAACTTTCTCTCTAAAATGCAGAAAATAAGTAAAGAAAACAAAGAAAGGAAAATGACAAACTGGCAAGTCCAAAAGAAGTGGAAGCGGGACAAGAAGTCACATCCGTCCTAAAAGGGAAACCCAAAAGTCAACGCCTCTGGAAGCGGATAAAGAGAAAAGTTGGTGAACAAAAGTACTGTAAGCAAAAAATCTTCTAAGAGTTGTTTAGTTTTTACTAAATTACTGCTTATGTGTTTGAAAAGCAAACAATAGAAGTTATTAAAGGAGGAAAGTATTAAGTCCTAAATTGCTTGTTAAAAAAAATTACTAAGTGTTAAACTGTTAAGGAAAAGAACTAAAGTATTAAACTACTTGTTGATTTTCTTTGCTAAGTGTTAGATAAGTTAACAAAGGAAAAGAAAAAGGATGTTAGGGGAAAGGAATCATTTCATTGAAGATCTGGAAAAATATGAAATGATTCAAAGTACAAGGAAAAGAAAATGCAAGTACATGAAATGAAAATTACAGAGAACGTTTAAAAGTTCAGGCTTCATCAACAGGGATGACTTCAGCGGCGGGCACAGAGGAGTCAACATCGGCGTCCTCAGCAGTAGGAACACCCTCGGGAGAAGCATCAGTTTCAACCTCCGCAACATCCTTGAGAGAGACTTGGGGAGAGTTGTTATCCTTCCCATCCTTGTATCCAGCAAGATAAACTTTATTCTCAACCTTGTCAAACAAGGCTTGGAAGACGTCTTCATTCACTTTCCCTCTCCGCTCAGCTTCATCCCGAGGTAGCTCTGCAGCAGCCAAGTTCTCCTCAGCAATCTTCAGGTTTTCATAGGAAGTAGTCTGGCACCTCTCAGATTCCTCAAGAGCTTCATTCACAGCCTACAGGGAATCCTCTAACTTGGCAAATTCTTCCATAGTTGCCGGCGCTCCTTAGGCAAACTCCTCCACTGTGCCTGAAAGTTCAGCCACCCTCTTCGTCAGCCTCTCAATCTTTACCTGGTGACGCTCGAGTATGACATGGGTAGCTTGAACTTCATTTTTCCACTAAGCCATACTCTGCTCATTGGCAAGGAAGTGTTCTTGAAGGGTGCTGTGGGAAATGATGTCCTGCAAAATACACAAAAAATAAATATAAGATGTTGATAATGACAAATAAAGTAAAGTAAATAGAAGAAAACAATTAAGTAAAATACCTTCATTTGATCGTGGTTAAGATAGTAGAGGTGGTTCCCAATCATTATGTTGCGGGCAGTGGCCATGTCCGCATCAGATTGGACCCCACAAAACATATTGTGTGTTGAATGGGGATCATTTAAGAAGCTGACAGAAGAAGGAATGGAGGGGACTCCATGGAAACGTCTCCACCTCCACACCAAAGGGTCTTCACCCCTTCCTTGAGAACGAGAAGAGTAAGCAGGTTGCGGAGGAAGGGGAGGAGAGGTTGAACGCTGCTGAGAAACTTCCCAGGAGGTCATAAGAGTAGTGGGAATGATCGAAGAAGAATCTCTTGGGGCAGCGGGAACATCAACAGGAGTGGGAGAAAGACTTGAAATTGCTCGAGGAGAGCTATGGACTTCCTGCCTTAGACGGACGTTCCTTTCTTATGCAACATCTCCAACAATTATGCTCCGTAAATGCCTTGACATGACTACACTCACAACAAAATTTTGAAGCAGACATTCCCATTATGCGTCCTCCCATTCAGACCTAGAGGAAATAGAAGTACTTGAAATGGAAATAGCATAAACAAAAGTAGGAAATGGGAATACCTCTCAGGAGCTCATGAGAAGAAGGTTAAGCAGACGAAGGCCGTTGAGCAGAAAAATATGATATAGCAGAAGCAAAAGTGGTTGAGCTACTTTCGAAATGAAAGCAACGTTGATTTCCCACCGCGAGTCAAGAAGGTCATCCCAGTCTCGTCCGTTAATGTTGAAAGCAACGATAATCTTCTCCTCGGACTCCCTGGAAAGGAACGGCGGCATATTCCTTTTGTGATTTGTAAAATATGTATGCATATATATATATATATTAAATAATAGAATAGGGAAAGGAATTAAAACTGGGAATCAGAGCTCCGGCAACTTACCAAAGACTCATCTACGGAGAATTGTCTAGCGATCATCGCCGTCTCAGTTCCCTCCAATTTGAATAACATCCCGTTCCCAGCCCTTATAGCTTTTGGAATTGCCGCTATCATCTTCATCCTTTCAGAACCGGGACGAGGTGTGAGAAAATAGCACTGGGATTCATTACGGTATTTGATTATATAACATGCTCAAAGTTCATCGACACTTAAATCTAAGCCGTGTCTTCTGTTTAAGGCTTTGAATCCTAAAAGTATCATATAAGAGTTAGGGGTGAACTAGGAAGGAGCCAGCCTGATTGTGTAGAATATTTCTTGAAGGAAAGGGGCGAAGGGAAGCTTGAGCCCTAAAGCTATATACATTAGGCTTAGGGTAATCTGGTATGGGGGCCTCCACTCTATGCCAGGATTACCACTCTTTCCCAAACTGTAGACGGCACATCGGATGGAAAGGCATCCCTATGGGAAGTTATAAAATGATCAAGCTCATCTTGAGTTCTAACTAAAGGAACGGATGGCTTAAGCCTATCGTTACGACTGCGTGCCATGTTCAAAGAGTTTTAGGTGAAAGGAATGCTAAGAGAATATTGCGAAGAAGAAGAAAAAGAAAAAGAAGAAGCCTTACCACGAAGAATGAGGGTAGGGAAGAAGTGGGCAGAGAAAAGCCTTTAAATAGAGTTCGGATTTGAAAGTAAATGAAACACACCTAATAAAGTTTGAAAACTGGAGTTGGAAGAGACGTTTCTACAAAGAGACATGACTAAAAAGATAGAACCATCGCTTGCACTAGCAAATGACATGGTGACAGCTGGAAAATAAAATGCACGCTACACGAAATAATTGAAAGCGGGAAGCTGAAAAGATAAAAGAAAATGATAAAAAGTCATTTTGCAGAGGGAACGTCAGCGAAAACGAGAAACGAAGCGACAACTCAAGTAAGGAACGCGTCTCTCTCTTTTATTTAATTAAAATGATGTATTTGTTATTTCCAAGACTTGCAAGTTCTCGATGGATGACGTAGAAAGAAGATGTGATTGAACAAGTCCCTCATAAATACGAGCGAAATTCGAAGTTCTTCATCATTACACATTAATAAATAAGACTTTATTAAGTGTAATGGGGGCAAATGAACAGAAAAATCCGTCTAAGACACATATACAAAAATGATCAACCAAAGAAAGCCGCGTAGACTATCGATGTGGCAAAATGGAAGAGAAAACGGGAAAACTAAGCGGAAATAAGGAAGCCATGAAAGCTATTGACGTGGCAAGGCATGAGCGTTAAAAGGAAGGAAAAAAGACCCATTAAAGGATGCTTTAGCCGTTACAGCCGAATTTCCCCAAATTTAGGGGAATATTCTGACAATTTGTTAATTATACTTGTAAATTCCTCAAATCAAGTTATAATATCTTAATTATGGCTGAATCCCCCTAGAATATAGTAAATATTCCATTCTTAGGATAAAATTCATGTTTTAAAAGATGTAGCCAGATCATATGGATAATCTATAAATAGAGGCTAATTATAAATCAAAAGAGGAGGGTACAACTTACGATCAAACCATTTTTCTTTGAGCATCATCTCTCTAACCCCCCCCCCC